>OW796117.1:6875541-8075541 GCA_941860345.1 Chrysodeixis includens | reverse complement strand
TTGTCTTATTTATTTAAAAAATATATAAAATTGGTTTAAATAAATGTTCTGACAAACACATTTCGTCTAGTAATTTCTAGTTTGTGTTTAATATTATCTTTCTAGTTTAAACTGGCTACCAGACAATAGTTATCTATAGCTATTTTACCACTCGTATTTATTATTGAAATGAGACCGGTACATGGTTTCGAATTAAAAGTTTGATGTTTTGAACAACAACAGTAACATTGCGTCATAACTAAATTGTTACTATCATCGTACAATGCGATATTTTTGCCGCAAAAAGCAACTTATTATTGAAGTGTTAGGTAATACTGACTCACAAACTGTTCGTGTAAACGATTTGCGCGCGTTTCCATTATTATATCCGGAATTAATTGACGGTTTCGATTACATTATTTTATAAAATATTTTACTAGATGTCTCAATTGATTATGCCCTACTTTTCGGCCTAATGTAGGTGTAACCTATGATACTCACAGATTACATGGCTCTCTGTGGGTAAAAAAATCTAAAATCGGTTCAATAAATCTTGATATTACCTCTTCAACGTCACAAACTTTGCCTGATTATAATATTAGTAGATTTAAAAATACTTCGTAATATCAGCCGTCGGTAAAATTATTTACGTTCCTATAAATTAATTTACAGCAATGTTGTTCTTAGCGCTCTCGATTCCTTTAAAGTCATCGACATGATAAACCAAAAAGTTCAAACAACTGGAATCAAATATTTTCATTTTCTAGAATTTAGTTCTATATCTGATCTTATTAGTGTACTCGTATGTACAATGGATACTCACCCACCATTGATTGCACAAAACAAGTGTAGTGAGTGCCGCCGCTGCGCCTGCGCCGCCTGGCCCGGTTTCTTTAAGGTGAAGGTCCGATGCTGCCCCAAGCTCAATAACTTATAAGTAAAGTGTTGTTTTATTACCTCACCTTTTATTTATTGTTTCTGAAAACACTATTTTGTTAATTCGCTGATTGTGTAGTAGCGCTCTTATGGAATCTTTGTAATTACTATTTAATCATAAAGCTCTGTTTTGTCTTACTTTTCTCTATCCACGTTTAGATGTGAATTGAATCGTCTAGATTAACTGTAATCTACACAAATTGCCGGCAGTTTTAAACCTTTTTCAAATACTGATTAGTGATTGTCTTGCAAAGCAAGGTTACGGGCCATAAGTATCGGAAATCCCAACTTATTAGCCAGTGTATTTTTTGCAAGAACCACAAATACACAATTACTTAAAACAATAAAATTTCCTAAATATGTACAAGTAGGTACAACAATTTGTTTGAAACAGAAGATATTAATTATCTAACTCGGGTGACTTGACTTATCGTATAGATAGGATATCAGATTGACATCAAATATAATATCTGTGACTTAGAAGCAGTATTAGACAGTTCTAACATTACTGATAATATTGTAGCACAGAAAGCTTTGGATATCCGTTAGCGAAAAGATAAAGGTGAAGAAAAACAAAACTATAACATGTTAGAAGTATCGTTAGTTTTTATTAGAAATGTTGCAAAAATAATAAATTGCGTCAAGTTTGACTCAAATTCTGCCAACGCTCAAGATACACATAACCAAAACAAAATCTCAAGCAACATTCGTTTGCAGAGGTCAACAGGAAAATTGATGGTGTCATACGCAACGCTGATCTTATTCTCACATCTATCACTCAGACAAGTGGCAAAGCAATATATTAAACAAACCGAGCGAGCCTGCGCGCAACCCGTCGCCCATGACGGGTTTTAAACCGTCAGTAACATATCGCGAGCAAGAGCCCAAAATGACTCCACTTTCTACGACCTTCGTAATAGTACTGTCCCCGATTTGCCGAACTCTTGCGCAACGGTTGTTTGCGCACAATTAGACTGATGTCGGACCTCCGGACAAACGCACCACTATCAATCAATTCTATGGCCAATAGTTCAATTAATAGATCGTTAATAATTTAGATTTGGTATCAAGATAGCCGTTTATCCGTAAATGGCACGATTTTTAAAACTGCACTGATTACGATAATGTTAATTAATGTGACAGCTTTTATCTAACCTTGGTTCGCTGTCGTCTTAACGTAATGCGCGTAATGAACAGACCATTTATTTGATATACTTGTGTTCTACATGCCTACGTAGACTTTGTTCAAGAAAATCTATTCTTCTCATAAATATAATACTACAGTCATCATAAATATAACGACACCAATCAAAATCATTAAAATTTATCAAATTCTGATTATTATGTAATGTTATCATTAAAATGCCATCAATGGATGTCTGAGTAACATGTCGTTCTCAACGAATTCTACGGATTGTTCATTAATTAAGTCATAAAAACCAATGATGAATTTAATTTTATGTTTTTGTATGAATTTGCCGAATGGAGAATTTCAAGCATATCTTGAAACCAAAACTTAAACTTTAGTACCATGTTTTATAATTATTGCGGTCTTCAGTAAAGGTAATAATTTGATATCAGCCGTTCATCTTGTACCTTCGTGCTCGACGTTCGTGTCAAGCTCTCAGGCTTTATTCATTTGCCATAGTTGCAGACAGAACGCCTCCTATTAGGTCCTATTAAATATACAGATGATATTTTGATTAAGACCGTTAGGTTTACATTTATTAACAATTACAGTTTCTGAGGATAAAACGAAGACCGAAACCTTTCTGATTAATGTTTTTTCTTATTATTGAAAACAAAATGTGCGTAAAAAACGTAGTAGGTACATTTATTGATAGAACCCCGGTTCGTGGTTAAACAGTAATGTGACAGTGGCTTAAAATGTAAGGACTGCAAGAATGTTTGGTTATCATGTCACTGTCCTGTTTGATTTTAATGACTTCATTCCCAAAGTGTTAGAAAAATAATTTACTTGTGTCATTATTGAAGACAGTGGTGTTTACGGGATTTATTCGTAACATATGCCAAGCAGTAGGTTGTATATAAGCTTATATTTGCAATTCTGTTTTAATTGATTTTTAGTTTTCTATATCGATGACAAATTATTCGATAGGCCCAGAAACTACAAGAATTGCATTATTAGTAGTTCAATTGCTGGATCTCTCATCTCTTTTCCTACCATTATCTTTGCATGGCAGTCAAAAATTGCATTGAAAAACATGCAAATATTAATAAATAAAATAATGAATGCATCGGTCGTGTCTTGAATACTAAGCAGTCACCGTAACCTTGGCATTGTTAACGGGTAAATTAGTTCCGGCGTAATGATTCCCTTCCATTCGCAGGTAAACTTGCTTGTTGGTAACCGATCTAGAAAATTCAACGACTTTACTCTCAAGTGTAGCTTCATTAATACGTTTTATAACATCACTTGCTGAAATTATCTCAATTTTAGATTTGGGTTTGTAAAGGGGTGATTGAAAATGAATTAAGTTGGAATCATTAATGATGTTACAAAAAATATTGTTTGCAATAAAATAAGAGATAACAAAACCTATTTGAAGTTTAGTATCGTAATCGTACTTTATGAGATACTTGATTATGAAAACAATAGTTCAACAATGGTCAATAAATTCACAGAATAACAGCTGAACTGAAAATAATGCTTGCTTACCTAATACATAATTCCTTTTTTTAACTATCGTCCATGAACCATGTCCAAGAAATCCGAAGCTAAGAGACGCGGAAACCTAGATCAGATTTAACCAAACAATAAATATTAAATGGAGCGATAAGCTTTGTTTTTACATAAATAATTGTTTGTCTGAGGTCACCTTGGCCTTAGTTTTTATTATTTCAGACTAAGTTTCAATAGTCAAGGATGAGTCTGCTCTAAGAAACTTCTGCTATAGCCTTATTTTTATTGTCCGTTACGAAGGTCGTCCTACAAAACTGAACGATGACAGAACAGTTCGAATATAATTACTTCAGAGGTTGTATCAATAAAATTTTGCTGATCTGTCTGTATAAAACTATGATTGGTAGGCTTTCTGCTCAGGTTCAATTAATTTATTTTACGACCCAAATGATTGTTAATTTACCAGCCCGCTCTTGGAAAATTACAAGGTGAGGTTTTTTGCGTTTTGTTTGATAGTTTATTATTATGAACTAAATTAACTTGACAAGTCATTCTATGTGCCTGTTACCGATATTGTTGTTTCTATTTTTAGCTTGGTTTTTGTAATCATCTTTTCATGTTATTGTTTTTCAGCAGGTGTTTCATTATCAGCTGAGACTGTTTATAGTATTGTAATTTACTTATCGACTTCCAGAAATCGTTGCTTTGATTATGTAGTTTCTAAATTTTCCTTAATCAAAAGTTAGGAAGCATCCAGATTAAATTGTGATAATTGAATCTGTGGTGGATCTTCAAGCTATTTTGTGCCTGCTCAGTCTCTTTACTTCAAATAAAAAAACCAAACTCACTCCCTCACTTCCACTACTAGCATCATTTAGAACTTTCTTCTCAGTACATACTCGACGGCCGTAGTAAAACAACCGTCTCGTTTCGCATCTAGCCGCGACACGTGCGCGCTATGTGAAGTGATATATGGGTTATTGTTCAAACGACCTTCGGACGCGAATCATCTCGCTCCGGCCTTTTCCTTGTTCGTCACTCGTCAAATATCGACGAATAACCAACAAGTATTCGTCTTACTAACATACATCTATGAATTCGAAGTCTACACTTAATTGTACATGCAGATAATTAAGAATAGTACGAATGAAAAGTTGGTTTGATCTGTATCTGTCTATAGATGAATAGTGGAAAATCCCTGTAGGTCGGATTGGTCAAAGGTTGAACTTGCCGAAATGGCTTTCTAGATTGATTACCATCGATTTCGGCTCAATTTGAGACCGTTGCGATCCGAAAAGCTTGATATGTATTCGTCTTATTAGGTCATGGATAGGTTTTGGTATAGTTGAGCTATGTAAGGAAGATTTGTCTTGGTAATAGGCAGGCTCCAATCTAATTTCCTAAACTACAAGTATTTTTTTCAGGAATACTAAAAGCTGATTTAAGTTAATGGTTTTTGATACCCCTGTTAGAGTATTTACAAGTTTACAACGTCATTATTTAATTAGCAACCTGAAGCGTGCTATTGAACACCCGGATTTCGCCACACGTATGTAATTGACTTGTAACAGCTGCCTACGTAAGTCAAAACGTGTACGAACGGTTTACGTACGCGCATTTTTTGGAAACGTCACTCATTCCTAATAACTAAAATAAACTGTCCTATTCTATTACATAAAAAGCTTTCTACCCGTATAAAAATTAAATGAATATGTTAAGGCTCAGTTGATTTTTTTGAACCAGTGTTAGTAAAAATCTACTATAACTTAATTGCATGAGTTTTGTGTCGTGAATATAAGTGGTCAAAAAGGCAATTGTTTCATGTTGATGTCAAAAAACATTAATATAGAGAACTCAGATTACGCGTAGATAACTGCAAGAAACCAGAAATTTGATTTAGAGTGGCTCTTATAGAAGAAGGAGATCTCATCAAGTGTCGAGATTGATACTGTCCTAATCAATAAGCACTTGTATAAAATTAGCTATGAATAATAAACAAACACTAGGCTACTATTTCCATCACAACCCAACTATCTGTTCACTGTTACATAATGTATGTCCACAGCAACGCGGCGCCTGTCTACATAACTGATGGTCCACAATCTGGCAGCCTCCGGATGATAAGATAACATTCGTAGTAACAACTGTATGTATATATGTAATTACGACATTCAAAGGAAACATAGAAGTTAAGACGCTGTAGATGTCTAATATGAATAAGTAAGCCATGTCCAGAACCGATAGGGCCTGTACACTTACTAGGAATAATGTACCGAGTATTCTTGAGAAAAATCTGATCTATTGCGAACTTAGTTTTTACTAGGTTATGTCCAGTCATCAACGAAGCCTCCGAAGGTTTCAACTAATCGCACTTTACTTTAGCAAGGCACACACACATGGCAAATATTGTTTTCCTTCTTATCGAGGACCGTCTCGTAAAGAAAGACTGTTGTAGATGTAGAAGGGCAACGTCTTCCTTCTACAACCGCAGTAGCCTTACTTTAAAGGTGGTAGAAGGAACGTAGGAAAGTCATATTCGTTTATTGAATGCTGAAAGCTTAACTTAGTAAAGAGCCTTAATTTCTGACTCCTTTTGAGCTCCGTTAAGCCAATTAGTTCGAAAAATGGCGATGTGAAGATATATAGGAAATTACACGACACTTGTGGTCTACTTTTCGAGCCTATAATCATAGCAAAAACACTATATCTTTATTTCTCAACTGACATAAAAGTTTTATTTGACGAACCGGAGCTAAAAACCGCCTCAAAGCTTTTCTCGAATATTGTATTACTTCTTGCGATGTTAATGTGTCATAACCCAGTATACTATCCTGACAATTGTGCTCAAACAACAGCACAGACAGACAGTGTTACTATATCTGACCTCAATATAAGATTAAATCAGGACTGATTACAAATCGTAACACTTGTTCTGAAAGATAATGTACATTTACAAGTAGGCTGTGTTTTACACGAAGATCGATCGATTTTATGCGAAGATCTAAATAAAAATCTACCTACTAATTATTAATCTAAGACCGTTTATTAAATTAATTAAAAACCGCTGATGTTATCTTAACAAAAAGTAAATGCACTTGCTAACTCATTACTAAATTATTTATAAATAAATTACTCATAGCCACTTTCTATCTTTTCTTAAAACCCTCACTTAAGATAACCTGTTTCCCTCAATAGCGCGTAATTAAATTCAAGTGAACCATCATTGCCACACATACAAACTCATACAATAACCAAGAAAGCATTAAAAATAACACCAGTGTTACTTTAAGAAACTGTAGGCTCCATGAACAATACGAACCAATATTTAATAACATACAGTTGTAATTCAACTAATAAATTACAAAGATAGTAAGTTAATAAGAAAACTCTAACAATATGGCACAAGGCAAATATTATTTACTTGAGAGACGCCGGCTTCGGCGCCTGCGCCGGTGACGTCACACGCTGTCTGCTATTGGTCGAAGACGTATGACAAAATACACAGAAGGTTTACTTATAATATGGTAAAGTTTTCAAAACCTGCGTTCAGGTAAACCGCATTATGTTAAAGAAATTCAGAAGGTCCATATTTTTTTAGTGTTTTGCACACGTTTATACGTTTTTCGTCTAATACCATTTTAATACGAGTATATGGCAAATTGAATGCGTAGTACCCATATGCCATTTACGATCGTGGTTTTATGACATTCTGAATAACTGACTGTCAATATATTACATAAATAATGAACATTTTAGCTAAAGTATTTCTAATGAGTTATCTAAATTATACGCGATTGTTACATAATTATACTCGTACCGTCATTTTCTTCTGTCCATCCAAATACAAATACACTGAAAGACTTGAGCATTTCAGATAAATCTTTATAATTAAATATACACACAGTTGATATAACCAAACAGTCCTAAACTGGCATTGATATATTCGTAAGCAAACACCGAGTACATCAGCTGATTATAATTATTTGCGATTAAACAAAACAATGTGTAAATTATCTAATTAGATTCCTCTAACATTACTTCCCCAAACAAAGCTTGACAGGTCCTACATTAACGTTATCTGCTTAACTCCACTTGACATACAAACATCAATGTATAATAGTTACTATTTAGGTCCTTCGTACACGAGGCTACAAGAATCATCTAACATATCGACTTCAGTTTCCAAGCGACTATTGTAAAATTCAAAAGCTCGCGCTAAACATATATTATATGAGCGTTGGTGATGACTAAAGTCGTCAGGTATCGGAGTTTTCGTTACCCCGTGTACAAAGTCCCTTACAGGTAAAGTTAAGTCTTACTAGAGACAAAAGTTACGTAAACATTGAGTCGTGTGCTACAGATAAAAGAGGCGATTAAATAAATAGAGTGATTATGTTTTTAACTGTGTTGGCAGCTCGTTTGAACACGTGCTTCTGAAACAATGTTAATAGTTAGTACACGATGTACAGATTCCTTAATTTCCTTGTCCAATCATTCCGACTGTTGCTATTTGAATATATTATCAAATTATATCTTCTTGTCTTTACCTTTCAAGGAAATAAAGTACTCTTTTATGATAAACCCGTAACTAGAAACAATTAATGCAAAATATTTTGACTGCCGAATTATTAGGGTCAAAGTTTTAATGTTTGTGTTTTTAAAGTTCGTTTCGGTTTTTACAACTGCAAGTCCATTAAGACTGGCAGTTCATCAATAGCAGGCAGTAAAATGGTATTTAGCTAAATCCTATACAAAAGCCCACTCCAAAATTCAAACAAAAAGTAAGCATAGCTCTACATTTAGTACTAATGTTACCTACTGGTCTTGACTATTATATTATTTTACATATATCTACAAAAGTTTTTAAAATAAAAATCCTTTCGAATTAAAATATTCTCGATACACATTGTCACCTGTGGTGACTAGTGGGTAACTGCACACAGCCACGTTATATATTATTTCTACAAGAGTCCGTGAGGCACCGTTTCGCGTACTTGTGTTACAAACGTGACTTAATTTCAAATGTCTCGTACGGTCAGCATCAAAAGTCGATTAACACGCTTAGATTTTCAAACGAACTGTACACAATCAAATTCTTTGAATTATTGTTGTGCTATTAGATAACAAAATACCCTTGGCTTTACACCTGGTATAGTTAAAACATACTACTAAGGACCAACTCCTACATGTCATAGAAAAATAATGACACTTTGTAAATCGGTTTGTGTTAACCGACTTCTGATGCTGACCGTACTATTTGCCTGCTACACGCTCGCTGGCTTGTTATGTCATAACGTGTCAATTGTGTAGCTACACATTTACTATTCAACAGTTTTTAATATTTCAATATTGTAAGATTTTCAGTTTGAGTGGTCTTAGATTAGAAAGAAATTTACTACTTAAGGGGTGCAAAAATAGAAGACATTTTTTAAGTCACCGTGCTCTGTGCACTACTGTGCAGTCGCATAATGTAGAGACAGGTGAAGTTAGACAAGTTAAAGGGGAACAGTTTAGTCGTTTCTCTTACTTAAATGTTACCATGAAGAGTCTGGGGAGTTAGCTGAAGGAAAACCCAAATGTTTTTATAGCTCAAGAAGAACCAAAACCACTTATAATAATACTGTTCATACCTGTATGCCATAATAATTGTACAATGCTAACAATACCTAAATGATTTATCGAAGAGTGTCACGGGTACTAAATAGTTTTAATTGCTTATTGCAAGCAATTGTAATAATTAATTGGTGTCTATTATTAAAGCACGGCTATAAATACTTAATGGACTAAAAGGATTATACCTAATCATAATTGCTGTTTTACGATGAAGACTTGAAAAGATGAATTACTACTACAAAGGTATTGTGATATCTTAATACAACCTCTGGGTTTAATTCAGGCTGTGTTTTGAATTTTGTTTGTTAATTTTTCTTTGCCTATCACTCGAAACTACCTGGTCTTCATAATAACGATTATTTAACTTTTCATTTGACATTTTAGGTTGGTTTTTAGGCAGTTTTGCTTACTAGAAATAGATATACATTATGCACTTATTATAACCTGTGAAGCTAAATATGAATACACAAAAAAATGTATCGTGCTTCGCGAATCAACTTGCAGATTGCAATTAAGAACTGAAGTTTTGTCACGATTTCTTCACTTAAACTAAAATGCTCGTTGCAAAGACTTATAGAATTTTCATATTAGGTGTTACTATCACAACCCACAATCCTTGATTTCGTAACGTGACATAGAGACTTACAAATTAGTCCCACACGGTAGGCCTCAAACCTCCGCTAACCGGCCGCCGGCACGATTTTCATGATTTTTACATTTGCTCAACTGTATGGTATTACAACACGGATGAGTTTCACTTCTTTCCGGCTCAAGGGTAACTGGACACTTTCAGTTTTCATGATTTTATAGCCATATCTTCACTTTCAGTTCAAATGGTTTCAGTATAAATTGCGAAAATTTTACATGTGACGACTACCTCTCTGACTCCTATTGACCATTTGGCTATATAATGTAGTATCCCAAATTTATTTCATGATTAAGTGTCATGTATCATTTATGTAGTATTATCTCGCAATTTACTTACATAGACTAAGACATTCATTACGTTTTTATCTCCAAAGAATCATCATTACCCTTTTATGGACATTTTGACACCTCATCGCCGAAATATACTCCCGTTACAAAAACCGAGAAATTACTCGTACTAGCCATTTCGAATTAAACACCTTAATCCTAATCTTAACTAACAATTCGATTCACCTTCCACCTCACAAACTGCCGCTTCAGAGTTGCGCCGGCGCACGCGAGCCGCAAATAGCCTGTAATTGTCACTACCGATATTCATGAGCATTTTAAGGACGCCTAATTGCTGTGACACCTCGGGTTTATGCAATTAATGTATTAAATGTATAATTGTTTATACTTCCAGCTGATTCGGCGGTTTCGCCCGCATTCTGCCCGCGTTTTTTAAACAGATCTCAGATCTTAGTAGTTAGCCTGAGTACTGACTTTGTCTGTCTCACCGTATGTTCGTTCTCTTTCTAAGTTGGTCTTAGTAGCCATCCCAGTGAACACACCAGGAGCTTCAATGTTCATAATTCAGAGATTTTATCAGGAAGACATCAACGAAAGTCTATTAGCGTTTCTAACTTTTGAGGTTTTGTTGGAATATATTTTTAAACTAGGTAAATTATAATTAGATATACACGACGCAAAACCTATACAGAACATGTCTTTACAAAACAGAGTAAAATGTGAATAATTGCATATTTGACATGAAAATAACTGTTTTAAAGTTTCTTGTTGCAACACTTCGTTGCTCTATTGAAATCTGTTCTTTAAAAACTGCGTAATATCTTTAATATTACTTTTCAACGCAAAAGTCGACAATTCTTACGTTAAATCATATTAACGTACACAATGTAAATATGTATTATCATTATATTATGCTTCCTAAAAAATAATAACAAAAGAATAATATAATAATCTGACGTAAACAAATCTAATTAACAACAACGACAAATATTAAGAATTGTGTGATAATAATAAACCTATTATCAAATACATACAAAATACTTGAGATAACTCATAATAAAAATCTTTATACCCAAGTAAAGTTAGGCAGAGCGCACACCAGAGTAACATACAGTTAATATAATAATTACTTTAAGCTGCATTTAAAGCGTTTATACGTTTTTTCCTTGTCGCTACATAACAAAAAAGCTGGAGTCAGGTTTTCCGATCGCTGACACTGATTGAACGACACAAATGTATCGAACTAACAAATCAAACTCATGTCATTTATCACACTGTCATTTCCATAAACGATTGGATATAGATTCGACGCTATCCTACCTTCTTTCCACTACTTTTGGTAGCGTGATGTTGATTATGTCCTGTATCTCCTGTGTCCACCTTATAAATTATATTTTGAAGAACTTACAATAAGAATACACATATAAAACAATTACTGTATGAACAAAGCACATGTTATATACCGCTGTAATGTGTAGCCTACCTTAACAAGGCCTTGGCGAGTTAAAAGAGACCATTATAGTTCTCGTATTACTGCAAAATGATTTACTTTTATATCACCGTAATCTATTACGATCTGATTACGGTGTAATTAAATATATTAAAGATAACGATGTTTTTCCTACATTTATATGTAATTCTGTGTTCTGAGTCTGACCTTAATTGCTTTCGGGATAGTTTGCAGTATGTTTTTTATGAGTAAATACTAGGGATTAAAAAAAGTATGTATGTATAATAAATTGTTTAAGCCATTTTTGCTCTACATTTATGGCATTGAACTTTTATTAAAGACCTACGTCGCGTACTTGTAAAATTACAATAAGCAAATAATTAAAAAAAAATAGTTCTTAAAAACCATCTGTAATCAATTAGTAACTCAAAAATATGCTCCATTATATAGCAAATGTAAAAAACTGTACAACCAATTTGTCAACGTATTTGATAACCCAAATACACACACAGACACATCTAATAAGCAGTAATTAAATTCCTGTTGCTCGATAAAAGTAATTAACTAACAGTACTGTATTTACGAACGTAACTAAACCGAATGATTGAACTATTACGTTTATTTCTCGTAGATGGGTATTCAAGGCGTAGTACGGCCTTGATGGTAAATAATGTCGCGACTAACTCATTAACACCTCACAGATACTGTACTAACTCAAGCTGAAGAAAGATTATATTTACCGGTAACATAAAAAACAACACCACAGAAGTTTTAAATAAATAATTCACTAAAATATGGAATATTTAAAGCAAAAAATAACTAATTTACCAACCGTTACAAATCCTCATACAAACTTCGGATTTCATTTTCAGAACCATACAGACGTGCGTTCGGTCCAGCCGTCCGTCCGCGACTGGTTACCTGTAGCTTTATCACAACGTTGACATTATTTGTGTTTTTTTTTTACGCGATAATAGCAGCGCTGTAATCAGTCCCATTCGGGTTGTAACCGCGGGTTGACGTAGCGCATCTCTACGCCCATTCAATAGTGTTGTGATTTTACTAACGTACTTTTGCGTGAGTGTTTTTTTTTACTTCAATCGAGTCGCAATTGTGTAGGGCATTGTGTTTTCGATGTGCTGTCATTCAGTATTTGCTTTAGTCAGACTAAAGTACTATACCTACTTATAGTTAGATGTTACGAGTATGTTTATAGTAAGTAACGGATATAATTAAATTAAAACATCGTTATGGCGTAGAATATAGTAATTTTACACGGTTTCCATGAATTCATTCATTCAAATTGCTTTGATTGTTGACTCTACATTACTTTAACTGAAACTTAAACCACATTTCTACACAATTCTTAAAATACAAGTAAAAGATGTACTATTTGAGTACTACATGATATGTTGACCGAGTTGGTATTGTCAATAAGTTAACACTGAGGACCATGTTGAACAACTCTTGATAGGACAGTTTATTAGCGTTACGACTTACGGGCTTTAATGTAAATGTCTCTTTTGAGCTTAAAAGTTTTACTAGCTTCCGACAATAGCTTCGCCCGCACTAACGTTATATTTTGCACACAAAACTGATATAGTGCCACCATTAGTTCTCTATCATTGATAGATTTAAATCTTATATGAATGTTTAAACTAAACCTATTACACAAACTTCTAAACGATTGTCTGTTCTTCTTTTTGTCTTGGCTTCTTCCATTTTCTTCTATCTACTACTTATTCATGTTTATTATATAGTACACATAACATAAGCAAAACGTTTTGTTTATCGCTTATTACCTAGTTAAGGCTATTACAGAAGTATATCCAAGTATTCTCCATGAATGGCTGTGTTGTTCACGCATTAGTAAAATATCACGTGTATAAGACTCGGTCACGCTATTTCCCATGGCGACTTATACCACTTAACGGCAATACAAATACTCGATTGACATAATAAACTTAACGATTGTTGAGGTTTTATAAGCGTTTGTAATTTGTTTCTATGTTAACTGTCTGTCTTATAAGTGGTGAAGGAAAATCTTCAACCTTCGTGAAACTTGGGTTTCAAATGTTGGCAACCGTATTGGGCTGAGTTTTTATACTCATGCAAGCGTTTATGCTTATGCAAGCGTGGTGATGGTATTCTATATCATGGGAAGAGACCTTTATTCACCCGTGGGATATTCACTGGTTGATACCATGAATATTATAATCTATCTACTTTAATGTAACTTACAAACGTTTAGTTGCGTCTACTTATATCATTATTTTTTGGAAGTCGTTTCATGTCCAAAACAAATTGTTTACTGAGTAAACACTTAATTTATATAGATAATTTATCAAGAATTACTTCTGGCATCTCTTGTTAAATGTTTAATGGATGTTAGGTTAGTGTCTTCGTCAACCGATAATTTTAGATTAAAATGAATTTGTACCAATAAATCAAATTAACTTTTCTTAGGCTGAAGCACAATCTAGAAACCAGTCATTTAGTAGTTTAATTATCTGATTAAAATTAACTTCTTAAACGATTATTTTGTTTATGTATTTTCGCTATTCAATTCAATTCTCGGATATGATTTAGGTATCTTTATTTTCGTACCCATAATATTTAGGTATATTTATTTGTGTACCGTCATTATGAGTAGCTACAAAATTTACGACGAAAGATAATTTAGAAGTATGATCACAGATTATCAGCTCGTCAACGTCATAAGTATACCATACCACTATCTAGAAATATCAGTTAATTATGATGGAAGTCAATCAATCCAGCTTATTATGTTCATTTCCTTGATAATTCAATAGCCTCACCCGATTTGCATTTATCGACGCAGATTTCCTCTTTTAAAGTTTCCTTCAACTATCAAATTCAGACAAATCCTACATTAACTTCTAATATAAAGGTCAGACCCTCAAATGTGGTAATTTGAGAGTTAAATCTCTGTGAATGTACTTACTCAATATTTTTTAACACTTTGGAACAAAATCCGAAGCTATTTAAAAAAATAGCAAAACAAAACACGATCAAGTCGCTGTATAATGTATTTTTATTTTCATATACAAAACTCTATGACAGATATTGATCTACACTCTACAATTCTACATAGAGGAGAGTTTGGCGCCACAGTGGCGCCTGGTCGCTAAAGAATTTTGATTGAACCACCCTTCACATCGTTTTATTGAACTCATCCGTTACGTAAATTTGGAAGGGGGAAAGGTCAGAAAATATTGTACAGGGCTTTCTTTTATTTTCGCTTCGCATATAAACATGGATTCAGAAGCGGTTTTGTGGATAAAGGAAACTCGAGATTAAACATTGTTTTTACATTACATTACAATTAGTTTTAATGTATCTTTTATAGATCAAATATTAGAGCTTTATGTCGTTCTTTAATTTGAACTTACAACTTGCTTTCTCTTATCGTATTTTATAGTATCACTATGTCAAAAATTTAATTAGTTTTAAGCCTCGATTTTGTCGTAGTTTTCACCATTTTTACCTTCATGGTTGTCTCATCACAACAGATGATTGATTGCGGCCTCCATCGCTTTTAGCCTATTCCGGACTATAATACGCGTTATTGTTTTAAATATTACTAATCTTTGTTGCAAATAACAGTGGTTTGCTTCGGAATATATAGGTAAGTGGGTTACTTTTGTTTTTCCATATGAAAAAATGGTACTACGATATTTTTTTCCGGAAAATGATTGTAGTTAAGTCGCACTTACATGCCTCAATTAAAAAAAAAACTATAAATGTTAAAAATACATCATTTATTACATTGAAAACCACCAAGACCGATATTTTCTTCTGGCATAAGGCACATCAAGTCTTACATCTTACTTACAAATGAAACAACCAGACATTTGTCCACAAATGTTAAAAATTACATTCTCAAGCCCCAGCTCCTAGTTCGAAGAATACAAGTTTTGGCAATAGCCAGTGTTCATAAGCCAGTGCGAATGTATTAGCATACATCGTTCTGTTTCACGCTACTTTAGATAATTAGTCGAAACTTAACCGACAATGCCCAACCACATGTTAGAGTTCCGTGTGCGCAGAACTAGGTTAAAGAATTGTACTCTAAACTCACCAACTGCATTGGACCCGTGTTTTTGTATCTTTTACCTGATAGAAGAATATTTAAGTATGTATTTTTGTTCGTCTAATGTGTACAATATTGTATTAATCTTAATTTGAAAGAGTTACCTTTGGAGCTTTAACGGTTCTTGACCATACGAAAAATTTGCACATAGAGTCAGCAGCTTGTAATTTAAATCAAAACTTTTTGATATTTGAATTCCTGACTCAAAAGCCTTAAAATGCCTGAAATAAATCTGTCAATAGTAACAGACTGTCTTATAAACTCGGTCATCCTGATAATATTTATCGGAACAATGTGTTAAATTCAGATTTCCAAAATATTCGTCGGCGCTATGACATCAAATTTATCTTTAGGGCAATCTATCAAATACCTAGATTAATCTGTCAGTGATCATTTACAAACGTGACGTTTACAGCAACTATCTTATAACAATACTTGGATAACGGAAATCTTAAAAGAATTATTTCACAGCATTGGAACAGAGTTTGTCTTCTGTCGCTATGTCACCTCTTTATGTGATCTATGCGCGTGCTAAGTCATTTTCATCTTCTTTCACCTTCCCTTGCAAACCGACTTTTAAGATCATCAGTATTCTGTCAATTCACCCTTGAACCATCAGGTTCAGGTTTATTTTCAAAACATTTATTAAGAACGGAACCATCAAAATTCCAAATCGTCTTGAACACATTCCGAATGGTAACAATTTCAGCAATTGTCCCGGTCGCCATTAACGTAAGTTGATGACGTAATAACACAAAGATGTTGCGATCAGTGGCGCCTCCGTTGTAATTATGCCGCTAATTGCCGTTTGTCAGTGTTTCAAGTATTACACCTAATTATTATAGGCCCGACGGCTGACAACGATTATAATTATTTTACAATTATACAAGTAATCATTGTTTTGTTTGACAACAATGCAGTTTTAAGTATTAAGGTACCTACTGATGTTTACAATGACCCTGGTTGGAAAATCTTTTGTTTTTCGGTAATGCATTCCACATTTCAACCAAGTATGCTGAACTTTAAGCAATCATTTAGAATATTTTTCTTTATAATATGTCTCTGTATGTTTATTTCCATTATTGCATTATTATTTTTTGCCCAACAAATAAATATCGGTAGCCTGATGATATCATCAAATTGATAGGTATATTCATCACAATGATATAACAATATTAGTATCATAAGTCTTCCAATAACTGTCTATAGATAAATGTGGATCTGACGTAATTTAGATGTAATTGGCACCGCAAAAGAAAATTTTATCAATTGTGCAATAGTCGTCATATCTCTTTAATGACATAGGAAATCGTTTCTTTTTCAGACCAAAACAGTCTTTAGAAGCTCATGTAACTAACTATACCAGCTAAGCTGCCCTATTATATACCTACATTAACGGGGAGAGGCGATTTTGCGGGACATCACACGTGCCCATCATTGCAACTCCTGTAAACCAGGATCTACAAAAATAACTAATAAAAACCGCCTAGCTCGTTGTGTCCTATGGAAATAATTGACTGTCTTGGAACCCGCAACGATATTAATAGGAAGTAGTTAATAGGAGGAGCAGGAAACCACACCTTTATGATCAGAATTATAGGAAAACCAATAACGCAAATAAAAGTCAAGACTATAACGAGCATGTACAATAATCTATGCAGGAATAGCCTACCTAACTGTACCAGTCCGAGTAGTAAGTTAAAATTCCAACAAAAATAAAACAATAAATCATAAAAATGTAACTCGGTTCAAGTATTCCGATCACCTTGAAACTGTATCAGTATCTATCTTCTACGTGACAGTTTATCAGTGAAATAACTGCTTCATCTACAATAACTTGTCTACTAAGATAACTGTGTCACTCTTATCAAAGTTAAGTCCCTTACAGAGTCATCTCACACCTGATACATTAGCAGTTCAACTGTGGAGGCTTTATTATATTTATCGGGTGATGGAAGGTCGTTGAATTCTCTTCGGATTTAATGTAATCAATTCCTTTCAAATGTATTATGTGGATTTCAATTCTCTTTTCTGTTATTGCGTATTAACTGTTGTAAGCCTTAACACTTTTTTCAAGTGATGCTTCCATGTATCAGCTTTCGTTGTTTGCAATACTGGTTTTTATAAATGTATGCTGTAGTGGGGCTGATTTAGTACCGATAACAAAATACAACGGAGAAACAAAGCCATAAACAAATCTCCACACCCATTTTACTCCAAAAAATCTTGTCAAACAAGATACGAATAGTAGATACACAGAGAAATTTTTTCAGTTGAAAACTGCTCTATATCGAACAGTTACATAATAAACTAACACAACCAAATCAAAATCTTCAAAAGCCTTTTATCGAGTGATAACGATAATGTGTGTTTTAAAATCTGTCGACAAAACTCCCGTCGCGATAAGATTCCGTGATTATCTGACAAGTGACCTCGACTATGGTGTAGACAGACTACCCTCGTTTAATTAAATTTTCTCGTCTACAACCAAATCTAATGGAAAATCGTTAATTTAATCATGAATTACATTAGTTCCAATATTACCGTATAATTAATCATCATTAACGTTAATCGGTCTACTATTTTCCTTGTTGTAAATCATTCATAAATTGTTTGAAAGGAATGCAGAAAGCATTCTTACCTGTATTATTTTACATACACTATTTGTTTTTGAGTCGCACGTTTTTCTCGACCACTGGTACCTATATCTTTTATTTTCACTTTTTGCTTCAATCGTTTAGTTTTCAATTACAGCTCGTAATTTGAAGACTGAATTGTCTAAAAAACTCGCAATCTGAATTACAGACGTAAACAAAACAAATCTATTGTTTGTTAAAGATTTTCAATAAATAGTATAATCGTTAATCACAGAGCCAGGAGTTATTTCGTATTTATAATTTGTTCCGCAGCTCTACAAATTAAAATCGATTTATTTGGTCTCTGATTGCAATACAATCCTAACGCCGACAATCAATTGCAACAACTTGATCAATAAACAAAACTAGATTTTTGGTAAATTAATTTTAACAGAAAAAAACGACTCTAAAAACAGCGGCACTAAAAACTTGAAAAAAAAAAAACTAAATGACCAAAGATAGACCGTTATATCACCTAGGTACTGATGGAGGAAGTTCTCAAATCGTGATCGAATTGAAAACCTCCTCCTTTTTGAAGTCAGTTGAAAATAAAATATCTTTCGTAAGAAAGCTTGGAAACGAAACAATTCGATCAAGCTTAAATTTTAAATTCCATTTGACATCGTTAAATTCACTGAATCACCGTCAAATTCTAAAAAAATCCAGACATATTGTCTAGTTTGCCTGATCCCAGACGATCTGGCAGCTTGGCACTCGGTCTATCTTTAGTCGTGTTTCTTTTCAAACTGAAAACACATTACCAACAGTTTATTTAGACACGCATAGGTCAATGAGGTGAAGTTATTAGATTTATGTTCTCAGCAAGGAATTCATATAAAATCGATATTTTATTTCGTTTCGATTCTTTGTTTGTTTCTGATTATACTGTTTACTCTAAATATGTTTTAACATTTTCGGATAAATACAAATCAGTGGTATTTCTATTATCGAAATCGTCAGTAATAGCATTAGATTTATTATTTAAATCTGTTTCATGAACAAGTACAATCTTATCAAATTTCTTTTACACAGCAAAACGAATATTTGCATCAACTAATTTAGTATCATCTCCTTCCATTTGATAATACTCACTTATCGTAATGCTATAATCGTTTCTATGAACTAGGTTTTACAAATGTGACTAATTTACAACTGCACATCACTTGTATGCATTTATCTTATCGTAACGTATCATGGAGGTGTTTATTTACCTATCGCATGTTTTATCTGTATTACATTTAAATATTTGTCTGTCACACTTCTGATGTTACATTTTATAGGTCTCGGTGATTAACTTAACTGGGTTTTTAATTCTTCTGCCTAGTCTTCTTCAAGTCTTGCTGGATTCAATTTACTATGGTTTTATAAAACTACTGAAAAGCCCACAGTTCCGTTTCAGATATTATTGCTTGCTTTACCAGCAAGGTGTGAAACAACATTACGGTTAATACATTTTCAATATTCCCAGCCAACAAAGTACCTATTACATTGTCATCGCGGTTACAAATCCTACCTCCATTGTTAAGGTTTACATCGATATTATTTACACTGTTTGGTGTACTAAACAACCTATTTGTGGATGAGTGTTCATCTACTGATATGCTTTTCCTGATCATTGTGTAGTTATTTGTATTTTTGCACTATACATCTATTCGTATAGATTTAGAAATAAATACAGTATATGCATAAATAATAATTTATTGCATATCTATCTGTTTTCGTTATTTACACAGTTATCTAAGCCTCATTCATTTTCTACAAACCAAAACGATATCCTTTTTTGTATTCCGATCTACGTTTTGACTCAGTCTCATCTGTTTATTTGGCTCTTAACCTCAACTAACCTAAAACAAAAGGATATTTACCATACACGGAAAAAAATAATGTTTTTTACCTGTTTAATTTAACACTCATTATTATATTGAAATCACCATTGGCCTGTATTATGACACCTTGACCAATTTCTTTAATTTTTTTCCTCGTTTTTAATCTCATTATATTCTTTGCTTTCGATGTAAAATCAAGGACGCTGTTTTTGCTACGATTGTCACAATTTAACGGCACACTAATAAAACTCATTATTTATAGATTTAAGTAATCTAAGATAAAGGACTCCGTTCATGACCATTTTCCTCTTTTTTTGCATCCAACTTATTACGATTTTATTTGCATTTCGTAACGTTTCTATAATAAACATCCGTCGATTCAAGTTTTGCTTCTTTTTAAACTGGTTTACCTTTATTACTAGCCTATGCTTGGCCATCAAAAGTAACACTTTCTATTAAAAGAGGATCGTTACAGTTCACATCAAATACAACATCTACAAGTGCTCTTTCTTCACTATAATCGTCTGTATCCCGTAATTCTCTATGAGTCACATTATTGACAATAACAAACCGGTTACATTGTGAACCACGTGCAGGATTCAATTCAACAATGATTACTTTCTCATGTAATACCGTGTAAGTGTCGGCATCACGTGAGTCCAGTCACATGGCTGGTGTATTATTCTCAATAATATTGGCGTAATCAATTGGTACTGACCGTAATACACTAACTACTCATCAATAGGTTCAATATTAATCGAGGGTTCACTTGCACCACCAAATAATTTATGTCAATGAAGATTTTTTTTAATAAAACCTAGTTACACATACCGACACTTTGTTATCTAAAATACATTCCTAGTTACCTACGTACTGTGTGGGTTACTCGGTTTTACTGGATCTTTCACCAGTAAATAAGATCAGATCTGATTCTAACGCTATTGTTAAGAATTTAGGATTTGTGTAAGCTATATGATCCATTATAATATACTGTTCGACTATTGCTACGTAAAGAATATCCTTGCTTTACTCACATATCTCTCTTATAGTATTTCCTAAATCTCGTTTGCGTAATATTTAATACTAAGCGCACTAGCTAAGGTTTGTCTTTATCCCGAAGTTACACTTATCATGACAGATAGTATTATTTATCAGGTGTACTGGAAACCTCTGTTTATTATCTATATCATCTGTCAATGCTTAATCAATTGCTAAACCCCGAATTGCGTACAAGTTTTCTTAAACACGTTTTGACGCATTATTATTTAAATATGTACCATTTTGAAGCATTTTGACTGTTGAACTTTGTTCATTATAATTTTTACTATCATCCTTACGATTTATGTTTGCTGGATCTTCTAAAATAAATTCCGCTATCTATTTTTAGAGTTATTTCCCTAATTCTCACGAGCCGCATGGTCAACTAAGTTCAACAAAACCAGTGTTTCATCCAATCAGTGTGCAGTGATCAGTTTCCAAGGTCGTATCTACAACAATAACGTGTCGCGTCACAAATGTTAATATTTTGCAACCAACGGTGTTTGCTTCTTCATAATTTACTAATTTACGAGCAAGAATGCCATAGTTTTCTTGGTTTTTGTCGAGGTTTTCAGGTCAATTGTCAATAATGTTTCTTTGTTGGTTCTTGTCATAATTATCAGAGATATAATGTTTGTTATACGATTTACAGATACCATAATATATCGGCGTTGCTTTTAAAAATAGTTTTCGGATCGTGATTGATCGTAAAAGCTATTTCATTGCATCCTTAATTTATTTTATTTAAATAACTACTGATACTAAAAACTCAAATAACACAAACTAGCATTAAATTACAAAAATCCACGAAATATTCAGTCTGCGCAAAAACAAAATCTCAAATAGGAATTCCAATTAATGAATACCGTGGTTAATTTATAACCCGTCAAATTTACGCTCCTCAGCATTGAGCCACAATTGACATGTTTAATGTGGTCGGACGTGGCAAATGCGCGGCCATCGGACGAATTCACGGTGAGTTAGCGGTCTTAAGTGAGGTCAAGTTGGACTGGAAAACCATTAACTGTAACATTGTTTGTACTTGCTATTTCATTTGCTAGTTTATCGTTGAGCTCTGCTGTATCACTGGATTTTGGACTAAAGTAAATTTTATCTAGTTTGTCGATGATTATGTTAATTCTCATGGTCATTTCGATTTGTGATTAGTGCTAATTGGTTTTTAGTATGAATAACTTGTAGTTTTTTAGCATTCGCTTTTAAGATTTTCTTGGGCTTAGATCGAAATCTTTACGCGATTGAGTATTGGTACTGCATATTCTCAGTGACTGGCATAAGATGATTCAAACAAACCTATCTATATCTTGTATATTTCACAGATCTGCTAAATAATCACGTTTACCTAGCGTGTTATCTGAATAATCTATAAAAAATGTACAGGTATCTATAAAACCATGTGCAGACAATTATAATAACATTGCATAATGCATCTCTGACTTGACGTCGATCGACGTTGATAATCCTCTTTATATATTATGTTTATTTATTTCCACATTCCTTCAATAGCTTGAGTTATCACTGTCGGCAACATTGTTAACTTAATTATTACTTCACTGAAAATGATTGTTGTAGTAAACGGTTTATATTATTCGGATCACATCTTTCATTGTAAAGTGAAGATAGATCAACCTAGCCAATAACGTAGTGTATAAAAACAGTAAAAATATAATTTTCTAGTCTTACTTCAGACGGCTGTAAGTAGGTATATTGATAAGTAAACTATTGTACTTTGTAACCTCTTTAGAGTATGTATTTCTAATTTCATATCTGCATAAACTTAAGGATTTTGTATTTGTAAACTTCTATAAAAAAAATACTGACAGTCGTCATAGTAACTATAAGTCTATAATACTGCCTACGCCACCTGCAAACCCTTTCACAAACATGCCCACTAACGGTCAACATATTAACAAACAATACAAGCCAGAGACGTCACTACATTATAACAATCAGTTACATTTATATAACTGTTTGAACTGAAAGACGAGCCCATTGCTGAAGCTAATGCAGTTAAGGTAATGCGAGCAATACTCGAGCATAATGACGAGATAACGTGAGAGAGTAACGATGTACAGGACGTTGTTGTTTTGAACAAAGTTAGAAAAATAAACTACGGGTGCAGATTGCGTTTCTTAAAACTGTCGAGTCTAGCGCTCAGCTAAAAAAGACTTTAATTAATTTTGTTATCATTGCGTACGATGCGAGATACTTTATTACTTTCGCTAATAGATTTCGACCTAACAATGAGATAAGTTTACTATAGAATGTCCTTCCCAATGCTGGGTGAAACCCTCCCTTCCTTCCAGTAACCCCGTGGAAATGTAATGTAAATGGCAAACCGATCGCGACAATTAAGTAACTGTCGCAATCGGTTTGCAATTTGCAAATGGTTGTCCAATATGAAATTGCCCGATGACGATTTTTGACAGTGAATTAGCTGTCGCGTCTGTTTTACAAATTACAAAGTTTTGTTTTTGCCAACTCCTTAAGAAGATGTCCATCTATATAAAAATTGTGGCTTTTATATGAATGTGCAACCCCTTATAAATATAATTTTAATTACAAACAGCATAGAAAATTCTAGTTAACCATTGAATCTCAACCTAACCTCCTATACCTTCACATACAACATATACGTCGTGCATACGAAAACAAGTAATATGATTATTTAACTGCCTTAGCTCAAGACACGACTTCATAACAATAAGACTAAAGACAGCATTGTGAGAAAATGGCGCCACACATTATCTCAAAATGCATTTACCTCTGATATTTTCATATCCTTATCTTGTACAAAAAGAAATACTAAGTTCAATAGATTTTATCGATAATCTTTCGATAATCAAATTGTTTTGTTACTTGTATTGAATCGCAATACTTTTCTTTGATGTCTTAGATCAGTTGATAACGATAGCTCAAGTTTAATATGAATAGAGGCGCCTAATCGTAAATGTATTTATCGATTTATTGTACTGTAAAAATGTATTTTAATATTGTACTTGTAGACGTTGGGTGCGTTCTTTAATTTCATTATTTCTAAACTTTTTTGAAAGAGAAACTATTTTGATTGCAGTTTTCTTCAAGAAAAACATCCTTGTTTGTTACAGTAAACTTTATGCTTATGACGTCCGTTCAAGAATTCGTTAGCATACTCCAGTGACACATTTCGTTCCACATTTATCATAGTTCTGACATAATTTAGATAAGGCTTTACCTGGCTGTTGGCTGGTGAAAAACAAACAGTTATACAAGAGATTTAGATACGGAGGCTGAATGTTGAATGTTCAGTATTTGACTACACTTGGCGCCGTTGTAAAATTCTGTAATGATCTACTGATTTTCGTCAGCATTTTTACGCTTGGGAATTTGGGTAATTTTCTTTTATGATGGTTATAGAAATATTTTTATAATGTTTCATAGTAGTAACTTATCTGTCGGAACTATTTGACGGATTTAATTAACCTCGAACTTACTACGTTTCATTAATGGAGGCTTATATCACTTCGCTTACACAATAATACGCAAAGGCAAGAAATCCTAAAAATTTGGACATATCTAACTAAAGGATTTTTGAAAGTCTAAAATAACTCGAGTATATTTCAAAGTCATCTTTCCCCAAATATTTGTCTTAACTAAAATCAAACTGACACTACACAGTACCATCTAAACGCCAAGCAACAGCCCATCATTAATACTAAAATAACTTGTACAACAGCAATTATCTATTGAGAGCTCATAAACATTAAAATCACAAAAGTTTATGCCCGATCAGGTCTCGTAATCAATACTCTTTTGTTTATCTGATTGACACGTGTCACTGTGTCTTTTGTGCTATATGTACCTATGTTTATCACTATCATAACATTTATACGTAGGTACGTACATCGTCATATCAATCACTACGGCTAAGCTCTTTTACGCGCTAATAATATTTATGTAGCTTAATTTTTAATGCTTTGCTACAGATAAACTGCAGAGCGATTTGTGAAGGAAAAAACATCTGTCCATGCAAAGTTCAATTTGTGATTGAAAATTATCTGTGGATCAAAGCCCAAATGCTTTACAGATATATAAAACTTTATTTGTAATAATTTCTAGTCGAGTTAACGCTCTATAATTAGGATGTAAATTTTATTGTGCCCAAGGCTGCCAATGTCTCCGAAACTTGACGAGTTTCTATCGACACTATCCCGTATACCTATGTGAAATTCTATGAGTTAAATAGCGGTAGGCAAGTGGAGACTAGAATCGTCACATATAGTATTCATGTACCCCGAAAAACTACCGAGTTTTTGGTTAGCTTTCCCTCTTTGCATCAATTAAGTACCTTTAATCCCGTTACTCTTTGCCAGTCTAATCAGTCTAGTACACATGATAACCATGCACCTAGACCTACTTACACCTTCTGGATTATTGCTTGCTAAACCAAATAGGTTTATTACCTACGTACTTTCCAAAATAAATATAATTAATCGCATCGCTTATAGCTTATACGATTAAGTAAGACAAGTGCACAAAAATCGCGATTTAAAACTTGATCGATTGTCCTGAATATCTGAAGATAAAGATACGTTTCTTATTGGTTAAGAATACATATCATATCTGGGTATTTGTTAAATCTCTTTGTATGTCGACAGTGTAAGGCAGGTCGCACACCAAAGTACCATGCAATAAACGCTCCAAGTAGCACTTGTGTCATACTGTAGATATGGATACTATTCCCAAATACAAATATAGGATAGAAAGTATGTAAATAACGTTTGCGACGTGATAATAAGGGTGGTTTAAAATATATTATTTTTATTTGATCTCGCGTGCTGACAAACATCAACTCGCCCCGATAAATAAATGCTCCTAATTTCTATAATTCAGGTAAAACGTTGATTGCTGAATGAAACATTTGCTGTTTAGGTGTGCGGTCCGGCTAATCTATAAAATCAGACTGTAATTATAATGGACCGTGGACGTCTTTAATTAAGGGCTTGGCTGTCCTTAATTCAAAGCCCTGATTCAGTGTAAATAACACCCACTTTGTCGCACTTACTATCCAAGAAAACATTCAGGTATTCTCAAGATATCCATCAAACTTAGTCTTATTCAATAATATTATTCAGGTGCTAATGGTTCAGTAAATAATAAAAGTTACGCGTAATACCTGAACCTAATCTGTAACCTTGAGTTAGTTGTGATTATTAATAAACACTTAATAAGGAGATCACAATCTTTTGGTTAGACCTTACTGAAATAGACTAGAATGGCGTTTTAGAAAAATGATTTTGTACTAAGTAGAAGTAGCTGAAATAGTTGCCTAACATATTAGGAACTTTTATCTAAATAAATAGTGATAATTCTATAAATAAGACATGATTCCATTGAAAAATATTTTAGTAATACATAAAATGCAATCGTCCACAACATGTATTTTGTTAGTACTTCAGAACAACTTTGTCACAAACTTCATTCCTTATCGCTTGATAGAGATAAAAGACTTACTGTTGACATAAAACAATAAAACATTTAATTTCGAAAAAAATCTGTGAATGAAAACAAAATCCGTTCGCGTAGATTATGCGGTTCCAAATAATTAATCTGTTTTTACAATATGGGCCTTAGTTCAGATTATATGGAGTTATCTGGGCAGCTTAACTGAGTTTACTGGCTTTAAATATATTCGTTATATTAAATGTTTAATGCAGTCATGTTAACTATAAGAAAAACTATGCATTATTTATATTATGATATTAAGATAAATGTAAAAATAACTAAGGCTAGTGTAAGAACTATCGTAAGTTACAACTCTTCGCTAAAATTACCAACTTACACTTAAACGAATCCTCGGGCTAAATCCAAACTAGATGAAGATTATGTATTACTAGTTTTGTGTTTCTTTCTAACATGGACTTTGGAAAAGTTTAAGGAAACTTTATTGAACATTGCACAACTGATTTACATCACAGACGCATTATATCCCAATAAGTCTTAAAATAATTAATCAATGATAATGTTTTAATGAAGGCTAATTAATTAAGTCACACGCGAGTCCCCCATGATATGACATCGTCACGTTTGCTTTGAGATAAAAAGTTAAATGACATAATTAAGATATAGCTACGTACAACGCAGTATTATGTGAACGTGGTATTCATTGACGAAATTTTGCAGTGACTGATATATATAAAAAAAAAATCTTAGAAGGCTCTTCATCTGACATTAGTAATTGAGAAAACAACATAGTTGTAGTGTATGTAACAACTAGATTTCCATAATTAACTTTTTTTTCCTAATTTACGTCTTCGTGCAATACAGACAAACACGTGTTATTCCATTCTAATTATTTATCCAAAACTTAACAGTGATAAGTTATATTGTTACGAGTTTGTCTGCTGGCACAAAAAGAGCCTCCTTACTCCTAACTAAAAAGTTCCTAACGAATTCACAAGGCTTGACAATGAACCTAACTTATCTCGAACTTATTCAGGAAATTCCCCAACTTTAATCATACAGACAACTGTCGAAATATGGCCTTGCAGTCTAATTAAAATAAACCCCCCTATCCCTAGATTAGTTAAATAAGATTTACGACCGGGATTAGATAATGCGTGCTTTTTACTACGCTAGTATTGATTTAAATAAATAAATACCAGGTTAGGTAATAACATAATGTTGTGGTATTACTTATAATCTCTGATTAACGTGGTTTAAAAGATAAAATGATAGAATGGTAATGCTCTTGACGCGCTTATATTTATTATCTTGAATACGTACTTACGTGTTAATACGAAAGGGAGTACATGTGGGTGGTTGTATAGTGTGGAAAGCAAAAGCATTGGACTATATTTTATTGGTCCAACACGCAGTTACGCTGAGGGCATTTTCGGTGGCACTTCACAAGACCTCACCAACCAGCTTATTAACTAAGGAATGGTTTGGCTGTAAAGGGTGCAGCAGTTACCCAAATCTTCGATATTCGATGACTTTAGTCTCAAACTCATAGGCGCCACTCAAACATATAGGTCACCTACGACTTTAACCCTTAATAATGTGTTTTATTAAGGGTTAACGTCGTGGGTTACCTATCGGAGACTAGAGTGAAATCTATATAGGTGTCTTAAAGTCCAACTCTTAACTCAAACAAACACTCTTTTTATTTTTTTTCTATAATCTGTAATTCACTTCGTTGCGATATTTAACGGATTAATCGATGTTCATAATTATGATACTAAGCGATAAATACAGCTGTTTCACTTTGGAACTAATTGCTATAATTTCTTGAAATAATAAAGTTGTTCATATTATTACTGTATTTTAACCTATACTTTTAAAACAGCGTATTTCGATAAATATTTGCTCGGCCACTGTGATAACAGTTATCAGAGTGTTCGCAATCTGGAGATACATCATCATTCATCATCATCTCGACGGCTTCGCTAAGATTCTGTGCCATTTCGATTAACTGAGCGCTCTCGTTCACATGTTTTTAAGTTAAAATGTACTGAAATTTGGTTATTATGTAATCCTCTTATGTAATTTTGGTACCTAAGTTAGTATTTTGAAGTAATTTTGTAGTGTTCTCACCGGATCACAGTGTATTGTTTTATTTTGTATGTGAAAAGTTCGTTGGTAAACCTATTTATTGATTGTGGTGCAAGGATTTATATAAGTTGTCTGTAAAGAGGTATGAACTCTAAACAATTCCTTTGAATTACAGTTGTATAAGTTTCAAAAATATTTACTTTGTAGCCATTTGAATGTAATTAATCAAATTTAATCAGAATTATATCAATTAAGTAGCTACTAGTGCTGGTACACTAATTTGTTCTAGTTCCATTTATTTATTTTGAAAATGAAATGTTTATTATGTTTTCTAATTAGATAAAAGATACAACTTCACGTGTACCGACTATCTTCTAATCCTACTATCACATTAAAAAGGAAACTGCATCGATCACACAATATCTAGTTATGTCATTAAAAAAGCGACTCGATTGACGATATCGATAACTTATCGACAATTTATCGTTACAGCAACACAACAGTATTTAGTATCAGTGAGCGTGATTCTAACAGTATTAATGGACAGATTGTGATTTATATAAATGTGTTTCAAAAAGAAAAGGTGGACGTTCTAAGTGATGTCAGTGAGGTGACGTAAGGACCAGCCGGTTGGCTGCGGTGTGTCAAACTGCCAAAACATTCCCCTATTAAAAATATTATCCAAGGGCCCAGTCGACAACTCCAAGGATTTCTGCAAAATGACCAAGGGCCCTCGGAAAGTGAAGCTAGTCATTGTAGTCAACAATAAGAAAGAGTGAGTATACCTGTACATTTTATTTTCTATTCATAAAATCCATCATTTCATCTTAATCTATAATTTTGTAGATTTACGTCATTGTTTCCAACATGTTTATACCACCTACACCTAGCTATTTGTTGCGAGTAAAATATAATACAATTATAACTGTAACCCAGCACAAATAATACTCACACACTATTCCTATTTACCTCGGCACCGAAGGCTACAACACAGTCTTTTCAATTTAACTCGCAAATGTCGCAATTATGATGCCAAGCCATCTAGCACAAACGTGAAGAATCAACCATTTCATTTAAGTCATTACAAAAAAAGTTAATTAAATATACGTCAAACCCGTCATCCTTGGTAGCCGCAACGGATACAAGCGATTTTCTGCCTATTGTTGTGAGTAATTAAGATGATTTTCCGATAGCATTAGCATATAATGGGCTATGCCGGTTCATTCATGACTTCCATTCAAGATATTTGTAGTACTAGGTAACTACGCAAGGGAAGTGACGTGTGTTATCATAGTAATTATGCAAGTGTTGTGAGACTAGATATCAGTCTTAAGTGCTGCCTTCTCTTCCTTCCTTCTAATTATTTTGTATCAATTTTTTGTTGGCTCTTTAACCCCTTTATAGAAAGGGAAAGGAGCCAACGTGATGAAGTTACATTCATAAGTAAAAATAGTTTGAAGTCTTGACGTACAAGGAGGTCCAACAGCTAACAAGAATTGGTCTTAGGTCAGATATTGTAATAATTAAACACACCTCGATTTAATCACCCTAAGACTACGTGGAAACTATAAAATTAAACCTATCACGAGATAAATCATACGGCGATTATAAGTAACTATAACTACTTGTATGTGACATAACCTGAATTCTTCGAACGCTTAACATTTATTATAAATTGCCATCGTTTCTATTAATCTGCACTTCAGATTGATTAAATGGAATCCTAGGACGCTAATACTGATTTTATCATAACTTTATTGAAGAGAATCTATGAGTTATGCTAAAACTGTAAATACAGTAATGTGGTAGTAAATTGAGCAGTTTCATAAGGCGGAAGCACTTTAAAAATAATAATAAATACTCGTAATTATATAATACAACTTCCCCAAAAGAACGATCATATTATTCTGGGGTCCATGCATTCGAGTTTATTTATTCGACCATATTTATTGGATGCCTCAATTTCGACCAACGTGCTTTAAAGCCTCTCAACAAAATCTTTATGATCATGTATCCGCGCTACATCCAGTTCTACTAAATACACTTCAACATAGAGGCATATTTTTAATTCACATATCGGAATCCATTGGAAAATGTATCGCAAGTATTTTATGTACGTGTCATGTTATGAGGGCAAGAAGTGGGTCTAGGCCCAGGCTCAGGGTCGGCAGCCATAAGCGGAGATAATAACAACAAAAAAAATGGTTTAAAAGCATTTTTCCGTTATATTTGTTAGAATTTTTGAAGGTTAGGTAAAAGTAGATATCTGCCTGTTTAAAGAATGGCGAAATGCCGAAATGGATACGAGTGGTGTTAAGAGAATTTCTGTCAGTAAGTTTCTTCAAAAATTATGAAGATACTCGTATGTCTCCACGCGTAATAAAACTTGGAGTATACGTCAAAATTTGTCACTTAAGTTTGGTGTTTGACTTTCAGTTTTACCGGGTGCAGCTAACTGCATTGTTCTATACACTGCCTATCTCATCTTCACAACTCATTTTATTAAATAGCTGAAAATGTTAAGTTTTAGTCAAATGTTCGAAAGAAAAACATGTGAAGGTAATATAGGTATACTTATTTGTACCAATGTAATTGTCGTAGGCAGGATGTTAAACACATCTAAATAGATATACTACGTAGTACAAGACATATCAGACTGAATGATCTGATATACCGAATCAGATATATTTGATTAGGTGTATCACTTATTGCTTAGCAATTATCTACCAAACAAACACGTTTGAGGAAAGAAGGTGTTTACGTACGAGTAGGTACATTACGTGGAGCTAAATTACTGTGATAAATACTGTATTGTTATGAAATTGCTCGAAATAAATTCTTATTTCATTCTGAAGTATTTAATTCATGTCGTATCGTAGGAAGTTTCATTAAGTCACCCCGACTTAGAATAAACGTTTTTTGATCATAGAAATTTTATTCTATGCGGGGATGGAACCCGTGACACGTTGCACACAGCAAAAAGATACCGTTTTGGTAGTAGCAATTCCATGATCATAAAAGTATGTAATTAAAAGAGGATGTCCCTGTTCATTTCTTGGTAGTTTTGCATTATCTGTTATCACATTTCAAAGGATTTACATTGTTTTAATGTTGCATGAAACATGTAACTATTGTATTCTTTGTAAATGATACCTCTTTTGTGATAGCCTTTTCTCAGCGTTTTATATTTTTCGTATTCATTTAAGAGCATTTGATGCGTAGGTACTTAAAATATTCCAGTTGGGTTTCAATTAAGCTTTAAAAATCTCGAAAGCTTCAGTAAGTACCTATAGGTATGTCAATGATGAGGTGTTTGTGTATAACAGTTTAGCTAAAAAATACTTATACTAGTTAATAATGAAACTAAAGTTACCAAGTTGCGAGTCAAACCCCGTGATACATCCAGTGAGAATATTACGCTGCATTATGCACAATTACAACATACTAATCTTCTCACACAGTCAGAGCTTAATAACAATCAAATCAAAACGAGTACCTCAGACTAGAAGTGTCAGCTGTACCAAATGAGCGGTAATGATAGTTGTGACGCGGAAGTGTCACGGCACAGTGGACCGTCTCTCACGCGATTTGCATGTCCTTGGGCCGAGGAAGAGCCTCATTTGCTGCGCTGACATGCCCGACTGACCGTGAGAGGACCATGGATTAATAACCAGCGGTTCCATGAATGGTAATGACGTATATGAAATTGCTGTTTCATGGCTATTTCGTGTAATAACTATCGTAATACTGTGGAGGTTGTACTTGCGTGAGATATTGCCGATGACTCGCTGAAAATTCAATGAGAGCTCTAATCATAAGGCGACTGTATCGCGACCCAAATTGTTTTTTTTGAATTGGGTCAGTGCGTCCACTTCTAGCTTAGTAATACACCATTGTTTTTGTACTATTAAGTTTAATAGATCTTCAAGAGCTTTTAATGACTTCAGTATCTTTTCAGTCTCACTTAAAATCTCGTAATTATATTAAACTTCCTTGAAGAACTCAATTAGCAAGCCGTATTAACCATCTAGTTTTATTATAACTCGCTCAGTACCGTGACCTTTATTTTACATGCACTTTATTAATTTTAACCTTTATTTTAATAAGCATTTTATCTTAAAATAATAACTTTATCAAAAATAAAATCATTTGAACGTTGTTATTACGATCGCGTGTGGTTCGTCATTACTTCTGGCTAGCTTAAGCTCGCGTCTCGGAATTAATTGACGTAATTCCTTGCAGTGGGAAATGTACCATTCATTCATTTGACCACGTTTTTGTTAATACTTCTAAACTTAGAGTTTCGTGACATATATGTGGAATTAAGTATTTCATGTTTTTGTTATTGTTTTGGAGATTCCGGTATAGTATTTGTCAAATTAACTACGAAAAGACTTCGTGTACGACATAGAGGTAGCAAAACGAAATCCTTTTCGTTTATAAATTACTGTCACATAATTCAAACCTACCTCAAAATTCTCTAAAAACCTAACGTGATATGGAGATAAAATACCGTTCTCTATGATGTAATTCTGTACGTCTTATGATGCATCGACTGAAATACTTTTTTGATAATCTTCTAGGAGCTTATTATCGTCCTCATTTGATGCCAATTGTAGATACCACGTTAATTAATTGAGGATTTATCAAATGATACTCTCTTACAAGCCTGAAATCCCCAAATAAAAAATGCAAGATGGTATCTCTACGCCTATCTAAACATCAATGTTCAACGTCATGTATTTATGGCAATTTGGAACCGATCACCCAGAAAGATAAGTTTTAAAACCTATCTAAGTAAAATAGATGATGATAGAGCCTCTTTTAAGTAAAATAGATGTACAAACTTATTGCCTAGAGATAAAAATAAATATCCACAGATGCGTAAATATAAGTACGGTATTAATAGCACTACAAATCTGTAGTACTCATCTCCTGTCTGTCAAAACTGTCATGTCATAACGCTACGTCATGTACGGTCAGCAAAGCAAGTCGGTAATGATATCAAAATTTTCAGTTACAGCTACAGTATTGGAGTCAAATTTTCAGTAGAGTTTAGTGGTTTCGGGTATTTTGTACTTCAATAGTGACATATTATTGGAAGTGATTTAGTTCGGGAGGCTGCCTTCAGCTCTTCAGGTTATACTGATGCAATAGCAGAAGAGATAAGTAGCTCTAGATTTTGTAGTGCGACACCTATCTTCCACACCAGCGAAAGTCATACTGTATCAAATTGTGGTAGGACTTTTGGCGAGTTTTTAAGCTGTTAGTGCTCTTGTACTTTTTTTGCTGACACTACCGTAGCGCCATAGTGCACCGTGGTTAGAATAATGACGGGAAGCCATGGCTTCCTCGTGAAACACCCAGTCATCGTCATTTAGCTGGCATTGCCGCGTTATCCACTGTTTCTATACGCTTCTGATATGATTGTAATACATGTACAACATTCGTAACCTACAGCTACGTGTAAATGTTTGCTGAATTGTCACTCCCTTTATTTGTATTACACTATTCATGGAGATAATGTTTCCTGTATAAAGAAAACTAATTCAAACAATTACTATCACACATGCCATGTTCATGTATCACACATGTTATATTCAATCGATCGACAAATCATCGAATCGTTAAATATTCTTGAACTCAAAAGCCAAAGTCACTCGTTGAAAGGGCATATATTTATTAGAAAATAAAATAAAACAATAAGGCTGACCGCACATTGGAGTCAAGATTGTTTTAAGACAGACTATTGCTATACAAAACATATGAAGGTGCGCACACTTCAAACAAAACGTCTCATAGACAAAATTGTCCAAATCGCACCAGACGTCTGACTAACGTTTGTCGGCTACCCTTTTTTATTTATGCGGGCGCGCACATCAACGACAAAACAGTCTAGTCAACGCAGGTATAAGGCAGACTTGTCTATGTGAGGCAAGTCTGTCTTAAAACTGTCGTGACTCCAATGTGCGGTCAGCCTAAGTGCTATTAAAATTCGTTAGCTCTTTGGTATCAGTGTACCTATACTATAGTGGTATCGAGTTCCAAGTATTATTTTACAGTATAACTATTTATCATTTAAATAGGCTTGCCAGAATCGCGTAGTATATAGTATTACGTTACAGATTTCCTCCGAGATTAGCTTTGATATTCGCACTCGACTATCTAATCGCTGCATTAATCTGTTTCGTGATACTTCGTTATTCGTTATGAAATATTATTGAAATTATTTAGTTTGGATTTTAGGCTGGGTATTTATGTGTGTGTACTTTTGACTTCGCCTAGTAATCAAGCTTGTACATGATAACAGACAACTATAGTGGCGAAACAAACGTATTTGAAACCTTTATGAGTTCGAATGAGTTCAGCATTCATCATCACTTGAAAATTCATATCCACGTGTATGTATAACCTAACCTAACATGGAAAATAGCAAGTGGTAATCAAAGCCAGGCTTTTACTGTCTGTACGTAGTTCGAAATTTTTAATGCTATATTTGTATTTCATAATATCGTTCGTCATCAGATGATCTATGTTATCTAAATGTATACAAACGTATTAAAATTGTTTTGTTTTATTATTACGATAAAACAGCTTAGTAGCTTAGCTAAAACACACATTCATCAATCTGCATTAATCGTGTTAATGTGAGATACCTAACAATTTAATTATTTTATACGTCACTGTTCACAAGCGCGCGTCACTTAGTATGATAAAATGGATAAAATGTAGGAAATCTGACTCAAACTTTGCACCTGGGTTTTTGATACGACTTGCCTAATTATTTTATGACGTTTTAGTAGGTATGATGAAATACATTTTTTTGTCGTTAGTTATTTTTTTATAGTGGGTTTGAAAAGTAAACTTTCGAAAACTACTTAGATGTATGTGTAGCGTTTTTACGTTTTATAAATTGAAGCAATTGACTTTGTTTACTATACACAAGGATATTTAATACTGAAGCCTTACTATTTTTAGGATTTAATGGAATCATAAACATAGTACCTGTCGGTATTACGAGGTGAACTGATTCCGTGCCAAAGGTCCCTAGTTGGGCACCAATAAGACTTAATTTCAGTTCAATAAATAAGGGCATAAAATATAATTTATCAAGACGCGTGGGAAACCAAATGAAATCAAATTTTATTGCCAAATGATAATGGCGCCTGCTTATCGGCATCGAAAGTGCAGATTTGTTAGATATAGCCACGAATGATAGCGATTACACGCTTAACTTAGGTTTGGCTGGATATTACGAAGTAATAAATATATTTATTAAAGCTACCAGGATGCCCAGTAATTAATAGGTACTTGTTTTTATGATTTTATCAAAATATTCGTATCGAGATTTATTCCACGGGTTTATTCCAAAGAAAAGTATATTATATGAAAATTACTGGCACAGTACGAACTATTGACTAATAATATAATTCCTTATAAACCTTTCTTTACTCTGTCACTAAAATAAACTATAGATTTGACAAAAAATTATCAGCTAGTAAAAAATAACACAACTATGAGCTATTTAAATAGCTGTATTAGAATTATTCAGAACTATCAACCAAACCATGTCCTAACATACACGTGCTTGTAACCCGAACTGAACGAGGATCGCTATTTTGGTTTTACAAGCATTCATTCTAAAGGGCATTAGAATGAATGCTTGTAAAACCAAAATAGCGATCCTCATCATATATTCTGACAAGCCGGATATTTGCTACACCAATTGTCTCTTGACACAAGTTATCTAGTAAGCTGTATATCTATTGTATAACGTTACGTCGTCCGTACGTCACTCAGTAATTACTGACGTACGCTGTTGTTGGGTTCTTTTCAGTATATTGGTCTGCACCGCTATCGGGAGATATGGTGTGACGTCATTTAATCTCTGATTAATTTACTTTAACTTGGTTACAGTTCAAGGTTTTGTAGAAAGTGGCTATCACTTAGGTATAAGTTGTGGAGAGCGTTGCCAAGTCCGAAATCTAGATACCGTTAGGCCTTTGTTGCCATAATACGGTGCTAGGCTTTCGATAGGCTAGTTTTAATATTGTCAATTTACTTTTATTTCGTTCTAAGAAACATAGAATCGTAGTATCCATATCATAGTATACCAAAATGAAGAGTAGGATTATAGAGACTAGTTTTATCTAAACGTGTGTCTAATCTTGTTGGAATTTCGGAGTAATTCGTAGAAACTATTCTTTACCTATCAATATTTTGGAAACTCCAACCACCTATCTTATTAACCAACTACTGTCAAACTACTTAATCTTATCGTTTACTATCAACTACATACAATTTAGCACGATTCTCGGTACTAGCGACAATTTCCATTAAGTCCAACTTATGATAATACAGTAATATCACAATACCCGGCCTTGTCGCGGCTAACTTAGCTGTCACGGTGCTCTCATGAAAATCACTAATACACGAACGGTTACGTCAAACTGCCGTCCATACTGTGTACTGATACGACACTATAAACGATTCGTACTTGTATTACTTACTGTACTGTACATGGCATTTTATATAATTATATTACGGTTTAGACACAAAAGATTGTGAGGAACTGATTGAGATAACAAATAAAAATCACTGCGAAGAATGAAAGATAAGGAATTAATAATTAAAAACAAAACTTAAGTATAGGTAGGTTCGACAAATTATGTCATTATTACAAACCATATTAACGTAAATCAGACAGATTACTTACTGATGGAGAAAGTGAGAAATTAATATCTATTTCGCCACAGGAGTTATTGTCAGTTCCAAACAAAGTCATTTTAATAAACAAAATCAGTAGTCAACAAACATAGCTTACAACAATAATACAATAGTTCTCAAATGTACGCACGCCACTTGAATCTAAACTACCAGCCCTACTTCTGTACAATGTTCAAACTTACTCGTAAGCATAAAGGCGCATTTAAACGAAGACAGTATATTGTGCGAGTTGAGATACATTGCGGAAACCTGCAATCCTGGTATCAAAAATGTCATAATTATATTGTTTTGTTTTTGGTGGATTTGTAAGTATAAACTTTATGCAGGTAGACTATAAAGTACATATTCTTTTTTTTATTTTAAGCTTAACAAAATTTTTACTATCAGATTGATCTGGAACTTTCTTCAAAAGGTCAATCCAGTAAATACTCTGCATTTGTTTATACACTAACACTCAATTAACAACAGTTGTCTGGACTTCAAAAGAGACCCTTGAGTTTGTTTCGACATTTCTTCTCAGTCAGTTAGGAAATGTTTGAATCCAGCGAGCTCGAAACATATTTGAGACATGTGAAAGTGACATAATTATCCTACGTTCAGAAAAAATTATTTCATTTCATATTAACGATGTATCGCAACTCGCACGATATTCGTCGAATCTTCTCAACAATCTAATACAACTTCACAACTCAGCCCTGACCATCTATACCACATAAAAATGTTAATTTAGAAAAATTCGCGAACGATCGCGATCAGTATGCGATTCGCGTGCAATTTCGCGATTCTTTGCGTTCGCGTCCTAAATATATTATTAATTGTCGAAATGTTGGTGGCACGGGGTCACACGGATCGTTTGATCGTGCATGCGGATAATTATAATAATATTATTGTTCTATTCATTGTGCGGGATGAAGATTTTGATTTATATTGAAGTATATTGCAATGAAATGTATGAATCTTCATTTTTCAACTCTTGCGTTAATTAAAACAATGTTTAACTGTTCTGGAAGTCGAATCTCATCTACTAGGGTTAAAAAAAAAATCACTACATTGACTGCTCATTGCACAAAATATATTTTCAGGAATATTTTTTCTACTTCGCTTTTCGATAACAAGTAATCCTGACCAAGATAACTCCAATCTTTAAAATGATGAACCTAGATTAAGTGGTTCTTATTTAAGTACACTTGCACCGAATCGGAAAATGCCCATCGATAAATCTGTACTGCAATACTTAATATTTTAATCTTAGCTCTTACTGCCATAATCCAAAACATTTGTGGAAATAAAGATAAGATATTGATAATAAAAAAATATTTATGTCAAGTTGCTGCAGTTTTGATAACAGAATGTTACGCTATTTAATAAATCGATCGGGCTTAAAATGGACATTTTCAGGCCCGTCTTGATTTATTCCTAATTCTTATGTTTTATTGGGGCTGGCTTCCCGTTTTATTGAATTTCCTTCACAATCCGTTTTACCTGTATAACTAACAATATTTTGTAATGTTAATAATTTAATATAGTTTTCTGACAGGGAGTTTTTTGATCCTTGCAATAGGAACTTACGCAATACACCGAGGATCGGTATAACACGATAACAACTAAGATTTAAACATACTAGACATGTTTCGATCATAAATATATGTAGGACAATTGCCATAAACCTGAGTGTCGACTCGTAAGTAGTCAAGCCTTTATCCTATACTAGCTCAAGCATACGATTCCACCTGCGTATACCCTTTTCCCCAGTTTTAGTAGTAAGCGTTCATTTTTACCTGGTTTTTCATATTATTATATACTTTGAGACCCCGAACAGAAGGGACCTATCTAAATAAATAAGTCACAACACATTTTCTTGGTTTAAAGACGATATTGCAAAAGACAGGGAGATTAGGAAGGAGAAAGTGGAGGCCTATGCCCAGCGGTGGGATATTATTTAGTCTAAAAAACAAAGAAATATAAGGCGATATTTAAAATCATAAAAACGCTTATTCACAAAATATCTACCAGTCGCAAAATATCTCTTTCGCTATCGGCTATCGGCACACCTGCAGCTCTTGTAGTTGCTAACAGTGTAACTAACACGACATTGTTTTATATACACAGACTAATAACACTAATAATATTTTAGTATGTAATAAACATTTACCTATTTACCTACGCAACGAATATTATTTAAATTTTCTAAAGGTACTTGATTGGGTACTAGATATGCAGCTTTCAAGTTGGGCATTATGTATTTAAATTTAACATTTTATTTATATTATAATTATGAGAACTAAGACAAGTTGTTTTCTATTGGGTAAAATTGTTGTAGGAAATATTTTTTGAAGAAAGGCTATCTATTAACTATGAGCATTCTTTATTATCCGAAGTGGTTTCTGACAACTTAATAAAATGTTTAGTTTTTAATGACAATACTACTGAAAAAGCGACATTAAAAAATTTAAAGTAAATTATATCATAACTTTACAAAATGTATACTAAAATAAAACACATAATTAAAATGCACCAATCATTAAAAATATCGGCGCACAATCTAACAACGTATCCATTGGCATAATTTGCCCGTATCGACCGGCGCACGCGCATGTGTGGCCGACAAGTGGGCCTTGACCGTTAATTCCCGCCAATATCAACAGAACGCAATATGTATGTATGTAGATACAACAATTTTGACCCCTATCATGTTAGAATTAGTTCTATTATAACGCTTTAAAAGGGTAAGCAGAAGTTATGATAAGACAAGCGTGAACGACATGAGAATTTAGATAACTTTTTTTTAACATTCATAAATTTCTAATATAATAGATAGTAAGACTGCTTGCTAATAAACTAGCCTGTCCGAGCCCGGTCAAAGTTTTCCCATTGTATAGAAACTAAAATAACCCCAGTGTTATTACTGAAACTCTTCTCAAGTATATGGCATTTTGATTATAATGTCTGTTACGGCTCGTTCCTGATGTAAAACGAAGGAAGTCTTCAACCTGACATTTAAATTAATAAACCTTATCTTCTCAAAATGAAAAGACTGATCAAACATTCCTCGTTAAACATTTACAGTTGGTATTCTAAAAATAACACTCCCAAAACCTAGGTCAAGTTAGGAGTGCTTATAACACCACTGTCCATTCACAGCGACTATTGCAAGTCCATCAATATAATCCAACCATTACCATTCAAGCCAAGCCCATATTAAATACGAATTAATCCATTCAGTCGAAATAGAACATTTCTCAGCTGTTGATGAAGCGAGGCGCGACATATCGGTATGCGCGCGCGCAGCTCTGGACGTGAGGTGTACTTGTGGCGAGGATAAATGAGTGTTACAGACCAACGCGCAGCAACGTTACGTGATACCTTGTTGTGTTTGTTAGGTGTCACCGGTATTTGTTTAAAGTTATAATATACAGTTAAATACTAAGATGGTTTTGACTCACAGCAACGCCACGACTATAGCAAATTTATTGTAAAATTATTACCAATTGACAAATAAATGCCAAGGATGAGGAATATGCGGTTTATTACCATAACTAGCAATATACAGACCTTTAGTGACTGAATTTGACGTCCTGATTGACTTATTTGTGTTGTACAAATTTTACTTTCCTTTTTCGCATGAGAAAGTCCTAAACCAATATTATATTTGAGCTGATATTTATAATATATTTTCTTTTGTTCCAGCCCGCCTACATTTAAGACCCTCACGCCGACGTCTCGCACCCAGCTGAAGCAGCAGTTGATGCGAGAACATGCACAGGAACAGCTGCGCAGAGAGTCATTACAAGTAGGTAACCTTCTTAACTTCCATCATATCAACCAAGTCCGACCACTGCTGGACGTAGGCCTTTCTTACCTTCCATCATATAAACATAACTCCGACCACTACTGGACGTAAGCCTTTCTTAACGAAAGCCAGAGCAGCCCACACTTTCTTGTAATTTAATCTCGCGAAAAAAGTAGGTGTTAAAAAATGATTTTGTATTGGATTTTGTAGATTAAATAATTGCTATAATTAGAAATGCATCCATATTGCTTGCTAAGGTGATGCATACGAAAATTTGCAGACCAGACGATTGATAAAAGATAATTGTAATTAATTAGGTAATTGAGCAGCTTTAAACGTATGTTAACTTCAGACTGAAGTGATTAAAAGTATATAATCGTTTGCTGTTAGCCAAAAAAATGGGCTTGCCATCTTGCAATGCTTATCATTTTGTTTTCACTCTATTATGATATCATAAATCCAGGAAATCTTTTCTATTTATTTTCCTTGCACTTCATAGTTCATTAACCCCTGCATGAATAATCCACAAGAACTGTAGGACTCGCGTGCATGAGCTCTGCTTGCGATGCCGCCCGAGATATGAGCTAGCAAAGTGTTTCTGCCGCTCGGATCCCACGCAACGCCGGCAAAGTAGGGAAATCCGGGACATGTGTGGACGTAGGTTACTGAACTGTTCCTCTGCTAGTTCTCTAGTAATTGGGAAAATTATCTTGGAAAAGGGCTTAGAGAAAATAGATCGTCAAAATCACTTTCTCATGAGCGCACTCATTCTATACAACAAAACATGATGTTTCAGAAATCTTTAGGTCAACAATGCAAGTATTTTTCTTACCAAAAGGTAAACAAGGTTGACTCCATTTTTTGGTCGTGAATCGGATAAGATCAAAAACAACATCTTTTGGTTTTAATTGAGCTTAAAGTATTGTACTCGGCCACTAAAATCCTGTTACGTGCATTTTTCTTGCCAAGTATTTAGCCTATCTCTTCAATCTAATGACCTACTTATACAAGTAGCTGTCTCGAATTGCTATTAAATCCTGATGCTCAATGCCAAATCTTCGTAACAAACTGTCAATTGGGTGGACAAACTGATTGAACTTATCACCGTCGTGTGCACATAGCTAGCGTGTTGTCTGTCCGTTTGTCGTCCAGCTTCTAATCCTATTAGCATCTATACTATGGCACGTCATTGGAACAAATTGATGTTCGAAAATGCACCTTACTGCTTTGGAATAAAAGCGCTGTTATCATCAAAAAGTTTCTACTTACGCGTTCTTTGCTTTGTACCTACCTCAAGAGCTTTGTTTTGAAGAGCGGTAGGTGAATCGGTTTGATCCAGTTTCATCCATCAAGGCGCTCACGTTTTCGTGAATATTAAATTTTAGTTTTTAACGTTTAGCGCTCCTCAAAAGGGCACTCAGATTTTCGACTTGGTGATAAAAAGTTAATGGTATTAGATGACGTGTTTAACAGTTTTTATTTCATGACCATTATATTTATTGCTGGATTTTCCAATCTCATATCATTGACGTATATAATATTAACTACATTTTCTTCTATCAATCAAGTTACGTTTTCTTTGTGGATGACCTACAAGAAGGCCTCGACAAAGTAACATCTATAGCCCACAAGACTGTAAAGACACCATTAGGTATACTTAGAGACCGTATTGTAACATTAGTTGCAATATCTTTGTAAACGATCACGGCACCGAGTTTTACATGATAATAGATTTCCGTAGGTTGCCTGATGACAGATAACGACTGTAACTTCTTACTACATACTTACATTTTCAATTAGTGTAGTAAACAGGCAGGCCATGTAAACTGTAAAGAAGATAGCGGTACTAACATTGTATACAACATTTGATCTATGGTTCATACGTATTTATTCATCTATTATTGTCGGTAAATCACGAAATATCTTTTTGCTTTTTGGTCAAAAATGTAAACCGCATAATTTATCGATTGCATTCCCACACGCGGGACATACGGATGTCAAAAAAATTTGGAGTCTTTCCAAACTTTTACGGTGTCACACGCTCTAAGGATACCAAATTTCTTATGTATTCGTTAGCTACTTTACAAAAGTATTAACGAATGTATTGTTTTGTTTCAGGCACAACAAGCAGGCCAGTCCAAAGACAATGAGGAGAAGAAGAAGTCAAGTCCGGCGGAGGTGCCGCGGATCACGCCTCACGTTGACTTACCGCCACAAGTATTACAGGTCCGTAATAACCGCTATTGCCCAATGCTGTAAGATAAGTAAAAAACCAGGTGATGAATAACCATCGCATTACCTACCAATTCGGTCAACTTAAAGGGATTTTTTACCCGAAAAAAGATCCTTACACTCTCTTCATTCGTAAGGTCGTTGATAGTAAAGTTTGGAAAGAAAAATCACCACCGAAAGGAGCTAAATGGTCAAATGGTACTCTATATTTTTTTTCGTCTTTGGATTTTACTAATAAATGAATGTATGCCGTTACAGGTGCGAACAGTTCTGGAGAACCCCACCAGGTATCACGTGATACAGAAACAGAAGAGTCAAGTGCGCCAGTACCTCAGTGAATCATTTCAACCGCAAACGCAGGTATTGTACCCTAAATTATATCCTAATCCAATGTTTAAACTCTAAAATTTCCTGCTGTTCCATGTTATGACAGCGAAAATTTGAATTATTTAATGTCTGCCTTATATTATTTAATGAGCATATTATTAATCCACTTTTTATCTAAAATGTAGTGCTTCAATTTATAAATTTTGTGAATATACTCTTTATCTACCATTGTCATTAATTTAAAGCAGTACTGTTCCGTTGTAGAAGCGAGATGCCATACAGAGTATTACACAATCTCGCTTCCACAAAGGCAATGCTGCTATAACAGCACTAACCATTCCTCACCAAGATCCTCATGTATCATCAAGTTTCTTACCCTTATTGGTTATAGGTGTCACCACGATGTGCGCCCACGCAGTCGGCGCCGGAGATCAGCTCGCGCCGCGCCTCCTCCCCCGAGCGGCCGTCGTCGAGTCTACGGTCGCCCGCCATGCCCTCCGCTAGTAATAACTCAGAGGTAAACACAATACAAGAGTTAGAGCAAGAGGAGAGATGCGCACAATACAAGTATGTATGTTAAATGACTTCTGCGCATTTCTTCTCTCTTTCGAAGCGTTGCCACGTTACATGCCGAGAAGAGTACTAAATTTTTAACAAATTCTGGGATAAACCACTATCATTGCGAAAAAGTTTTGCTCTACGCGATGTATTGCGGTTTCATCTCCGAATGGGACGAATATTTAAAGGATCTATAAGTACTCGTTTAAATCTAGGTGCCCTTATTAACCAATAAGTTACTCTTCTCGGCATGTAACGTGGCAACGTTTCGAAAGTGAGAAAAAATGCGCAGAAGTCATTTTACATGCATACTTGTATTCTGCGCATCTCTCCTTTCGTTCTAGTAAATGTATTGCGGCAATAATAATATAGAATCTCTGTTTCTCGAGTAATGTTACCCTATTGGTAAATATACCTCCGTTTCTCCACTTCAACAAGCAGTTTGAATCCTTGTCAATACTTGACTGTCATCAATGCATGGTGTAATATAATTTCCGTAGGCTGACGAGTTCCTAGAAGACATCCTGTCTCTGGACAGCGGCGCGGGCCCGCTGTCGTCGTCGGGGCCGCCGTCGGGCGCCAGCTCCGTGGCCGGCGACTGCGCGCTGCTCTCCGACGCCGACATGCACGCGCTCGCCAAGGACAGGCAGAAGAAGGATAACCATAATATGAGTGAGTACAAGAAAATATTAATTTGGTGCCAGATAATGTCATTTTGTGCTATCGATGCCAGTTAATTGAAGACATGTCTTTTTTTAGGATGTGATCTTTTTAATCACAGAGGACTGTGATTCGTATTTACCATTTGTGGGTAGAAGTGGAATATATTTTCTTGATTTCTTCTAACCTGTTTTTAGTTTCGGGTTTCAACTTGTTTTTTTTTAGAAGTACAATAAATTATCACAGTAGATTTTCTATTGCTAGTATGTAGATACGAGAAAACGAAAATCTACTATGAAGCCAGGATCTACATCCTGGCTTACAAAAGTTGCTATTATAAACATTTATAGGCTTGTCAAAAATCCAATCAAATTCATAACAAACGAATATTTTACCCCAAAACATTTTACTTTGAAATGTAATCTCAAAAATGTCTTACATTTTGATTTTCAGTTGAAAGACGTCGCCGCTTTAACATAAACGATCGTATAAAGGAGCTGGGGACGTTACTCCCGAAGACCAACGATCCGTTCTACGAGGTGATACGAGACGTGCGGCCGAACAAGGGCACGATCCTCAAGAGCAGCGTGGACTACATCAAGTGCCTGCGCGACGAGGTCAACAGGCTCAAGCAGAGCGAGCAGAGAAGGAAGCAGATAGAGATACATAATAGGAAGCTGATGTTGAGGATACAAGTGAGTTATACTGAGATTTTTTCGAGATGATTCCGTCGTATTTTTGCCTTTCCCTATCTGACATGTCTTTTAGGTAAAATTTTTAGAGAGCATTTGAGGCTTTTTTTATATTATCACGATATGTATCTTATAGTGCACATGCCTATGGGTTCCTATTTTTGTGCTCTGTAAGTTTCAACATAGTTGACCCAAAGACATTCTCTACCTACCAGTCGATACCAGTGGATTCTCTAAACCATTTTCCTGACATTCTATCCATACCCATCCCGTTCTTCTGCAAGCTTTTGGGCGTTTAGATCGGATTGACAGGCACCCCATGTTTTTAACCGCTATGAACATGGGGTGCTATGATGGATTGCTAACATGTTAACATGGACTGCTATGTCCTATGTTTGTATTGAGTGCTCATATCATCCATGTATTGCAGGAGTTAGAGCGCCTAGCGCGTGTGCACGGGCTGCCGCTGTCGGGCGGCGGGTCCCCGCACAACGAGGACTCGGGCGTGGAGTGCGCGGAGGCGGGCGAGCCCCCGCGCGCGCCGCCGCCCGCCGCCACACACACGCCGCAACACCACACACCCACCACGCCGGTCAGTAACACCAGATATGATCTTCTAAAGTGGTTTAGGAAACTGGTCTACATTTTTTTAGGTTTTAGGTGTTTTGACTGCACGGATAGCTGAGAGATAGGTCACCATGCCAATTAACTACTGTACGCGACGTGTCGCGGGCTCGATCCCCGCGTAGGATAACAATTTGTGTGATCCACAAAGGCATGTTTTCAGCCTGAGTGTCTTTGTGCATGTGGATTGAATGCCGGGAAACCCCCCGCGAGACAAGGATTAAATTCCTTAGTTCGGTAGTCGTTTTTTTTTTAAATAGAAATAAAAATAAATGGTGTGTGATGTTGCAGGAGCTGGTTTTGCCGAAGAGCGAGCCAGCATCACTGATGGAGTTCGGCGAAGCACCACCCGACCTACTGCGCGACATGCCGGCCCCCGCCTGCCTGGCCGCGCTCGACGCGCTCGGTACGCCCGCCACGCCGCTCGGTACTCGCCGCCTCTCTCACACACGCACCCACATTACACACACAAATTCATACACACTTACACTCATACACCCACACCCACTCACACACACTTACACTCATACACCCACACCCACTCATACACACACACTCATACACCCACACCCACTCATAGACACACTCACACCCACATATACACAAACCCACTCACACATACTGGCACTGAACCAAATATCACACAACTGTCTTCTAAATGTCTTTCGACGGTTAAGGATCTACCTATATTACACAAACAATAACATACATCATCTTTTTCCTGTCTTAATGTTGTCAAAACTTACCATTGTGTATGTGCATGCTTGAATCCATTCGTTCTAACCCCCTGATCTCTTCGTAAAACTCTTGAATTTTACTAACTTTGTGTTTTATTTACAGATGGTTTAAAACTAGGGTCGTGTTCGCCGCTCAGTAGGGACGAAGGGCTCTCGCTGGGCTGCCTAGAGCCCGACCTGTGTCTGGAACCAGTGTCAGATCACCTCTTCAACCATAAAGACGTTAAGGTAGGGGATGGTCTTTTAAGAAGCTATTTGACGGTGTTAATATTTAGAAAAAAATCTCTAAATAAAAACGTACACATGCGTTTCCTCATAAAATGCCTTTTTTTTATTGCCCCGGGGGAAACCCAACCACTCTCTAAAACCCTCAGGTTTTCGGCGTGCGCTTTATTCTAGTTGCCCGCCTGCTTTCTGTTTTATCGATCGCTCGACGCCTTCGAACTGTTTTTATTAATCATTTTAATGGACTCCAAGGTCCACTAGCATCCATCTACCCCCTTGTATACAATAGCCTGTCGTTCTCCAGATGCGACTATCCCCCGCGCCGGGGCTGCTGGGCGCGGAGGACAGCGACGCCGTGCTCAACCTCGCGCAGATAGAGGACCTCATGGACGATGACTCGCATAACCCCGTCACACAAGGTAATTCATCATCATCTTCCTTTATTTTTTTTTGTTTTCCGTGTGGTGTCCGGATATAAAGAATAGCGCCACCCCATATCCTCCACTGGGTGTCGTAAAAGGCGACTAATGGACCTTAAGACCCAGTAGTGCACTGGGTCTTAAGGTCCATTAGTCCATTAGGTGCTTGGTACAGTGCATACCAAGCACCTTGGGTCACCCGATTGGTGGCGGGTAAACAAACAACAATCGCATTCCCAAAGAGGGTTGGTGTCAGGCAGGCGGCCGACTATAAAACCATAGCCAAAGCCCAATTAGCAACATGTTTAGAAAAAAAAACATGTTGCGCCGACCCCAAGTAAAATGGGATAATGGCAGGAAGATGATGATATTCCGTGTTGAAAGGCTAATGACTTCAACCCACGTCGAGGGCATGGCGTGGGGATATGTCGGATTCCCACCGACTTAAAACACGCCGGGGCCCTTCTACTACCTAAGCCAGCGTCATGGGATCGCTCGCGCATGCTCTGCGTGACCCTGATTAACTTCAAAACCCCTAAACAGATTTGGATATTGAAATCTTATTGGAAGTATTTAATTCTTTACATTCATTTTTACATGTATTTTTACATAAATCCATCAAAACCGTATCATAACAAAAACTTAGGTATGATAATTATATTTAGAAAACTCATTTTCATGTTTAGCGTTCAATTTTTTTTTACTTGTTTGATCTTTACTGCGCAACTAAATTCAGTAACGTTTTGAAAGTGCCTGAAAAAGGCCTACTCGAAATAAAAACCTTTTGAGTTTGATTGTATATAAACATACATTTTTTGTGTGTGATCCAGGTGACCCCATGCTGTGCTCGTCGCCCACGTCGCAGCTGTGCCTCAGCAACGTGGTGGCGGAGGCTGCGGACAGGACCATCTCCTCCATGCTGCATGATGACTCCGCCTCCTATCATACCACAGGTATGTGTGTGCGGAGGTATTATGTTGAAGGCTAGGAAAACAATGTTATAAAGAAAGAGAAAGAACAAATTGGCTTTAGATAGACTTCGAAAGATTTGACTGCACATAAAACATAGTGGTATAGGTGACCACGAGTTACTACTGAGCGCGACGTGTTGCGGGTTCGATGCCCGTGTCGGATAATAATTTGTGCAATCGCACAAATTCTTGCAAGACCCAAAAGTCTGGGTGCTTTTTTGTAGGTGATTTAAATGTCTTGTAAATGAGTGACTGTTAGGCAAAACCCCTACATGAGAAACGTTGAGTATTAAAGAGTATCAATCACTAAGAGAGAGTCTAAATTTTTGTGATCGTTTTGGAAGTATGTATAGTAAGTAATTGTGATTGTCGAGCTCAGTTCTGTAGTTCAAATTCTATGCCAGGTTACTAATAAGAATAAAAAGAGCTTTTTCTAGCAAGAATTATTTAGTAAAATTCGAAATGGAATTTAGATTTTTTGTCTTAGAAGTTACATTGGCATATCCAGGTAGTTCCAGATATCTAAAAATTATGGAGGACTATTAGATAATAATGTATGTCACAGTTAAGCTATATAATTATGTTGATTATGTCCCAGCTGGCGGCGGCCTGCTATCAGAGAGCGCGCTCGGCCTGGGCGGCGCGCTGGGGCTGGGCGAGGCGTGCCTGCCCGCGCTGCTGCTGGGCGCGCACCACGCGCCGCACTCGCCGCACTCGCACCCGCGCCAGCACTGCTTCGACATGGACCTCGGCGCGTAACCACCCCCTACATACTGGGTATACTGCTCTCAACTTCCAGCTCAGTCAGGCAAACACACCACTCTGTGTCCTGCTCACAACTCTACGCACTCTGCTTACCTTGCAATCTAAACAGTTACAAAAAATAACAGAGCTCTGAACTCTACGCAGTCTACTTACCTTACTAGGTAACTGAATAGGTATGTAATTAAAAAAAATAACGGTTTTCCAGCTCCACCTACTTGACTCTACGGAAATTGTTAAACTTGAAATTGTAATGGTAACTCCTTTTATTGTAACTTGTTTGGTAAACGGAAGTGACCTTAGCACTCTCAATTGTAAACGACTGAGCCCAGTTACCTAATTATATAAAAGCGGGATTTAAGTAAACTTACTTACAGCGCCATCTATGATACATGGACAAAAGCTCGACCATGTGTCTTAATTCTAATACGAATGTGCTGTAAAATACTATAATAAGGGACACTATGATAAAGAAAAAGATTGTACTTTTTGCAATTGTAATTAAAATTACTGAAATAAAATTAGTAAACGTCAGTACAATATAAAACATGGGATCAAACTGCACTGATGTGCAGCAAAGTTCCATAATTCACCCAGAGATGGCGCTGTTGTAAACATTTCTGTTCAGAAAACCAGTAGGAATTGTTTAAGGCTAAAAGTAACGGTAGCTAACATCTTAGAACTCGAGATCTCGATATTATCTTGTTCATAAGAGAAATATCCTCAAAATTTGCACAGGAATTGAATTTACATACGCACAAAACGTGTCCGAGTTCCGTACCTTTCAACCGTTGTTCCTATTTGCATATCCACTTAGTTATAAGATACATTTTGGAAGGTAATACAATTGTTTTGATTTTGCTTTATACAAAATATTATAAACTGATCAAACCTTTTTTATGAAGCCCAATTAGTGAGTTCCTCCGTTAGTCAAAGGGCTCTTCTTGACCAAAGTCAGTGGGATAAAAATTGACAGTGAATCAAAGGACATACTCCTTTTTTAATCTGGTTGATTAGTTTTATATATCATGTACTTTTTTAACCGAACTCTTATAAAATTTTGTATAAAGCCAAATCAAAAACCATTCTTAGGTACGGAACTCAATTTTCTAGTTAAGCACATCTTAACTAGAAAATTGAGTTCAATACCGAATGTAAATAAAATGAAATGAACGATTTTATCACGTAGTTATATGAATGCAATATATCTTGATATTAAATATATAATATATTTACAATGCGACATAAAAAGTGAACCAGAGACACTGACCTGTTTTGAAAATACCATTTTTTATCTTATTTGACAATGGCCATATTGGCGTTGCCAGCCAAAAAGTAAGTAAACGTTTTTGGAACTATTTTTGACATGAAAAAATGACTATTTTTAATCTGGGCACTTCTTTAATTGCAAAGAATGGTCTCGGCGTATAACAAATTTAAAATATCGGTCAGTGACTTGTACTTGTCTAAATAACAAACTACCCTACAATTTAAAGTGGGTAACTATCACAAACTACGTACGAACGTACGTATGAAATAAATTCCCAGTTTGAACCAAAGAGTTATTTAACAAGTAACGTTTGGTTAACAAACTCCTATCTGCTGGACTAAGTATAATGGTATTACATTATGCAAATATTGCTTTTCTGAAGCTTGATCGGATTTCCGAACATTTATAAATAATAAAGGTAGTATATAATAGTTACCGAACCTATTACTAAGGTCAAAACTAAGTTCAATAATAGGTAACTTGTGAAAACTATTTCTGTCAAAAAGTACATTATATACCTACCAACATAATTTATACCTATGTACAGAAGTCCAGCAGATCCATACAAATGAATGATATATCTTCATATTGAACGGTTACAAACCGATGTGATTGAGTAGTTACCTTTGTACATACACTACGTAAGTGGGCAGACATTGTCTGCAGGACTTGCAATATAAAGGCGAAAGCTTTGATACATTAGGAAATTGTATATAAATGTATAAACATATGTATTTATACTGTTTAGCAGCTATTTATATCATAGCCCAGGATTTTACAGCAGATATATATAATTAGGCACTGTTAATTAAATAAGAGAGGCTTACATAGCGTTACACGTGTTGTTTTGGTAATAGAAAGGGATAAAGCTATAGGGATATATAGCACTACCTCTTTCTGATAGAACTATAATTTGAAACACTTAAAACAGCCTCGAGTTTTTAAATTAAATTGTGCCTTAAAATCGTGGCTTAAAAGTTTATTATTAATCAATACATTTCGCCAAATTTCTAAAACTAATGAAGTTTTGAATAATGACTTTGAAAATGTTAATGAATAAAGTATTATACATGTCAGTTGTTAGAGGTGCTATTTTTTGATAAACCCTTTTATGTAATGAAACTGGGATAACGAAAGGACCACATTTTTGTACAGAACATTGTGATACAAAATATATTTTTAGAACGATATTTATTTAGTTATAAAATCTATACTTTTTGTATATAAACCTAGATGTTAATACGAAGTGCCTTGCTTTTTAGCCAATTTAGTAGAACGAGCTTATATTTTTTGTAATAAAAATATATGTAAATAGATTTTGATAAAAATCTAACACTGGTTAAGTAAATCACGTGTAATTGTTAAGTTTATGATGAATTTATGATATTTCATTCGATATGATATTTTTGAGACTATGTGACTATCGAGTTTGAGGTCAGTTGGCTTATCGACTATTCCCACTTATAATACTTGAAAAAGTTATTATAAAATATCAATTAAATCAGAATAATCGATAAAATCAACTAAGTCGTATTTGGACTATAAACAAAACAGTCTGTAAGTGTTACCATATGCAAAAACTGAAAAAAAAAAACCGTTCTTGGTAGTTTTAGAATTTATTTTAATGATATGGCAACCCTTACAGCTATTGTTAAGAATTACGAACAAACGTATTTCCTTAATTAAGAGAAGTTGCGAATCAGTGAGCAATCACTTACTATTATTAGATATTATGTTTTTGTTAATAATTATTATGAATCGTGCGCCTGTATGTATTTAGTATTTCGCTCGAATTCGGTACTTTCAATAACTGTTATATTATTATGCGTGTTTCTTCTAAGAAATATATGAAATAAACGACTATCTGAAAAAAAGCGGTAAATAATTGACACCCAAAATAAAATGGTTGATGATAATTTTGTAAGACCATGTTTATTTCGATTGTCTTTGAGTTTTCTTAAAGTAAGTCGTTTATTTCTTATTACACTTTGTAGAACGACTATAATCACATATCTTTATTCACAAATAAAATTGTTATGTTTGTAATAATTGTTTTCCAAATTGATTAGCCAATTCTTTAGTTTTTTCTGTCACTTTCTAGAGATTCACAAAATAAACTCAACAATTGAATTTGAGTGTGAGTTGATATGCTACACTTTGAGTGTGTTTGTTTTGTGAATTTCAAACTTAGTCTATATTAAGTTATATTTTGTGAATTGTTGGCTTAAATGTATAACTACCGCACTTAGAGGTTTAAATTGTTAGTTAAAGGACTTAAATATTTCTTTACTTTAATCGATATTAAAGAGTCTTTTAAGTAGCATCACCAAAATTTATAGAAAAATATTACTTTTGATAGATTATAATTATTTCAACATTTTGAAAAAAACTGAATTCTATTATTACTTAAAGCAATAAAATGTCAATTATATTAATTGATTTGCCACAAAGCAACCTCAAAATATCCAAGTTTCATAACTTTGAAACAAAATAGGTTGAAATTAAATTTCAATACCACCCGGAACCGGGCTGAAACGTAATCGAGCGAAACACAAACAAAATGTTTATTGTATGAATGTTATTTAATATTGTATGAGATTAAAAAATGTTGAAGTACAAAAAGTGAATAACAATGAATTTACGAAAATATATTCGTCTTTTATTATACAGTTACCTACACCTATAATATAACATTAGAAACAAGGGAAGTAAGTCATTTATTTCCAAAAAAAAATGTACTGAAAACTGAACGAAAAAATATTTTTTGGCCTAACCACAGCTAAAGATTGTTAAGGGTCTAACCGTACTAACAAAATTAATGAATAAGGTCTTTGATATCTTTGCCCAAAAGTGGGATGTCACGTTCCAAATGAATTGCTCACAAAGGTAGTGCGTCTGAATGCGGTCATGAACCTAACCACTGAGCGACAATCATGGAAATAGCCAACGACTTACAAACTGCGTAGGACGAGTAGATAATACACAAACACCACATAAACAGGTAAATGGAAAATGTCTAATTAATAATAATTCAATAAAACAAAACTTAAGTTAGTATTATTCAACGAATCCGACCCACACCGCACTGCCCTACTTTCCCGAGCCATTCTCAAAATAATCAATACGCGCTTTGACCATGCAAAAATCCCTATTAATTCAAAATGTCGCTTGCATAAAAACTATCGTTAATTCTATTCGGCACACTCCTGCGCACAATAGCCAAGACCTGCGCAAAACGCATTCCCCCAAAAATTGAACTTGGCAACAATTATTTTTATTCATTCAAGCTGGCAACACAATGGAGCGTTTCAAATTTCGAACGAAATTTGCGTTTTTGCATAAAATGGTGCGCAGGCCGGCGCGTGCGCAAGCACATTAAAAACAGCGGTGACCACACAATTTGCGGAAAGAATAAACATTATGTTTAATATTCTTGATTTTTTACTTTTATTTATTTTGCTTTATAACTTACGGGACGTTTTTGTTGATGACTCATAACTTTCCTTTTCAATCTTTCTAGGGCAAGTGAGCCTATTCTTTATATAACATCTCCTCCTGTCTATAACCTTGTCTCCTGTGGTCGGTCTTGCGGCATCATTTCCGATGCTATTTTGGCCCACCTGTCTGTTGCCATTCGCCAGACATTTCCTGCCCAGTCCTTTGGCTCATAATAATATCTAAATATTAACTTGAACCACGCCAGTAACTAATTTTTCATCAGTCACTAACATTATTCACTGGCCTCACATTCTTATTTCAGTATGTTTTTACCTTGCAGCAGTTACCTACTCAATTCAATCCTCGCATTATCCTATTCCCTTTGATTCAACCTCAACCAAAATTTTAAATTAAAGGTTATAAGAAATAATAACGTCGTTGTATTACTCAGTAAAATGTTACATTTTCTGAGTAATTGATTCTTACTCAACCTACACTCAGTAGGTACCTGCTACTGTATAAATTCGCTTTAATATAGAATAGACTCCTTTTCAAGTTAAAAACGCACTTTTTTCCAATCGTAAGGTCACCCTAGCGTCTATTGTAAGTGCATATATTGTTGCATTCGGTTGATAAAAGCGATACAGTTTCTCATTTTTTTACACAAAAATTTAAATGAGTTCCCCTATTTGTAATAATAATCCGACATTTGCATGAATTCAGATCATGTTCACTGTTATTTTATTGTATGGGTAAATCGGAAATCTATAAAATGCATTGAAAATATATTGGGGCGACATTAACTTTATTTTGTAAAGATTTTGTAACTTTACGCTGTGGGGTAATTTTTAATGGTCAACGTGGACTGTATTCATTGTTAAATTTAGATGAAATATTACCTATGATATTAAAATTTTGTTTACGTTTTGTGTACCTTTATTTCCAAAAACATACGTCATTTTCAGAGATATTTGATGTACGCGTATGAAGGACACTTGAGGCTGTGATAGCGTAGTGGTGAGACCGTAGGACTGCCAAGTCAAAGGTTTCGAGTTCGATCCCCACAGCGCGCACCGACTTATCGAATGTTGTGTGCGTTTTAGAAATAAATATCACAGCTTCCGTGTTTCGGAAGGCACGTAAAAGTGTGGGTCCTGCGCCTGAAATCTCTCCGGTCGTGTCGGATTGCCGTCCCATCGGGTTATGAGATTTTGCACTTGTGCACTATTAATATGTCCAGCGTAGCTGGCTAGTCTCATAGCAACACTAGCCGCTGTGGCCGCAATCGGTTAGGAGACATTATTATGAAGGTTATTATTGTGAAGGACACAAAAAAGAATAATTCTGTATGTGAATTTCTGATGGTCTACAGTGGTTTGTAATTATTTTATGTTTTCCTGAACACTCGTAATTCTATAACCTTCCTAAGTAGAGCCACAATATAGGCAAAGAGTATTTACCCACAAGAGTATTTAAAACCTCTCGAATTAGAACTCTATCTAAGCACCACTGACGTATAACGTCAAACATTTTGAACACATTTCCCAATCATGCAATAATTAATCGTGCGTTTGCGAGTTATCGAGTAATTGCTAAGATGATGATGCAAGCTGCGCCCATCCCTGCACCCGTGGCCACGCGCTACGAGCTAGAGAAAGTGGAGCCTTTAGTGGCTGCTATAAAGGCGGAACCAAGCGCTTTACCGAGAGAAGTAAGTTATAACAGTTAAAACATACTTTCAACTAAGCTGGACTGTATTTCGCGCAAAGAATTGGCATTGCCATTCAGCGTGGTAATGCGGCCAGTCTCCTGGGCACGTTTCCCGCCATTGACGGAGATGAGGATATATTTTTCGATGCTTTGTAAATATGTAATTTTTTAGGTACATAAGTTTAGTTTTAAATGTAGATATTTCTTGTTTAGTATTGTTTCTGTTCAATAAAGATTTATAAATGCGTTACTTTCAACTAAGCTTGGGTGTAATTTGTTCACATAAAACAATGGATAATGTGTTACAAATTGAGTATTCCGCCTTAAATGAAATTCTTAGCTCATTTTTGTTGTTGAATGTTTTGGTCTACACATTACACAAACAAACTTCACATGTGTTATTTAGAGGTTCTGAATTTCAAATTAAGGCGCAAAAGTTTTAGAGTTTAAATGGATGTAAATAATAAAACCTGCTACTTAGTTACCACCGCATTATAAAATTGTAGAAGCGAGATAGCGCGCTATATACCTAAGTTCGGCGTGTCTCTTCAACTACTGCAATAACCTTACATTAAGAGATGGTAGTAGGCCTTCTGACGTTAATTAAGTATATTAAGGTTATTATTTATCAACAAACCTAGAACTAGCGTCACAAAATAATACATTTTACGTCAACAGCTTTATAATAATAAACAATTTTATTATCAACATGACGTCAAGGTAAATAACCTATTTCAGAATAAGTTCCCGTTACCGCGTGTATTTATAGAAATGCATCATGTATAAAAATAACAACACCTAATTAGCTTAATCATATGCTTTATGAGTGAGATCTAATTATAGAATAGATTATATTTATTATGATTTCAGTTAATTACTCATACCCCTTTGATTGAATAACCTCCTAATATAGTCGTAGCAAAAGGAATTGTTACTTTAATAATAATATAATAACACATCAAGCTTTTGTGGAAATACATTTCTAGAGTGAAAATTATAAGAAAAAATTCCAAGAATACGACAAGTGCAATCGTATTTTTAGCTTATTGCACGCCAGGAAACATACTGCAATCTAGTCTAGCGCAAAACACTGCTATTGTCCATCCAGAGAGTCCAGTAGTCCCCATCCTGCTAATGCCACACTTTACCTCCGTAGCCTTCCCCGCAGGCGACTCCCGAGCCCCACATCCTCCACGACCTGACCTTCGCGGACAGACTCCTCATCACGAAGCGGCTGCGAGTCAAGAACGTGCTGTTCCTACGAGGGAAGAAAAACAGATTCTTCGTCAGGACACCAGACCAGAACCTCATCTATACTATCGAAGAAGAAAATAGGCAGGTCCTGGGGGTCTGCGAGCAGCTCTTAAAGTAAATTGCTGCAGTTGTGGCAGAGAAAGAGGAAGTTGTCTCGCTTCTGCCACTGCAACAGTTCTCCTTTAAGTGGTGGTGGTAGACCCCCTGTAACTTTGAATGTTTTAGAATAGATATATTGTCACAATGTCAGTGTTTGAGTTTAAAAGGCAGGTAAATAGGCTATTATAAACGGCCTTTAAAATAATTCTGATCATTTTATTATTTTCTGTACTACATAAAATCGAATCAAGACAACGACAAATCAGAGTAAATTTTTCGTAAGAAAAATAATTACTTACAACTTCCTTCATCAGTATTCTTTCAATGACTGAGTTCGATGTTATTTTTCTGGCGAACATAAAATTTGGTAAGGTACGTGTAAATGGCAAAGTAATGACGAAGCATAACCATCGAGGTCAGAAGAATTTCACAAACTTCCTTCACTCCTCAGCTACAAAATGACTTAACATTGCCCCTCCTTGCAGCTGGTGGGTGGGCTACTTCTGCTACGGGCTGCGACCCCTCGAGCTGCGCGTCATCAACAACCTGGGCGCGGAGGTGATGAGGATACACCGGCCGTACTCCTGCACGTCCAGGGTGCTGCCGTGCCAGCTGCAGCGGCTGCAGGTGTACTCGCCCCCCGGACAGCTGATCGGCAGCGTCGACCAGCAGTGGACGGCGATCAAACCCACCTACCTCGTGAAGAATAGTACGGGGGAGCATGTGTTTTGGATTCGAGGTGAGATGGCGAAAGCTTTGTTGTTTTTTTACTTTTGATATTTTGAAGGTATTGTCTTATTTTAGCTTAGTTCTTACACCTTAAAGTAGAAAGCCAGTATTTTCATTCATTTTTAGGTTTAAAAATATACTCCAGATTTTAAACAATTCAAGAATATTTTCAAGTCGATACTCGAAGAGTAAAGAAACGATGGATGGATTGTGTGAACGATAATATCGACGGGTCCTACGTAGACTGGTGTAACCCGCAAAACATCAAAATACGTTTTTTTGCACCAAAAGCCTTAAAATTACCTTAACTTTATATCCTGTAAAAATTATATTATTTTATTCAGTAATTTCAGAGATACAAACTTGTAAACTAACATAAGTGACATGATTTTCGGTCGCACGACCATCATCACTGATGTAAGTCACTTGCACCAGTGTAGGTAGTCGCGTGCGCCGCGTGACGTACGCGCAAGTGCCATTTACTCTAGTATGCGCGCTGCGACGGACTCGGGAGCACGTTAACACTGGTATAACTGCGTTAACTGCTAACGTATTCTTCTGTATAAAAACTATTTCATGGCCTGTTTTTACTTGGTTGTGTTACTTTTTTACATATTTAACAAGTTTTGTTTGCTTTGAGTAAGTAGTGGTGAGAATTCACAACAATTAAGGGCTCACTAGGTCAATTATTAAAAAATGTATGCGTTAAAATTGACAAACAAATTACTAAGTTGACAGTACTAATATTTCTACAAAAGGGTTTAATTAATGTTCACCTAATGCAAGATACAGATTGTACTGCTTGTAGATTTGTTTGTGCCGCCTGCATTATTTTTTTTCGTATAAATTCTATAATGTAGACGCACGGTGTACTGCATACTCTTCACACTAAATTATAGAGTTTGTTTTTCCCTTTTTAGTTAGGGGTTGTTTTTTTACAGTCGGGTTTTTTTGTTTTTTTTATTATTTTTTTTTTCTTTCAATAAATTTTACACTTATATCAGTAGGAATACAAAGTAGTAGTATACAAAGTCACATGTGACTTTGTTTTATTTTCTTGATATTGTTATCTGACGTAACCTACATTATTTTAATAATAACATTTATTTACTAATAAAATAAATAGCGATACTATTTTTAACACATTTTTTGCAGCAATTAAAGTAAGAAGCTACCAAATTTTGCTACTTGGTAACTAACGAGACAATTTTTTTTTATGTACAAGTAAGTCATTATTTTTGTAAAGTACATCATTTTTAAAGATGTAAAAATATTCCAGAGGTAAACAATATAACAATATTCGCAACCTCAGTTTATTTTGGTAAAGTTGTAGTATTGAAAAAACAATTAAGTACAATCAAAACTTAAGTAAAGTGATACAAAAGACATTCAAATTAAACTAATAAAGGACTTAGTGGTCGCCCGTAACTTCGACCGCACGAGTGTCGGTTACAACTGGAAAACATTGCCCTCCTCTAACGTAGTCGGTTAAAAAGTCTATGTTAAAACATAGACTTTTTTCCAGGTTGTCAGCTAACTCCATACGAAATTTCTTCAAAATTGGTTAAGTCGTTTGAGCGTCAAAGAGTAACAAACATCCAATCCACACTTATGCAACTTTCGCGTTATGATGACGATTAGTATGACGAGTGTGGTGATGTGATGAGGCATTCGTATGAAGGGTGACACAAATCACCATTACATACATTACAAGTTGTAAAAATGTTATTAATTTTCCATCATCTGATTTAGAGTCTAAGGTCTCATTGCCCTGTTTTTAGGGGTTGTGTTACTTGTTTATACATTTAACAAGTTATGTACACAACTATACACTTAATAGAAGCACATAGTTCGAAAGGAGTTGCACAAAGGTTATACTAATTTCTTTAAAATACCTTTTCTAGCGAATCTGCAAAGGGAGAAATAAATTAGAAACATCAACGTACAAAAACTAGTGGACGTAACTGAACAGACGTAACGTATGTAACTGAAAAAAAATAGTGGAAATGATATTTTATAAGAAAAATAACATGAAATTCAAGACAAGCTAGTCTTAAAAATAAAAAAAAAACAATTAGGTATTATCGTAAGAAAACCTCTTTAAAAATCAAACGTTTTTTTTACTTAAAATAAGAAGATTACATTTTTTGTTTTATTATTTTTAAGATTGCAAGGCCAATGATTTTATTTTTCATTATTAAGAATGTTACTATCTAATAATAAAGTGTAATTTTGTATTTTAAATGTTTTTATTTAACTTCTTGCCACACTAATTTAAATATTCACAGTTAATAATAATACAGTAAACTGTTGCAAGTAGCTTTCCACTACTGAGTAAACTGTTGTAAGTGTTAAAAAGTCGATAAAAGTAGATAAATGTAGGTATTTTTTTAAATATTATAACCTCATATTGGTCAATAACACGGAAATACTATGTTTAAAGAGTAAAATTCTTCAGATTTGCTTTATTATAAGTATAAGCAAGTACACTATATACTGGTATAAGTGGCCACTTGTATCAGTTTACAGGTTCTACTGTAGTAAAAAAAACAAGCTACATCAATGCAAGTCAACCTATTTTCCAAAGTATAAAAAAATAAGAAAAACCAATAATGCAGTCTTATTACTTAAATATCAAAATATAACATACTAAAATTTCAAGTGTTTTTATTGATTTACGACAAAGTTACAAGCTTTTGAACCTTTAAACCGCTCTCTTGAAAAGTTGCATTTTTGCACTTGTACTAGTCTACGTAGGACCCGTCGATATGGCTGTAAAGAGTGTGACATGCGAGATGACGTTAGATTGGAACGTCTGGAAGAAGAACACATGCTGCGCCGACTACAAGTAATAATTGGGATAAGGCCAGGGGAATGATGATGATACTCGAAGAGTAAAAAATATTTATTAAAAATAGGCTACTCAGTGCCACTTTTCGAATGTCAAAATACAAAGAACACCCCATTACCACTTTCTGTACTTTCCATTACAACTTACATGGACCCCTTCATACCTAGCCTGTCTTTCCTCTCTTTCGCCAGGTCCCTACATAACCCTGAGCTGCTTCCGGGACGTGCAGTTCCAGATCGTGCGCGCGGACGGCGCGGCGGTCGGCGCCACCTGCAAGCGCTGGCAGGGGCTCTCGCATGCGCTGTTCTTTGCCCCAGTTACTGATAAGTTAGTTTAAAGTTCAGGACTCAATATAATCAGTCAGTCAGTGGCCTCTAATATCTATGACAGATTGTAAGTAACAGCAGCCGTGTTAATTTATTTGCTTTCGGCACTGGCGCTGGTGGCTAACAAAGCTTATGCGGCAATATAATATACCTACCTACATTTTTAAATCGTTAGAAAGATAGAATGTTGGCTGTCTTAGAAATTACTGTTCTACTCTTTTATTTTCAATTCCTTTCCTGAGCAACTTTATGCAGTTCTGCTATTCCTGTGGCAAAAATAATCCATAAATCTTGAATTATGGCTTATATAACCTGCCTACTCTTTATGCACTAGTACCTCTTCTTCTAAATAACTCAACATTTCTGATTGTTGGAACTCCTGTGACCTGTTCCTCACCTCCAGGTTCGGCGTGGCCTTCGAGAAGGACCTGTCGGTGGAGGAGAAGGCGCTGCTGCTGGCCGCCACACTGCTCATGGACTACATGTACTATGACGTGTGATGCTATATATTATATGATTAGTCACACCTTGTGTTTGATTGAGCGTATAGTATCCTAGTGTAGAACTCTTACTGGCTAACTGATTAAACTATTAACTAATATAGGTTTCTTACGCTCTAGACCAAGCACGACTACCCTTCCTGGAATAGTAAGTAGGAGAATATAATACTATTAGAAAACAAACGATGTTGGAAAGTAATAATATGTTACACAGCTAAATAATGTTATGCTATGGCTTTTCATTCAACCATTTCTTAATGTAATTATTAGATTAACCGTTCAATACGAATGACAGTTTCATAGAAGCGAATCAATAAAACAAATTCAATAATAAATTAACATTAAATCTCTGTATAACATCCATAAACTCTCAATAAATAATAAAAATCCAAAGTCGTAAAATGCAAAACAATACAAAAACTTGCCGCGCGATTCTCAACCTTAACGTGATTACATATCGCTCATTATGTCTTAAAAAATATACACTCGGACATTAATATTGAAATGAGGGGACATCGCTCCGTTATAGTTTAAATGCATTTCTCCATTTTGTACCAAAAGCGATGGATTCACCCTAAAAATGTCGCGTCCCCCTATTTGCATTGTGAACTTTTTTTCTCGGCAGATGTCCGAAAGTAATGGCGCGAAATTTTGACAGCGCGCATAATTTTGCCGCCAACTAAAACTTGGAAAAAAAAACTAAATTACAGGGAATTTAGCCAACCCTTTTTCCAAAGGATTGAATTCAATTATGAAAAAAAAAGTAATAAAAGGGTCGTTTTTACAAAAACGGGGAAAAATATAATGTAGGTCACTGGGTGTACTTTAGTGAATTAAAGTTTTTTTACGGATATAAGCGTGTCCCGTGCATGTCCCGCCAAAAATAGCAAGGGTTTAAACATCACAATAGCTTTTTATAAAATGATTTAGAGAAGTTTCGCGGCAGATTTGCGAAATTACATTTTTTGTGAAAAAAGTGAGTTTTTTACTGTTTTGTAAATAATAAGGTCGCAGGCCGCGTGTCGCGCGCGTGTGATTGATCGCGTATTGTTATTTTTTAATAAAATAAACGAGGACGTATACATTAATATTGATCTTCCGTAAATTTTATACGGGCGACTAATTTTATAATAATATCTAATCCCTATTATGGGTGCCAAAAGTTTTATATTTCAAAAATATTTATTAACTTCGGGCCTCGAAATCGCCAACGGAATTCAAAAATCCTAAAATGATTCCGGTGATCTTGATTGTTTCTTAATACAGACATTTTTTATGTTTTATTGCTATATGCTTACTATATCTATTTTGAAAGCCTAACATTAACATAATAGCAAGAATTATTTTACAAAATTATTCAGTTCACAATTTTAAAACAACTTCTAACAATTGCTTACTTTAGACTGAGTCATCGAAGACCTCATTTAACAAAAGAATTCGTTAAGCAGTTATTTTAAAGAAGTGAGTATTACCGTGTCCTTCTAATTTCCATATAATTTTAAAATACAGTACACCACAATGGAAATAACATTCAGAGGTCTAAATGTGCGTCATTCGCGCGTTTTCTATGAAACTATTTGGATTTCTTTGAACACTTCCAAAAACTAGAACTAAATAGTTTAGTCAGACTCTTTTGCAAGGATGTTCTTGTATAAATACTTAAAATATAAAAGGTATAAGGAATTGGTTAGTAAGAGAAAATTATTAACTAGAAAGGTTTAAAGTTACAAATTTCGTAGAGATCTTTGTTCTATTATGATGTAGTAAAAACGTAAATCTAGAAAAATAGAAAAGAAAATTAAAATAAGCAGCAAATAATACGATCGAAAATTGCAAATTCTTCTTTATGTCGTATACTGTCTTGAAGTATTTTACTTTTCTCTTTCTCATATAAAGTGATTTACAATGATCTACTAAGTTAACATGCCTCTATTGAAGCTATACGTACCAATGATTAATTGAATATCAAAAGAGCCGTGCACATTTTAGAAACGTATTACAACAATTAAAATCAACACTGACTCATTTAGATCACGCACAATTCTCAACATATTAAAAATATAATGAACTCGAGGAAACTTGTAAACACTTGCGTCATTTAAATAATTTATTACATTTATTAATTAACCCCTGACGAATGACGTATATGGTTAATAAGGCCAAGGAATATATTATTATATGTATTTATCCTTCTTTTCCTTTTATATTTATTTTGTTAATAAAGATTTATTTTAAAATCTACGACTTGTGTTTGGTAAGTAAATAATTCTTGGTATCAATTCCAATTTTAAGCATTAACGTAGGTAATACTAATAAATAGACGATTAACAATTAATTGTTTCAGGAAAACTTGTGGTTATTATATTGTAATAAGTATTCAGGTTTAATTTGATGTAGCAAAATTCCGTAAAACAAAGGGAGTCTTCTAAGAAACTATTGATGAATGATGAAGTTAAATATCGTGAGGTATTTTGGGCCTGTACACAAATTGCGTATATTTCTTCAAGAGCAACAAGGAAAAACAAAATTACATCACTTATCGAAAAGGAATTCCATTCTCAAATATTTCGAAGGTATTAAACATAGTTACTCGTATGTAATGTAAAATCACCTGTGAAAAACATTAGCATTAAGAATTAAAATTTACCTATTGTTAAATTACATGCTGGTAGAAGCATAAACTGATAAAAGTTAATAATAGTATAATTAGCGAGTGTTTTAGCCCTGCATCTTCAGATGAGAGACCTACAGAGTTAGGTTGGATATCCCTTGTAGATCATGATCATTTTTGATTCAAGATTAGATCCATAATCTCAATAAGGCCTCTGCAAGTTGGACTTGTGTCTCCGTGTAGGTACTTGTGCTTTTTAAAAGGGGTTCGCTTCTCAAGAAGCTATCCCGTAAATAAAAAGAGATACAAATAGTGATTGTAACTTTACAAGTTTCCTCTAAGTTGAAAGCATCTTAAACCATTGAAAAATGACGTGAATAATAATTATTTTTTAGTATTATAATACATGCTCTGCCTATTGCTTTATTATAAAATTCTATATTACTTACCACGATACTACCATTTTACAACCAGAAATTCTAAAAACTGTAATACTAAGAAATCTTGTACTTACAACCACTTACTACTTACAAGTTCTCTTTAATTTTGAGTTAACTCAAGCAGTTCCTTCTAACAATGTTAATTTACTGTAAAATATATTATTATGATGAATACCGTTTATTTACCATTATTTATGTACGTGAAGGAAAACACGTAGTCCGTAATAATCATTTAAGGAAAAGCAAATATTATAACATCTACATATTTTCTACAAAAAAAACAAATGTTTACACGTGTAATAGGTTTATAAAGACAAGGCCGAGGTAGTCCTTACTTTCTGTCATAACTTGTATTCGAACCGAGATATTTGAGTTCTTGACATACGATTTTAAAACTAGATAAATAGAGCCGCTACTGCATTGGAGTTAGGTAGTCAGACAATAATACAAGATAAAGATAATAATAATAATAAAGATGTATCTAAAGTCTAATAATTTACTTTATGTGACTTTCCACTAATGAAAAGTAATAACAATGATATCAGAATTTATCTAAAAAAACATTTAAAGTTCAAATAAAATGGAAGCGTGTCGGCCCGCGACCGGCGGGTTAAAACCCGTGTAATGTTGACACTGTCAACTTAACCCCTCGCCTGCGCGTGTTTTGCACTTTTTTCTAACATTTAACCCATTTTCAACAATTTTACTGCATTTCCCCTATAATAAGTTTGACAGATGCGACACTACGACACAAAGTACCCCTCGGGATCGCGATTTTTAATGGATGTCGAGTTTTTTACAAAAACTAGTATTTTTGTCAAGTTTTTTTTATTAAATCCAAAGCCGACAGTTGACGCGGATATAATCTTTAATTAAGACTATTTTTGGCGCGAATTCAGTTAGGGTTGTAATGGCGTGTGATTTATTTATTTATAGATTAAATCTGTGAATGGGTTTAGCAGTTCTTCACATCGTTGTGTAGCTTTAATTATTATTAAAAAACGGGTTATTTCTTAGATTTCAATCATTGCTGCAATATTCTCCTCTGATCTTTTTTCCATTTCGCATTAATTAATGACATATCTTACTGTAAGTCAAAACTAATTATGAACTGCAAACATATTTGCTCAAACTCACACGTATACGTTTTCTAACAAAAATATTGCAACAAAGAAACACATATTTAGCTCCATTATAGTTGACTATTGTTATGCTTCGGACTCTATAAAACTTGATAGAAAAAAAAAAACACAATTAGCTACCCTTGCAGTATTTATTCATAAGGGGCTTCGTATTGTGGTTTCTTCAAGTATTAACTAAACTCACAAATATCGTAATACTTAACACCTTGTTGCATTTCCAAAAAAACCAGTTATTGAAACTTTATTTTAAAATCTATACGCGTCTTATTAATGTTTTTTGTGCACAATTGAGCTTGCACAAAACCTATTGTGCAACGCGCATACTTATACAAATGTAAATTCAGATATTATTGTCGCATAGTTTATATCTTGTGGATTGTTTGTTTATTTTGTGAACTACCTTTATAAGTTTACTTTTTAAATAAGGTTACAGATAATTTCTTTTGACACTAGGTCACTGTACATCAACCATATAATAAGAAGATACTATCTCAATTTTTCTATTTCATTATTATTGATTATTGTGATTAAGTTTCTAAGTATATGTTTGTATCATGTTTTAAAGGGGCGAAATAAGAACTCGACAATTATTTGTATATTTAATTTATTGAATACGGTAGAAATGCTTCGTAGTAATTAATGGAAAACAAATACATAACAAACAGACGGAGCTAGGAACATATACCGACCGCGCGCCACTCTCTAGCGCTCAGTACTCAATGCTGGCTTACTAAACAAACATTGTACTCGAAAAAGGTAAAAAAAAACTATTTTACAGTAGTTTATCATGTTTGTGTTCTTTCTAAACTCGGCTTGGCAGTTAGGCTCCTCATTATGTCGGTATCTGCAATACAAAGCGCTAGAAAATGGCCACGGCATAAGGTTTGGCTTTCTCCTAAAGCCAGAATATAATTCTCTTTATATATTTTAAAATATTATTTTATCCAATGTGGATACCAAATACAACATCCTCACAATTACATTTGAAAATCAATAACGCTTCTCCTCTCTATATATCTTGTAATTCCCTAAATATATGTAATAATTTCATTATTTCTTCCCAAGTAATGGTCATCCACATTAGTAAAATTTTTATAAAATAATTTGACTAGAAACAACACAGTTTTTTTTTTTAATATAAATCGAAAAATTATTTTCACTTTTACAATATACAGTCGCACAAAAATGATTTAAACCTAAGATTACGAACGACTAGAACAAATTACATTTTTTTGGAATGAAGGAACTTTTGTAAAGAGATCATAACAGTTCTGTCAACATCAAATATTATTTTTAATAGTAAACTTCTTAAATATTTGACGCTGACCAGAATACGGCGAAAGTCCCGGGGCTTCTCAGATCATATCAAAATATTAAAACCCCGATCTGGGACACCCCGTGACACCTCCACCAACTGTTATTATAATACTTAAATATAAATTAGGAATGTTTTCCGCAAAAAATAGTTTTACATATACCCGTTTCAGTGTTACATTAAAATCTATTATTTTATAAACAGTAAAACCAAATACGTAACTCTAATCTTTTTGTTTCTTGTAAAGCACTTAATGGTAGTTTGATTATTGTTCTAACATAAAACGTCAAACAAATAATACTACTGTCTAATTCTTAAAGTATAACATACTTGTCTGAAGTTATTTGGTAACTGCAAATAAAACCCTTGGTACTATTACATCTAATTAAGTTTCAGCATTAAGTGTTTTTGCAATAATTATAATAATACAACATAAAGTAATAACACGGATGACTACGTTGTAAAGTGCGACTGTATGCCCTGCTTATAAGCGTTGTACTTGAGTGAATTATTGTTAACTATTAATATCACTCCTGTAAACCTTTCAGCTACACTTATTAATTAATTTGTACTGTTTAATTATTTGTTACCAACCTCCGATACCTTACACTCTTTGGTTAACAAATTTGTACTATTGTTACGCTGCGGGCGCAGCCGACACACGGCCATGGACTTGTCGAATTTCTACATTACACATTAATATATAAAAACAATTATAGACAACTATATATTTATGAGACTAAGAGTCTTGGCTAACAAAAACTGCTAGCACCGAACTATATTGTGACGTTTTGTGGGGGCCTTGTGTATCACAATAACATATATTAAGGTGATGATGATTTACGAAAGAACTATCTGTATTTATAATTGACTAGACTTTCTACGGACTTTAAGTATGACTGAATTAGGTACATGAAAATGCAAAAACACATGGTTGTGATATTTTGTGTTGCATTCGCAGAAAAAAACAGTTCATTAAATTTGAATGTAACTTGTTTTCTGTCTGGATTTGATAAGACTATTAAAAGCTGATACAATTTTGAATTTTTACCATGTATGACTTGTAAAGATTTAATAAAACCATTTTTTTTATATGACTGTAACCGCCTAATTAACATTTTATACATATACAATATATATCGCCTATTAATAAAATCTCTGCGGGCCAAAATATTTTACCCTAACTATTTTATTAGCACAGTAAATACGTATGTCATTTAGTTACATTAAACTATTTTTAAGTGATTTCCACCAACAATTATAACAGGAAACCTCTTAACTGCCGTGTGTCGGCTGCGCCCGCAAGCTGTTGGTTCCACTCAAAGCACAACGCATTCGGAAACGCAACGTCTCGAACACAAGTTGAATACATTTTCACTACATCTCGAGGCCCGCAGTGGCCGCCCATTCTCCTTGTAATAAAAACCCGCGCCTCTACTATTGTTCCACTCGCGCTCGCGGACAATGGGCGCCGACTGGAGGTCTTACCACGCGTACAATTGTATTAATTTGTTATTATTTAAAACGTTATTTAATATAATTTGTTGTATCGCGCGCCCCGTCGCGGCTCCGTGCGGCTCCGTGCGGCTATCATATGCTCCCGGAAGACTACTGGAAGTGGATTGTCAAAATAATATCCGATTTATTTTGAACGACTATGCCTAAGTTTTTGACGTTTGTAATAGGAATCAAGTTTTGGGAACTATATTTAGGAACTTTAAAAACTTTTAGTAAATTAGGGTAATTTTGAAAAATTCGTTGTCCATAACGATAAAACTTTTTCAAAAAGACGTTTTTTTTGGTTTCGATGAGTGAATTTTATTTTTTGTTTCTCAAAAATAAAATTTACTTTGTTTTGTACTTTGGTTACAAACGTGTAACAACCGTTACAGTTGCACCTCGTGCGCCGGCGCGCGCTCGCGGCCCGCAGGCGCGCGGCACTCCGGCGCGTCGTGAGGTTTACCCTGATCCAACATCACATATATTATCATTACATCAGGTTACTTCCCGTCCGGAGCCGTTACGGTGGCGACCTCTAGTTTCTTTAAATTTAAATTACAACTTACGTACATACATAGGAACTTTCTTTAGAAGCTGCATGGTTTGTACAAGCTAACCTCCTCACTGGTCTACCAATAATGAATTATTTAAACAAACTTTGTTACCATTTACCCATCAAATAAGTCTTGATTATCAAGATAATAATACAAGCGGCCCCCGCCCCGCTGCGCTCTGCACAAGCCGTGATTTTATTATAATTCTCAGTCTTTTTTGATGGCAGTAAATATAACTATTAAAATGTACATTTTTAAAACTTTGTGATCAAAATATTAGTTTAAAATGTAAAGCGGTTAAACTGTTTTATAATATGAGCGCAGGGCAGAGCGGCGCAGGCGCCGGCAGCAGTAACACATAATGTTTACGATTACAATACAAATAAGTAGAATGCAGCGGGGCCGGCGCGGGGCGCAGGCTGGGCCCGCGCCCCCCGGGACCCGTATAGCTGGTGTGTGACACAACAAAACCCGTCTGACCGAGCCCCACGACCACATATCTAATCAAATTTAATACTAAAATTACGTTTAATGTTGATCACTGCCCAATAGTACGTATCTTTGTGCTTTAAGTCACTCGTAGACAACAATAATTAGTATCGAGTAGGCAACATGAGCGCGCGGCCTCCGTCCGGCGCGGCGTCTATAGTAACGCACTAACTATATTTGTACTTTATTGTAACTCCAAAATATAATTTATACAATAACAGCTAATATAAAAACTAACGTCGTGAGGTAGAGCGGTAGTCGTAGTGTTCCGCGCGGGCGGGGCGCGGGCGCGCCGCTAGCGGGCCGCCGGCGGGCCGCCAGCGGGCTGCTCGGGCGGGCCCCGGCGCCCTCAGTGATCAACATCGCACCGGCACTACGACGCTATCGTGAGCGCACACTCACCGATACAATACCTTTAAATAATAATTACTCCTAGGGTGTATTTCTTCTCCCGATCGAAATCGACGTTTCATAAACTCGTCTCGGACCGACCCGACGGAACATCGAGGAGATAATAATAAATAATCGAATTTATAAGCGGCAACGTTTCATATATCACCCGTTCAATATAATTCTCAATATATGAAGTTAGACTTTGACAAAAAAGAGGCCGCGGCCGCCGCGCGGTGTCGCCTCGTGCGGGCGGCCTCGGCGGCATCTCCCTTTACAATACGTCTCATAATATTAGCAATCGCTTGAAGGCACACAGCGTTAAATGTAGTTAGTACAGTTCAGCGATCGTATGCGCGGCTCGCTGGAGGCTAGGCCGGCGTGAGCGTGAGCGTGACGGTGGCACGGCGCGTGGCGCGACGCCGCACCGGCAGGAACACCAGCGCCGGCACCAGGCTGAGCGCGCCGCCCGCCTCCTCCACCACGAAGGGCTGCATGGTGAGCGGGGCCTGCGGCGCGCGCGGCACCGCCAGCAGCGCGCCCGCGCCCCCGTGCGCCGCGCGCAGGTGCGCCTCCAGCGCCGCGAAGCCCTCGGCGCGGAACTCGCAGCGCGAGCACGAGTACTGCGCGTCCTCCGCCTCGCCCTCGCCGCTGTCCGCGCCCAGCGACCCGCCCTCCAGCTCGCTGCAGCCGCTGCCCGCCGGCTCGGGCGCCACCTCCGCCGGCTCGCCCGCCGCCTGCTGCGCGTGCGCGCGCTCGTGCGCGAACAGGAACGCCAGCACGTCCGTGGTGAAGGGGCAGTACGAACAAGCGTAGGGCTTGTCGCGCGCTAGCAGGTCGAGTGGGCGCGGCGGTGGTGGCGGCGGGCGGGCCGGGGGCGCGTGCTCGGCCAGCAGGTGCGCCCGCAGCGCGCGCGGCCCGCGGAAGCGTCGCGCGCACAGCGGGCACGGCTCGGCGGGCGCGGCGGCGGCGGGCGCGGGCGGCGCCGGGATGCCGTGCGTGTTGTGCTTGTGCACGCGCAGGAAGTACTTGCTGCACAGCTCCTTGTGACAGATGTCGCACGTCACGCCGCCGAGCTGCGTGCCGCTCTCCAGCGAGATGCCGTGCATGCGCTGCATGTGTGTGCGCATGAAGTACTTGTTGCACAGCTCCTTGTTGCAGATCTCGCAGAAGCTGGAGCCGGAGGAGGAGGCGCGGCGCTCGTCAGGCGGCGGCGGGGACGCGGAGGGCGGGCGCGGGCCGGGCTCGCCCGGGTCCTCCGCCAGCCGCTCCGCCGCCAGCTCGTTCAGCTGCGATATCATCGTCTGCAGCTTGCGCAGCTCCTCGCTGGCGCTGCCGGGTGAGGCGGCGCCGCGCTCCTCCACGATCAGGTTGAGTGGACTGGTCTGACCGTCTCTGAGCGCCGCCTCGAGCTCGTCTTCACACTCGCGTTTGACTTCGGCCATCTCCTCGGGGTCTAACGGTGGCGGCAGCGAGTGCGAGCGCGGCGGCGTGTCGGGCGGCGGGCCCAGCATGGCGGGCGGGGTGGCGAGCGGGGTCGGCATCGGGGTGGGGAGCGGGGTGCCTAGCGGTGTTCCCATCAGCCCGGGTGGTGTTGCTGCTGGCGGCGAGTGGTCATGCAGCGGCGAGCGGCGTGCGGGCACCCCGTGGCGACGTTCGCGGTGAGTCCGTAGGAAATACTTGTTGCAGTACTCTTTGCAGCAGATTTCGCAGAATGCCTCGGGGTTAACAACACCGAGGCGGCGCAGCGCGTCGGGCTGGAAGCCGGCGTCGCGCGCGCGGCGCGCCGAGTCCGGCGACAGGCGGCGCGGGGTGCCGCCCGACTCCTCGTCCGAGGCGCGGCGCGGGGGCGACGGCTGCGCGGGAGGGGGGGCCGCCGGCGTCGGCTCCCCGCCGTCGTAGATGCCGTGCTTGTTGGCGCGGTGGGTCTTGAGGAAGTACTTGTTGCAGAACTCCTTGCAACAGAGGTCGCAGTAGGCCTCGGGGTTGAAGATGCGCGGCGGCTCGTGGCGCGGCAGCAGGCGGAAGGCCGCCAGCGGGTCGAAGGCGGGCAGCGTCAGCTCCCCGAAGGCGAGCGCGCTCTTGTAGATGTCGGCCATCTTGGCGTGCAGGTCGAGGGGCGGCGGGGCCAGCGGCTGCGGCGGCGCGCGGGACGGCGCGGCCTGCTTGCGGCGCTTGCGACCCGGGCTGCCGCCGCCGCCCTCCAGCTCCAGCTCGCGCTTCACCGCCGGCGCGACTGACATCGCGTCACCGCCGCATCTGTAACACACCACACCACACGTTAGTACAGTGTACAGTGCACCCGACACACAGCACGCAGCACGCGCGCGCCCGGGGGAGTCCGCGCGGCTGGTGTGCGGAAATTAAACACGATGGCGGTTCATTGTTCCCAGAATTAATATAAAGGGGAATTATTTTAACGTTGACAGTTATAGGTAAATTTGATATTAAACTAGCGGTTGCCCGCGACTTCGTAAGCGAAAAAACATGGAAATTGGGCTTAAAAACCGGGTTGACCGATTCTCAGACCTACTGGATGCTAGTACGAATTTCATAAAAAACGGTCTAGCCATTTCGGAGGAGTATGGGAACTAACATTGTGACACGAGATTTTTATACTTATCTAAGATTTTCTAACCAAAATAAATAATTACCTATGGATGAAAATAATAGTTGCTCAATAATAAATGCTCATGAAAGTTCATTACTTAGGAAAATTACAAAAAATAAAAATAATGCTATCATAGACAATGTTCAAAGAGGTTTTGTCATTTTGTATTATGATTTTAATTCTAACTATACTTTCCATAAATATTTTCCAATCCCCGTTATATTATCGAGCATTAATTAGACCTGTTACGATAATGTATATGCGAAATTTAATTTTCGTATTTATTCAGTATTGTGGGATATTTATAGAGAACTACTTATAACTATTTATCTGTTTAAAATAAGTCCATCTAATTTCTGGCTTAAGTATGTGGTATTTTTTTTTTAATGTAAACTGTACTTATTTTATGTTTTTACCAATTTCTTGTTTTTTTTTGTTGTGTGGCACAACTCAATTATCATAAATAGTCGAAAAGTCAAATTAACTTGTAAGTTAATTTCAAAAAAATAATGATATCTTTGTACTGTTAAAAGGATTCCAATAAGAAACCCTCACCTATTATTCGCTTGTCTAAGATCTATCGCCTCCATTGATCACCACACAACTCATCACCACATAGTCCTAATCACCATAATTATCATCAAATCACACTAATCACCAAACTCACAAAAAGTACTATCAACAACAAAAATCCTTGTCAAAAATTAAAGTTACTGGTACAATCACACACGAAAGTGCTAAAGTATTTTTCCTAATTTTTTGGCACGTGCGGTCTCTTGCGCGTGCGCATATAAAACTGATGTTTTAAGTAAAAACGCGTGCTGTATTTCTAATTTTTTTTGTTAGAAAATAGCAAAATTGTTGTCCCACCCTCCACCCTTGGCGCACACGAATATTTGACAGGGGGCCGGTGCATTACCCGCTAGGGTCGGCTTACATGACGACAGGGTATTTAATTTTACGTCAAATAAAATGTGATCGTTGGTTTCGAATTATTTTTTGGTTTAGCGATTTTAAAACAATTTCTAATTTGGCTTTTAATTTTGTGGTGTTTCTGTTAAGATTTTTTTCCACTGAACATTGTATATTTATTCCACTATTTAGCGGCACAAGTGCTTTGTATTGGTAAGTTTAAGTACTTGTAGAGCGATATACTTTCCTAATAACAGAAGTTTTAGAAGATAATTATCTTCTTAGGACGTTAAATTAAGTAGTTAACATTTTTCTAAGTATTGGTCTAAACTTTATCATTCGATAACCACAAAAATTATCGATTCAATCGATCGAAATTACGCGACGCCATGTAAACCGAATCTAACAACAAACAATACACGCCGCTTTCCAAAAATTTGGAAACGCTATCGAAAGGGCGGCAAATCACATGCTCCGTCCCTTTCACACATACGTCCAGCCCGTATTGCCCTCTCGCTCGTCCTCTATCTCACTCTATCATAGTGCTGTCTACGCAATAGTTAGGGATAAGTTATGGTGTAATAAGTCTAGTTTTCAATTTAGTTATTTTTTTATTTCTATAAATATAATGGCAAAAGTTTTTTGTGCAGTAAAGAAAGGGGTGAAATATGGTATTATTTTTTTTTAAGTAGGAAATAGGTATAGCGATTATTGTCAAGTATTAAAGTTGATATTGTTATGTTTTAAAATCTTGTAAGAAAACATTTAAAACTATTGTTGAATGTAAAACAGACACACACAGGACTAAAGAAAACGACACATAAAAGAAGAGATTGGCCCAGCAGTGGGAACTGGGAAACGAGGGCTAAATGATGATGAATTATTTAAAATTATAAGTCAATTTTTGTTCCCGTCTAATTCATTGTTTTCTCAAATACAACACATCACAACGATCACTTCAGTTGTTTGTTTGATTTCTAAAACCACGTACACTACAACTCATGAACTAATAAAGATGTTTAACAAAAACTTAGCAATTTCATAATTAAAACCTCAGAAAGAACTTGAAAGTTTTAAAAACACGTAAATTTAAAACGAATCTCGCCTGATATAAACAGGCTTCCCGACGATGTTTCATGGCATTTTTTCACCACCAAAGTAAAAAGTTTTATATTAAAAAGTCGAAAAACAAGTTTAATTACTTCCTTAGGCTGGATGGACCGACATCAATTTGCCTTATTAAAGTGTTATTGTAATTTAAGATGGCTTTTCCGCGAATTCTTTATTTCCTAGCCTTTTTTCGTGTAGTTGGATATATTAATGTATAGTTAATCTATGATGGATTTCAGGTTAACTGCTGAAGAAGCCCATCAAACATATTAATTACGTAAATGGGTACAATTAAATTAAACTACTGAATAATTTGAAAAAAAACGTGAATCTTTTTCATGAAATATTTCGCGGCTAGTTTTGTTTTCTAATTTACCTACGCAAAACCAAAGATTCATTCATTTTGAGACAATCTTTCTAAGTCTCTACTCATCTTCTATTATATGGTGTACAAGTTGAGATGTGCACTAAATGCATCAAACCCGAAGAATGGAACTCGGCTTATGGCTTAAGAATTAATATTGCTTAAAAAGAGATAAAAATATTACAAGAACTTTCACAGATAAAAAACCGTAGACTGCGGCGTAGCCTCGTCTAAAACTTCGTTAAGACTGGCTTCCAGTCTCACCGTATACTCATAAATACCGCATTTTCACACTGCCTGTTTAACTAGAACAACCAATTCTACCGGCTAATACAGTAATACAATACCCCATTGTAAAAAGATAACAGTGATAACAAATGGTGGAAATTTACAAAAATGTAGAGCCAAATCAGTAAGCCGCACCGTTTTTCAGTGTTAAACGTCATAACTTCTCCATCACGAAGCTGATAACACTTGATAAACTCCGCACAAGTATTAAAAACTTCATGAAATGATAAAAACAATTGAAATCGGAATATAGGTTATCTTTTTAAAAGCTTTTATTTAACTTGCAATGTATGGATATTTGTGTGTTCGGGTGAAATCTTTGAACTCAATTTTGAAGTAGATATATTCAACCGTTTGTGCTGAAATTTTGTGGACGCATTTTGTTTGGATGACAATATATGATAAGATATGTGACGTCATTCTAAATTCAATATGGCGGATCATACAAGATGTCAGAACAGTTATATTTAATCCACTTATACAATATGGGTATCAAATGAAAGGGCTTGTTAAGAGTGACTAGAAAAATAATATGACGTCATTCTGAATCCAATATGGCGGACCATGCAGGATGGCGGAATAGTTACCTTTAGTCTACTTCTACAATATGGGTATCAAATGAAAGGGCTTGTTAAGAGTGACTAGAAAAAGAATATGACGTCATTCTTAATCCAATATGGCGGAACTAAAAAGTAAAAAATAAAAAATTTTAAGTAAAAAAACTTTTTAAGAAAAAGCTTTTATTTAAACGCTCTAAAAAGAAGAAAATAAAATATTCCTTTTGGATTATACTAACAACTCCTCATTATACACAATTTATATATAATAATAAAAGCTTGTCGCGAGGTTTACATGCCTATCAACATTCCTTTATATCATAATAATTTGTGGTAAATCGAGCGACAAGCTTTTATTACTATATATAAATTGTGTATAATGAGGAGTTGTTAGTATAATCCAAAAGGAATATTTTATTTTCTTCTTTTTAGAGCGTTTAAATAAAAGCTTTTTCTTAAAAAGTTTTTTTACTTAAAATTTTTTATTTGTCAATCGATTTTGGTTTTGTATGGTTTGTGTACAACAAAGCCTTTTAATTTAAATACAATGTACTGACTGATCGATAACCTTTTTAACAATTTTCGCAATGTTTTCTGCCCAAATATTCGGCTATAGCTTAGCTGATATAAATAGTAGGGCAAGGCAGTATTCAGAATATACCTACATCGTACTTTAAAAATGATGTACATCTCTACAAATTAGCCTTATTAACTTTCTTTGTTTTAAAACTACAAGACCAGACCAAAACACAGACACGCTGGCGTCCTGTAACGACAACTACAAAAAAACTGTTCCGTACTTAACGAACGCCACTCAATATTCATTCACAATTTTTCGAGTCAAGTGCTATATTTTACGGCGAAGTCGTTAACTTTGAAATATCGGTCGCGGGGGTGGTGGGCGGTTGGCAAATAAAATAAAAATAAAGGCCGATTATAGCCGACATTTTATAATGGCGGACGAAATGACATGCGGGCGCCGCCACGCCGGCGCGACGCCAGCGCCCCGACTCGCTTCCCAAATGTCAGCTTGATTTTTGACGGTTTTCATTTGTTTCGTGAACTATTCCAACGAAGGCTTTACTGATTTTTTGTTGAAGGTTAATGTTGAGGTATTGTTGTTTAGCGAATGCTAGTGTCGGTTAGTTTGTAGGCTATCATGATGTGTAATATATCTGCTACTGGTTGTAAGTCAACTATGCGTAAATGATGTCAAGTACTGTCACTACTAGGGGAAACTAACGGATAGGTTATTGAAATTGTCCCTTTAGAGTGTTTAGCACCATTCTTTCTAGGTCAGTTATGAGGTAAAATGGATGCCAAATTCATATACCGCATTTTGTTTTAAAATGAATGAAAAATATTATTCATGCAAAATTGTATCCAATTCGCGAGTCATTCCATTAAAATTAACAATCAACACAATCACTCAAAAATACAAAGCAGATACAACGTGAAATTTTAAAATAACATGCAATACGTCATCAATCAACTGGCTCTGTCCAGCGTCGTGTATTTATATTCAATCAGCGTGGGGCGGGAGTCGAACCCGGGCCCGCCAGGTGCTAGGGCAGGGAACAAGGGCTAAGGGCTTATAATTTTATAATTGACGCGTGTGACTGACGTGGGTGTGCTTTAAAACTGTGCACTTGAATGCGTGCCGGTTTCGGTGGTGATCGGGTTCTGTGTACTTACTATTTTTGTTTTGTTCATTTATACAAATTGGTAGATTGCTTGTTTGAACGTGCTAAACTCAGGAAATATCGGTTGGATTCAAAAACAAAAAAAAATGGTGCTGGGTAACCAATTTATCTAATAATTTACTCCTAAATTAATTCCATCCTTTAAATTAAATGTCTATGCCATGAAATTATAACGCATCAAAATAACTTTTTTTACGCTTTTGAGTGTTTTCTCTGGGTTAAAAATTTGAAAACTCTCCTTAAGTTTCCTCAAAATCAAAATGTCCCCTTCAAACTATGGGTTCTTTAAAGTTTTCCATTGACCTGATTAAGTTTATAAGAAGGCCACTAATGCTGGGTAATGCCGGGAACCCATACTACTTCTGCGCGCTCACCCGGGCGTAATGCAATTATTCACGTTTTACACTTTTAACTTATATAAGTGCCATAAGTGGAGCGATTGACGACCTAATTGTTGAGGATAAGCTGGTGCGGTAATTTGGGTTGATTCCCGGATAGGAGAGTTTTTAAGGGATTTGGTGATTAGTGAGATTGTATTGTTTTCTCTTATTGCACTGTCTGTTTTAAAAAGAAGTGTTTTCCGGAGTTTACGCGGATGTATGCGAGTTTTGATATAAGGTACATCATGACTTCAGAATGCCTGAACTGATTTTGATTTTTTTTTATTTCTCCCCACATTTATTAATAAAATACCTTTTAATATTAAGATCCTAGGGTCATTCACAGGAAAGGCAAAGTATGGCATTTTCTCTAGATTTGTAGATTTAGTTCAACCACATAATTATGTGAAAATTATTACACTAGCCAAATAATATCAATATCACTTCACAAACCCTCTCCAATTCCTTTGGTTTTCCTCATCTTCCTGCGGACCCCTAAACCACTAACAAATCAACAGTTAAGAGCGGTTGGCGGAGATGTCCCCACATGTATGTATGGTATGATGTGGTACTACACGGCCTTTATCGTCGGGGGGTAGGCAGAGGCGAGTAAACAAAACAATACATACGACATCTTAATGATTTTATTTTTTTACCGTTTCGCTTTTGTTTTGTACTCATTTACATACGCTGACAAATTATAGTTATGTGAGCGGTATATTTGAACGAAATTGTTTGGCTTATGTTGTTTTTAGATTGGGATTTTGTGATTCTGATCAAGGAATACAACACAACTTGACTATAAAGACAGAATATTAACTGCTTGAGAATGAGTACCGTTTCAGGAAGTTTAACGAAGTAGTTTTATTTGTGGTTTTATTCAAAATCTGCAAATGTATTACGTTTTAATCCAAGCTCTTGACTTTTATACATAGTAGAGCCCTTTGTCCAGCAGTGATATAGTTACAAGGCGAGAAGAACTCAATCCTTGACCAGGAACAAAAAACCGACTCTACATTTTACTCTACTTCCTACAATAAAAGCTGCACATCCGGATATGATTAGCGAGCGTGAATGTCTCGAAGTTAGACGTCCCTGAGCTATATATACACGCGTAACGATATCAAAACAATCAAGGACGGACGCCGCGCTCAGACGGACAGACAGACAACCACCCTTAACGAGATACATTCACGAATTCTGAGAAGAGATGAGAATAGATTTTTTTCTTTGCATGTATACACCTTTATATCATAAATGCTCTGATAATGAATTGTGTAATTGTGGAATTGTTTAGCAAATTTTTATTATTGAGATTAAGTTTATTTTGAGTAATTACGTGTAAATCCACATTATTAAACGACAGGGACCTTTCAGAATCATACAACTGTCAATTTGATATTGAACTAAGATAATGTCTATTGATGTAAACTTAGTTGAAAACGGTGCTTTTTAAAGTTCTTAAGACTAAGGACCAGGCCCATGGCATGATATTTACAGATATAATCTTGGCCCAATAGGTAGATAAATTAAGTTGGATTGATAAAAACCAGAGATATGCTGTAATTTCTATGGATTGCCCTAGCTTACTTAGATACTGATCTGATTGATCTGTAGAACATTACTACTCTTGTTATCTCAGCCATGGACTACTCCACCATAGCATAAGCTTGTGATTTTCATGGTACGAAGAAGGATCTTCAAAATCCATTCATCTTCCCAAATAATACTAAATCACAACCACTCAAAATGCATACGTTTACAATATCTAAACCAGGTACTACGTCACGCGACAAAAAATCGTCACTCAAACGAAAAAAATGGGCGATCTGAACGCGGCTTTAGATAAAAATCGGGAGCAAGTTGGCGGCCATACATACAGCCATACATAAATATGTATGTATCATACGTTACCGACGCGTATTGATTTTGTGTCGAAAAAATTTTTATTTTTATCTCTGCGCCCGGTTTCGATAATGGCACAGATAAGCTAAATTAAAAATGTAGTAAATCAAAGATTAGTTTTATCTAGTTTGTTGTGTGAGCTTTTTAATGTTCGTTTAGTTTCCTGTTTTGGAGAAAATAATAAAAAATGTATATATTCTTACAGTTCTCAGGTGCATGATCGGGATAGGTCTATGGTAAAAGAGCAATACACTTAACGGCGACTCAAAACTGATTCAGCTTCATTACTCAGTCATAAGCGTATCTAAATTTAAATGAATTTAACAAAATAACTAACTTGCAAAAGGCTTGAAAATCGTTAACGATTGTCGATAGAAATAAACTTTTCCTGACCAGTAAACATAATTGCGTACTCTATTTACCATACAATAATGTAGAACATTAAAGACACATGTAACATTATATTTCGGAGTTAAGTAACGTTTTTAAAATACATCTTAGCTTACCTATAAAAAAGGAAATAACAATAATGTATAACATGACCGGCCGTTGTAAAACTGTACAAACATAATGTGAGGTCACAGGTCACTCGGGTCAGATATAAGAACATCGCCAAAGGATCGAAGGTCACACACTAAACGATACGACGACCATTTCGCATTCCATTACGTATTTACAACGATTGTTTCAATAAAAATGTTATTGCTGTCGTAGCGAGCGCGCAATGGATCAAAATGTATCGGGGCCCTCGTATTGCCTTTTAAACTTTTTGTGTTTGTAGTACAAATTTTTAAAATAGAACTTTACTACAAATTCCTCAGCATTATGTAATTTGTTTTATCGTATAACGTTATGTAACTGTTTTGTTAGTTATTTTTAACCAATAAAGTTTACAAATTGTAAAATAGTTTGGTAGAGTTCGGTTTAAATTTTCTTTAACTCTGTCGAATGTAGCAATGAGCTTTTATTTATAACTTTCAACTGAGCTTTGTTGGTTTTTTAAGTTTACTTTTTCTTAAACTCCATTGAATACCATATGAACGAAACTTTTAAAAAGAAGTTATTTTTAATGTTACTGGCTGAAATTAAACTATTTTTTGTTCAGAATTATTCACCAGAGTTACTACACAAGGCGGTAGTAGACTTTATATACAGTTAAGTCTTAGTCGTTTTTGGAACAATACTTATGAAAAATAACTTCAAAATTAAAAAGCCTATTCGTCCAATATCCCGTTATTCTCTCTATACGTCTCGTATTAAGTCGCGCGGACATTTTCCGGGAAGATCCGGAAGCGACCGGAACACAAGGCTTCCGCGGTTATTGTCCGGATGAAAAGAAGGAATGCTCGCTAATATTACGTACTTAATTAAAAACTTCTATATCTATAGATTAGGGATTTATTAGAGATAATGTTTGAATTCGGTAGTAGTGTGAATTTTTCTATCCAGAGGATATCCCTATAAAATGCTTAATAGGAAATTATTATTATTATTTTCTTATTACTAGCCTGAGATGTCCCACTGCTGGGCGAAGGCCTCCCTACTCTTCTTCCACTTGTCTCTCTCAAGAGCCACGAATAACCAGGAAATAGGAAATATCGAAATAAAACTTAAAGTTCAGGAAATAAGAATTCAGATAGATACGAGTGTTACAATGTATAATATCTTCTTATCAAGATTATTGATCCCTGTGCTCGTGCAGATAGAGATTTATCAGTTCCAATATCTAAATCAAAGCAAAAATTGTGAAACTTTCACTTCCCTAAACTATGAGTATATCTAGTTTCCCGAGTTTGATTAGAAATAAATAAATAAGGAAAGATAGGAATTAGATATGGTCTAGGTATCAATGTAGGACCGACTTAGGTGAGGAAGTAGATTTGTATAAAAATAAAAGCCTAACAGAATAAATTCAGTTATTCAACTTAATAAGTAGTACTTTCTGAAAGACTACATAATAATATACGGTCCTCCCAGATTTGTCCGCCCTTCGCCGCTTCCTAGACTACATATAGCGAGATGTATGGAGTAGGTATTATATCTGTATGAAAGAAGACCTTTGACCTTATTGGACAGATACAGGGTGTTGTTGTTATCTTACACGTGGTGCCTTTCTACAGGTATATTAGTGTGATTGACAGCTCCTTAGTGCTCGGCATTGTCTCAGCGGCGCCTGACCAGGAAGGCTGGCATTGTATCGGCCGCTATAATTATACACATATTACTTCCATCTTTTTGAAATCTGACACTCACCGTCACAGGTTATAAAAGGTTTTCATATCATTGTATTAGGCCGGCTGTCCGTCCTCAAATCATACGCCGCTCCCCCCCCCCCCGCGCCCGTGCCGCACCGCACCGCACCGCACGCACCCCCCGAGACACGGGCACAAACACACGAACGTATATTAATCTAATCACACTCCGTTTCGGCAAGAATGTGTGAGTATACGTCTTTAATAATATCTGGGGGGAGCGCGCCGGGGAGGCACCCCCACCCCTCCCCACCCACCCCTCCACTAGTGAAAAAATATATCCAAGGAAAACAATATTATAAATTGGACGCGGCGTATGTGTGCGCATCGTGTAGAAATGGCTATGTATTTCCTTCGCATGTCTTTTTATTTCATTTTACTTTATTTTATTCCGTATGTGATGTAGTATTTTTTTTTTCACTTTTATTATATTTTCTTTGACGGCGCGTTGCTCGGATGACAATGTCGCCGAATCGAATTTTGCGAGCGCTACATTTGTGTCGCCGAAATTAACGTGAGCCCTAAAATATGGTTTTCGGCGTATTCTCCGGCGCACGTATGTTTTGTTCAAAATAAAACATTTCATACGTAATACATTGTTCGACGATTTTCTGCGATTAGACATAGCTATTTGAAGTATTTACGTAATTTCGTGTTTCTTTGAATTAATAATGAAAAATATAATATTACGAGCTGTAGACATCGCTTTATTACATTTTGTTTGGTTGTCGGAATGTTGCCCTTGAAAAAACTGACACGTGTAAGGAAAAAGAGAAGTCTGATATATTTATTTGGAAGTTATCGTCTGGAGGTACCCGCGCTACACGTGGCGCCGGAGGAGGCCGGGGGGCACTTCCGCCTACTGCCGATGATTCTCATTTCAAAGTATATTTTAACACCAGCCTCCAACCCTATTCACAATTTATTACGATTTTAGAAAAGATTTAAGAGTTCCTAGATGTAAGTGTATTGATTTCTGTTGGTCACAAGTATTGGCAAGCGAGACCTCAGTCCTCCCGAGTGGTGCAATAAGTGCGTTGCAACATTTGCTTGACAACACTATTTTATTAGTTCCTGTTTTGTCAATCAAATCTAAGTTCAATAATACGTTATTAAGTAATCTCCTCGTTTCTAATATGTGAAACGAAAAATTACCTACAATTTATTTACTTGCATATCACATCTGCTTGCAGGTCAAACTGTCCCTGAAGAAAACTCTTGCAAAGCGAAAATTTAAAAACGAGTTCGTGACTACATATTTTTTTTTTCTGTAACTGTTTTACTCAACAGTCCTATTGATCACATAAAGTTTTCTATTACTATTATAGCTTTCTCTTTTCAGTACTAAGATATTCTACATTCATTTTCGAACTTAGGCAGGTTGGTTTTGAAGAATGGTAAACAGCTGAATGCCGTAAAGCGACTGCTTTAAGTGCTATATTACCCAAAAATCCAAAACAACCAACATCCTATAACAGAAATAGCCAAGTTCGTAGTACACAAGTAATGGCCACCCGAACACTGACCTTGACGACGTCGGCTTAACCTCGCAGATCTGATAGCGGCGAACAGCGGCCAAAGCACAGGTATTATTGTTAACAATAGTTTAATCTGAACGTTACATTACCCCGAGGGTTACAAATGCTTGACAATTTGGTCCCGCTGCCCCGGTCCCGCTGCCCTGGTCCCGTTGCCCCGGTGCCGTTGCCCCGGCCGCTTGCCCCGGTAACTTGCCCCGGTCGCGAACACTTTTCTCAAAGATTTTGTTTTGAGATACTCGTAGTCTCGTACATCGACTATCGAGTTTTCTATTTTTATGTTCGACCGATTTCCTTTTTTTATTGAGTACAAATGTTTCCTAGGGGCTAATGTTTGTCTGGTTTTTTGTACTGTTTTTTTATTACAAATGGCCATGTTTTAGGCAATTGTTTGGCCAACATCAAGTATGTGTCTGTAACCTACTGAACTAGAATTTAGCTTAAATTGACTCCGGTCAGAAATAAGAATATTCTATTGTATTCTATAACTGTCCTACTATTGTGCATAAGTCTCTTCTAGTAGGGAGATGAGAAGTTCGCTGATTGCCGGTAACCACATGAGTTTTCCATCATAGGTTATTTCCCGAGTTGTCTGTACGAAAGGAATTTCCGCAACGGTTATTTGTATTTCATAGACGATTACACTAATACTTGCATATTCAATTCATTCTACGAAATAGGTGAGAAGTAGTAGTAAGCCTTTCACGGAGTTACTTACCTCATAAAACATTTTTTTTTATTATCAATTAAATTATTAAAGCTCTGAACAAATAAACCTTAGATTCTTCGAATAGCAAAGCATGTCTCCTATACTGAGTCCGATACCTCTTAGAATTTTAAAGCGACTACCCTGGAACCACCGTACAAACTCATGGAGGTCCGTTCACAGACAGTGTAGGCACGCGATGTTGGAGGCTAAAATCGTTGGGCATTGGAATGCATTGGAGACTAGTGCCCTAAAACGCGTGTTATAACTGTTATAATGTAAGGCGGGTTGTTCTCGTGTTAGACTAGTGTGACCAAACTGGCTTTATTTGATGGACAATCGAGTTGTGGTGACTTAGGAGTGTTGACTGTATGGATATGTTATAGATATTTGTTGACTACATGTAGGTTCGACCCTGCCTGGGGTAAATATTGGTTATCTATTCCAGGTCTCATTGTGTTTAATTAAAAGTAAGTAAGACAGGACAGACTGGAAATCAAAAGTGAAAATATTAAAAAACCTTGTAAATTTATTTCGTGACCCAAACATTATGTTAGAATGATTATGAAACAAGAAGTGGACCGCTCGGCATGAAAGGTGCGTAGTTACTAAAATACTCAATAGATGGCGTTGCACCTTGATTAAAAACTAAGGCTACAATATTCACCGTACCACGGAACCCGACTAATGTATTTATTACAATGTAACTTATATCCTTCAAATGTAACAAGGAATTATACCAAAACATTTTGTTTACCTGGTCACCGCCTGACTTCAACCAATACTTAAAATTGTACTAAACTAGGCTTGAGAAATTATGAAATTCAAACCATCGCACATAGGAACAGAGGGAAGTGCCCCTTCGGTATCACAGATACCGAAAACGCTAAGCGGTCGCCTAACTCAGTTTTTGACTATCTGTTTCTCGTAGCTCTATGTCGACAGTCAATAATAAGGTCAAAAAAAACGTATCTTATTACGTATTAGTTATAATAATGTATTCATTCAAATTCATCATATTTTAATCTGTTAAGGTTGCAGTGCAACCATGTTAATGCCACTTCCTCATTCTCTTCTGATCAATGTATCATACTAATTGCAGTAACCGCAAGCCTAAACAGCAAGTCTTCATGTTGTGATTGTTTAATTACAATAATTATGAAGAGAACAGTGAGTTCGCGTTACTTGACCCGGAAGTGAACCCACGCTGAGATGACGTTCTGGCAAAAAATGTAAGCTCCTAGGCAAATTATGTAGGAAGTTTAACACACAATAGGCTTAATAAAGCTTTAAAAACATGTCTGTCAGAGATAATAGGCCCTGAAATATGTGACTTTATAAATTTTAATGAAGTAAATAGACAACTGTCATCCTTTTGACTCTACAATCCATAAGATGATTGAATCACTTTTAATAAATTTAATTCGTAAAAACATGTTAACAAAAGCAATTTAACTCCTAAAAACGATTCATTCCACAAAACAGTTCTGAAAACTATAAAAAAAAACAATCTGTCTTAATAAGGGCAATTCGCCCGCACGGTCTGACGGAGTTCTATATTTATTCTTGTATATTTTCGTCTTATTCAGCATAAGGATAAATCAGGGGGAGCATATCTATCCAGCATCCAGCCATTCCACTGGATTACACTCATACGGAACAAATGGAATGAAATATTGTAGATTGTCATCTGTCTGTTGTTTTTAATAAAGTTATTTAGTTCAGTATTTGTTGGACTTTACAAAATTACAACCCACCTCACAACGGTTGCTTGTGGTATCCGGTGTCAACTAGACATAAAGTGTTAACTCATTTAACGAAATTATAGGTAAAATTTATGTAGAATAAAACAAAATCGCATCCCCCTGTCTGTCCCTATGTAGGCTTAGATCTTTGAAACAACGCAATGGATTTTGATACCGTGAATAGAAAAGAGATTTTTAATAGATAAAAGAGGAAGGTTTACAAGTATAATACTAGTTGAGTATAAATCCGGAATAGGATCTAGAACCGGAAATGTACGTTTAAATGTGCATGTCTTAAATGCAAAGAACCGTTATCTATATTAATGCAAGTAGTCAAATTAGTAAGTCTACCGTTAATTAAAATTCTCAGAACGGTGTTTGTACGATAGCTTCCGAGAGTCGGACCCGCGACACCGTGCACCGCGGCGACGCCAACTCATAGTTGAGGTCTCCTTACTGGGACGAACCTACTTGGGATATGGAATGAATAAATGCAATATATTCCTATCACTACCATTTTTTTAATTATGCTAGGCTAGGAACAAAATGCCGAAACTAAATTAATATTATAGTAAATTAGTGTAATGAAAATCACGGTTTTATTGTACGCTTAGCATTTAAATAATTCCGAGATGTTCAATAAAGTAATTTACTACAAAATTAGTAGGATATTCGTTGTTGCTACCTAATAATGTTCTTAATAATAAGCAAAACTACAGGTTTGTTGAACATTATCCTCATTTCTGGAAACAGATTACAATATTACACGTGTTCCTGTAAATCTTATTAAAGTATAATTTATAATTATCGCCGTACACTACAACACGACGTGTAGTGCTATAAGTCAGCATAGGTTGTGAACAAAACGCCGGCATCATATATTAATTAAGGCAAGTTGAACACATCCAACACACTAACAAGTATATTGATTTTTTCCACCCCACGGCCGGCCGTTGCGAAAATTATCGAAATCTAACAAAAGCATCCCGAACCAAACTGGTAAGAAAACTAATAACCCGTCTTACACCGCCCTGTACACAACACACGCACACACGGACACACGCACGTACGCACACGCACGCAGCGCACGCACACGCGCCCACCAAAACTCTAATTATATACGTCCACGAAGAAAATAAAGATTGGGGAAAATTTTACAAGAAACAAGTGTGCCGGACCGGGGAGGGGACTGACCGCTCCCCGTCATTAAGCCCCCACCTCCCCCCCGCGCGCGCCCCCCTCCCCCCGGCAGGGAGGCTAGTTCTCCCCTTGGATGTTTAATAATATGAAGAATTGGAGATAATTTGCGAGAAACTAAATAAGAAACGCCGGACGAAAATTGAAAGGTCGGGGGATGGGGGCTGTCTTTGCGGAAGCGTTAGTTCATACACTCGACGAATACTCGTGGAGCTTGTAATAAATAATATTTCGTTTATTGAGATGGCCAGAGAGAACTTGTGCAAATCATTTTGATATTGCATTTCGGATTTATTGGAGAACTCTCACAAAAGTAATATCAGTCAATACGGCTTGTATTGCAGTAGAAAATCCAATTCGTTAGTTTTGCTTTATCTAGAAAGTAACACAAACTAACCTACATGAAAATGTCTTTCAACAAATTTTGATGCTGCAAATATTATTACATGTACAGTCTATCACACGTCACTGGTCCTAACAAATGTTAGAAACCCACCTTACTGCCTTGACATAGAGGCGATATGAATGCCAAAATGTGAGCAGACTTTTCCGGTTGAGTGTACCACTGTCACTGTTAGCTCGGTCCCAATAACCGTCCCTAAGTAGGGCCCAGCGAAGCTACTTCATCACACTTTAATGTTTAAAATTCTTTTACTTTTTAACAAAATATTGCATGAATATTTGAAGGAGAGAGATTCATTTCGTGGATGGCCTGTTTTAACTACACGCGTGTCGGAGAGACTCGGCTTTATTAAAAGTAAGATTAAATGGGAGAAGAAAATAAGGAAGCCATATTAAATTAGGATGATGGGTGATGCTGGAGTAATGAGGACAGTGGTGATACAAGCGAGATGTACTTAGAAAGAGTGAAGCATGTTACATCTTACGTGCAAGCCGCACATACAGTATAATTATGATTCTCTACAGCAAGTCATAGCTATGTACCTATCTCCAATCAAATATTAAATAACGTATAGTTACAATTTATCCTTCTGGAAGATTCTTCAAATCTCTCTAGAACTCGTAGAACTCTTTTAACCAGATCGACAGATGATTTGAAGATGCCAGCTAAGACTGGTCTGGAAATTATCGAAAAGAGTCTTCGATTCTTTTTCTGCACAAGAATTTGCCTCCGAAACGACCAAAAATTTATGAAAGCTCTAATGAAGTGGCTTTTTGTTTCTCTAAACTGTTACTTTTTAGATAGATACATCGAAACTAATTGAAACTATAGATTATTCGTAGAAACAGACTTTCAGGCAATTTTCGTAAATCCTTCCTTTACCAAATTTATCGTCGAAAACTTTCGATATTTATATGTTTGTGTGAATGTACAATTAATATACGTAAACGTATCCGAGTTTTATCATAAAAAGCAACTTTTTGCTAATACCAGGAGGATTTATAGAGCCAACCTGGATAGATGATGTAGGAGAACTAGTTTTATCTTTCAAAAGTCAACATCGTCATTAACAAATTATGGTTTTTCTTGTTGAACTTCTCCATTTTAGAACCACATAAGCTAGCTTACAAGGTTTCTCAAGCTCAATGCCATGAAAATATACATGAAAGCATGGCAAAGCAAATTGAAAGTGAAATGTATTTTTCAGTAATTCCACTCATACCTGGAGATACGATACATCAAATAGTTACTATCATTTATTTATTTCGTAAGACAAAAGGTACGCCTCAATAAGTCCCCTACTACGCAAGCTTGAAGAATCCAAGTTGTTTCTTTTTAAAAGTTCCCATCCCACGTCCACTTCATCTCAAGACGCAGGGGTCCAATCTCAGTTCCCCAATTAACAAGCACAGGATATCGATTGCCCATCTTTGGGTTCCGCAGGCACCTCATAAATATGTAGTTCTTGTACGGAACCCGTATTGTTAACCGGGGTACGATTTATGTCCGTCTTCAGCCTTCGATGAGGAATATTAAACGGTTCGCGGTGAAACAAAAGGTTTGAGTATCCTACGCACTAGGTACCTTCGCCACGAGATGGGATGTAAAGAATCCCGGAGTGTTTGGACTTCAAACGAATAGGAGCCAATTGATTGACGTGAGGGTGTTCAATAAAAGCGCTTTTTTAAAACCTTGGCTTGAGGTGCTTTAGGCGTCAGTTGAAGATGGTTTTTATTCGAGTTTTCCAACCGGAAAATGAATTCATAGAGACAAAACGTTGCAATGAAAAATCCAGTACCAAATATTTTATTTTTCCAGGAAGGAAAATTTACAATCGCCACCAACATTTGGCAACATTAGTCGTGGACTAAAAAAACTCGGTAACTCTGTTCTTTGAGTCTGTCAGATAGAGCATATTTGATATGTTTAAGTTTTACTTTCAACATAGTCACGCTTATGGAACTGCCCTAGATAAATCATCTCAAAAAAAAATATTATGCCTCATTATACCATTAAAATAACATTTTTCATCAATTTAATCTCTATAAACAGCTTTAAGGTAAATTCATTGACAGTTATCATTGTAGAAGTTATATCGCGTGTCCCATTAATTGGCCAATTACGTCACCATGGCTATGGGAAATCCCATTGAATTCCCATGCATGGGATCGTTTCGAAATGATCCCGTATCTGTGAGGATAACATGACGTATGGCAAATAAAAAAATATTCTTAGAAAAGTACTTAACTGTTATTTTTGGTGTTATGAGATAAAAACAGTCAATTGTATTTGGTTTGTCAAAAATGCATTGTAATAATAATAATATATTACTAAGATATTGGTATTCTATTTTGTATTATTTTTTATGTAACGAATATCGGTATTAATACTAATTGCAAACTAATTCTTAGTTTAATAAAACAAAGGGAGAAATATGAGCGACATTTGACATTCATTTAAAACTAACGATATATTTAAACTATAAAATAACATATTTACAATGCGTCAAATAATACCTATGTCGTCATTTTCGTCAAGAAAAAATATTTAATTACCTACTTCAAAATCTACAATTTTTCGTTAATCAAGCAATTTGGCAAAGAAATTAAAGGATGCATCTAAAGGAATGCTACCAACAAAGTGGATAACGCAAACACTATCTTGTCCGATAATAGCCAATCAGGAGAGCGCGGGATGACGCGACCCCGCGGCCGACCAATAGCGACCCTTCCTTTATTCTGCAGGGGATTGCACGAAGCCGTGTAAAGTCCTTTCGTTTGTTAATCTGTGGTATCAATTGGAGCTTTTTACAAACATTATAGATAGTTTTTATTATTATTTATAGAGATAAAAAAGGAATACATAGCCTTTTTCATACTTTGCATGGATGTCTGTCTGTCTGTTATGTTCAATACTATTGCCTCATGAAGGCGTCTGAATTTATACGTTGAAGCTTTTAAACTGTAATTACACGGAGGAGTTGGATGTTATTCTTTTTAATGATTCTTAACATTTTTGGTTTAAGATTTCCGAGTGCCTACATTATAATATTTTATTCCGTACGTCATTTTTTACCGGATTAGAATTTACAGAAAAAAAAATGTTAGCAAATAATTTACACAATATTTTTCCTGTCAATTACTTGCTTTCAAAGTACACAGTAAACATAGTAACAGTTGTAACTTTTATTAAAACCAACCGCAATTATTGAACAACAAGATTCTGTGAAACACTCACACTTTGTGGTTTCTTCAACGTTTAGGTGATGTACGCACGGATGCAATTAAGAGAAATGTTTTTATACAAATGGATGCTAAATATACAATAATTATTTCATTCCGTACATTGAACTTGGGATACCACGATGCGTGGGTGGTTCAAGCCGAAACCTCTAAATTTTAATAGGTGTAACAAAAAAAGAATTATCGAAATCGGTTCATAAACGACGAAGTTAACCAATAAACAAAAAAAGATTCATATACGGTCGCATTAAGAAAACTTCACGTTTTTGAAGTCGGTTAAAAATGACTAACTTTATACAACTCTAGGTAGAAAAGAGTATTTGTTAATACCTTGTTAACTCTATTGTTCGTATCCTGATGTTATACTCTAATATATGACGTGAAGTAATATAACTTATCTCTGATACTTTTATTATTTTCTAGTTCCACGAAACAAATAAACATACGAACAATAGATACGACCGTTATTAAGTTAGTTTGGATATATTTCTACACAGATTCTATCATCTCATTTATATCGAAGATGTTATGCTCCAATCCCCACAACACTAGCACACATCGATGGCCACATAACTTCGGATATCTCTTATAATTTAAAGCCTCTCTCTCGTTCCTTCCTTCTAATCAAATCCCTTCGTATCTGTCGCATTGTAACTTAAGAAAAACGTGTTTATCATACACGATTCCCTACAATACGTATGTACAGCTCAGCTAAATACAAATGGCCATTTTCCCCAATTTTCCTGGATATTTTCCCAATAGTTGGCACACACACCACACAAGTTTGCGCGTGTGTGTGTGAGGGGGGTGCTGGAGGGTGTCGGGGGGGGCGCGGGAGGGGGGCGGGCGGGGTGTACGAACACTGTTAAACTAATTATTGTGAGCGGCCGCGGGGGGAGCTACTAAGATTTTTCTACAACCCACCATATATCTATGTGGGGGCTATGCGTACGAGATTAATATTTTGCAGTAAAACGCTCCGAGATGTAATCCTGATTATTCTATCATAATTAAGGACTTTTATGAATTCTGTATACAAAATAAATCTAGGTTTCATCTGCATTTATGTCATAGACGCATATTAAATATGCACAGATAATCAGATGTACATATGTCATTGACAATGCAGCACTACTTTACACTGAAATGTAAGTAACATTTCAGGGTAAACTTTTTTTAAAACCATAACGTCTACTTTATTCTTACTTTGACTTATAAATCCCTTGGTTTTCTTATAGATAGATAGCAATGTTATTCCTTTGTATAAGATGAAAAATCTTAGAAAACTTAGGTTGAGTAACAATAGTATTCTAAGTGACTATAAAACGAAATATCTACGTTTGATGCACTAGACTCATCAATTAATAATAATATGTAATATAAAATGATTAAAACGTTTTTTCCAATCGTTTTGCTATTTATAGTCTCTTTTAATTAATAGGGAAATGTTCGTTGCTATACTTAATGTAGGTACGACAGGCTACATTAATTACATTTATCTCAACTCATATTAAATAATGGAAACTGAACTAGTGTAAATAGAACTATACAACAATAAAACCAGCCCACGAATATCCCACAGCTGGCTTAAGGCCTCTTACCATATAATTAAGGATCAAGGATTGATCACTAAGCCCTTTTGACACAGAGCTCACTGTGTCAATTTTTTTACCTAAAAGTAAAACTTTTTACCAGCTTTCATCAAAAAACGCGCGAAACCCCGTAAAAAGTGACGCATTCAATGAAAATAATATTCTTTTAACATGACGCAACATTTTAAATTCCGAATCAAGTTTATTTTATGCCAGTAACATTTTTCATTCATTAAAACCTTTTTAATTATACGCCTGTTCACAAAACACGACTGTCGAGGTTAGCAAAGGTTTCATATTGTATTTTTTTTCTCTTATATGGTGTACTGTAACCTACATAGCACATGAGTAATAGATGTATACTGGCTGAAAATTCATACGACAATCAGTTTAAAGTAGCCAATAGGATTCATAATGTCTATTGCCCGCAAGACAAATGCAACTCATGTTTATAACACAGTCTAAATATATTATTGTCATAGTTGGTATTCCTTAATCATCTGTGAATAGACAGCATTCGATTTAACGGTGACTTAAAACCGTGCTTAAAACTAATTGACTTATCAGTATTTCACTATTAGTAGTGTGTGTTCCATCGTCGACATTTACCATACGGTCGATCCGGCTGAATTGTGGAGTTCTCTAAGAAAATCTCGAGTGCAGTTGATTTTTCATCATTTATTCCCAGTTTAGTCACTGAATAAGAAAGTATTTGATTGGTGTGTAAAGGTAGGCTACTACATAAGATAACAAATTCGTCATTTCAGGAAAATATTATTTTTTGGATAGCATAATAAACGCATAATGAATTCAATCATAAATCTGACCAACAAACAAATATGTTTTTAAGAAGTCAGTGTATACAATTAATTAACAATAAACTTTCAGATTAAAATCTAACCATAATCATTGACTCTCAATGTAAAGAAATCCACAATACAAATATGAAGGTATAATTTCAGCATTCTATAATTACACGTTAAAAAAACAATATAAGAAATTAGGGCAAATATTAATTTTAATTAATTTAAAATAACATGGAGTTAGTAACATTGTAATGGGCGGTTAGGTAAGTACAGTTACTGTACGATTTAACCACGAGTTCAAGTCACGCAACCTTAATATAACATTACTGAACAAAATACCAGAAACTTGCGACTTAGAAGTTAATTTTGTTTTATGATTCTTAGATTAGTTTTTTTTTTTCAAGGGTTATTTTTATATTTTGATTTAGTTTAAAGTTTTTACCTAGATTGATAGCTGCTTTTAAAATGAGTAAGCTTTGACTAAGCTTTTGCCTTGCAGACCATAACGGATGTGGCTGTGGGGTAACAGCACACCTTTCAAAGTACAGTCACAGATAATGTAACGTATCTATGCGTTATCAATTACGCAATTAAATGTATTTTCTTTTTTTCTTTCTTTCAGGCAACTTACCATTTTAATAAAAAGCATGTTGCAGCTGTAGAAGAGAGACTCGTGACCACAATTGCTGCCATGAGCCATGAATATTATACCTCTCCTAGCTTGACACCCCTGACAATGCTGTCAGTTTAGTTACCTGATATTATTGGTGTTATAAATAATGATACATGTCATTGGTCATTGGAATAAGAACATCGATGTCTATTTATCGTTTTTCAACCACTATCTATCCAATCAGATGCAAAAATAAGTTTGCGTCTATTAAAACATACTTCTCAATGATGGATTGGATGTACTTAGCAGATTACATTTTGCTATTAACATTCCAGTAAAAGTTCTGTATTTATAAAAAAACAGTTTTCCAAAACTCAACAAGATCCAAAACAAGCCAGCGATCCCGAATAACATGCGCAAGAGCAAAATATTGATACATTTAATACACAATAACCCCTATAAAACAACATAACAAACCAACTGTGTAAAATCCAACCAGCACTAATTAACAGTAAGATTTTCCCGTCGGTCGGGGAAACTGCGTTATCAATACATAGTGTCGCATGCGCATAGATAAGGCGGGAGGACAAAGGGACCTGCGCACGCGCCGATGCGGCCCGCATGTGCGTCAGGCGACGACGTGAATCATAGAGTAACGCACGTCTATTATATTACGTGGGGATTTAATTAATGTTTTGTAAGTACAGTTTGAGAGGCGTAGGTGCCCATTTAAGCAAACGTACTTAAATGAATTTCTTGCTTTTTTGCCTTTAAACGTTGAGGAAAAAAGTATCTTACGAGTTGTGCTAAAGAGTCGCTGTACATCCAACTTTTTACTGTCTAAGATATTCTGGTTAATATATGCAGTAAAAAAAAACAATTTGTTTAAAGAGACCTCCAATCCTATTTGAAAAAATGCCGAGTGGTCACCATGCCAATTATCACTGTGCGCGACGTGTCACGGGTTCGATTCCCGCGTAGGACAAGAATTTATACATAGAATCCACAAAAGCTTGTTCTGAGTCTGGGTGCGTTTGTGCAAGTGAATTAAATATCTGTTTAAAGGATTAAGCTCCGCCTTATTGAGCGGTCTCGTTCAAAAATCATAAATTGTAGGTATATGAAACTTAGTCAAAATTATTTATGTTTTCAACTATTTATATTTCAAACTTTGCGATTCTGCAATGAAGATGCTTATTGATTCTTTTAACCGCATCTCTGGCCATAAAATCTAGATAAAAACGCAGCCTTAGCCCTAGAAATTAAGAGAAAATCTAGGGAAATACCGAACAGTATCACTGTCACGGCCAGCGTTTTCCTCTGCTGGGGAATCCTCACATAGAAAACATTAATCTATACTAATATTATAAAGCTGAAGAGTTTGTTTGTTTGTATGTTTGTTTGTTTGTTTGAACGCGCTAATCTCAGGAACTACTGGGTCGAATCGAAAAATTCTTTTTGTGTTGAATAGACCATTTATCGAGGAAGGCTTTAGGCTATATAACATCACGTTGCAACTATTGGGAGCGAAGAAATAACGGTAAATGTGAAAAAAACGGGGAAAATTATTCATCCTTGAGGGCTTCCGTTGCGTGCGCTGCGAAAACGGTTCAAGATACCACAAATATATGTATAAAAGAATTATTTCTATTGAAATGATCTAAAAAAATGTCCACGACAGTATATGTCTATCTTTTAAGGTTAACTCACTAGAACCGTTTTTATGGTAATCAAATTCGGTCGAAATTAATGCATTTGTTAAGAGTTGTATCAACGTATCAGGTTGTGGAGAAAATCAATAATAATATGTACTTCTGCCACAATAAAATAAAACTAAAAATATAATTTACGCAGAAGTAGGTACTTTAAAATAATAATGTTCTTTTAAAATGACGAGGACAAAGTCGTGGGTAACAGCTATCTATACTAATATTATAAAGCTGAAGAGTTTGTTTGTTTGAACGCGCTAATCTCAGGAACTACTGTTTCGAATCAAAAAAATCTTTTTGTGTTGAATAGACCATTTATCGAGGAAGGCTTTAGGCTATATAACATCACGTAGCAAATATTAGGAGCGAAGAAATAATGGAAAATGTGAAAAAAAAAACGGGGAAAATTATTCATCCTTGCGGCCTTCCGTTGCGTGCGCTCCGAAAACGGTTCAAGATACCAAAAATATATGTATTAAAGAATTATTCCTATTGAAATGATCTAAAAAAATGTCCAGGACAGTATATGTCTATCTTTTAAGATAAACTCACTAGAACCTTTTTTATGGTAATCAAATTCGGTCGAAATTAATGCATTTGTTAAGAGTTGTATCAACGTATCAGGTTGTGGATAAAATCAATATGTACTTCTGCCACAAGAAAATAAAACTAAAAATATAATTTACGCAGAAGTAGGTACTTTAAAATAATTATGTTCTTTTAAATATTTAAAAACTAAATTGTCTAAAATAATAACAGAAAATGACGAGGACAAAGTCGTGGGTAACAGCTATAATTTATAAAACTAAGGAGGTTGTCCGCAAAAATAAATGATGCCCAAAATAATTATTCCACGCGGACGAAGTCGCGGGCACAGCTAGTGTAACTATATTTATCCAATGAAAGTCGTTAGGTTATCAGTTTCGACCCAAGCGATAAGTCTACAGTAAACATGAGTAAGTACTTACACTGATTCTGGTATTTTTAGACCTCAAACATTACGCTAGTATTAAGGTTAAGCAACGGCAGTCAAGGTCAGTTTTCGGATGGGTCATCAGTTTCGAGAAAAACTTTAATTGCGTCGAGAAATTCTGGGAAGAAGTGTTGTGGTTTAGGAACCTATATGAATAGGCTGTGCTACTTTTCATTTGTTATTAAATGAAGTCTTCAGTTTTTCTTGTAAAATTGATGGTAACTTAAAGTTTTTCCTTGCAGAAATATTCACTTTTCGCTCGAAAACAACTTGACGAGTTTACTTGCATATTGAGTACCTTGCTCTAAAACGACTTGACAGGCTTACATACAAATTGACTGAGTGTTAAAACTAGAAAATGCTTTCAAATTCCGTAGCAGAGTCTTAAAATAATGAATTATTGAATCATTGTAATTTCTAGATCAGACACGAAGTATTTCTTTTTTAGACAAAATCAAAAGGTTTTTATATCGAGTAGGCCTTTTTACGCACTTTCAAAACGTTACTGACCCTAGTTGCGCGTTTCCAAAATGTCATTTCTATGGAGAAAAACCGGCAAGAAACTCCATAAATTACTCTTTTAAAAATAGAAAAATACAAATTATAATCATCAATTTCTTTAACAATGCTTGCAACAAATAAACGCCACTATTCCTAGCGGCGCAGCACTAGCTCCCCTACACCCCCCCCCCCCCGCCCCGCGCGCCCCTCCTGCCCCCCCCCCCCCCTCTGACGTAAGTTCCCCGTCATTCCGCCCAATTTCCTGGCTCGCCTCACAGTTATAATAAAGTGGAATTGCACTTTTATAGGTTTACCATCCATGTGATAACCAAGCCCTATTTACTTAATTTTTATGGCTTACAACTGACGGTGTCAAATTAAATACGAGCGACGACACTAAACAAGTTATAGCTAGCTTCTATATGTAGGTGAAGATAGTTCGATAGGATAATAAACAATAAGTTATGCCTACAGTCTTGAGACAGACCCCCGTTGTATTCTAAATACACCGTCCGTACATGGAAATCGACAACTTTTTCCAAGAATTCAGACGATTCTCAAGTGGATCCCATTAAAAACTTATCAATTACAAGAATTGGTATAGTAGATGGACAATGGCTATCTGTGACCAAGTTGTTTATTTCAATGCTCTAAAGAGCTGTTTTTATAGTTATACTGGCTACAGACCGACTACAGACTGTATTTAAAATCTGATGAAATATTATGAAACATGTGTGAAAAAATCTATTAATTTAAATGTCATAAAAACTATTAGGGTCAGTACATAGTGATGTAATTAATATACATATAATATTGAACTATTTGACCTTGTGAAAAATAAACGCCTGCATGATTAAAAAAATCAAGAACCTTTGGTCCGTCATGATGACAATCACATTTGTCGACAAATCTTATACTGAATACGTTACTTGTTCTCCACAAAGTACAGAGGTTTTCTAAAAATGTTGAGTAATTATCGCGGACTGTATCGGGCACGCACCTGTCCTGTGTGTTGTGACATCAAAATGTTGCATGATACTGATTGTAAATAACTAGCGACCCGCCCCAGCTTCGCACAGGTGCAATACTGACGTATTATAGATACTTAAGCCTTCCTCTTAAAATATTCTAATACATCAAATCCATCGCGTAGTTTTAAAGATCTAAGCATACCTACATAGGGACTGACAGAAACAACAGGGAAGCGACTTCGTTTTATACTATGATAGATGCAGATTAAGCCTCTGAAAAGTTTTTGGACGAACAATGTCAAATTCACAAAAAAAGCTAATTTATTATTAAAAAAAAATGTTCCCACTCGACTGCTTACCACGGTTAGAGTCTCGTCTACTTTTTAAAATAAAACTTGCAGTTGTAAATTCCAGGCACTTCCACTCTTCCACCATTGGTTAAAAAGATGGTAGGCCTAGGTAGAGTTCTGGACGAAACGTTAAGCTCATCTCAATAATAGATATCATCAATTTCGTTAAACATTCTCTTAGCCAAGTAATGATTTAAATTATACTTATCTACTGTGTAAGTAGATACCTACGCAAGAAGAATATTTACATAACTACATAGTTACATAGTTACATGCAGAAAGTATGTATTAAATCTTATTCGAACAATAGCTACTAATTCTTCTTCTATGCGATAGGCAGTTGTTTCATTTAACTACAGAAATATCTTCACGACATAAAGAAATATCAAATAGATCTGTGCTCCTTAGTACAAACGTTTTTTATTTCATAAAAGGCTTGTACATTACAAAACAGTCGGCAGGTTAAAACCTAACCAGCCGCCGCCATACGCGGAGAAAGGAATGTGGCATCCGGTCATCTTTAACTGTGGGAGTTAACTTAAACTCGCTAACTGTAGTTATTTAGGTATGTCCAGGGCGTGGCAGTTCCCCGGTTTCGGTGCTATGACGTCTTGAAATAAAACTATTGCAGTTGTGCGAGTGAAATGCCGCTATCAGTATTGTAGAGTGCTGTCTCACTTACACAGTTGAGTTGAGTTACTCTTCCTTTAAGATGTCGTGGTACAGGCACTGGCCCTTAGGCTAACCGGATGGGCATTAGTCAAGGAATTTGTTTTTTAGATCATTTTATTTTAGATAATGTAGTTCACTGATGAGACTACCCATTTCTTTGTAAAGGTAAATGAATTTGTTTAAGTAAGTATTTTGTACATATAATTTAAGTAGGTTTAATCAATCATCAATTAAAAATATATTTTTAATTAATTAAACCTACTATTAAACAGTAAAAATATGTATAAAATGAAAAATTTTAAAACTACTCTCCAAGTAAGTATAGGTTATTCTGTTTGGACCCATATAACAAGCACCAGCTTTTGAATATCAAAAAATAATAATCAAAATCAGTACATGTAGTAATAAGTTACTTATAAAAAATCACTATCGTAGAGAACATCCTTCTTTTTTGGATTTGGGTAAACACAGTATCTCTGATCGGTAAAGCAATGTCAATAACATTTAATCGAACAATAATCCAAAATGTAAGAAAAACCATAAATACACTATCTCAAGTAAATTCCATGATAATTCTGTGTCACGATACTAACCGAATAATATCGATCGGGTTCGCACAACTTATGCAACTGTTATAACTATTACGGCACTTTAATACTGTCAACAGTTAAATAAATAAACCACTTATTGAAACTAATCAGAAAGGCCATCGTCCCGAAAACAAAAGCAGGAGTATATTATTTTTACACAACGCCATCTAGTCTCAAATTAAGTATACGAGAGTTACTTGTGTTATGAGTACTAGACAACTGATAACCCACCGAACCCACGACCTCCGGTATTGCAGTCAGAGCCACTAACCACTAGACCAACCCGTCCGTCTTTGATAGTGCAACAATTTGAAGAACTTCTAAACCAAGTACGCAATTCAGAGCAAAATACACAAAAACAAACTAAGACTTTTAACAAACTCATGAATATTTAAGCCCAACTAAAAACTACGAATTTGAGTAAAAAAATATCGCTTTGGTGACGACCTAAATTATATAAACCTGTTCAATTGTTATAATGCAAAAAAAAATCACGTAAAAGTAAAATTATTTACAATTTTGTTTTAGACTGTTATCATAATTTGTTCAAACTATATTCCGCAATTTATATAACTTATACGTACAACATACCTGATTATATTATGTTGTATATCTTAACAAGTACACGTGTTTTGTCAGAGATATATGTTGATATCATTAGAGTTACTACAACAAATAATTTAATGTAATTTGCCAGCGGGAGGGCGGCAATTTGGCAGAAATGTTTTTATTTATCTGTTTTCCTTCTTTTAACAAAATAACGTCTCTATTGACCCTTCCATATAATAAATATTGTCTCGTATTCTAGGATTCAGAACTATACAAACATTAGTTAAGATTAATGTCAATAATATTGTACAAAAGGCATAGTTTAGAAATAATTAAGACTCATTAAAGTCACATTGCCCGCTAATTACGTCTAAACTAAAATAAATAATAACATTACAACGTACAAACAACACAATCACAACTAACTAAAAACTTGTAAACAAAATAAAACTCTAAGATAAATTATTGAAACATTGTAAAAAGTAAATTCGTAACGACTAACTGTATTCCCATCCCGAACTGTTAACCGACTGAGCAATTAGCCGAATATCAATTAAAAGCATGTTGTCTAATAAACAATAATTATAATGAACTAATGACAAATACGTATCAACGAATGACTAATAAAGTTGTATAAAAGCGCGCGCGCGAGCAATTTGAATCACTCGAGTTGTGAGCATCGAACAGTAAACATGGCCGGCAAAGTGTTCGCTACCTGCCTGCTGCTGGCGCTGGCCGCCGCGCCCTCCCGCGCCCAGGACGACTGCCCCTGCGACCCTCGCACCGAGGAGGACAGCCGGGACCTCTGGGACTTCCTCAAGAAGCTCTCCGCCAACGACCTCACAGACGCTGACGAGCAGGAGATGCGAGCGGTCCTGCCCGGCGTGCTCTCCCCGCTCCTCGAGTGCAACTGCTTGGAGAAGAACAGGAGGAAGAGGAAGATCACGCCTGAAGTCACCGAGGAGAAGGTGGAGCTCCTGGACCCCGAGGCGGAGGAGCGTGACCCCATCAGGGAGAAGAAGTCCATCCACTTCAAGACCACGCGCTGCCCTAAGGGCTTCGCGTGGATCGGAGTCATGTGCGTGCGCGAAGAGTACCTCGATTAACCAGTGACAGTGACCCTGACCGAGGCTCAGCCAAGGTCCAGCCTGATCTCCAGCCTGACGAAGTACCCACCCAGGGTACAATAGACTAAGTTGCACTGTTTTAAGTGTCGCCACCAACGCATTTATTAAATTCTAATTTTATAAAGATGCCAAAACTAAACTATTATTTTAAAGATATAGTTGAGATTACTTAATATTGTGTTGTAAATTAATTTATTACGAATTTATAAATAATTTATAATTGACGCAATTTGACGAAGTGTTGACGTAATTTATAAATACTAGTCGCTTTATGTTGAGATTTCCCCGAGGGGAATGTGATCACATTCCAAGTATTTTAGTTTTAAGTTTTAGAAAATAAAAAATAATTTAAACGTATGACATTTTTTTATTTACCAACCTATACATCACACAATGATTTATACTATAATTTTAAATGGTTAAAATTAATTGAGCCTTAAACTTGTTTCTAGTATGTTGTGACGGAGGGCCATTTTTGTCACCACGTGAGTCACGGCCGATGGGTATTTTATGTCGTTTATTAATGACACCCACAAATTCGAGGCTCCTAGACTGCTGTTAGTCATGCTACTTAGAAAACTGTTTGTCATATCGACTTCACGAAAAACGTAATATTCAGATGATGAATGCGTAATGCGTTATTACATAATTAATTAATAATCATTGCAGAGAGTAATAATGATTGGTTAATTTAATTTCGTGAGCAATATAATTTATGTATGTTTAGATATGTTTATAACACGAGCACAATACATAATGTTATGAAATAACTAGAAACCTTAAAAAACATTGTAAATACAATTATAATTAACCTTGATTTTAGAGAAACAAACACCTATATCTGTTACGCTATGACTCATACAAACATATTTCGTAGAGAAGAACCGCCAAAATCTTTAATATGATTCATAGAATTCGGAAAACTGATAATGTTTACGGAAAACCTTGTCTTACATATGACCCTAATATTCTTGTCAACTGCAGTTTGGACAGGTTTTTTTATCTGTTTTCTTACAATTACATAATTATTAATTTGCTCATTAAAAACCTAGCCGTACATATATGAAAAAAAATATCTTAGGACTCAAACTTGCAACCACAGTTTAACCGTCCCAAGAATCGTTAATTCGGGATTAAATTAATATTAATTATCATGTAAAGAAATATGTAATCAGAAAATAAATTTAAGACATTATTTATTATTTATTTATGGTCATATTCTAAAGGTGTATAAGGACAAACTACGTAGGAATACACTAATTAGATTTATCTTTTTCTAGGTAATTCAGACAAACCACAAAATATTAACTATAACAAATATTAATAATTCGCTTTGTGCTTCGTTTGAAATCAGTGCATAATGAGTTAAATGCTGAGATTTTCCTTACCATGGTGACGAAGAGGAAAACATATAATAATAATATGTACAACTAAAACAGATTCACCGTTATTATAAAAAACAGGAAAGTTTGTTGTTAGATATTATGTCTTATGATGCGAACCGTTAATTTTTAATAGTAAAATTCCGATATTCAAAATGTTACTTTGACGTTTAGGAGAAGACACACACAGAGTTTATTGTTAACAAAAAGCACATATTTAATAACGCTAAGAAATTCTCTAAGTGTAAATAACCGATAGTTGCACATCCTATCCTACTGATATTATAAATCTGAAAGTATGTGAGTATGAATGTTTGATACGCTTTACACTTAAACGACTGGATCAAATTTAAATTAGCTGGATTAACACATAGGGTACTTGTTAACCGACTGCGTTGGAATAGGTAATGTTTTTGCAGCTATAACCGGCTTAATATTAACCGGCATTCGCGGAGGCGATAAGTCGCGGGTACCAGCTAGTTTAGTATATTTACTTCCTTGACTTCTTAAGCCCTCCTTTAAAGTTATGTCTAAGTATCTCGTGGGATGTTTTGACTAACAGAATCTAATGGAACAAGGAAGGATAAAAATATTAACCATTGATATCTGGGAAATCTATGGGGAAGTTTTGTGTGACATATTTACCCAGTTGTAGTTAACAAATAATGTTTAACGTACTTTGTAGAGTTCATTTTGAGATAAGGAAACACCAAGAGAGACTGATGTAACAAAGGTTTAGTGCAGAAGACATGAGGCTTAGTAACAGTTTGAAAGTAGTAACCAGCTGTACTCCCTTTGAACGTTGTGGCACGTTGAGAAAGATAACTCTGTCTGCTAGGTCAACACGCTGACCACAACGAAACAACAGGAAGTTTTTAATTACGTGCATTAATTGCATAAAGAAATAATTAGGTGAGGACTATTAAAATAATACACATATCACTGATTTTAAATGCTTTACTTTGACTCAGTTTTACCGCCATTATCTCAATACTCGTTTATTTATCGATATATAAATGGTAGAATATAAGATTCAGATTGTGTTTGCATATAAGACTAATAAACAAATGTATTCACAAACTCATAAAGAACTTTGAGCATGATAATTATAAGCAGTCCCATCCTCCACGTCCTAAATGCAACTCAATTTTCTTAAACATTACTCCCAAACTGATGGAGACAACATATGGTCTCCTGTCTCCATCAGTTGCCGTTGAGTCTCATAAGACTCAAAACTCGACTCTTTAGAATTCGGCCCTTCAACAATTGAGCATACCTTAAATATACCAAAATTGGTTTTATTTACTACAGATTATCCAGTCAGATGGAAATGTTTAGAATAAACAAGGATGTGCTATAGTCCAGTATCTTTTGGGCGCGCTCGTGATATCTCCACCAGTTGGGAACCAGTTTAGATAACATTAGTTTTTAGTGAGTAGGATGTTTGTCAAAGGACCTACCAAGATTTAATTCCATTAAGGACTATCATAAATATATATTTTATTTGTAAATATAACAGCTAATATGTTTTCTTAAGTTTATCCGAAAGAAATCAACCCATTAAAATGTAATGGCTAAATGTACTTTTACTAAAATCATAACGCAAAACAACTACAAGGAAAAGTATCCCACTTTTTCGTGTTTAAAATATCCTCATACATTCACATTATATTTAAAGACCAGTACATTACAGTATATAACTCCACAATCACAAACAAAACGTATCGCAAGCTTTATTTCCCAAATACACAGGAATTCGTTAATGATTACTATGATTGTTAGTTTAATCGCTAAACATTTTAATAGAACACGCCATTTTAAGTAAATGTACCACTAGAATGTATGTACACTATTAAGGTACGTAGTTTTAGAGTTAAATAGCCCGCTGGTATTTAGACGGAGTAAAGTCACGTGATTTTTATGTATGTAAACCACGGGTGCACTACCACCTTTAGAAGTAAGTACCTATGTAAGTTGTAGAAGAGAGATGGTGCTCTACATAGTGTAGTGCACTGTCTCTCTTTCGCGTCAGTAACACTCTTACTTTATAAACTGGTGGTAGGATCCAGTAAGTAAAGGATACTTTGACAGCCAGTGAATAGGTTGTGGAGTATTTACATAGCTAATCCAAGTGAACAACTGATAGACCCTACATACATGTTTGTAGAAAGTCACAAGGTAACGTAACCATTAAAAAAGTAGAGTCGAATTGTAAACTTCTCTATTTTAAAATCGGTTCATCAATCACTAGTGACATATATGATTAATTTGTCGCCTAACTTTGACAAATGAATCGTGAATTTATGCTTAATTATTTTTTAAGGCCTTTGAAAATAATTAAACATTACTAATTATATTGCTAAACGTTTACGGATCTGCACTTAAATCCGTTTTCATCAACATTTGACCCAGAATCTCTTAGAAATGTCATTTTATGACGTCAAGACATCAGTATTAGAAATAGTGACATTTGGACGTTGTGCTACCGGTAGCAGAAGTTATTTAGCAATATATTACGGATAATAAATGTATTTGGATACGTCAGTGTGACTGTTTTTTCCTTGCGTATTGCGTAATAGTATAGGGAAAAGTGTCATATTATAACGGTACCTAAAATTGACGTAAACTTAAATATGAATGATTGTTTTTCTGTATTTTGTGGTGAAGAATCTTATAATTTATTATTGCAATGGTGAAAACCCCAAAGTCAATTTAAAATTTGGGAAATCTAACTTAACAAACAAACAAACTAGCATTACTACGCTGTCTGTCTGTCCCTATGTATGCTTAGATCTATCCAATTACGAAATGAATTTTGATGCGATTTTTTTAATTATAATATTCAAGAGAAGGGTTTTTATGTATTGCACCCAAGCGAAGGTAGGGCTTGGCACTAGTTAAAAATAATAGAGTTATTTGCCCCTTGACATTTCTATTTTAGAATGATATTCATAACAATTCAAACAACATCACAAGAGATAAAAATTAAAACATTAATTTTGACATATATTATTACATAAGTTCTAGTGTAGTTTAGTACTTCTCATAATTTTAATTAATCGTGTCAAGGTCTATTCATAACAATAGAAATAACTGTTCTCTTAACCGGGGAAGTACTGGGTTCTCACACTCAAGTTAATTAAACAACGACTTTAACTAACTTTTCAACTTTAACTGGTAAGCAACAACTTCTAAAAATAACCGTAAGAAGGAAAAAAAGTTAAAAATTCATATAAAAGTTTTTTTTTTAATCCGTGTTTTGTGTCGCCATATTACGACATGACTTAGAAGTTACGTAGTACACTGCGTCATCTTACGTCAGAGGTTTTAAAGTGATGTAAAGTCTGACTTGTGGCGTACTTAAGTCACCCATCGTTGTTGTGACCTTAGGAAACGAACCTTAACTTCATGATGGGAATTCCCAAACTATATTAGTCTTGATTTCTAGTTGTTTGATCGTTTTAGAATCAAATAAAACTTTGTTTTGATGAAATCTTTGCATATAATTAATTCTTAAAACAGGTTTAACCAGATTCCAACCTTCGCAGTAAAGTCGATAGGTAATATGTTATGTTAGTAGAGAATCAAAATCAAGGCTAAATCGGAGATGTGATATAGTGCAAGGTTAAGTAACATTTAACGCGGTCGGGTTTTAGATGGGTGACCGTTGGACTTTGCGACTGCCACATAAAGTTAGATCTTTTGGTATTGGAAAATGAGTAATCAGTATAGTTTTTAATCGATCAAAGTTTGGCGACCTAGGACCAAATCTATAGTATTTACTTGGTGCAGGATGAATTGTACTAAGCAGCTACTTCTTGTTTTCTCTGCCACCCTATGATTGACTATGTCCCAGACATTAAGTCCACCATTGTACATCATTTTTACAGAAGCATAAATAAACTTTACTAGTCGCCTTTAATTATAAAAAAAACTTGGTTGCCCTACCTGGTGGCCCTTCCTTTTGGAGGAAGTTGAGGAGTTACAATAATAGCCATGTGGAGCATCCCTAAAACATGTCAACCTGCGAATCGAACCCAAACCCTCAGCTCTAGCGTCTGACACGGTTACATTTACACCGCCAGTAGACGGGGTGTGGAGGGTCACAGCGGTTCGTTGAACCAAGTTAATTTGAACTCAGTTCACGTTGACCCAGTTTAATGTCGCGTTTGATTCTTGTCTGAGTTAATTGTGGAATCTAGATTTCTAGATCGGATAAGTAATATCACACTAATAAAGGCGAGAGTTTGTGTTTGTACATTTGTAATTTGTCGCCCAAACAGGTAAATCAATTTTGATTAAGTTTGGTGTAGCTGACAGCTTCTACATAGATTATCGTTTATGACAACAAATTGACACTACTTAATGGTTCTCGTATCTATTTTTACATTCGTCCTAAAAAAATATTTAGCTCTTGCCGATTTTTATTATTAAAGATCAATGATGTGACCTATAAGTTTTAATCCACTTTGCGAATGCTTGAGAAATTCGATATAATATATGACAATATCTTTTTATATGGTACACTTAGAGGTTTAATTTTTGAGTGCTCTAAGGTCACAGGACTTAATTTCATATAAAAAAAAAAATATTTTACATCTGCGTGTTCTTGACAAAAATAGTCATGTGGGACAGACAAACAGTCCAACAGAAACCTGACTAATTACAAAAAGGTTCCTTTTTCCTTTAAAGGTACCCCAAAAGCAAATACTTAATTACTAGTACAAAAAATGGTTTCAAATATTTTTTCAAGTAAAATACGAAAGTCTAAAACATTATCTATAAAGTATTATATTGGAGTAGCACGTGCCTGAAAATGTTCGCCGTTTTGAGGCAAATGGTAAATTATTAGTGAAAAGCTATTCTAGGATATATTTACCATCTTCAGACACGTGTAACTCTGTTCGGGGAATAGGCCTGTGTACTATGTAATACGCTATTGTATATAGTGGTTAGTTTGTCTGTCTGTCTATTTTAAACTTTGTTGTGATTTCATGCTGAAATTATGTGAGTTATACCCTAGCTTACATTACAGATTTGCAAGATTATTGCAAGCCTTTATTCAATTTGCAATATTTCTTATCAACTATTACTTGACTTGCGTTTGTGATTCTGGACACTAAATAGTTTCGACAATTTAGCATAGTTACTAAGTTTAGTATCTTTTTTTGGTACTTTCGATATTTCCGACATAAAATTTTGAAAACGAATCCAAGTTTGAGTTAATTCGATTTATGAAGTACTTGCCTTTGATGTTGGATCAGCTTGTATTAACTAAATGTGCTATGTTTAGCAATTTATTACATTTATAGTTTATCGCTTTGGGCTCAATATATAAATAAGGCTACAATTAATTGAAGTTGGAGTATGTCCTGACAAGGTTTACACGTGTTGACCACAGCGAGTACCTTCTGTGAGGCCACAGCTCGATTACGAAACAAATCGATTACACGTGAATAGATGAAGAAAACCACACTAACCGCAGTTCTAGGAGAAATCAGAGGTAGTACCAAACTTCCGTCCGCATTGGTGACGACTCAGAGTGTGCTCAAAAGTCTGGTGGTATAGTTATGTTGAATGCTTTTTTAAACTAACCAATCACAGCAAAGGAAAATACTTAATCCTTGTTTTTTTTTGTGTTCTGGGGTGAAAAGTTAATTACTTTTACACACGCCGATTGCACGGCATCGCGGCATAGGGATATGTTGAACTTTCACCGACTAAAAACACCCCGGGGCTCTTCTATTACCTATGCCAGAGCCACGAGATGCCTGAATCTCCCGGATCACTCGGACTCTGGCTGGACAAGAATACTCTGGTTATCCTACATCTTCTAATCCTATAACCCTCTATTTTAATACATAATCTTTAAAAAAATGACCCTAAAACTAACTAGTGAGTATACGACAAACTATATACACTACATCTTGCGCCATCACCCATTGACCAACAGCCGCAGATACGCACTAACACATAAATAATTCATGCGACCACGTCACAGACAACAGTTGTAATACGTAACTACAATGATTAGCATTCGGAGTGCATCAAATCGCCGAAAAATACAATACTAACAAGAATATCTACGTCATAACGTTACGGTGGGGTTTTAGAATGATACTTAGTAAGAAGCACAAAAAGTGTAGTGGAAATAACAGGCTTGGTTTGAATGGCGGGTAAACCCACAGCGCCGGCGCGTGCGCAAGTCGTAGACGTTTTTGGCAATGCCCGCTAAGCACGTGTACGCAGAAGTATCGTGGAGATGTGGGTGTGGCTTGCGTTATCAAATACTGGTTTTTAAGGCTTTTTGTATTTATTTTTTTTTCTGATTTTTTTGTTATAAACAAGAATTTGATATCGAAGATTGATATAGTCATAACATAATATTTGATTGCATAGTGTCTAGCACTTATACTAAACTTTTCAAAAAGAAGATAATAATCTTCTTTTTGAAAAGTTAAGGAAACAGCCAACATTTTTTTTGTAAACTTATTTTTTTTTACGACGAATTACATTATTTTTAGATATTCAATAAATTAATGACTATTTAAAGTTAACCTTTTGCAACAAACGTTTATTACGTCACGTGTTGACGTACACCGTCACGTTAACCAGCGCCAGTGTGACGTCACAGATATCCGTCATACATTTAGCCACGGGTAATGATGATTGCTTGATTAGCCGCTTTTAATGGCTGGCATTTTATCATTATCTCAGACCGGATTAAATAGCTAAATTGTACGTCAATTGTAAACAAATAACTAGTTACGGTAATTTTGTACTAAAAATAGATGTCAAAATAACCAAACATTTTTAGTATAGGAAAGATTGTAAGGCTATTTTCTATACCTCGTGTATAGAGAGAGTTAAATCACGGATAAATGACGAACTTAGTCTAGGAACTAGCGCCATACAAACTAATGGTCCATACATGAGCATACGTCAGCGATTACTAAAGCGTCCGTCGCGTATTGTAGTGTGGCCTCGTGTATAACGCGCCTTAGGGTCCGGCTAAGTTTGCCTTATTGAAAGTAATGGTGGTGGAATTTTTACTCAAAATCAAATAAATTATACTCTTTATTTGCATCGTTATTAGGACTTTCTGACATGGATTAGGAAAATTGACATGACATTTTGTAGCAAGAACCTTTTTTTCTTCTACATAAAATGTACTCTTTGGAACCGCGCAACTAGAATCAATAATAATTAACGTTTCTAAAGTGCTTACAAAAACCTACCCAAAATAAAACATTTTGATTTTGGCAGGAACCGGCATGTATCACCTACTTACTTTCTCCTTGGGTTAAATTAGATAACTAACAAAGATACTCATGTCCCTACACTGCCCGTTCTAAAACAGTCATGTTATAGCACAGGTGTTAGACAAATTACCCGCTCCACATAAGTTCTGCAAATTAATTCGTAACCGGACCTAGGTACTAGTACTTAGTCTAGTGCCCTTCAAAGGGCTTGTACACTGTGTTGTGAACACAAAGGGACGGGAGTCGTGGTCACGAATACAAGCCGGGCCATGCTATGCTATGCTAATCCTACATGCGCGCGCGCATTGTTTAGTACCGATTGTTGGTGTACATGTAAGATGGTAAGGGTCTATTCAGACGTATGTAACGATATGCCGATATTATTTTGTTGATATATGTAGTTAGTTTTGCTCTCTAAATGGATACCACCTTAATTAGCACAAGAAAGTAAACATGTCAAGTATCTTCTTTTATTTACAAAAAAAAAATATAAGGTTGAATTGACGAACTTCCTATTTTTTTAAAGTCGGCCAAAAATGTAAAAAGATCTGCGTAAGTTTATCAGTTCTGAATGAATTTTGCAATATTAACTTTGAGATGGCCGCGTCGATGCGCTTCTGTTCTACTTTCGCGTAAATTGACTTAAAAAATCATTTAACTACAGTTAAGGAGTGAAATTACGTTCAAAAGTTACATGTAGGTAAGTGTATCGTTGATATAAATCCAAACAGATTTAAAACCCGTTCTAAAGAAATTTGGGAATCAAACCCAAAACCATGGTAGAGACATTTGCGTTGCTGTTTGCTCACTCGAAGTAAATATACACACGATTAAATTAAATTCAGTTTTACCTAACATTTGGGTGTTATACAAATGTGAAGAAACACAACAATAGCAAAAGCTCTTACTAGATAACATGTGCTCTCGTACGTCATTGTATCGAGGCCGGGAATCGACCTCCAACTCTATCTAGAAGGCCACTGCGCCTATCAGACGAAAACCTTAATAATAAAACGTAATAACATGTTCTAACCATATGTATGTCTGTTTGTACAGATAATATGTATGTTTCTCTTTCTGTCTGTCTGTTTCTCCACACATGGTGGTCGTCATTTGGCCATGTATTCTACAACTACCTATGTATAACTCATGTGTGTTTGTCTGTCTATTTGTCTGCACATGTGTCGGCTCTTCAATCATATATTCGGCCAAATGCACCCCACCTGGTGTTATATCCGGTTATGTTTCTACGAATACCCTAAATATATGGGAATAACATTAGTCATATATGTGCAATTGTGTAATCAAGTATGGGGCATAGTTTTGCTGGGGAATACTGTGTTACCCGAGTGAGTTGTGGAGGACAGATAGGTAATTGTGGAGTTAAAGACGGTATAGAGTTAAAACTGGTGATACTGTAAGCCAAAACTAGCCTCAACCTTTGTAACAATTTATGCTGTCAAAAAAAATTGAATGAAACTGAAATAGTAAAAACGGTTAACTCAGACAACAGTTATGGTGGGATGAACAAACTGACATAGATAGATAGAGGAACCCTGAAAAAATAAGACTCGGGCACTCGAATTTGAGCAGGCATCCCGGATATACATAACAATACAGTTAAATTTAAAGTTTCATGTAAATAATACGTTATAAACACAAACCATGCAAAAGCAAACCGGATTTAGATTTTTTTAAGGTATTTCTGCCTACCCCTCAGACACACGCTGTAATATATAGGCCTAGTGTGTATTTAATACGCCCACATTTGAGCAAACTTCCCAATAATATCCTGCTTAAAAAGTATTGAAGTTTAACTTTCTTACTAAAGTCATTAATATTAATGTACCAATATCAGATACGTTGAACTGATACCAAAAAGAATTGAATAAAAATGAACTTTCATTGAACAGTTACTATTACCGGAACATCAAAAATTAAAGAGTGACGTCATACAATCAAAACTGATCACGCTCACTCAAGTTCAACATTAATAATGAATGCTCTACCATTGTAAAAGTGAGCTCCGTATGTGTAGGAACCAGGAAGTGGCGCAAAACATTGAAATCTAATTCAAATCTACCCTCTGTCCGTTAAAATAAAATGTAGAGCCAACTTCCGGGTTCGACATACATCGCTGCAACGCTAGGTCTGACATCAAACAACACGGGAACGTGAAGCGCAATGAAATGCAAACTCTTCGCAAAGCCCGCGGCTCGCCGGCTTCGTCCAATTTCTTAGCAACGATCCACAATGGGCATCGGCGGGCATTCGCACACGTCATCGCGCCGTGTCCGGTCTCTCCCCCAATAAATGAAATTTAACAGAATGAGGGAAAAAAATCAATACGTACACTAGTCAGCGGGTATCGGCTACTATCGCTGGCCCCTCTAATTTACTGCCAACGATAAAAACAATCTGACTGTGTGCGTGCGGCGAGCAGCCAGTAGCGCGCCGACCTATCATATTAACTGCTACAATATTCATGCGACATTATGAACGCGCCCTTATGTAATATATCGCCCATCAATAATTCCCGCCGATTGATTCAAACGGAAAAATAATGCGAGTACTCACGGATACAGCAGCTGTCAAATGTTATTGAAGTTGGGCATCGCTAGACCACGGCGAGGTCGACGAACCCCGCCACTCTGACAGACACACTCCCCGCCATCTTCTATTTCAAAACGTCAATCTTTTTTTAAATTTTCCAATCGGCGAACTGTCAAACTCCGGCCGGCAGAAACTTGGTGGAAGTTAACCGCGAAATACTAGAAATATTCTCTCCGATATATTCCGCGCCGACACCGCTCCGTGCGGTAACTTTATGTTTACGTTGTAATTACGCCTATCTATAAACACTTTATTATTGTATAAAACGGTATAAAAATATTAAAATTATGAACGATGGAAAACTTGTAAATTAAAACGAAATATAAATATATATTAATAATAATATAAACGTACTAGCGGCTCTGAGTGCGAGCGCCTACTGACTTAAAATTTTTGGGTATAAAAACATGCTACAATAGCCTCCTGCGGGAGCGAACTGTCTTGATACTTTCTCCGGAGGAAAAATCGCACGCGCGGGGAGCCGCGAGCGGCGAGCGACGAGCGCGCGGCAAGGGTCGGGACTGAAACGCTTTGATCTTTAAGATGCGCGTCTTAAGACGTATGCGTAGAGTCAGATCTGACTTCGTGATTCTCAAAAAAACGATAAATACAAAACAATTAAATTTATTTATTATTTTAAGGACAGTTTTTGTCTATAGTACCAGAAAATTTATATATTGAATGTGTATCGTGATAACTTAAAAAAAATAGTAATGGCTTCCTTAATGGTAATAAAAAAAAAACATAAAAGAAGACTTGATATTTTTATAAGCATCTGAAAAATATTAATTAAATTTCCGGAAAAAAGTAACTCGTATCAATTCTTCCCATATGGGACAATCGTATTAACACGACCCAGAAGGAGGTATATTTATAACAATTTAAGGAATTCCAGATTGCTTATTGGAAAATTATAGTATTTATAGTTTGTGAAATTATGACAGCGCAGTGCATCGTATACTTTCTATAGACAACAAAATATAATAAAACAAAGTTTCCCAACCAGCTTCGTTAAAAAAAAAACTCACCCTGATTCAAAACTGCAAAACACTTTCACTGAAAACAATTCCACATTCCACTATTTCCACAAGAAAAACTGAAAGTAAAAGTGTAGTGAAAGTGAAAGCTCAAGACGGCTCGGTCGCGCTACACACACGCGTGTGTGCGTGTGCGAGGGGGCGCGGGGGCGCGCGGGCGCGGGGGGCGCGGCGGCGGGGGCGAAATTTTTCGTTTTTCGCCCACTTTTCCGTCCCGCTCTAGTTTTTCGTCTCCCTCATTTTTTCTTCGCCCGCTTTCTTCTTCCTTGTGCCCCACCACATGTGTGCTAGCCACAGTACACGCGAGGCTCTCAGAACAAAAACTACTCGTTTCCGGTTTGCACTGGCTCGTGTACAGCCTTTATCTGCTATCGTTTTGTCTGTGTGATAGTTATGACGTAGAAATGGAATAACTTGGTGAAAGTAAACCAAACTAATTAGATATATCTGATAAGTAACAACCTTGAAATTTTTCACAAAAGGAAAATGGTTCAAAGAAAATAAGAGTCATTGCACAATACAACATACAATTTCCCAAATATAGAAAAAATATATTGTATAGAATAACACTACGTCCTAAACATGACTATTTCCTGAAAATGTATGCCACCACTAACATAGTAACAAACCAAAATCACAAAGTATTTTTTCACAACCTTTCGCCATTTTTCCCTTCAACAAATCCATTTCCTTCACCGAAATTCATCAAATATGTCCTACTAGACTTCCTACATTTATTCCTACTGTAGCACAATAATAGTGCTATGTGTTTATCTGATGTCTGAGCATATACCGCGCGGAGTTCGCGGGCGCCTGCCTCCTTCCTCCGCGGCGCCTTACCGCTATACAGCGTGTTCTCTATACAACGCTATTTTTATTTTAATTAATTGTAATTTATTGCTTCTCTTCTGCTATGCCTAGTATGTAAGGACGGTTTTATTGTTGTCCGCTATTAAAGTTCTTGTTAAGTTTGGAATTTGACAATTTTGTTATATCGATGAATTAAAATCAGGAATAGATTGTAGTAGCAACAGGATTGTTTTTGTGGATATCTTTTTGTTTAAATAAGTTTCTCACTATTGTGATTGAAATATGCAGCGTACAAATTTTTGCAACGAGTAAACCAATGCTTCGATTCAAGCAACAGCATTCAGCTCTGTACCTAGGAAAACAAAAAATACATACTACTGAAACATCAAATATACTTACTATTCTGCCTATGTAATTAAGTCAAAACTAAAAATCTAATCACACATCAACAGTACCAGCAACCACAAGTAAAGGGAACAAATACTAGTCAGACAGCAACAACGCTTATCTCATCACAAATCACTTCCCGACGCAGCGCCTAGTACAGCACACCCTGTGCACCCGCCGAACTAGGAAACGAGGGAGTAAGTACACACACCCACCACCCCTAGGGGGAGTACATGGCAAATACGCGAAAGCAATAGGACTTTTAAAAATTCTCCAGAAATATGATTTATGTGTTGACGGCAACGCGTTTCCCCCCCTCAAGGACGGGGGACTGATTCGATTTTTAAACCACCCTGTGAAGGCTGTAGGTTTTTGAATAAAAAAAATTATATTGTTTTTTTTTCGGCGTCTTTTTTAAAATTGAATTCGGATTGGTTCGGTATGAATTAGGATGGCAGGAATAGAACTGTGTTGTTACACGAGGAACGTTACTACACGGTCAGGAATGTTACCGTACGAGTGTGATTATGAAAGTTCCATACAGTAAACAAACACACATTAAACATGGAAACGTATTACAATCCTTCACAAAACCCTTTTTCATCGCAATATTGTTGTTCTCATTTTTCTTTGATGATGCATTTGACTGGCAGGTGCGCCGAAATAAAAGTCACCTCCCAATCATCATGGATCACTTTTTCTAACGTGACGAATACATTTATAATCGTCAATCTACTATACGTGTGTATAGCTAAGCTTTTTTCTCCAACCGATAAACTTCACTGTTAAAAAAGTAACAACCAATTTAATAACGATTAATTTATTCTGCATTTCAGTAGAACAATGCGTTCGGCAAAACCATGTTTCTCGTGATTTTTCACCAACAGAAACATGCAGGTTACTTATCTGATGCCATCAAATATCTAAATAAACCAGCTTTATTATTCAGCCTAGATATAACTCGTGTCTAGGGCTCTTTCTTTTGATAGTTTCCAGAGCCTCCATGAAATATTTTACGACAAAACTTTCGTAAGAATTTATTTTAGACTCAATTTTTTAATCAATTTAAGTCAATCTGTAATTTTATTAGTATATCTATTTAAATTAAGTTAAAATCTATGTCACATTTTCTTCATTCACAGAACATTTTAATTAATAGACAATATGATTGAAAGATTTTTTTATGTTACACATAGCTGGTTGTAACTTATATGAGGATGATTATGTGCTTTAAAAGTACGCAATGGTTAATGTATTTAAATAAACATGATTTACGAAAAGCTACCTTCAGACTTCGCAATAAAGATGAAACATTTAACCGTTACTTTAACCAGTACTATACTATACTCAATACAATTCGGTACCCAATCGGAAAGATACTGCGTAACAAAACAAATACTCGAGTCGACGAGAACCGTCCTCTTTTTTTTCAGTCGGTTATAAAGAGGTTCTAGGAATACATCTAATAAATATTATAGTCATTGAATAGATAGATGTTATTGTACGAATTTCCGTTTCGAAGAAAATGGTTTTCCGTTTTCATATATTCTTTATTCTAGATTTTTTATAATATTTACCTATATGTTAATATTCTTTATAATCTGTTGCTTCTGCATAACTTCAAGCAGTGCTGACCTTCTTAGCAATAAAGGCGTGAAATAAATGCAATATTTGGGGCCACGAGGTTCGCGACGCGACGAGAGATAGTCAGTAAATATTCATAAAATACACTCACTTTACTGTGAACCTAGCTATCCTGAAATAACGATAAAGATTATATCTTTACAAAAGAGTAGATTTACTCAAGAAAATGGTCGTGTGTTTAGTAACGGTCACCGCTACGCTAAGCTTACTGACCCAGACCTTGATGTGTCAAAGGAGAAATGGTGTTTTGAACCAAATCACTTAATGATATATCGTTTTTTCAGCTTAGATTGCAACAGCGATGTGAACAAAATAATTTAATTTGTGCTCGAAAATAAAAACTAGCATCAAATTCTTTTTAATACAATTTCTTTCACTTTTTGGTATAGAATAGTGAAAAGTAGTAATTTTATAACTTCCATATTACGTAGATATTACCATTTAATCCAATATTAGAAACTAACTACTTTAAAAAATATAATGATTTTAATAAGTAGTTTTATAGATTTAGTAAATTTTACATTTCACAAAAAAATCGTGAACTTTAAAACCCCGCGGCTTCCGTGGCCGCGCCCTTACGAGGGGCAAACCCTTACAGCGCGACCCTTTCGCTCCCAAGACGCTTATTTGACTCACTTTAAAATATTCCTACTGCCCTATATTTCTTGCTATACCGTCACGCCCCAATTTTTTAAATTTTCTATAGGGTGCGGCGGTGGTGTGTCTAAAGTTGATATTATACTCTTTTTATTGAAGTTTTTGAAGCTAATTGTGTTTTTTTTTGTTGAGATTTTTAGTGAAATATCGATGGATAACTTTTTGATATTTTGATGGATTTCAAAAAAGTCAAATTTGACATCACATATAAAAGATATACAGGACAGTATTTCCTACGAAATACTAATATGAAATAATGTAGAAATCCACTATTTCAACTTTCCACGGTTATATCGTATTCTAAACCAATAAACATAACATTAAAACAAATATTACACACACTAACAAACTGCAATACATTTTTCCACTCAAGTGTACCGAAGAGGTTGTATGTACCCATACACGTCGGCTCATAAATATGTATGGCAAATACATTTAATGTTACATTTACATACTGTTACGGCGCTTGTAAACAAATAACTATTGACCGGGCCCTGCATTGTGCGGGTTCGATACCCGGCCAGATAAATGTTTACGAGTGGGTTTAAATGTGTAACTTTAATGTTTTAGTTATAATAATATATTTTAAGGTCAAATCTAACAGTCCCACAATAAAAAGATTTTTTACGTTACATGTTCGTTTTTGTAAAACATAAATATTAAAATCAGTGAAATATATTGCCTTTTCATATTACAAATACACAAAAAATTATTTATCGGTACCTCTTTTTGTCGAGTCGGTAAAATAAAGCAATATTTGAAACCAATCACCAAAATATTGAGAAAAATGAGAAATTCCGTAGCGACTGCGTAGAGGGTCTACGAAATTTTCAGTTACGGTCGTAGCAACTCGTAGAGGAAAAAAGTGTATTTCTGGTTTGAGTATGATATTAAAAAATACATACGATTTTCATAGCTATTTTTTACATATGTAGTACTTAAAGAATCCTGAAAATAGAAATAATTTTAATAACAGAATACACGTAGAATGTATGTTACAAAAAAATGTCGTAAGATATTTAGTAATCCAAGTAGTACTTTCACCAAAATCTTTTACTAACAGCAACCGCATCGCTTTGTAAATATGTAATTTTTTTAGTTACATAAGTTTAGTCATAAATGTAGATATTTCTTGTTTTAGTATTGTTTCTGTTAAATAAAGTCCTAACAGCAACTAGATTTTAAACATTATACAGGAATATGAATGACTTCTATAACTAAAAGAATGTCCGAGGAAGAAAAAATTCAATACTAGAAAAAGTACGAGTAGGTATTTCATGTGATTTTTTTAAATCATCAAAACTTATTTCGCCAAATTCTGTTCTTCGTCTCTAACACAAGTAGAGACATCACTTCAATAATAAGAAGAGATATGAACTTGTCTATTTGTATATAATAGATGTGTTCCCTAGCAACCCTGCACCCTCGCCAAGCTCCCTCCTGCTATATTACGAACAAAATCATATATTTTGTGTTCCACTAAAATTGTAAGGAAACGAAATGACTTGCATGTGATGAAAATATTTGTGATATCTCCACACTAAGGAAGATATTAATCATACAATTTAACGAAACAGAAAGGGGTAGTTTTGGCTCTCACTCAATAGTACTTTCTTCTACGTAAATTAATGTGTGGAAAACTAAGAATAAATATAAGTTTAGTAAACTGTTAGACTGCTTGGATAGTCCATAGCTCAGTGGTATAGGTCACCACGCTAATGACCACAGAAGCGACGTGTCGCGGGCTCGATCCCCGCGTAGGACAAGCTATTGTGCGATCCCCTTGACGGCCTAATGCAAGGAATATATTGGTTACTACAGAAGTCGTACAAAACGGATGGATATTTAAACATGTCCTAAAATTAAGTGGCATAACCAATTATGGCATTAAGGGGCTTGGTCGCCTCGAGAGAAACCATTCGCCACCCAACTGGTCTAAGTTGGTGCCCATTCAGATGTACAGTACAGATCATGTACGGATGTACGGTAAACAGCAGAAGTAATGTTGAACTGAGACTAATCAAGTTTACGTAAACACTCAAAGCAAATTCAATTCAATAGTCGATTATGTTACCTTTTAAAGTGTACTTGAAGCGTATTTATTGACAATGCATGTATTGAAAAGGATGATTCTTATCAGACCAATAAATAAGTGAAATAAAAGACTCTCGGCACATGCTAACGACACGCATGTCGTCAAAACTTAAACAAAACGTACATTAAAAAGGGTATTACTGGTACAGTCGCACACAACTATCTATTGAATAATAATGAGGATTTGTAAGGGATTGCACCGAAAATTCTGGTGTCAAATGGGGAAAGATTAGCAGTGGGACACCAAACAGGTTTGGTCACCAGAAATAAATCAGGTGTCAAGAAAAATTTGGAGATCTGCGGAGAGCCTAAGAACACAAGTTAATTTCTTTTTAATCTCAATCGATTTTTGAGCACCTAAATGTTACACAGACAAAAACGGTTATATCTTACAAATATTATAAACGTGAAGTTTGGATGGATGGATGGATGTTACGCCATCACGCTCAAACGGCTGTAGCAATTTCAATGAATTTCGTATGGAGTTAGTTGACACTGTAGATTAACACATAGGCAACTTTTTACCGGCAGCTTCAGACAAGGGTAATGTTTTTGTATCTATAACCTACATTAGTCGCTAGCAACAGCTAGTATTTAATAAAACCTCTCTACATGCTAGTACTTGAGTTACCAAGATACAAATAGCGATGTCGAGAATAAAATACATATTGTATCAGTTATCGAGTTTATGTAAATATGCGCAGTTAAACTTTTATTAACGACGTTTATTACTTCTCGTTAATATTGTTAAAAATCAACGTATACGAGCCATACAACAAAAGTCATTAATTTTTAATGTTCTTATTTTCATTTTTTTTTATACAGGATGGATCATAATCGTCCTCAAATTTTTAATTCCGCTTTCGTGCACGAAAATATAAAATTGAAACTAATGTTATACTTATTTACAGTATAATATAGGGATTAGCTGATTCAATACACATTTGATGGGGAGTAAGGAATACGATATACTAATAGTTAATACTAATACCTTCGAAAAATTTGAAAATGGTTGTTTATGGCAGGTGCGACCAATTTAAGTTACAACAAAATATTTACTTCAATTCCAACGGTACATTATAATCGATTGTAGTTTTTAGAAGTTATGTGTGAAACAAAGGTCAAAAAGAACATTATCAGATTATGAAATTACATTATCATGTGTATGTAAGCTTATTAAAGCAGTTACATCCCGCGAACCAGTGAGGTAAGTCCATAAAGTCGTGTTATCATTTAACGGACTCAGGCCTAAACCCCGGACCTTCGGGGAAATCCCACTCGATAAACTAACACTTTCACTTAAGTAGGAAAATATTCATAAAAGATAACTGCGAATGTCGTTTCTTACATGTTCTTTTAATGTTGTTGATTACTTTTTAACGTTTGTCAGGTAAATTTGTTGTTTTTGTTTTATAATTGTGTTATTTTACATGATTGTCTAAAAAGATGGTCATGTTTAGGGTTCATAATGTAGCGTAGCGTTCATCTATGTGTATGTTTTATTCTACCACAGCTTATAAACGCCTAAACCGTAATTGATGTGATGATGGCTTCGGTAACAGTGCAGAAAAAAGGTCATCGATTTGATTTTTTTATCGTTCACGATAACTGGCTACATTATCCCTTAAATTACTAAAACTAAAAAAGCTTATTACTCACTACATTAGAATGACTGTCAATTTACAAATCATATTTCATCACTCCCTAAAACATTTAATTATACTTACATACATTGGTACATCATAAAAAGTCTATTGTAATACAACATAGTCTGATGTAATGCATATGAAACGGAAGATAAACAAAAATCGGAAGAATCGTGACTCGTGTGCTTTAAACTAAAAAAAAACGATTCAATGAAAACTTGTAATAGAGTTTTTGCTACGATTTTCTGTCACCATTTGGTACCATCATCTCCTGTACTTATGTAGGCAAATACTGAAATATCAATTCATTAAGTCTGTTAAATCTCACCCTGTCTTTTTCATTTTGATTAAAGTATAAAATAGCAAAGATTGATAAATAAGCTCTTTTTTAAATCACATGGGCAAAGTCAACACTGGTGAGCAGAGTTGAAATGCGAACATGATATAAAAAAGAATGTTTTCATTATACCTATTACGAATGACTTTTCTCTACGAATTCCTGAATACTAAAATGCAAATTAACTTTGAAACATTATTAAATCTATCAGTCGCTAACTTACTGACGCCTTAAAATGATAGACGCAGCGTAAGAGGTCTTAACAGCGACTTAAATCTGATTGACGTTTCAGTATCCAGCCATAACCGCGTGCCTACCAAAGTTACTTAGATACTACATCTACAAGTAGGTACGTCGCGCAGTGAGCGGGCTCCGGCGCTCTCCTCTCATTAAGAAAGGCGCTGCAAATGAAGTGTTCCCGCGAATCCATCGCAACAAACATATATAATATTTTCTTTCTCTAAAACTATCTACTATCTCCCCCTTCGCCCCCCCCCCCTGCAGTACGTCTGTGTGTGTGGAAAAATTCGTACTTGCTACCCTTACAGGGCCACCCCCTCCCTCCGTAGCTTTCACGGTTCTAATTTTTGGGGAATTTGGGGCATATTCGTAAATATGAAATGGAAAAAATATTTCGTATGTACATGTATTCTGAACCTTAAGTTAAGGAGGTTAGGGTTCCGTTTCCCGTGTTTCGGAGTTGGAAAAAAAATTACTTCATATGTCGTCCTTAAGACGGAGCGCGGCGCGGTTCGTATGTGTGTTCGGAACACTGGAGATATGGAGACGCTGTTAATTATTAGTATTGTGATTATTTTTATTATCATTTAAACTGTACTGTTACAGAAATTTACCTATTTTAAGGGCCATTATTATTCATCTGTTTATTGTGTCTGTAGAACTCAGTAATAAGTTGGTACCGATTCAGATGTACTGCCGAGAGGCGGTAAACTGCAGAAGTAATGTTAAACTGACTAATATCTAACCTATACGAGTTAGATAATTGTACAAGATTCTAACAAGTAACATAAATAATGTTATTTGTTAGAATCTTGTATGAAACAGGTGTTAAAAGTGTAGAAAATTATGTTTATAAGAATAACGTAGATTACATAACAAAAACTCGGGAAATTTATCTGTAGAACCCTCTTACGATAGACGCGTTTTGCACATTTTATGTACTTACGTAGGTAATGTGAGCAAAGTACTTATTTAACAAATGTTTCACACTTCCCGTGTGAGACCAACAAGTAAGATCAAGATTTTGTTGCTCTGACCTGTGGTTACTCTCACAGACTGTTAGTTACTATTCTTATTTGCAAGTAGGTACCATCTTGAAGCTTGATAAAAATATGCAGGGCATGGAAAGCAAGGAGCGAAAACCTATAGTGCCTTGTAAATCTGACAATCCAAGTAACAGACTGAACTGAGCTGACTAGTCTGAAACCACGACAAGAAACTGGCTTCAATATTTTTGTAAGTACAAACCGGAAACAAAAAAATATAAAAGTCACATCATCTCCATCGGTCCCGTATTCCATCAGCTAGCAATATATATAGCTCACGCCGTAGCTATACGAACAAATATATTATATTTTCCTATATGTTAGTTCCATCATTTATACTTTATTACTATATACTAACTATTTATATATCAATGTATTTGTTCGCCAGTGTGCGTGCACAAAGGGGATAAAACTCAATTAAACATTGCCTTAATAAGAAGCCTGAACATTTGCTAGGGAATTATATTTTCTGCGGATTTCTGGAACAATCTCGAACGTCTTGCGCTCAATGACTAGAAACTTATTTGTTTATTTAAATGTTCTGTCACACGTCGTGTTTGATTGACAGGTCGCGAATTTTGGGACGATTTTTCACCGTTTCGGTATGTCTCAGAGGAATAATTTTGGCATTTTGATAACTTTTCTAATAGAATACTATTATCTGATAAATACTTTCGAAGGATTTAGAAATTGAACCTTTATTTATGCAAATCGTTTGAAACATACGTTTTGATTTAATTTCTATTGTGTAGCAATAAAGTCAGCAAAGAAACAATCCTGAACAGTTTTAAACTAATTTAATTTTTAAGTATCTTTTAAAATAGGTACTGACCCATGTTATGGAGGTATACAGGCCATTATATTCGCCATGCAGAAACAGACTGCCATCTAACGTACTTTTTAAGGAAATTGTTACTTCATTCACTCGTTTTATAAGAAACAGAATTAAAGTCTAGTACCATTTTAATCGTTATATCGAGGGAGAGGATATTACCTACTACAAATGCAAGTCTTCAATATCACTAAACGATTCTGGCTTATAATTCTAGTTTATAAATTTATAAATCGACGCATCGCTAGTACCCGACACCCGACTAGCCTTGTGCGACTACCACCCTACAAAGTCGGTCGTAAAATATGTTTTGTACGTTTCAATAATACCTTTGAAGTCGTTGTAGACTAAACTAGGTGATTATCGTCTTGTGTACGAAAGGTCTTAAAGTCACAACAGAACTTTCTATGGGAGATGGCAAAAACTGGTAATTGAAAACAGCTGGATTTAGTATTTAAATTAATTTAACATCAGGTAATCATAACTTTCAATTTGTGTAACATAAAGCATACCTACGTACATACATGAAAATTTAAAATTGCCTTAGCAAATAATTCGTTCAACTTCGGAAAACTCTTTTATTGAAAAAAGTTGAGGGCACATCAATTGGAGCGCGTAATATGCGAGCAAAGTACATCTTTGCCCCATACGAACGTAAATCATACATTTTCTTTCCACAGGAAAATGAAAGCAAACTTTGTAAGTCGTGTAGTGCTGTCATCTAGCGCCAGGTCTTGTCATTTCGTTCTCGTTGAGCTTGCTTCACCACAACGTAGTTCCGCTATTTTCCTGGGGTGTAGGTGGCGCTGGTATCGCTTTTTCGTTACGCCATCTATTAGTGCAATTTAATACTAACATGAATACTTAATGAACGACTAGTACCATAGCACTCGAAAAACGTAGATGGCGCTAGTAAAGACGTTGTTAGATCACAAACGTGAACAATAGATGTCGTTAGTGTACATATTTTTATGAATATAAGTTCCACGTTTTACCAAGAAAATAAAGACAAATTTACATTAAAATACAAATAAAGACAAAAACAACAACATTAATATTATAATACTATATTCAATCCAAAGTATTTACAAATAATATGTACAAGTGCTTAAAAAAACGCATACGTGTAGGGTGGCTTGAGTCCTAGATTCATGATTATATTAAATTTAAACCAAAGAAAGGTTATGCTTATTAATTTGCTTATTTTTTTTCTTCGAAAGAATGGAAAGCTTCCATAAATTGGGAGCATGGAGATAATAGGTGAATTTAGGGGCAAAATAGCAAAAACGAATCAGGGTAAGAGCCGAATGCATATTAATTAGTAGAAGTATGTTCGATAGGACCTAAGAAGGCGTAAAGAGGTTTTATTAATAATTTTGATCGCCGGAGCTGTACCATCAAACTTTGAAACATGAGGAACACGAACTTAATTATTTTTCTGTAATTAACAGGCCTAAACATTCTAAAAATCCTCTCCTTTCCGACAATTAAGTAGGAGGAAATAGTGTGTCGCCAACCTCGCTTTCTTAATAGCCACAATTACGCTATATGAGCAATTTTTCCTCTGAAAATATGTTAAACAATTAACGAATCAATTAAGAAACATAAAAAAGAGGCAAATATCTACAAGATAAGTCTTGACAATATATAATAAGTATCACGCCATCGGGCTGTTGCTGTCGGGGCTCCAAGATGGGTTCCGATTTGTTGAAGGCACCCTCACGGCCGTTAGCCTGGATTAATCAACTCCTCACCTCGTCTAGACTGCATGTCAGATTAGTGTCCACGTGCCGCACAAATGTACGCCCTGAATCGCCGCCAAACTATCTTCAAATATTAGCGACAAGCACAAACTTTGTCTTGAGAAACGCCTATCAATAAACTTACAGCAAAATTTATTTATTTATTTATTTATTTATTTATTTCGTAATTTATAACACCATTACAGACATTCCAAAGCGATGCTATAAAAACCTTAAAAATAATAGTCACAACAATATAAACTAATAAAACAAGAACATACAAAACTAACAAAACAAGAACATACAATAATATAAACAATATAAACTAATTAAACAACAACACTTTTACAATTTATACTTTCAGATAAAATTACTTAACCTAATATTTTATAAAAACAAAGTTTTCTATATATTTTTGTGCCTCGCCTGTGAACTTCGGCAAACTAAACAAAAATATGTCAATACCTCCAGTGTTCAGTTTATTTATTAACCTAATCGCTTGCGACATGGGAGCAAACTTAAGCAAGTTGGTCCTAGCTACGTCCGCGCTGAGTAGCGGCGGGCGCCGGCGGGCCCCCACGCACTGGCTGGGCGCGCACAGGCGCAGCTCAGCCAGCACGTCGGGGTGGTGCACCAGCCCCCGCAGCACTCGTACCACGTACTTCACTAGAGCCACGTCTCTTCTAACCGCTAGTGTACAGTACCCTACCATGCCGTTCACGAACAAGCTCGGGTACATCAACGGGTAAAATGGATATATACCGTATTTTTTTAAATAAAGAAATCGGGTGAATTTGTTTTGAATTCTTTCTAACATTAAAATATATTTAGCTTCATGTGGATTCCATATTATTGAATTATTTTCTAGATGGCTACGAACCAGAGCGTTATATAAAATTTTTACGGCATTTGTGTTTTTAAAATTGATACATTGACGTAATATGAACCCTAAATTTCTAAATGCTTTCTTGCATACGGAGACAACATGCTTACGGTACGTCAAATCATTTACCATTTCGACTCCCAAATCCCTAACTTGCGACACCCGTGACAGCACCGTGCTGTCCACCTCGTACTGGCGGCACAAGGGGGCCCGGGCTCGACTGTAAGTCATCACGCAGCACTTGTCGACATTAAAATTAAGTTTGTTGGAGTGACTCCATTGAACAATTCGATTGATGTCCTCCTGAAGTCGTTCACTATCACCTGCGTTCGCTACCGACATAAACACCTTTAAGTCGTCCGCAAATAACAAACACTTCGCTTGGTGTAACACATTTGGTAGGTCATTGACCATGATGAGGAACTCCAGGGGACCTAAATTACTTCCCTGACTTATGCCGGAGAACGTATAATAAGGCCTAGATTCGCGTCCCGCAAATTCAACATACTGTCTACGCTCGCCTAAGTAGCTTGCAAAAAACTTTAATAGTTGAGGCGTAAATCCGATCACCGCAAACTTACGCAATAGGACATCATTATCCACAACATCGAATGCCTTTTTAAAATCGAAGTACGCGACGTCCACCTGCCCCCCCGCGTCAACCACAGGTGTGACGTAGTTGACAAAGGACAGCAGGTTGCTACCCGTACTTCTGCCGGGAAGAAATCCGTGTTGTGCGTCGGTCAGCTGTGAGCTTACTTGCGAGTAAATACATTTATGCAATGCAGATTCAAAAACCTTTGCGAACGTAGACAGTACTGCCACCGGTCTATAACCAGACACCTCCGAACTTTTAGTTCCCTTCGGTACCGGTATTACTCTGGTTAATTTCCAGTCATCTGGGTATCGGCCTTCTTGCAAACACAAATTGTATAGATGCAATAACGGTTTTACAAATGTTGAACTGCAATCCCTAACAACGCATGGTGGTATGCCATCCGGGCCAACCGAAAACTTTGGCTTGAGCCGGCGCAGCGCGGCGCGCACGTCGCGGGCGTCGAGCTGGCCGACATGCACCCGCGCCGCGCCCGCCGCGCCGCCCGCCGCGCGCTCCGCCGCCGCCGGGTCGAGCGCCGGCTGCTCGACAGCGTACACAGAGTGAAAATATGATGCAAAACATTGCGCGCTCTCTTCATCACTAATAAACTGGCCGTCTTTAGTCACCTGACACTTATTGCGTTTAGTTTGTTTACTCCTAATAAAGTTCCAAAATGCTTTGGGGTCGTTTTTAATGTTTAACTGTAACTTTTCCTGATATGATTCATACGTTGCCGCGAGCTTACATTTAACTTGTGATCTATAGAATGAAAATATTGCATAATCATTTAACGATCCGGTGATTTTAAATATTTTATGATGCCTCCATTTACGCTTGATGTCCTGTATTAATTCCGTTGTGTACCAATCCGGATAATTATACCTATTTTTCGATCTACCTACGTAACCATTTTGTCTCGGAGTACACTGATCTACAATGTTATTTACTGCTTGATAGAAATAGTGTAATGCTTCATTTGAATTTTGTATGTTATATAATAACTGCCAATCCATTAATTTAAATTTATTGTATAGCATATGAAAGTTGCATTTAGTAAAATTCCATTTACGTTTTAAATTTAGCTGATTGATTTGATTATTATTATTATTAATTACTCGGTCCGGCGGCGCAGTCATCTCCGAATTGGAGTACCTATGGTGCCCTTTGACGCTAATAATGAGTGGCGGATGTTGCTTGTCAATATCTACCAACACCTCATCTGCCTCGTGCAACTCAACATCACTCTGAATTAAATTCGTTAACACTAAATCTAAAATCCTATCATTAATATTAAGTATATTATTTACCTGCCGAAATCCACAGAAAGCCGTCACATATTCCATATAACTGCATAATTCAATGCTCGCGGAAGGCATATTGAAATCACCCAACACTAAAACTTTACTATATTTAACACAAATATCTTCTAATATTCTAAACAAAAACATATACTGGTAAGCATCACATTTTGGTGGAATATAAACTACACAACACAAAAGTAAAAAATTATTATTACTACGTTGGTGCACCGTTGCACACAATAACTCAAATAAGGCTGAGTCCACATTAGCGACCGAAACTTCATTTAATTTGAATCGCGAAGATGCGGCTAGTAAAACTCCTCCTTGCTTGCGCCCATCTGTTCGATCACACCTCAGAACACTAAAACCGGGTGGAATTAATTCGCCGTCACTAATACTTTCATTAAGGCCTGACTCTGTTAAGGCAAATAAGTCACATGCCGAATTTAGTAAATTACAATAAACAGTTTTCGTTTTTGTTCGCAAACCTCGCACGTTTTGGTAATAAACCCTTATACAGTTATTGACCATTTTCGCCATTTTTCTCTTCTTTTCGTGATTTACGAAACCACCTCCACTCATTAAATTGCGTGTTTAATGGCCAACTGCTCTCATTGTTAATGTTCCCAAACATCGACTCAGGTACTCCAATCATAAATGTCGAGTAGTCTCGTTTTGTCTTCGGAATTACTTTTTCTACTTTAACATCATTAGACCCACAGATATTAGTCACGTGTTCGGTAATGGCTTTTTCCGTGGTATCAGGATGGAGTGACCATACATGCAAAAATTTCTTTTTTTCAATAGCCTTCAAAGTTGAAATTTCATTATTTCCCCCTTTTTGTATAATATTTAAATTCAATTGAGACCTCTTACTATTTTTAGAAACTCCAACTATTTTCCATTCCTCTTCAATAATATTAGAATCAATTTCATTTAATTCCGGCAATGTAGACGCATCCTTATTTTGGGTACGCTTGTTCGCGCGGCGCGCTCGATCCGACATATTTTCGAGTCGCGGAGCTTGTTCCGCCGCTGTCTCACTCGCACCTAGCGTCTGACGCGCCTCGTTGCAATCACCTGTCTCGTTCTTCCCACTCGTCGGCTTCACTCGCATAAACTCGTCAATTTTCGTACATAGATTTGAAATAAGCTCTTTTTGGTTAATAATGGCGGTCGAATAGTTTTCTATGGCCTTATTTTGAACTTCTATTTTCTTGTTTTGCTCCTCAATTATGGCCGATTGAGCTGCAATTTTTGCAGACAACGTAGCCAACTTCTTCGACATCTCGTTAAAAGCGGTTTCGATATTAAATTTGGACATTTTTCCAATAATTGAAAATAAAAATCACGGAGACAATGTTCGCGTGCCGCGCGAGCGAGACAGACTAATATCCTAATTAATATTATTTCTCAGTTTACTTTTGATATTCAATATGAGCACTCTGCGAGCCGAGATCTTCTCAGTTCTCAACTTGACAGTTCCGTTCTGTTGCTTTTTTCTTTGACATAAATAATAAAATCACAATCTATTTAGTCTGAACTCATTTGTATTTTCTGACAACGCTTACTTCTATCGGATCTATGATCTGAAGCTGTCACTTGTGTAGGTATCAAATCTACCATACCTATCAAACATGTGTCGCGAAAAATGTAAATATAAAATCATGTAAACGGTACAAGAGTACCGTATAAATATGAAGCCGGAATACCTTCACCCCAGGACACCAGCGTAAATGTTAATCACCACAGCTGATGATGCAGCCGGCCCGCAATGGATGGAATGTCCTCAGGTCGAAACTGACCTTCCAACTCTAGCGTTCTTCTACCCGCTGGACGAGCTGATCGTGGCCGAGAGGAGGGACGTCCTGCACGATATCATTGGCCTGACAGGCGTGGGGTACACCGTCTTCAACAACAAAGGGCAAAAGGTCTTCCTCGCAGTCTTGGAGAAGCATTTCAAAAAGTTCGATATCAAGATCTTCAACCACTATGGGAACGAGGTTGTCCACGTCAAGAGGCCCTTCCACTTCTGTACTAAGAAGGTGCTGGTGTGGTCTCCCCCGGGGAACTTCGTGGGGTCCGTAAAAGAAGTCAAGACTCGCTGGAAAACGTATATTGTTAAAGATCGAGTTGATAAGGACATTCTGAAAATAGTTCCGGCTGGAATTTTTAACTACATGTACAACATTCAGCTGGTGTATGACGGCACCGTGGCGGGGGTCATCAGGAAGCAGAGTGACGTGGTGCCGCTCGACGTGAAACACTTCGCCGTCTCCTTCCCCATCGAGCTAGATGTCAGGGACAAGGCCGTGCTGCTCGGGGCCTGCTTCATGGTCGGCTTCAGATACTAAACCATGTCCAAAATACACTAAATTCAGAAATAAAACAAAACAAAGTTTCCTGTATGTTAATCGATTTTGTAATTCTTTAGCAATCGATGAAGAAATGATCATGCATTTAGAATAACTGAGAGCTTTCAACAAATGGATTGTAACTTTATGCCTAGTCAAAATCTATATTCATTACCTAAGCAGCTATACACATAACCCCAGGGTACTAGACTTATACCTCTTACTAGAGAACGTATTGCAAACTAGAAACTTTGTTAGCTATAATACTAATAATAAATCACATGTCCATTTCAAAGGCTGTTTCTATCACGTAAAGTGCTATTTTGTATTAAACTAGCCATTAGCTAAGCCTCGCAGTTTCATCCTCGTTCTTCCCACTACATTGATCACAGCGTGCAAATGTTATCTAACAGAAGACACAATATTTTAAAACCGACCGGTAGTTTTTGAGTTGCGCATCGAACTAAACTAACTAATCTGTTGCACCCTCAAGATATTTGAATTAGCACAGATAAATCAAGTATTTAAATAAGTAGTAATAGTAGATCAATTTCTTTGAATTACAAAAAGAGTTTCCAACAGCCTACTTTTAATACACTCCCAACACAAAAAACTACTATTATTAGTATATTCAAACATAATTATGCGATCTCATTTCCATACTTTACAATTAATATAACAACATCAGTTACCTACAGGCTACGTGTCGCAATATCAAAAGCTTTATAACTTCAAAACATATGTATAGCAGGCCTGTCTGTTAGATCCCATTAAAAAGTCATAAAATCAATACAACCGTCTGGGTCGCGGCTCCACCCTCGCTAAATGCAAGCGTTCAACGCCTGCCGATGTATAACTAGCAATAGGTTGCTAGACGGTGATATTTTGCCGTGTACTTTATCTACCATAGCTTTAGTACTTAGTACGGAGAGGAAAGTATGTTCCAGAAGGTTTTGTAGTAGTGATATTACTGTTAGATACTTAGATATAAAGTACTACCTACCTAGTTTTTCACGCAGTTAGATAAAAAATGCATGAATAGGGCTGTCTATATGAAAATTATTTTGAACAGACTCTAAAAAGATGATATTGTGTTTTAAAAATGCGATGTAACTATATACTTCTTTATTTTCCTTTATTTACTGAGTATGTGTTTGGTTAGGTGATATTTCTTCTCTTACGAAAAATAGTGAGTTACTTAGCTACCTGTACTTATTTACAGGTTTATTAAGTTAAGGGTTCAATTCAGATAAAACAACAGAATTGCAAATAATGGAATTTATTCATAGAACTTAAATTAAAATCAGTCTTAACATTAATTAAGTAATACAATCAGGTAATTAAGGTGGGTTGAAATGAAATCACAATCTACTTCTTGCGTTTCTTCTGTGGGGATTTTGCTTCTTCTTGTTCTTGTTCAGCGACGCCGTTTTCTTCATCATGAGGCTTTCTTCGCACCGGCCCCGTGTGGGTGATGGGCACAGCCCTCTCATCACTGTTCTCAGAGACCTTGGGAGCTGTGACAGTCAGCACACCGTCGGAAGACAGTCTGGACTCCACGGTATCTGGGTTGCAACCCTCAGGCAAAGCATACCGACGTTTGAACTGCCGTGAGATGTACCCGTGGTCATCCTTCCTCTCCTCATGTTTACCCTCAATCACGACGTAGCCATCAGAAGTCTTCACAGATATCTCTTCAGGATCGAAATGCTGAACATCCAAATTGACCTGGAACTTGTCCTTGTCCGATTTGATGGTAGACCCGACGTCCCGCGCCGCAAGGGATAGGTTTCTCCAAGGACGCAAATACTTTCGTGCTGGAGTTATTGTGCGGTCGACAATGTCTGATAGAAAATCATCAGGAGATAAATCCAACCCGAAAAGCTGGTCGTACAGGTGGCGACGAGGGCGCGGTCGTAGATCATCCAATAAGTAAGGAAGTAACGCCATTCTTTTATTAATATCTCTTGCAGATACAATACAGATAATATATTAATGTACTTTGTGTTTGCGGATTACTGAGAGTGCACTCAATAACTCGGCTCGCTAGCTTGGTCGCTCGCTCTTGACTCGTTTGCGCTTTAGTTCAATACTGCCGCCAGTAGGCGCGCGCATCGCTTATATATTTCGCCTCCCTACAACCTCGAAGCGACGAGTAGCTTTTAGAATTTACTGGAATGTTCTCGAAAACGTGTGCCATGAGTGCGCCACCTGGTAGCGAATAGTTAACACTTTTGAAACTGTTATGACATGAGTTTATGGTAAGACAATAATAGATGGCACTAGTGAAGGCACCGCTTAAAAATTCAATTTTAAATGAATTAAATGGTTTTGGACATGAATTAAATGTCAAAACCATTCTTGAAATATATTCAAAAACGTTTTATAGTATAAAATCTACAACATGTACGCTCAATAACGTTAATACAATATGTGCACGCTGCAGACATTCTATGGTTATGTTAAGTTTATTCTACTTGCCATCAGGTATCGCTGAAGTAGCTCGCAGGAGTATTTCCGTTTCCGTGGAACATCGTCGAAAGACGAACAATGCACCAAATTCAGGGAATGGTCTAGAAGCCCACATGGATCGATAATGTATACCAACATACTACTTTCTATATCTCTTGGCAAGAGACCGACTTTATAATCAATGGTGACGCATTTTATGGAGATAATTGCGAAGTCATCATTTTGAAAATGAATGCGTCACAAAGAAAAAGAAACACAGCCTAAACTACTTAATCCTAACGTAAATTGCATCAGTTTTAAAACAAATAGGCCGACAGTTACTGTAATGATTAAGTAATTGCCAATAAACGTTATTGATTCTATTAGAGTCATGTCATTGACCTTACCGCATCGCCTGACTTATCACGGTCGCGATATATGAAAGTCAACCAATTCTTCCTGATTCCTAGATACTTACACCTACCTAATAAATTAAAATATAAGTACCTAACCGTAGTAACGTATAGTAATTTAGGAATTATATACAAACTTATAACCTCAAAAAGTTGTAGCGCATGTTTTTTTAAATTATTGTAAACTCAGTAATATGGTCGACAAGCTAGTCGTTGACGGCATTCGGTAGATCGGAGAATGCATTTTTCGAATAAATTAACCTAAAAAAATTCGACCACGTGTGATTTCGCCGGCAAGCAAGATAAAGAATTATTATAAGCCGTGCGAGTCGCGTGAATATGATGACACATTGTAAAATAGCGGGAAAATGATTGTTTTATTTAAAAACGAATAAATCTCGTGAAATTTTATAAATCATGTATAAAGTAACGAGTTCAATCGAAGAAAATAAAATCTACTTTTAATTAATAATACACAATGAATGTTATGCATCCAATTAAATCTAAAATTAATTGTTATTTCGCTGAAATAGTCCGCCAATCTAATCAACACGTTCCGCGCCCTAATGAAATCATGCTAATGCTGCATTGAACTAAAACATTCTGGAAATATCTAAGCCATAAGTACTCAGTATCAACAAGATGTTACTATGTATGTATGTAATTCTTTTGTTCTCTTTGCAAGGGGAGAGACGCCATTCAAAATGACCACGTTTTGTTACAAGTAGGGAGCTGGGCTAGCAACTATAACCGTTTGCCGGCTTTACGTTTTGCTTATTATTAGCAATCACAATTTTTTTTTCTAGCTGGAATACACAGATAGAAAATGCACGATTGTAGGTCAGTATAATTTATTACAATACTTGTAAATAATAAAAAGCGACGATGAATGTCAATATTTGTTTAACTAATACCAACTAATAAAGTACCTACTTAATTATATTATTAACGAAATATAAACATCGCTAAAATCATTTCCGCACGTGTTGTACAGATTTTGCTTTCTTTTGTCCACATTAATAGAGAAATTTTGTTGAGTACATAACTAAATGAATAAAAATAAATACACAAGCAGAGAATTATGAACAATATAGGTACTAACTTCTTAAATACTTTAAAACTCAATTAAACACACAGAAGTGTCTAGAATGTATTGAGTTTCCGGTGCCGGTAAAATGATAATGCTATGTATTTACTATTTTTTAGTATAAAATACATGACTTATGTAGATTATAATGCATCATATTATTTGTGCATCGCCAGACTGTTCCACAAAAGGGCATAGTTCTAAAATAAAACACCTGCATACTATAGTAATAATCAATACGGTTTCTCGTACCAGTGTTGTCAGCTGCAAATCCTGTTTTGCATTTTTATGATAATCTATAAAGGTTGGGAGATAAATCGAATTTAGTGGAGTCATTTTTAAAACTCTTATTATCCAATCCTTAACATATTATTAAATTTAAACTATATCTGGTCTGGTTTTTCTCAAGTGGAAATTTGATTACAATGACAGTTCTGGTAAAGTATAGTATAGGTTAGAATAGAATACAATATATTTATTTGTCCAAACATAGGTTACTACAATACCAAAATTAAATTTACATTCGATATATCAATGGAGTTTAATTTAAATACCAATTGTACTAATGTTACTTGAGTTACCCAAGAATAACCCAAATATATTCCCATAGAGGAAGGAATGCATAATAAGTAATATTAAACTAGTTTCCATGAAAGAGCAAGAAGTAGTTGGGCGTACCAATCATGTTTATCTATTAAAGTTGTCAGGAAGTCGTGCTTGGGAAAACAATAATAACTACCCATATTTTCATTTTCTGGTATCCCTAAACACTTCATTGAACTTGATCTATATGTTAACCCGGATACAGCTAGCGCCAGTGGCGGGCAAAAGCTAAACTACTAACCGGATACAGTACGAAGGTTCTAGTCACTAGGTTTTAAGTTATTAAATCTGTGTTTTCTGGGACTGCTATTGCATGTGTGTTGAGATTTATCGATGAATCTTAACATAAATAGTCGATATGATCAAGCTTTTCCCCAGCTTTCATTGAAAATTCACAAGATTCACTCTATTTCATGGAAGAATCTCGAACATTCTAGAACATTCTACGAAAAATCAATACTTCGAGAGAGGCGCTGCCAAGTGTCGAATAGCGAAGCTACTAAAAACACGATAGGTGTCGTCAACATTTCCGACATTTCTCAATGCTTAAATAAAGTTTGTGGTATTTTATTATACACACTTCAACATGATTCTGTTAATAAGCATGTAAATCTAAAAGATATGTTGCATTTTAATGCATTGCTACACGTCGATGTTGGTTTAAGTTACTTATTTAGTATCTAAATCATGTTTTCAAAATAATTATTTTGTATTTTAGAGGATGCCTGGATTTTAAATTAATAAACATTGTCGTCATTAGTTTATATTTTGAGAGAAAAAAAACTTCAGATAATTGCGAAATCCAATAATTTTCAAGTTACATTTTCAAATTCTGTCGATTTTTGTCGTATTTAGAGAATGAAAAAAAAACAGTCAAATTTAGTTTCATTCAAAATTATACTTTTATTTGTGTTTCTTAGCAGTATAAAGATTATAATAGAAACATAGTCTTTTTTAGATACACGCTTAAAATATTCGTTTTAAAATTGTCCTAATGTGTCAAACCCCTGACGAGTAGCGCGCCGCATCTAGAATATTCTATCCACTCACAGATGTCGCCTGTGTGCGGAGTCTATATAAACGAAGTGACGTTTCGCCCGGCGCCATTTCAAGAAAAGCTAAGTGAACTAAACGCTGCGATCCTACGCGATCTGAGAACACGTGTATTTAACTGCGCTAGTCATAAAGAAGTATTCTGAGTGATCGAACTTACAGTACGTTATTCTTATTTGAGTACTAATTAAATTAAGTGAAACAAGTCAAAATGCCCGAAGAAATGCAGACCGACTCCGGGGAGGTTGAGACCTTTGCCTTCCAGGCGGAGATCGCCCAGTTGATGTCCCTCATCATCAACACATTCTACTCAAACAAAGAAATCTTCCTTCGTGAGTTAATCTCCAACTCATCTGACGCTTTGGACAAGATCCGCTATGAGTCACTCACAGACCCCTCAAAGCTCGACAGCGGCAAGGAGCTGTACATCAAGATCATTCCCAACAAGAGCGAAGGTACCTTTACTATTATTGATACCGGTATTGGTATGACCAAGGCCGACCTCGTGAACAACCTCGGTACAATTGCGAAGTCTGGCACAAAGGCGTTCATGGAAGCCCTGCAGGCAGGCGCTGACATTAGCATGATTGGTCAGTTTGGTGTGGGTTTCTACTCATGCTACTTGGTCGCTGACCGCGTGACTGTGCACTCCAAACACAATGACGACGAGCAGTACATGTGGGAGTCATCCGCCGGAGGCTCCTTCACGGTGCGCACCGACCACGGCGAGCCCCTCGGCCGCGGTACCAAGATCGTGCTTCACATCAAGGAGGACCTCGCTGAGTACCTCGAAGTGAACAAAATCAAGGAGATCGTCAAGAAGCACTCACAGTTCATCGGCTACCCCATCAAACTGACTGTTGAGAAGGAACGCGAAAAGGAACTCGCTTACGACGAGGAGGAAGAGAAGAAAGAGGGCGAAGAAGACAAGAAGGAAGACGAGAAGGAGGACGAAAAGCCCAAGATTGAGGATGTGGGTGAGGATGACGAGGAGGACAAAGACAAGAAGAAGAAGAAGACCATCAAGGAGAAGTATACAGAGGATGAGGAGCTCAACAAGACCAAACCCATCTGGACACGCAACGCTGACGACATCACCCAGGAGGAGTACGGTGACTTCTACAAGTCCCTCACCAACGACTGGGAAGACCACTTGGCTGTCAAGCACTTCTCCGTTGAGGGTCAGCTTGAGTTCAGAGCCCTGTTGTTCGTACCCCGCCGTGCACCCTTCGACCTGTTCGAAAACAAGAAGCGCAAGAACAACATCAAGCTGTACGTCCGCAGGGTGTTCATCATGGACAACTGCGAGGACCTTATCCCTGAGTACCTTAACTTCATCAAGGGTGTGGTCGACAGTGAAGATCTTCCTTTGAACATCTCTCGTGAGATGCTCCAGCAGAACAAGATCCTTAAAGTAATTAGGAAGAACTTGGTCAAGAAATGCTTGGAACTCTTCGAGGAGTTGGCCGAGGACAAAGAAAACTACAAGAAGTATTACGAACAGTTCAGCAAGAACCTGAAGCTTGGTATCCATGAAGATGCCCAGAACAGGACCAAGTTGGCTGACTTACTCCGCTACCACACATCTGCCTCTGGTGATGAGGCATGCTCTCTGAAGGAGTATGTATCCCGCATGAAGGAGAACCAGAAGCACATCTACTACATCACTGGTGAGAACCGTGACCAGGTTGCCAACTCTTCATTTGTTGAGCGAGTCAAGAAGCGTGGTTATGAAGTAGTCTACATGACTGAGCCCATTGATGAGTACGTAGTACAGCAGATGAGGGAGTATGATGGCAAGACTCTGGTCTCTGTCACCAAGGAGGGCTTAGAGCTCCCTGAGGATGAGGAGGAGAAGAAGAAGAGGGAGGAGGACAAGGTCAAGTTCGAGGGTCTCTGCAAGGTGATGAAGAACATCCTTGACAACAAAGTTGAGAAGGTGGTTGTATCCAACCGTCTGGTTGAGTCACCCTGCTGCATTGTCACTGCTCAGTATGGTTGGTCCGCCAACATGGAGCGTATCATGAAGGCTCAAGCTCTCCGGGATACCTCAACCATGGGTTACATGGCTGCCAAGAAGCACCTTGAGATCAACCCTGACCATTCCATTGTCGAGACCCTGAGGCAGAAGGCCGAGGCTGACAAGAACGACAAGGCTGTCAAGGACCTTGTCATCCTGCTGTACGAGACTGCCCTGCTGTCTTCTGGCTTCACCCTGGACGAGCCCCAGGTGCACGCTTCCCGCATCTACCGCATGATCAAGCTTGGTCTTGGCATCGATGAGGACGAGCCCATCCAGGTGGAGGAGTCCAGCGTTGGGGATGTTCCCCCACTAGAGGGTGACGCAGACGATGCGTCCCGCATGGAGGAGGTAGATTAAATCTCAGCGCCCGCCTATAGCCATGTTGTAATGGTGTAAAATGTGATCGTATTGCAGAATTATTTTGTGCACTGGTGTACAGCCAAAGACTGATTTAGTTCAAATTCCATTATTCAAAATAAATGGTAACATTAACAAATTATTTTGTTGTATTATTCCTGTGTTCCCTATTTTCCTCATGGTTTACTCAATTTAATTTACATGTAACATTTGTAAACACTTACTTTTTAATTAATTTTAGTTACACATTGATAAGTTATAGAATTAATTTTACATATTTTGTTCATTACAGTAGACTCAGAAACTCAAATACTTAATGCTGTATTAGTATGTACTGTACTGTGAAATTAAATAAAGCCTTACTCAAAACTTGCATTAGCTTTTATTTTACTAGTAATGATAACACATACTGCCATAAATTATCTGAAATTTCTGAAATAATTATAGAGTTCTTGATTCCACATTTTTTTAATTATTTTCTACTTGACTACCAACCAAATACATACAATTTGTGACCATTGGGCAATTACATAAAAACCCAGTTATCACAGGTTCAAGCATTGTTTTTCCTAGTAAAGTATGTAGGTAATTCACCATTCAAGGACCTAAAATTGTTACACCTATAGATGTCACATATTTTCTGAATTTTTCTTTCATAAACATCACTGACTAGATGAGTCATGAGATTACTTATAATTTGATTTGAATAATATCTAAATAGGTATGTAGTACATTTTGTAGGGTTTAGTTGCTTGGAATTACTGGTGCTATTATACCAATAAATATAGATTTTATATACCAACTCAGACATAAAACATGATCAGACAGCTTACATAGGGATTCTGAATATTTGTTAACTTTGAACTATTATACTTACCTATGACATTAAATATTTTATTGAATAAATTGTCAGTAAATAGGTAATGGTTTTTTGTTTTAGGCGGTTTATAATAGTCAAGTACCTAGCCTATTTCTTTTGAAATTTATATGTAATAGGTACCTACAATCTACATACTAAATTATGACTTTTGTTAGGAGGTATGAGTTTGTTAATAGGTAGCCTACTCGTTTTGTCTAGAAATTTATTGAATGCGCTTTTTGTTATATTTATTTCTTTCAATTCACGGGATAACTTCTAGGGAAGAAACCCGGTCCTTTTTAAAGGCTTACACGGGGACACAGGTCCAACATGCAGAGGCCTATACCTTGTAAAATATAGCTTGATACCTGTGACGTTTGTCGGAATGACATTACTAGGGATGGAGGCGTGTTTCGTAGCTTATCGATGTCTGTGACGTCATGAGTTTTATTAATAGTGACATTGTAATCATTGCCATTGTAAAGATGTAAATTAAAAATAAATGTATTTGTAGTTGATTTAAATGAAATAAAACAAAAATAATTCAAAATAATCGCGCAAACGGATCACAAATTTGCGACACTCACTATTCAAAACAGTCTTTTTTTGTCTTTTCGGCATTTTGGCAAACCAAAAAAAGGTAACACCAAACAAAGTAACACAAATAACACCATAGTAACACAAATATCAACAAAACAATGGTAGCGTATACAAGGCGTCTGCATAGCGTCAGTACTCGCACTGACTCAAAAACGATGGCGCCCGCTTGTTTCCAGCAAGCGAAACCATTATTGCCAAACTAATTTACTACATTTCATACTAGTGAAATTTTCATAGTATTATTTTATCGATAATCATCTGTCAGTCACTTGCACGTCCCTAGAGCTCTTCAAAGTGCATTTATAAAGTAAGCTAAGAACCAAAAATTATTTAAGAAATATTAAATATTATTTAAATTACTCATATTTTTACTGGTATCTTTATAATTACATAATTGTTTTTAAAAATGCGTTTTATTTTTATACACAAACGTCGGTTTTATGTTAAAAAAATTGAAATTTTAAAAATAAAATTTGGGTTGTAGCTGTCTTCATAAAACGTTCGGTAATGTCACAGGTATCAAGCTATATTTTACAAGGTATAGTTGAGAACTTTAATCTAAAATGTAATGGGGCACCTACCAAGGGCCATCCACCCCTGCTCTATAAAAGAACAGACATTTATATTTATCATTATTACATATTTTATATTAGCCCAATATAGCTTACAAAATATAAGGTTTTGAGATTACAAAGGCACCTTTGATAAATGATTTATGTACCTAAGGGGAAGTCCCGCATATCCTAACAATGTTCTCTGAAACACTTCAACCACTATAAACATCCTCTTGTGTTATCGGTAGGAATTGTAACGCTATCGTTATTGCAACTCTGCAAAATACTGAATAATGCCTACTATTGTACTACAACCTGTGATTAAAATAATACATCCTACTAATAATTATAAACTTGAAACTGTGAGAATGGATGGATAGATTGATGTTTGCTACGCCTAGATATACGCTCGAATGGCTAGATATTTTTTTAGGAAATTTGGTATATAGTTAGCTGACATCCTGAATTAGCCCGCAGGCTACTTTTTAACCAAAAGGGCAAAGGGCTCCAGAAGGAACATAGTGGGTTTTAGTCAGCAAAAGGTTACTTTTTAACCGGCTGTGTCAAAGAGGTTTTTTTTACAGCCATATCCACTTGCTTGGGCGATAGCTAGACTGAAATAAAATCCTAGGTTTCTTACAAGTAGGTAGTACCTACCTACTACATAACTAATTTCTCCGTTACGTTACCTTGATGCAGTTACGAGTGTTACGACTTTATGACGGATTCCTAGTCAAGTATGACGTTTACTTACGTGTTTGATAAATTGATAAAGATTGTGACTTCATCGAGAATAATCGAGAGATGACGAATAGTTGATATTGTTTCAAAAACTGTGATTGTGCCTGCTTAATAAATTCTTAGGTCGCATTGTACATAGTATTGACTATTTGCAATTGGATAAATTATGTACTAAAATCCCAAAAACACGTTTGGATTGGCATAGAAAGAGATAAAATACAAAATATACTATAAAATATTTTTCTTTGCAAAAAAATAGAAATAAGTTGGTTAGTAATCTAGTGACTTGTTTCTAGAGTCATTGTCATAATAACAGGGTAACGCCCTTTGTGTGAGGACATGACGATCAAAGATGAAATGTGTCACTACTTGCCACTACTTGGATATGAGCCCATTTTCACTTTCATAAAAAATCAGTTTCATTTTTCATTGTAATTGTAAACCTTGGCAAAGTAAATATATTTGAAAGAGACATCTAGCGGCGAGTAATATTACTATGACTTTACTCTTCAATATAGATGGCGCTGTAAACACTATCAGCACAATTCATTAACTCGCTTTGAATTAATTAAATAACTAAATAAATTATGTTTAGATTGTACAAACTAACTCATCATGAGACTTAGGTTTAGTCTCGTGGGGAGTAAGTACTTGGTATACTTACCTACGGTATACCAAGATACTCAAGATAGGCATAGAAATATAGCAGACTGCAGGCAACCTACTAGAATTTTCCCGCAGTTCGCGCAAGTGCAATGTGCGACCTAGATTGCGGCATTGGCAGTGAATCAATACTTTTCCACCATACGTATAACATGTAACTTGGTACAACTTACTACAGTGAGATATTTCTAGAATTTTGATTCTAGATTCTAGATTCTGTATCTAAACAAGCTTTATTACTGGCTATCACAACGACACAATAGAAAATAAATGATCATTGGCAGACTTTTTTTCTAATTTACATTATTTTGTACCTAACATAAAAAATAAGTTATCTGTGTAATTAATTAATAGCAATAAACATAGATCATACACTTAAGCGCTTGTAGTAAATAACTGGGTAAGTATACATAACTGGCACGTAGGTTACTGATGATGTCATTCTTGAAAAAATATCCTAAAGAGTATCTTCTGAACACGGAATAGGGTGTTACAATTTATGTGCAGACAGGAGGTCTTTATCCTTTTCGCAGGTAAATTGCCGTTATAGAATATTCTCGAATGAGAAGAACGTTAATACAATAGTCATTCATAACATTAAAGGAAGGGACATGCGATCTCTTTTATTATTATTTTACAGCTCTTTGCTATCTGGACTCAGGTAATAATAGCGGTCGGCGGGGAATGTTCTGGATTGATCGAATAGCAACTATAGTTTTGAGTAAATTCTAGCTATTAAGTATAAGTAAGGCGCTGTCTTCAATTTTGTTGTATTGGCTTTTAGTCAAGACAATAATAAATGGTAGATATATAATGTGTGGTGGCTATATAAATGAACCTTCCTATTAATATTTTAAAGAGTATTTATACGGCAGTGTTTAAACCAATGTTTTATGGATCGTACCAAAATATAAAAAGTCACAACATCTGTTAATTAATAAATCACCACCGAAATCGAAATACTGTCAGTATGTACCTAAGTTAGGTTTAAGTTAGAACGACATAATATGTTTGAATTTTCTAGAACCAAACTTGAAGTCTTTACCAAAATCTTTGATCAAAACAAAAGAGGAATAATTCATTCAAAATCACACTTTCTAAGCTTGTTTTCGTTGTTAAAATAAGAAGGGTTTTACCTATTTACATGTATTTTTTTCAAATACGTATTTACATGAATTATGTTCCGACAGCTCGCAGTGCAACAGTGCAAGACTATATTATGTATGACCATGAATTTTCTAGATATGTTACAAGCTAGCTGTTCTCGCTACTTTGTCGGCGTGGAAATTAACAAAATATACGATAACTACATACACCAAAGTATTTTTTTTTACTCCATGACGTAGCTGATGCGCGGTCATGATGGCATTATTGGTCTAATCCTACTAATATTATAAACGCAAAAGTTTGTGTGTATGGAAAGGTCGATGTGTTTGTTACTCTGTCGCACTTAGACGGCTGAAACTATTTGTATATTTTTTTTTGGTAGCTAACACAATGAATTAACACATAATTATGTTACTTTTTACCCGACTGTCTATAAGAAGGTTTATGTTTTGCAGCTACAACAGATATCAATGTTGGCGAAGCGGCTGGAACAAGCCAGTAATGCCATAATATTCTACAGGCATCAACAAAATAGAAAATTGAAAAAAAAATATAGAAGATAGATTTATATTGTAGGTAACTAGTACTTACTTTGTTTTATTATTTTAAATAACAAGCCAGTGTCAAGGTGTAGTAATAATTAATGCTTTGTAAGGATCCTAATACGCTCGAAATAACGGTGGAATAAAACACACACACACGTAATTTATAGACTCTGAAAACGTTACACGCCTATTTTCCACAACTTCTCAGTCATGCAAAAATAACAGAGAGCTAATTTGTTTGCGATTACGCGTTACCAATGATTTAATACGCATCGAACAAAAAATAAAATCGAAAATAAAGTGTCGTGCATCAATAGTCAATACTTACAAACCAAAAACAACGCCTTTATCATTACCAACAGCTATGGAATACGATATACATTAGATCAATAACTGCATTCAATTCCTTTCCTACTTTTGTTAGAAGTAATTAATTTAATTGAATATTGCTAATTAAAAGACAACGTACAGCTGGGGAGTTTGTAGCGCCGTTTCTTCTCCCGCAGCAATAGCACAAAAAGCGGTGAAGTGTGGGCGATTGGGCGCTGTCTATAATTATTATTATCGTGACGTTCAAAAACTGCTTCATTGTAGCGTAATTTGAATAAATGCCTTTTATTTTAGATCTGGATTTCTACCCCTAACTTAAAGCACTTTCGTTAGGGGTAGACTTTTCTCGAATTTACTGTACTCGTAAAACGAGGGCACTCACACATGCAGATGTTCATGTAAACAATAGTATCATGCGAGTAACAGAGATAGGATAGCTCTATCTCTTTCACACTCGTGTCAAGAGGGTTCTCGACATTTCTCCGAGTGTTGCTAGTGCAGGCATTTCAATTTTCCTAAAAATTATGACAAGTTCAGAGAGAAAAATGTACTAAGGAATAATTGACTTATAAGGCAGGCAGCAATAGGCCTAGGTTTTAAGCCTAAAATAATTTCGAATACTTACTTAGCATAAAATTAGGTAATTTATTTTATCATTTTATTTATGTGATTTGCAACTTTTAGTTTAAAATACATTTTTATTTTAACCTTAGTGTAATAATGCTGTTCAACCATGATATGCACTCGTCGTAACACTCGCAACATACCGAAATATTATTATGTACTTCATTGGCTCAATACACAGAAAACACATATTATTATGTAAATAGGCATCAATGTGTTATACCACCAAACTTGTATATAATAAGATAATAATCAACATCCGTCTCTTACCGTAGGTCTTCTTGAAACAGTCTTCACAATAAGCATATTGTGATTTAATCAGTTTTATAGATTTCTTGAATTCGAATTTAGCGTGCAACCGTTCCAGACGAATTTCTACGTTTATAATACTTACGTCTTCGGGTTTCTACAATAAAATCTTATGTTCAGATTTAATAAAATCGATCAAAAAATATTTTTGGAATATCTTTATATTTAGTGACCAAATCTTAGACTAAAGCTACATATAATATTTTTATCCTGTAAAACAATTGTTGGCGAGCTAAATAAATAAAATAACTTTGGGTAAAAGCAGTTGATTAAAAACAAATTGACACCCCAGTTTTAGGGAGAATTCCAAAAGCGACAACCCAGACTAACCGCTGTTAAAACGAGATGGTAATATATTTCTGTCTCTCTATATTACAAATACGACGTTTTCATTGGCTGATCCGTGTTGACGTTCTAGAAACTTCCATGAACAACGTTCTCTCATTGGCGGAGTTTCGAAGGGTCCAGAAAATTCTCGAATCCAGTTGGTTCAATATATAAGCCGTGTCGGTTCGGCGCGAAAGCATTACAATTTGAAAAGCGATACAAAGCAGACGAAGTGTTCGGAGCGAACCGAAGGAGTTTACAAACAAGTTCACAGCAAGTAAACGCAATCATCAGTGTTATTACAAGTTATTCGAGTGAATCCAGTATTAAAAGAAGACAAAATGCCAGCAGTAGGAATTGATTTGGGAACAACGTACTCGTGCGTCGGAGTATGGCAACACGGCAATGTGGAGATCATTGCCAACGACCAGGGCAACCGCACCACGCCGTCGTATGTGGCGTTCACAGACACGGAGCGGCTCATCGGCGACGCGGCCAAGAACCAGGTGGCCCTGAACCCCAACAACACGGTGTTCGACGCCAAGCGCCTCATCGGCAGGAAGTTCGACGACCACAAGATCCAGCAGGACATGAAGCACTGGCCCTTCAAGGTGATCAACGACTGCGGCAAGCCTAAGATCCAGGTGGAGTTCAAGGGCGAGACGAAGCGATTCGCGCCCGAGGAGATCAGCAGCATGGTGCTGACGAAGATGAAGGAGACGGCGGAAGCGTACCTCGGGGCGAGCGTGCGCGACGCGGTGATCACAGTGCCGGCGTACTTCAACGACTCGCAGCGGCAGGCCACCAAGGACGCGGGCGCCATCGCCGGGCTGAACGTGCTGCGCATCATCAACGAGCCCACGGCCGCCGCGCTCGCCTACGGGCTCGACAAGAACCTCAAGGGCGAGCGCAATGTGCTCATCTTCGACCTCGGCGGCGGCACCTTCGACGTGTCCATCCTCACCATCGACGAGGGCTCGCTGTTTGAGGTGCGCGCGACAGCCGGAGACACGCACCTCGGCGGCGAGGACTTCGACAACAGGCTGGTAAACCATCTCACGGAAGAGTTCAAACGGAAATACAAGAAGGACTTGCGCGGCAACTCGCGCGCACTGCGCCGCCTGCGCACCGCCGCCGAGCGCGCCAAGCGCACGCTCTCGTCCAGCACAGAGGCCACCATCGAGATCGACGCGCTCTACGAGGGGATCGACTTCTACACGCGCGTGTCTCGCGCGCGCTTCGAGGAGCTGTGCGCCGACCTGTTCCGCGGCACGCTCGAACCCGTCGAGAAGGCTCTCAAGGACGCCAAGATGGACAAGAGCCAGATCCACGACGTGGTGCTCGTCGGCGGCTCCACCAGGATCCCCAAGGTGCAGGCGCTGCTGCAGAACTTGTTCTGCGGCAAGAAGCTAAACCTATCCATCAACCCCGACGAGGCGGTGGCGTACGGTGCGGCCGTGCAAGCCGCCATCCTGAGCGGCGAGCAGGACGCCAAGATCCAGGACGTGCTGCTGGTGGACGTGTCCCCGCTGTCGCTCGGCATCGAGACCGCCGGCGGCGTCATGACCAAGATCATCGAGCGCAACTCCAAGATCCCGTGCAAACAGTCGCAGACGTTCACCACGTACTCGGACAACCAGCCGGCGGTCACGATCCAGGTGTACGAGGGCGAGCGCGCCATGACCAAGGATAACAACCTGCTGGGCACGTTCGACCTCACCGGCATCCCGCCCGCGCCGCGCGGCGTGCCCAAGATCGACGTCACCTTCGACATGGACGCCAACGGCATCCTGAACGTGTCCGCCAAGGAGAACAGCACCGGGCGCAGCAAGAACATCGTGATCAAGAACGACCGCGGGCGGCTGTCGCAGAGCGAGATCGAGCGCATGCTGGCCGAGGCCGAGCGCTACAAGGACGAGGACGAGAAGCAGAGGAAGCGCGTGGCGGCGCGCAACCAGCTGGAGGCGTACGTGTTCAGCGTGAAGCAGGCGCTGGACGAGGCGGGCGACAAGCTGTCCGAGCAGGACAAGGGCGCGGCGCGGGCCGCCTGCGAGGACGCGCTGCGCTGGCTGGACAACAACTCGCTGGCCGACACCGACGAGTACGAGCACAAGCTCCGGGAGCTCACGCAGCTCTGCTCGCCCATCATGACCAAGATGCACACGGGCGGCGCCGCTAGCGGAGGTATGCCCGGGGGAATGCCCGGAGGAATGCCTGGCGGTATGCCGGGAGGCATGCCCGGCGGCTATCCTGGTGGTATGCCCGGAGGGATGCCCGGAGGAATGCCCGGCGGAATGCCCGGAGGCTACGGCGGCGGCTACGGAGGACCCACCGTCGAGGAGGTCGACTGAACAGATCTCAAGTTCGTGCACCATAGGTGAACCCAAGAGACCTGATTGTGATATTATATCCTAAGCATTAAGACTGATTCGATTTATGTTGCTAGACTAGTAAACATTGTTTTAAGTTTGTTAATTTGTTCTCAGCGTATGATTTTCAAGTTACATAAATGTAAATAAAATCGATTATTTATGCCAAATAACTTGTTTTATTTCTTTTTATCATTTTAGTTATCCTATTAGTCATTAATAGGAAGTATTATATTAGTATAGGAACACACAACTTGAACATACACACACAGTACCTTACACTTCATTTCTAAAATGCGATTTGGCAGGTTTAGGTACATAACTTAGTGTTTAGGAAAGCGCTTCAATAGCCAGTTGCGATGGTTTACCTTTCCCTTAAAAGACTGCCGTAAGGCACGTAGGTCTATCATGTACAGTCACGAGAAAAAACATATATTCACGACTAAAGAGTTGCAGTAATATAATAATAATAAATGACTAGGACTTATAGTCCGTGCGTTATAGCATGGTGCGGGTGACAGTTTCTGTAACGTTTCGTGTCACTCTTGAAAGTTGCTGCGATGTAAAAATTATGACTTATTATTGTAGCTGTATCACATTCGTATTATGCAAAATCATTTATAACTGTAGTAGATTAAATTAAAGCCAATCAGAATATTCTAGGCTTCAAATAAAATCTAATGAAATGAAAAATAAAGTAAAGTGTTATGCGTATAACGTAACGTCATAGACGTATTTAGTGATGGGATTTACTGCTACGATGGACAGGTTGTCGATGTTATTTTGGAATAAAAAACGAATATCGTGCGTAGAACAATTTTTATTTAAAAAAAATCTTTAATTATATTGATGAAATAACACAACATTGTAGGATTGGTTATAAAGTTGCTAAGGAAAAAACTCAACAAACTAAAACCAAAAACAACTTAACAAAAATGAATTAGAACAAAATATGTCGCATACAAGGCGCTAGCACTCACACTGTCTGCCACGAGTAAACAAAATAAAAAAGAAGAGTAAAAAAGAATCATTAACCTGGTTTTGATTGTTATATAATATACGAAAATCGACAACAATAAAAAAAGATTTTTCTAATGCCCATCACTAATCATGTGGCACTGACAGACGTCAACGTCAAACAGGCAAGTGTCACCCGCACCATGCTACAACGCACGGACTATAACCGTCAATTGTTTGGTCGTGTATAAATGTTTTTGCTCGTGACTGTACAGTGAGTTAGAAATAAAAATATAACCATAGAGTCGACTTCTTACTCTATTGCCTGTCACTCATGGGGCCCACTCTCCTAGAGTTCTGTGGAGCCTTGTACCACCTATTCACACATTCAGTTCAAAGCATTCGGACCCAGAGTCGTTAGATAAGTTCGTGGGACACAACCCGGCTCCCAAGACATATGCCATAGCTGGGTGTTTATCAGAAAAAAGTTTCCTATGACGAACAGGAATTACAATTTTCGAACTCCATACTTTTTTACATTTATGTGCACTGATATTACATTTAATTATAATAATGTTAAATTACTATTAAGATTTACTAAATTGCAGACTGCTGTATGCTGCAAATAAAACTTGCATTAATTCTTATATTGAAAAAGTATGCAAGTTTTTCTGTCAGCAGATTGTGCATAATATTCCTGTGAGTCACAAAATATGTATAATCGATTAATATTAAAATTGGTATTGTTTTTATTAGAAAAACTATACAACTAAATTAGGTTTTGTTAGAACAACTATCTAACACTAAATACACTTATTATAATTCATAAATAGTATCTAAGAATGTAAAGTAATTTGGTAATAATCAGTAAAACAGTTTTCAGTTCTTCACTTTTCACACAAATCGCCCTCGAAATGTTGTTGTTATTAAGACGAGTTAAAATTAAAAGAAAAAAGTTTCATATTGTCAATGACTCATTAAACACTGTAAAATAAAAATAGTAATATTTAAAAAACCTTTTTTTTGTAAAATAATTGTCATTCAGTCAGTTTTTTTTTTCTTTTGATGATAAGTTGGCATTACGAAAAACTTGTTCGCCGCCGCTCATTGCGTGCTGTCACAAAGTTTTTTAAGTTATATCGCGTCTGCACGTTTGGCATTTCAGTCATCATCATCTTCCTGCCCTTATCCCATTTTACTTGGGGTCGGCGCAACATGTTTTTTTTTTCTCAACATGTTGCTAATAGATTTGGCTATGGTTTTATAGTCGGCCGCCTGCCTGACACTAACCCTCTTTGGGAATGCGATTGTTGGTGGTTTACCCGCCACCATTCGGGTGACCCAAGGTGTTTGGTACAGTGCACTAGGTCTTAAGCTCCATCAGTCGCCTTTTACGACACCCAGTGGAGGATATGGGGTGGCGCTATTCTTTATATCCGGACACCACACGGAAATGTACGTTTGGCATTTCAGTACAAACTTTAAAAACTTTGACGTTTGATGGGTTCCGTGTTGTGTTGTGGGTGTGCTTTTCTAACACGATGTGCGCTGAAAATGAAGTTAGTAATCGGTTAGGAAGTTAATAATATAATTGGTTATAATACCTATTCTCCTCTTGTTTAGGTAATTCACTCCACTTATGTAAAAAAAAAATAGTATGTCTTTTATACAAAATGTGATATTGAAAAATGTAAAATACATTTTGTAACTTGAAATACATTCAGATTTTCTAAACATTTAATTTATAAGTTTCAATTTCAAATTCATGTGAAAGTTTTAATATCTATATTATTATCTAATATTTTTTTAATAAAAAGTAACACCAAGATTGTTTACATTTAGTTAATTAGAGTAAGTACCTGAAAAATTTCACATTTATGTTCTTGATGAGGTTAGATTTATTTACAAGATAAAACAAATAATATTTTAAAGAGAAAAAGCCTGTATTATAATTTAATTTATTTGTATAAGGGGCCGTTCAATTATTACGTAAGCACTATGGGGGGGCGGGGGGGTCTTTGCTTTGCTTATTTTGGATGACATGGGGGGTAGGGGGGTCTAGATGATGATTACGTCATCGGTAGTTATTTTCTTTTTTACACGAATGGCAACCCACACATTGTCTTTGTTTGAAAACGAAAAGCATTTTCGGGGATTTCCGCAAGTAATACATACATTTAGTGAACAGTGCGCGGTAATTCCCCTACTCGCTTTAGAACCGAGTAAGGGAATTACCGCGCGCTGTTCACTTGTCTAAATTTCCTCTATCAGTGTATTGTTTCGTTTGGCTGCTATAGCGAGTAGACGTATTGTAAGCATAGTAAAGCAAGTTAACATTTGTGTTACCATTCATTCCATTATCCAAAGTTTAATGTTTAAATAAGATGTCATTTCAAATAGACAAATCCAAGTTATACCAAAAATTGTTTGAAAGTTTTAAAAAATCTCATACAAGTACGAAAGTACAAAATGTACAAAAGTTAGTTAACGAAGTGTGGCGAAATTATAAATTACAAGCAAAATCCGACAAGGAACTAGATATTATTGTATCTAAGAGATATTGATGAATTAATACGATTATGAATACTGATGTGCATTATTCAAAATTTAGAGCACCATGATGTTGAATGGCTCGATGAGAATGACGTAGACATTCCAAAATCGGATGAAAGCGAGCAGACTCACAACACTGAGCAGCAATCGAAGCAATCCAATGTCATCGAAAACTTAGAATCATGGATTCGGGTTTCATGGACTGAAGACTGTTAATTTGAATTTAATATATGTACCAAAAATTTAAAATAAGTTTGTTATGTTAGTAAGATATAATATTTTTGTCCTTTACTCTATGTTGAATACCGTTTCAGTAAAATATAATCTCTACCCTAAATCTATTTTCTTATTTTTAAAATTATAATTATAAAATAAAAAAACAATACATTAATTGACAAATGTTTACGTAAGCATGGGGGGAGGGGGTAAGAGCTTTGCTTACTTTTGCTGACAAGGGGGATGGGGGGGTAAATAATTGCAATAAATCTGCTTACGTAATACTTGAACGGCCCCTAAGATGTGTTTCAAGAGTTGGTTAAAAAATTTAATAAAAGTGCAAGACACATTCCGCAGTTATAAAACAGCATACAAATATTTGAGAGAAAAAAAAAACACAAAATACATCAGTTGTAAAACACAATCAAAATAAGAATCACAATTATGAGAAATTACAATGCGTTTCTAAAACATTCTTTTAAACTCCTCTACAGAATAGAAGCTCTAATATAAGGATAAAGGCGGGCTTATTATCCATTCCTGCCGCCATAAAGTGTGCAAGAATGGAGATAACCAAAAAATCGAGACTTATACATTGTGCATGCTGGTATACTAACAATAATTGCAGTGATGAATACAATCGTAGCAACTAGCTAGCGTTGTTGCATAAATATGTACCTACTTTCAAGTTACAAGTCGGTGTGTACAAGCCTACTCCATGGGTTTTAGTTTCGATTTGGTATTTCATTGGCCTGATCTTGTTAATAAATGTTAATTGGTCTAGGCCCTGTAAAAAAACAAACTTTTTCGGGCGTTAAAAATGTTTGCACCCGTTACTCTGGTGCAATTATAAGCCATGCACACAAAATCATTACCAATGCGACCAAGTGCTTCTTATTATTTCGTCATGTGGACACGCCACAATTTTTACAACTGGACTTTTCGTCAACTGGACACACGGTCGTATTATACCCGATTCTGGACATTCGAGATTAATACGACCGTGTGTCCAGTTGACGAAAACATAAAAGTAATTTAATTTAAGTTTCCCATATGGACACGCGTAAAAATTGTGGCGTGTCCACATGACGAAATAATTAGTAGCACTATTTTGAATTTCACCAACTGGACACACGTGTGTCCAGTCTCTTGTGTCGAGTTGACGAACAACCCGTTATTTTGTACGTATTTCCTACAAATTGTATGTGCCGAGTCTATGGGGCTGTAACACCAGCGCCATTCTCCAGCATTCGGGAGCCGGGTTCACTATTCTAGAGTCCAGGGCACACGAATTAAATATTCTAAACATACCTATTACAATAATAGCTTACGAAAATATTTAATTCCGAACAAACACTGCGAAAATATTTAATTCCGATTTACATAAATAAATAAAATTTAAATGTATATTTGTAACGTGAAAACAATAATGACCTCCGTGTCTGTCTGGGTTACTTTTATAACTCTTTGTTTTAATTAGAAAATAGCTAGACTGACTTCGGTAGGATTTTACAGACAATTAGCTGAAATTATCATATAATTATCAAGTAAATATTTTCAAGTTTTAGTTGATGTTCCCGCTACTTAAAGACTACACTGCAGTATTTTTTTGTAAGGAGGTTCTAATTGAGAACCTACTGGTAAGAGTGGTAAGTCCATCGGTGCGATGACATTTTAAACATTAATTAAACATGTTTCTTATAATTACTCAATTAATATTCGAGAAGTGATTTGGAATCAAAATTTGATGAAAAGCAGACGCCTGTGCAGGAGCCTAGTCCTGTCCTAGTCCTACTCGGTGGACGGGACTATTATGCTAAACAGTAAGAGGTAGGTATCATGGAATAACTCTGGAAAAAAACATAAATCAGGAAAATAATAGGTCGGGGAAAAAGTTTTTTCGCATTATAGTATGTATGAACTTGTAATAAAATCTTTCTCTCTCTAATAAAATTAGAATTTGGAATTTTGTTCTTTAAAATTTTAACTTTCAATTATACCGAAACCAGCCGGATACCAATACTATAGCCAAAAAGATTTTAATACAAGCTCTTACATACTATAATGCAAAAAGACTTTTTCCCCGACCTATATTAAACACCATATAAAATCAGTATGAATATTAATATAGTAACAAATATTCTTTAAGATCTCTGCTTACCCCCAAGGGAAAGAGGCGTGACGTTTATGTAGGTATGTATGCAATTATGTCATCGATATAATACAAAATCGGAGCTGATGGCCGAAATATAATTAAGATTTAGAAACGGTTTGTCAATGGTAAAACTTAATGCCTGGTATTTTAGTACCTACCTATGAATCCTAATTTCGGAATTCATTATTAGTAAATAAATATACAAACCTTAATTTCGCAATTCCAGAAAAAAAAAAACGTTAGACCCTCGTGACTTCTAACAATAATAAATCGTAACGGTTTTCGACCTAACGTTAAGGGTAGAAAATTCCAGACGAAGCCATAGAAAGAAAACTCTTTGTCATAAATTGGGGACAATACACACACACACACATACATAAAACTGCAGTTCAGAGACAAGGAAAGAATGATGAAGCTATCTCGCACACGCCGGGCGATCGAAACATCTGGAGCGTGGAGACAGGATCAGAATACGCTTACTATCTCCCTCACACTTAGCGCGCAACATGCGATAACCGAACCTGCTAGAAGCGCCGGGCATGCTCCAGATAACACTATTGTTTTCGAAAATGTTGCCAGGGCGTGCTCTAAACTTTCCCACGTTGTCATTTTACCCTTCGGTGTTATTTTAATGTTGTTACATAGACAGTTTTTATGAAATATTACTATGAAAGAAATTAAAATGAATAATGGTTTGACAGATTTAATATTTTAACGCAATTTTTTTAGAGGAAAATTATATTGTTTTTCTTTTTTATTTAACTTCTATACTCTCTACAATATTAAATTTTTGTATTCCCAAATAAAACAAAAAATATTTGTAAACTAACGTAAATTATACAAATATCATTTATACTTTTAATTAATGCTGATTAATATGATGCACTGCATTAGTGTGTGATTTCTTGAAACATGATTGAGATACATACAAGTGCTAATAGTGTGCGTGGTAGGTAAACAATTGTTTTTATAAAAAATAATAGTTAAATTTATATTGAAGAAAACTATAGCAATAAAATTTTGATCAACTGATATCTTGAAGGATGTCTTATTTCCATAATTATACTTAATGCGTTGCGTGCTGTGCTGTGCTACGTGCTGTTTCAACATTGTAATTAATGCACACTTCATAGTCGAAAAAAAATATGATCTAGAAAACACTAAGATATTTATAAAATAATAAATAAAATGGTACTTTTTTTAGTGATTTGATACTTTTTGACGATAAATACTCTCGACTTTTTGCTCTAATGGTCTGAATTTATTTTTTTCGGTGCGTTTTCGAAAGTCTCGAGCACAGAACACATATACTCACAAGGAGGTCTCGAGAGTCCCGACTTTGCGGGAGTATTTCTAAAGCAACATCCCTGTAGTACAAGAGAAGGCGATATATATCTATCTCTTTCTCTTCAAACAAAGCGCTCTCATTGGCTGACCCGGCTTGACATTCTGGAAACATCTATTAATAACGTTCTCTCATTGGCGGAGTTTCGAAGGGTCCAGAAAATTCTCGAATCTAGTTGGTTCAATATATAAGCCGCGTCCGTTCGGCGCGAAAGCATTACAATTTGAAAAGCGATACAAAGCAGACGAAGTGTTCGGAGCGAACCGAAGGAGTTTACAAACACGCTCACTACAAGTTAACGCAATCATCAGTGTTATTACAAGTTATTCGAGTGAATCCAGTATTAAAAGAAGACAAAATGCCAGCTGTAGGAATTGATTTGGGAACAACGTACTCGTGCGTCGGAGTATGGCAACACGGCAATGTGGAGATCATCGCCAACGACCAGGGCAACCGCACCACGCCGTCGTATGTGGCGTTCACAGACACGGAGCGGCTCATCGGCGACGCGGCCAAGAACCAGGTGGCCCTGAACCCCAACAACACGGTGTTCGACGCCAAGCGCCTCATCGGCAGGAAGTTCGACGACCACAAGATCCAGCAGGACATGAAGCACTGGCCCTTCAAGGTGATCAACGACTGCGGCAAGCCTAAGATCCAGGTGGAGTTCAAGGGCGAGACGAAGCGATTCGCGCCCGAGGAGATCAGCAGCATGGTGCTGACGAAGATGAAGGAGACGGCGGAAGCGTACCTCGGGGCGAGCGTGCGCGACGCGGTGATCACAGTGCCGGCGTACTTCAACGACTCGCAGCGGCAGGCCACCAAGGACGCGGGCGCCATCGCCGGGCTGAACGTGCTGCGCATCATCAACGAGCCCACGGCCGCCGCGCTCGCCTACGGGCTCGACAAGAACCTCAAGGGCGAGCGCAATGTGCTCATCTTCGACCTCGGCGGCGGCACCTTCGACGTGTCCATCCTCACCATCGACGAGGGCTCGCTGTTTGAGGTGCGCGCGACAGCCGGAGACACGCACCTCGGCGGCGAGGACTTCGACAACCGGCTGGTGAACCATCTCACGGAGGAGTTCAAGCGCAAGTACAAGAAGGACTTGCGCGGCAACTCGCGCGCGCTGCGCCGCCTGCGCACTGCCGCCGAGCGCGCCAAGCGCACGCTCTCGTCCAGCACAGAGGCCACCATCGAGATCGACGCGCTCTACGAGGGGATCGACTTCTACACGCGCGTGTCTCGCGCGCGCTTCGAGGAGCTGTGCGCCGACCTGTTCCGCGGCACGCTCGAACCCGTCGAGAAGGCTCTCAAGGACGCCAAGATGGACAAGAGCCAGATCCACGACGTGGTGCTCGTCGGCGGCTCCACCAGGATCCCCAAGGTGCAGGCGCTGCTGCAGAACTTGTTCTGCGGCAAGAAGCTAAACCTATCCATCAACCCCGACGAGGCGGTGGCGTACGGTGCGGCCGTGCAAGCCGCCATCCTGAGCGGCGAGCAGGACGCCAAGATCCAGGACGTGCTGCTGGTGGACGTGTCCCCGCTGTCGCTTGGCATCGAGACCGCCGGCGGCGTCATGACCAAGATCATCGAGCGCAACTCCAAGATCCCGTGCAAACAGTCGCAGACGTTCACCACGTACTCGGACAACCAGCCGGCGGTCACGATCCAGGTGTACGAGGGCGAGCGCGCCATGACCAAGGATAACAACCTGCTGGGCACGTTCGACCTCACCGGCATCCCGCCCGCGCCGCGCGGCGTGCCCAAGATCGACGTCACCTTCGACATGGACGCCAACGGCATCCTGAACGTGTCCGCCAAGGAGAACAGCACCGGGCGCAGCAAGAACATCGTGATCAAGAACGACCGCGGGCGGCTGTCGCAGAGCGAGATCGAGCGCATGCTGGCCGAGGCCGAGCGCTACAAGGACGAGGACGAGAAGCAGAGGAAGCGCGTGGCGGCGCGCAACCAGCTGGAGGCGTACGTGTTCAGCGTGAAGCAGGCGCTGGACGAGGCGGGCGACAAGCTGTCCGAGCAGGACAAGGGCGCGGCGCGGGCCGCCTGCGAGGACGCGCTGCGCTGGCTGGACAACAACTCGCTGGCCGACACCGACGAGTACGAGCACAAGCTCCGGGAGCTCACGCAGCTCTGCTCGCCCATCATGACCAAGATGCACACGGGCGGCGCCGCTAGCGGAGGTATGCCCGGGGGCGGAATGCCTGGAGGAATGCCAGGAGGTATGCCCGGGGGAATGCCCGGCGGAATGCCTGGAGGAATGCCCGGCGGATATCCTGGAGGTATGCCCGGAGGCTACGGCGGCGGCTACGGAGGACCCACCGTCGAGGAGGTCGACTGAACGGATCTCAAGTTCATGCGCCATAGGTGAACCCAAGAGACCTGATTGTGATATTATTTCCTAAGAATTAAGACTGATTTGAATTATGTAGCTAGAGTAGTAAACATTTATTTTTAGTTTGTTCTCAGTATTTGATCTTCTAGTTGGTTGTAAATAAAATCAATAATTTATTTGAAATGTGTTGTTTTATTTTCTGTTTATTCAGCATACATCGTGTTATAACGCAGAATGAAGGCTTTAAACAAGTATTTTCTTAAATATTTAAACAAGTATTAAATTTTAAACAAGTATTTTCCGTTTAAACAGTTATGCACCTAGATACACAAGCACATTATTCTGATTTTTTACTGAGGTCTATAAAATTAAAAATAGTTACACACGTTAGTTTATTTAATAACAACCAATTGTGACTACTTCCGCAAAACAAATAGGTATGATATTACAGAATTATTTTTTGCCAGCTTGTTATAAGTAGTTGTATAACGGACAGAACCGACAAATTCACAAACTTTAGTTACTTTAGTATATTAATGTTAATAAGTCTAAAAAGTCAATACAGTTCAGGTAGGTAAAAATAGCATGCGAGCGCCTGGCAAAAATATAACAACTATTAGTCATGATTCATCGTGTTTATCAGAAAAACATTAAAATTAGGCTGTAAAGAAAGTACAAGAAGAACCATCAAAGATAATTCGAAATTTTTGAGAATGAATCTTATGATTTAAACATTTTAATTTGTGTCATAAGGCTTAAAATTCAATGTGACTTGATTTAAGGCCCTTCGCCCACGGGCGACTTTTTGTAGCGATGCAGCCGCGATGCTGTCGCGCGTAGCATCGATACATATATGATAGCGGTCGCTAGCTGTGTACCTTCGCCCACAGGCCCAGATTCGGTCGCGATGCAGACGTGGCACAAAATACCTTGGATTAGTAGTTAAACCCCGTTGAGGCAATTAGTAGTTAGACCCAGTCGCGCGTTTGACAAACGCACGACTGTATCGCTACAAAAAGTCGCCGTGGGCGAGGGGCCTTAGACAATATTGTAGTTAGTAATACTGATCCTGCCTCCAAGTTTGCTTTGCAGACTTTGAACTTGACAAACAGGGACTACTTTTGGGTTGGTTATAAGACCTCTGTACTTTGTACTGTACTCTCTATAAGACCTCTTTGTTATCATAATCATCATTTAAAAGGCCTGTTTGATGATCTTGATAACCGGATAACATTTTATCTAAGTCTAGGGAGAACCAATAATGTGTTGAACACACGTTTGCGTGTACATAATAAAGATTATCACTATCGTAGTTAGCAACAGATTTGCAAATATTTGCAATTCATTTTGTTTGACGCAGAAAGGGATGTGTCGTTAATTATAACTAAGACTAATTGAAGGATAACGAAATGTTTGAATTTCTTTTATCCAACACAATTTCTAAATACTTAAACCGTTTATGACGTTTGGGGTATCGTTAAAATCTTTACATTACTTTCAAATAGCATGGGCTATAGGTATGTATATTTATATAGGGCCATGTAATTATTAGAAGAGTAGCCGTCTTCTCTGTTAACAACTCACTTCATTATCTTAATTTCCTGACAAAAAAAAAACGTAATCCACACGTGAACCGCACCTCCCAAATATTTATGACATTGAATCCCACAAATACACCAAATCTAGTGCTTAAGTACATTCGGCAACACATTATTAACAACACAATACCATTCACAACATCTTTATTTAGTGAGTGATAAAGCTGATTTGTGTACTTTGTTTTTGCTAGCGTTGTGTGGCACACTGTACATTTTATCTCTAGCTTCCGCGCATATCTTTAGCTGATTTGATACACGTTTTTTGATAATTGTTGTTGCATGTTTTAAAAGGTAAGGATTAGTGAGATTTTAATGTTAAATCTATTTAAATGATGGTATCGTCAGCAGGCGTGGCCTGGCTTGGTGATTAAACCACGTTGCTTTTCTATCTCTATGATATACTTACTATTTATTTTATTAGTCTGAGATATGACGGGAATATTTCGTCAGTAGTGTGACAGTTACCGGCTGATATTATTATCTGCATAAAATAATTGAGCTTAGATGTGTGCTCGAAGCCGGAACTCACAAACTTTGAGTATAATCGATCTCTCTTTAGGTAATAATCTCTTATATATTAAGCAACACAGCCCAATAAATAACCTAGTATTTGAAAGCTAAATTAGTTTCAAAATACATTGTTTAAAATTATGAAGTAGTCTCTTGAAACGTACTTTTTGAACGTCGAGATCACTCTACACCTCTTCGCCATAGAGTGTACTGGCTGTGGTTGTAAAAGGCGTAACAATATCACACTACCCTTTCGTTATTGATTGGATGATGAAGTATTTAGCTTTTATTTCCTCGGTCATGCTACATTTCCTTTTTACAAATTATGTAGTATCCGTCAGTTACAGGAACTTGACAAAGGAACACTGATTATAAGGCATTTTTATTGTTTTATGAATAATACAATACGTATAGAATACCTACGTACCTAATGTCTATGAACCTGAGTAGCATGGCTTAATTTACGGTACATTGACGGTTTCGTTAGCCCAACTTTGAAGACTTGTGCACAAATGCAGCAATGGTTGAAGAACCCGTGTTGTCAAGCCGATTTGACTTATCTTTTATATAGTCAGCTTAAGGATTTAATGGTCGCTGTAAAATGCTTCGATTGCAATAAAGTGATTAGTTTTGCAGTAAACACGATGTAATAAATAATCTTGTCATAAAAGTTTCGTTAGCACTCGAGATTGTACGCGGTATTCCCGAAATAGATGAATATCAATGAATAATCATGTATAACGTGCATAAACAGATCCTGACTACATTTACAATTTAGCTTCATTGCATGGAAATAAACAATTTTATTCTTAAAAAAAAGGTCTAGTTCGAAAAAAACAATTACTATCAGCAGCTGTCAATTTTCCATTTCTAGCCCAAGATTATTTTTAATTGATTTTCATGGTTTTCCGAAAATGTTATTATAAAGGTTATTAATTTCCACAAATAAAACCTTTTAGTATGTATACGGTATTGTTACTTTACATAACTTCATCCTTACGCAACTTTCTTTAATGGCACTCTCACGCTTTAAACCTTCCTGTATAATAATAGGTGACCGGTAATGGTGGTGACGTATTGTTTATATTAACCTATTGTTGTTATGGAATAAAACTTTAGTGTCTTCATAATCAATTCTTGTCACGATCTATCCTAATAACCGCTAGACATCTACCTATCTACTGTGTGATATTCCGCAGTAACACAGTCACACAAATATCTGTTGAGCTCAGAGTCAGACAGTGTGGCGTTGTTGACATCCCCAGCCATTCAATTCTCACTATCAGTTTTATCTTAGGATACTGTCTTTCCCACTAACAGATTGGGAAGATAAGGTTGCAGTTTCTCATAAAATTTCAAGATTGAAAGCTCCATAGTTGAAAATCTCAAGACACGCATGGAAAATAATTTTCCGCCATTTTTTTTCCCAAGCAACATTAAGTTCGACTTATAATCTTACCGCACACAATTGCTGACATGACCGGCCCATAGTGCCCATTGGGATAAACATACTGAGCTCTAGTAAAGACAGTTTGGTGAGCGACTGTCAGAGATCCACTTGTACTAATTGGTCTTTAACACACAATTACCGTAAAAGGTTTGCGTTGTAGGCAAACACAGCGCCTACAGCTAACAGCTAATTACCTAGCCAGCTAAATGTCACTCATGTCTCATGTGACAGGTGACGGATATTTGATTAGTGTAATCGTTTACGACGCGAGAGTTATTTTTACGAGATACTCGGTGTTATCTGATGGGCCTTGCTTGATTACGCTCACAATATAATAATGTGAAGAGTATCTATGACTCAGAGTAACGAAAACAAAGGGTTGTAAGTGGCTAAGGTGCTTATCGTTATTTTTCGATGACTTTTCCGTATTTTTTTGTGTATGTAGTATAGGCATGTTGTCAGACAGTCGTTTGTTTTTCAGTCAATCAAATTTGGAGTATTTTTAGTCCCTGGTCATAATTTATCAGTGTTTTTTTAAGATAGATATACTCCGATAAAGTAACAATATTTATAATCTATAGAAAAAATATTAATTATTTTTGGTTCCTGTCAATTCTTTCACAATCTTTTGAAATTACCTATCTAACGTAAAGTTTTAAACAAATACCCACCATAAAAATAAATCATGTACCTAGATAGAATAAAAATAATAACACCGACCTATAAGTTTGTCAACTTTGACTAGAGAACAATTGTAATGCTAGAAATACAATAATATTTTTCTATCCCACATCAAACAATAGGACTCTTAATAACAGATCACCATATCATACAGCCAGACATCTTTCACACTTAGGTGAAAACAAATCTATAGTGAGTACGAGCTCTCAGATTTATCACTTAAAGATAAAGTAGGTAGGTACATAACTCGTTGACATCAACAGAGAAATTAGTACCTATCGGATCGCTAAGCACACCGGCCATAGCGCCCAGCCAAGTGCTACAAAACTGAAAACAATATATTTCGTATTAATCTAGATATACTTGCAGTGGACAATTAATCTAATCTGAGAGCGATACAGGCTTTTGTCGAGCTGTCGTGGAGTGCCGTGAACGTGCCAACATGTACGGAATATGTTAAACAGTTTTGTATAATAGTTAGTTAATTGTTATAAATTATGGGTGAATTACAGAAGAGCGGGAAAAAGGGCTCGCCTTTTTGGAGACAGGTAAATAGTGTGATTTATTATTTTTAGATTAATTTACATACGTACTACATGATACTATTTATTTTTCAAATGTTAATTCTTTACACATAAAATTCGTTATTATTTTATGATTTTTCGTAATTCAACGAAATTAAATTTGAATTATTTTATTTAAGTACTAGCTTTCCGCTCGCGGCTTCGCCCCCATGTAATTTGGGATTGTGGCGTTTTTTAATGATCTCGACAGGACTTTCTTTCATAGGCTAAAACATTGTTACAATTCGAATTATATTATACAGCTTGAGTTACTCAGGGATGATGTAGCTTTCTAATGGTGAATATTTGAAAACGATAAGTAGTTTTGGAGTTTGTCGATTACGTTATGTAACAAAAAGTAAAGCGAGACAAAAACATCGTCTAGAAAAATTAAAAGTATCAGTTGATCTCCTCCCCTCTTCCGCCCGCTACCTAAGGGCTTGGTATTCCAAAAATCCCTTCTTAGTGGTCAATTGTGTTACTAAAGGAAGCCTTGTTCAAAATATCAGACTTCTATACCGAGAGGTTTCGGCTGTGCGTTAATCAATCAGTCACCAAATCGCAACCCCCTAAATCACTATTGGAGGGTAGTTTGGAAAAAATTATAATGCCAAACTTATTTACTTGACCATATACGTGTTTGTGCTAAGTTTCAATTTTATAAACCCAAGGAATAAGATTTTTCATAGAAACGTTATGACCCCTTTTTACCCCCTTAGGGGTTGAATTTCCAAAAATCCTTTCTTAGTGCACCCCTACATATCTCAAGGAACCTACATGCAAAATTTCAGCTTTCTACAACCAGTAGTTTTGGCTGTGCGTTGTCTGTCAGTCAGTCAGTCAGTCAGTCAGTCAGTAACGGAAGAGTTTTATATATATAGATTGTTAATATCTGCGTGACGTTTAAGTATAGTGAAGTGTTAAATACCTACTTAGTGGGTGTTTAATAATTAAACAGATTGAGAATAGTATTTCCAGTAGAGTTTATCTGAGTATTTAATTTTTATTTCATCTTATTAAAGGTTATTTCAAAAATGAAATAATAATATAATATGGTCTTTTATAATTGTAATTAAAAATGGCATAGTACCTTTCATTTTAAATAGTGATAGGAAAATTACAGTAAATGTCGTTTCAGTAAATAAAAACTTGCGTATAAGTGCTAATTAGAAGTATTTGTAACATTAATGGAAAAATACGAGTATGTATGGAAACACTAATTGTCCTATGTATGGAGGTAACACATTCTCGTGTTATTTTCTTATACCCGCGCCTTAAAACTCAATCTATTTGTTTGCGATTTTTGCACATTATCTTAACAGCTTAATTAGGTAAGATTATGTATTAACGGCGAGGAAGGTGATGAAAACACTTTCCATAATTTAATCACCCGTACGAATCTAGCTAAAACGCACACCGATAGCAAAATAATTATGCTCAATTATTGCTGTTAAGAGAATTCGATTATTTCATATTGTGTTAGCAGTATCATCACACAAAATTTTATAATTTTAGCTGTCGATTACTTTAAACCGTTTAAACCGACACTTACACACCACCGCCACCATTGCTTTCGTATACTTAATTGTAAGTAGCTAAGCACAAATCCTTGCAATTTTTCTAACGACTTAATAATCTTAAAATGTTAGCCCCTAGTCTGAAATCCGCACCTTTTTAATTAACCCCAGTGTGCGTGTGTTTGAAATACTGATTAAATGTATTGTCATCTTGATCAAATCATTGAATGATCAAAGACTTATAGCTAATCACAGCAGCATTAGAATTGATGTGGTCTGACAGACACTTTGTTAATTGTAAAACATATGCAACAGTGATGACGTTGTCAAAAATGATATCTGTAAGAGAAGAAAAAGTGATTTTTTGCAACAATAATATTGTGCGAGAGTCGGACTTGCTAAAATTAGTCCAACCTTTGGACAAACGTCGTTCCCTTGGCTAGGTGGTGGTTACTGAGGATCGAAGTCTCATAAGACCTCGATCCTCAGTAACCACCGAATACCATCAGTCAAATATTGTCTTAAAAAAGTCCTTACCTACGGCTTTTGATCATACATGACGTTATACATATGTATCTCAATCACTCACATCCATCAGTAAATGGGTCGGGGTCATTAAGTATGTTCGATAGACCCTAGGATTTAGGAAAATCTATCGCAACCAAAAGCCGACCTCAAAAAGGATTTAAAAAGACTATAATACCTAGAGTTTATCTTCTAATGTTACATCGTAAATACTAAAATAGCTCAGGAAGCGGTGAAGGATGGGCGAGGGGGTGCCGTCTTTAATTATTTATCTTGATGATCAAAAAGTTCTACATTGTATCCTAATTTGAATAAATGATTTTTGAATATTTCTGATGCTAGAGAAAATATCTGCACGCAAATTGTGAAGTGTTACATTTCGTTTGAGGCAGCCAGACAAATTGCTTTATTATTATAATATTGTGAAGCATTACAAACAATAGTTCTGCATATTACAAACAATATGTTCATGTCTGGTCACAGACGGTGTCACAGTCACAGCGTCTCGAATTATACATAGATTTTACATTTGAAAATATGTATTCTAAAGACTATCCTGTTTGTCTAATAATTAGCATTTTGCATAATATTTAAAACATTTAACTAAACAAAATGAATATGGTAATTTATGTAAACAATTATCAGCTATTGTCTATATTGCTTGTAAATGTTACAATGATTTATTTTCAGAAATATTTAGCAAAATTTGTAGCTTATTGTTGGCTGAAGATTAATGGCTAATGCAGACTGTTCTTGAGATAATATCAATGTTTGTGCAGTTATTATACTTGTATCTCGGTAATACTAGATAGATGTGTGTGTTAACGAAATTGTTTACAATAACAATGGGGAATTTACCTGCGAATCGTTCAACAGTCATATTTCATTTTCAGCGATATGGCACAATAGGTAGTCGTGTACAATGAATGACTTCTGTAGATTGATATCAACAACTTTCTTTTAGAAAATCCATCAATATTCAAAATGAAAATAATGCGTTTATCCCCTGTCAGATATGCAAGAGAAATCTCTTTTATCTGTTCTGAGAGCTTATCATTTAAAATTGGCATCCTCTTTACGTCCGCTATCTCAATATTGGCTTGACCACCACGGTGACATATTTTCCTAAGAAACACTCATCGCAAAGTTATCTTCCTTCCTTTTTTGTTTGTTTCCTTTTTTAGGGTTTTTATCTACTAAGGACACGTCAACCCCATCGTACCTTATAAGTATAACAAAGTCACTATTGCTTTCTTATAGAATAATATAATAAAATACAAGCTCTTCATACCTATTCATTATTATCCATAGAACACGGTATTCACAATATGCCCGAGGTCCAAACCCTGTTAACACACGTGGTACGGAGACAAAGTGTCTGGAATGACGTTAAAGATAACCTATAGATTTACTTTTCTGTTTGCTTTAACTTAACCTTTAACTTTTTAAATGCACGGAAGATAAGTATCTGTTATTAATTAGTCTAGAGCACTGCAGACTGGATTGTTATCGGCGTAAATAACGTATACAACCTTCTTTATTATGTCTATGTATACAACTAAGTAGAAAACATTTACCACAAGGTTAATTATAACTAGAAGGTATAAAACATGAACGGTTTGAACTTAAGCCTATAGTTAACAAGCGCGGAAGTATACTGTGTCGGAAGTAATCCCTTTTAACGACTTGTAATAGGCGATAATGATAATTATCGACTCTTTCAAGTATGGCTTAAGGTTAGGCTGTAGATTCGAAAACACATGTCATGCTTTTTCTTAAAAAGGAAACACATTGCAAAATCACGATGACATTATTAATTGAATATACTTTATTATATGTATATCAGCACAATCGAAAGGTACGAATGTATTTATACATTTTTCAAAGTAGGTACTTTCTTTATTATTTTGACACCACTGACAGTTGGTGAATAAAAAATATTGTAAGGAAACCTGTGTTCTAAATATTATAATCAGATCCCGCCATTTCGCAGTGAGCTAGCGTGGTTATCAATGCTTAACCCTTTCCTATTGGGGTTAGAGTACTTAGAGTACCGAACAAACCAAAAAACTTCAACTGTACCTACCGATTTTTCATTAAATTTATGATCATCGACGGGACTTCTTGGTTTAAAACATTGTAGCGATTCATTCAGCATCAGCGTCAGGTCTACAGGTCCTGGGCTCCATAACTCATCGAAATAATTAGACAGTTGACTGAATGTTTACGAACAAATTTCCCTCATCATTTTACCAAGTGACAGATATACTAATGTTAAGGAAAATAAGAACGTATTTTCAGAAACGTTTCAACAACAGTAGCATCGCAAGTAGCAATACATTCCACTCCAAACACGTGAAACCCACAGCTGTGAATACAATTCTTTAATTAAGAAATCTCATACATCACTCTCTATCTCTGGGATAAGATAAAGAACTTAATCGAAGTATTGCCATGCGGCTTATCGTGTACACTCAACCTTACAATAGCCACAAACACTTGGCAAAACAAACCTTAAGTGGTTGTAATAAGAGTGTTGTTAGATGTGGGTATCCAAGGTGCAGAGTAATGCGTAATTGCTTTATCAAAGGTTAGCTGTCGCAGAGAAACGTGTTCATCGTGATTATTGATTGATAAGTCTACAAGTCTACTGTAATTATAAATACTTTGGACATGTTCAAAAAGGAAATTTTGCCATTCCAATTGAGTGACAGAGATAACTTTACATATGAGGACGATATTTTACCGATGTCGTTCTTTAATGCGGTCGTTACAGCGGTTAATAACTTATTATGCCTCAAAAGGCAGCCTTATGGAGATTAATAACACCGGGGTAGGATTCTTTCCACTAAAACCACCCCGTTAGTCACCATCAGTACAAAGTAGGAGTTTCTGTTCCCTCATAAAAGAATAATCCAGAAACCCCCTGTGCAACGCCTGGTGTAAGCACTTGTCTGAGAAGATCTATTTGCATCCTTTCCTGCAATCTTGGCCGACGTGGAAGACTACAACAGCAGCGCTTGCGATCCTCGCTGTCAGAGGCAAGATCATACATACATACATACATAAACGTCACGCCTCTTTCCCTTGGGGGTAGGCAGAGATCACATCTTTCCATTTGCTACGATCCTGGCGTACCACTTTAGGCAAGATCATATTTTCTAAATTCAGAGTTACTATTACCTACACCTACCGGTATTGTTAGATTTGTAGCATGTTAAAGTGCTGTCTTCGATAGACAAGATTAACGACTGCAGGGCTCTTACTTCTAAGTACCATGAGGTAATTACTTCTGCCATAGTTCATCTCGGGACCTTAAAGTTAAACATACTTTTCTTCATTCTTCTTTTTACAAAATAATTCCGGATATTCGTCTTTACGTTGTAACTGCGTATTATATTGCTGGCTGTAACGTTATCTTGTGTAAGGACGGGGAATCGCGGTCAAGGTGGAGTCTGTTCTAATCCTCACTGTGTTGTGGTAGGACAGGATTTGGAGTGTCCCTGACTAAGACAATATTATAATTGTGTTTTGGATAAAGTTAACTTAAAAGAGATTAATCTACATGATGATGGGGGTGTAGAGAAAAACGGAGGAAAATTAAGAGTGAAGGAAGAGAGATAGGCAAACTTGAATCCTAGAATTTTTGATATTGACGATTTCCAGCTGTGGCTTAAACAAAGCTGCTATTATTGATGATGTTGGTGCAATGGAACAAAAAAGTATTATGCATCTTATTTTCGCTCATTGGGGTAAAATACAGGAAAAAAGTCGTAGGTCTAAATTATCAAATTTGTTGTCAACAAAGCCAATATATTTTGACAGCAAAAATACTTAAAAAAATCCGTGTTGGCGTGTTTACTTATCATTAGATGAGCTACCTATGATTTCCAGATAAGGTTAGATATTTATTATAAACTGCAATAAACTCTGATGCAGGCGAGACTCGATGTTTATCGGTCAATAATCCAGATTAGTCAACAGTTAGAATAACAACAGGTTATCTATGTCTTTGTTGGATTTACCGGAGATTGAACCTGCATTGTTCAGTAACCTAATCCTTGAAAATAGACAGTCTGATAACGTTTTTAACTCAAGTGCAGGTGACTTTACACCAAATGTTTCGGGGAAAATGTTACCTACTTCTCGAAATTTGTATTTTACGGTATATTATCAACTACCCCAGCTTCATACGTGTGCAACTCTGATATTATATGTAAAAGTATTCCTCTTGAAACATTCTATCTACTGTCTATAAAAATAAAGGCATCGAAATCCATTGCGTAGTTTGAAAGATCTAAGCATACATAGGGGCAGACAGACAGAAAGCAAGAAGTACCTTTGATTTATACTATGTTGTAATGGCACTAATGCTCTGAGGATGGCACTAATGGGGTGATGTGATAGGTGGTGGTGGGTCTAGGGCTATAGGAACTTTGTTAGTTAATCAAATCCCAAGCTAAGAGTACGCCATGATATGTCGTATTCAGGTTTAAGACTCTACCGCTTGACCTTATGTTAACGATAGAAGTTTTGCTGAGAACATTTTTTTATTTTATTAGGTATTTCAAGAATTTGCTGAATTTATTATCAGCTTCTGAACTTGAATAAATATCACCAGTACCAAAATCCAAAAGTGCTAAAGGTGTAATTCGAGCACCTTCGGTCTAGGTCGTGAAAATACCGGCATTAAAACAATTATGCGTTAATTGCTTTACGCTAAGAAGATTAATTATCTAATCAAATAAATTATCGTGTATCGCCAATCAATATGACGCCTTTATATTATAATTATTAATCCTATTTGGAGTTGAGTGTGGCCACGTGTTTGCAATGCGTGTGACCGTGTGGGTGACTGCGCTGTCCTTATGCTGTCTCATTGACTGCAGCATTTGACGTAACTTTCGTATTACATACGCCAATTAAAGTACAACTTTGCAATGAGCTACGGTTTGCGTCCTGAAAATTATGCGATTTCCGATTATTTCTTTTATTCTTTATACAAATAGGGTTTTCGTAAAATCCTTTTCTTTTTGTAGAGAGTTAGAGAGTTAGTTCATAGAATGGTACTTACCATTCTATGAACATTAGGTTTCGTTCGTCGTAAATTTCAGTTATAGCTAGATGCTCACAAATGAGCATCTAGCTCACAAATGAGCTTCAACTTAAACCGTGATATCGACTAAACAACTAAAACAAAAGACAAACACATTTATATTCATCATTCCCCTGCCCTTATCCCAATTTTTACTTGGGGTCGGCGCAACACGTCTTTTAGACATGTTGCTTAAAGTTTTGGCTATGGTTTTATAGTCGGCCGCCTGCCTGACACTAACCCTCTTTGGGAATGCGATTGCCACCATTCGGGTGACCCAAGGTGCTTGGTACAGTGCACTGGGTCTTAAGGTCCATTAGTCGCCTTTTACGACACCCAGTGGAGGATATGGGGTGGTGCTATTCTTTATATCCGGACACCACAAGGAAACACATTTATATTTACAAACACATTTATATTACCAACATTATATGTATTTTACATGCAAATAGTTTTTACAGCTACATGACATAAACCTTTATGTTGTGAACGTTCTTAACATAAAGAGCTGAGTCGTTAAAGATGATTTTTATTTTCCTATGAAAACCACTTATCACCTGTGTTAATCCGTATACTTATACAGCTTATCAAATACGTTAAAGCAGCACTTCACCTTTAGAAAGTCGGTTAAGGTTAATTAGATTTTATTTTCTACGATTGATCAATGCAAGATAATAGTGATGATAAATATAAGTGGCGTGTGCGATCTACGTAGGTACGTACTACGTATTAGTAAGTGGGTGATAAGTATATAATACATCTACCTAGAATAGTTGAGTATGTCTATAAACTTCTTAAAATGGTTAGAATCCGAGATTGTTGGTGATAAGTCACTTTAACTATTACTTAGCTATTCCTGTAATTTCAGCTCGAGATATTTTTCGTATTTTTAATTTTAGCTTAGTTTTACAAAAACTTCAAATAAATTTGTAAGTCATTATGATCAAACAAAAGTTTTCCACCAAACTTCTCATCATGTGACGCATATTTCCCGTACGTTCTTAAAAAATGAAACTTTGCACAGTCACGTTCTAAAACGTCTTTCTGTCACTAACTAAACATTATACTTTACAACAATGACGTGGGTCGAGGACTAGGTAGTGTGACACCTCAGCTGATTAATTATTAGCTGCGTCTGCTGTATGCTGTTTTTGAAAACGGCTGTTATTCTACAAGCAGCTCATCTTGTGACTTGTGGTTCTAGTATTTCACCTAAGCTCTTTCTTAGCCTAAAAGCGGACTGCAAAATTTACCACTAAGTAATAAATGTGAATCTGCAGCGGTTGATTTTAGCAATGAACGAGTTTAAGTAATTGTTGAAGACACCGGTTGACCTGAAGTGATGCTTTGACCGCGCGGTCTCCGCCCTCTAACTCGGAAACGGTTCATTGTATAAAAAGTATATTTAGAACAAAATTGTACAAAGTTTTGTATTCTATAATATCAAGATCATACATACAATTAGCAAAAAGCCCATAGGAAATGAGATATTAACAAAAGAAGCGCAAAAAAACGATTTTTGTGACTTTATACCTTAAAATTTAATAGTTGCGTACACCCTACCATATGCAGGTTTTGAAACAACTTTTAGGGTGTGTATTCAAGTATTTACAGACTTACAGCTGGGTATAATGACTGGACTATTACTAATGAACTTCTTAATAACTTCCAGTTCTTCGTGACGGCCAGCGTGTCGACCAACATCATCGCGCACGGCTGCGTCATCGGCTTCTCCGCCATCCTGCTGCCGAGCCTGCGCCTGCCGGAGTCACACATCAAGGCCACCGCCAGCGAGGAGTCATGGATCGGTGAGGGCATACTACAACTGTTACTAGATATGTCTTCAAAAGATTGTTGATTGATTTACAGCTAACTTTAAACTTTTGAAGACGACGCCAAGCATTGGCTTATATTTTCAAACTTAAAACGATGAATTTGAAATAATGTATGCTATAACTACGATTAAATAATTAAATAAACCTTTTAATTGCTATCAAAATACAATTAATTATAATAAATTTTGATGATATCTACATTCCACAGACATTATTATCATGTAAAAGTAGCAGAAAATATCCTTTTTACAAATATGGTACGGTGTTCAATACGCCTTAATATTGTATTCATACTGATAATTTAGATAAGATCATTTAAATACTTCACAAATGTAAAACCACATTTGATTGACTGTGATTAAAAGATAAGTGTATTCAAATCTAAAATGTTTTTCCTCAATTTCAGTATCAATCGTGGGCTTCGCGCTGATCACGGGCAACATCATCATCACCCCTCTGATGGACTCCATCGGGAGGAAGAGGTCCCACCTGATGACCATCCTGCCGGTGCTGGTGGGCTGGTTCCTGCTGCTCCTGGTCAACAACGTGGCGGGGCTCATCGCGGCGCGGTACCTCCAGGGCATCGCCATGGGCATGCTCGGCCCGCTCGGGTCCATCATCATCGGTGAAATGACGGACCCCAGGAACAGAGGAGCCTTCCTCACCTGCGTGTCGCTGTCGCTAACCATTGGAGTCATGTTCTGCCACTCCTTGGGCTCGTTCTTCAGTTGGCAGCAGAGCGCATTGATATGCTCTTTCATCACCTTCCTGAGTCTCCTTCTCATTATTTATAACCCTGAGTCACCGCCGTGGCTACTCTCAAAAGGAAGAGTAGATGAAGCTAGAGAAATCTTCATCTGGCTACGTGGAGACGATGACCAGCAACTAGATGAACTTGAGAAAATGATAGCTGCGCAGAAAATGATCCGAAAGTCCAGTGTGGTCGATCAGAATTTGTCATTTGGTGCGAAAGTGTCAAGATTCTTTAGCTATCTAGGGAAAACTATTAAGAAGCCAGAGTTTTATAAGCCCATCACGATCATGGTGTTTCTGTACGTGATGTTCCAGTTCGCTGGTATCAACGTCATCAGCTCCTACACCACAGACATCATACACCAGGTGGTCGGCCCTGATGCTAACGCTAACGCCATTATGGTGGCTCTGGACATAGAGAGGTTAGTGTGCAACATCCTCGCCGTGTTCCTGATGAAGACTATGAAGAGAAGAACCTTATTGTTCAGCACCGGCTTGATATGTATTCTATCTTACGTGGGGAAAGGAATGTACGTGTATGCGAAACAGAATGATATGTTACCATTCGACAATCAGTGGGTCCCAATAGGTCTGATAGGTGTATACATGTTCTCACTAACTGTTGGTATATCGTCGATACCGTTCGCCGTGTCCGGGGAGATATTCCCGCTGGAGTACCGCGGGTTAGGCAGTGGTATTAGTATCTTAGGGTTATCTCTGAACTTCTTCGTGGCGCTGAAGTGTTTCCCAGTGCTGACGGGTGCTATAGGACTATCGAATACGTACTATTTGTACGCGGGGGTGGTGACCCTGTGCATGGCAGTGGTCTGGGTGATGATGCCGGAGACGAAGGGCAAGACTCTTCAGGAGATAGAAGACAGTTTCCGAGGAATATCACCAGCGGACAGCAAGAGTGCAGAGCCCTTGAACGGAAGGGCGAATGGAGAGATGATGCGTAGATGTAGTTCAGTTATTATTTATTAAATATTTATTGAAAGTTTCAAAGCATGAGTTATATCAAGGCATACTATGTATACTTAAAAATATATAGATTTTACTAAAGTGTTTGCTTTCTGCAAAAAAATATTGAATGTCTTCACAGCGCCAATTGTGATACTTTATTATTTGGCGTGTAACGTACATTGAAGTGTTTTGATTAATAATTTCTACATGATATCGCAATAAAACATTAGATAAGATGAAGACCTGCTAAGTACTTAAATATTTGTTTGTATATTCCAGCCGATCTATTGAAAAGCTGGAAACCAAATACAACCAGAATATTATATCATAACTCATTATAACTTGTTGTTAAGACGACTTTTATTAAGTTAACTATGTTTACGTAATTTATGAATTCTATTATTAAATCTCAGTTAAGTTCAAAATAAAACATTTTTTTATTCACATTTAATTTATTTCTCTCTTAAATGTCTTTTAACATTTTCAGTGCCCCAGTCAAACTTGTCGGTTCAAACAAAAAAATTCAGGTTTCAGTATCATTCTCATATATTCGTTCAGTACGTATAAATAAACTAGACGTCTTTAACGAATTCTAACATCAGTACTCAGCGCTAGAGCACTGAACGTATTAAAAAATGCTACTCCCCCCCAACTGCGTCAAAGCAGTAAAGCACATCCTGTGGTGTCCCGTCCCTCTTCAACCACACTCCACCTTCTCGAACTCCAGCATCTTCTCCCCCTCGCGGAGCTCGATCTGTGCCGCATCGTCCTTGATCCCCTTGAAGTGACACTCTATCTCATACAGTGTCTTCCCTTTAGTTTCTGGTAGCAAGAAGTATAAGAACACACCACACACGGCCACACAAAATGCATACACGAGGAAGGTGCCGCTCACACCTATCTGATCGAAGGAGAACGGAGCCGTCTTCACAACAACAAAGAACATGATCGAGAGGAACATCCCAGATATCCCACTTCCCAAGCTCCGGAACGCGAGCGGAAAGATTTCCCCAGCGATAGCCCAAGGGATAGGTAAGATGCCCAGAGTTTTCCCAAATATGTAAACGAGGGTCGGAATGACAGGTACCCATTTAAATTCTTCTGGTATGTAGCCGAAGTCTCTCAGATAGAGTAAGGTTGAGGTAATGACGAGGGACACGACGCTTACAATGATTCCGATAAAGAGCACGGTCCGTCTGTTGAGCTTGTTGACGACGACGCAGGAGAGTACGGCGGTCACGAACCGCACCACGTCCACCATTAGCATGCTGACGTTGGCGTCGATGGCTCCGGCGCTGACCTCCTCCATCATGGGCACCGTGTAGGACGGCACCACCGTCATCCCGGACACTTGGAACAGGACGAACATGAACATCATGATGTTCGTTGGCTTATAGAACTCCGGGAGCCTCACGATCTTCCTGTACTCCTGCCATCTCGAGCCTCTTCTTGTTCCTGTGACTTTTTTCTGACTGTTCAACAGAATCTCTAGTTCTTTTTCAGCATTGGCATCGTAGCCTCTGAACCAGTGGAAGGCTTTTCTGCACTGTTCGTTGAGGCCTCTTGAGGCGAGATACGGTGGTGTTTCCGGGGACAGTGTGACTAATATGAGGGATAATGCGTACACGCTGCCACAGGCCAGGCCTGCTGACCGCCAGTAAAGGATTGTGCCGAAGATGTGCGCGATCAGCATGCCGGTGGCGAAGGAGAAGGCGATGGTGGCCAGGAAGGCGCCGCGGTGCTTTGGAGCCGAGTACTCCGCGATGGAGACTGGCGCGGCCGCGGCCTGGATGCCCATACCGAAACCCTGGAATTTAGAAAGAAAACATAAGCACGTGAAGTACAATAAAAGATTCAGACTTTACTAAATCATTAAATATTATTGAAAAAAATTAGACGCTTCCAACTGGTTTTTCTGGAAATCTTTGGGGGAGTGTCCAGCAAAGAACGGCTGAGATGATAACGATGATGAATAAAAACTGAGATTAAATGAATGTTTAAGTAGGTATGTATTAGACACATTAGAAGTTTTACAAACATAAAAGATGTCTTCTAAGGGATATCTACCACATTCACTCACCTGTAGTGACCTGCTGACCAGCAACGCCGTGGGTCCCTTGGCGGTGACCAGCAGCGCCCACCCGCCGAGCGCCGGCAGCGAACTGAGCTGGTTGGTGAGCTTGCGGCCCAGCTTCTGCAGGCTGAACGGCGCCACGACGATGCCCGAGATCAGAGCTAGGCCCAGGATTGATGCTGGAAATATTATGTAGAACACTCAATTAATGTTTTTTTTTCAAGTCGATGAATTTATAAGAATATTGCTACTTTCCATAGTATTGCGGTCTGAAATAGTAAGTATATTATATGAAAGCAGAGGAGAAGGGCATTAACAAACGCAATCCTATACCCGCAGTGAGTTATACAAGGCCGATTGATGATGAATGTCCTCTATTTGTTGAGTAGGTGTAAACTTTGATCAGCCAGGGTCATGCAGAGCATGCGCGATCCCGTGACACTGGCTTAGGTAGTAGAAGGGGACCGGGGTGTTTTTAGTCGGTGGGAGTCCGACATATTCCCACGCCGCGCGCCGTGCCCTCGGCGTGGGTTAAAGTTATTAGCGTTTCACCACGGAAAAAAAAATTGTAAACTTTGATAGATGCTTAACAATTTATGTTGCTGTACCCTAAACAAGCAAACCAGGTAATCATTGTTCGGTTTTAGTGAGAAAAGAGCGCCGTTCAGGTATCTGATATGAACTATCACGATCTCCTTACAATTACACATCAGGTCAATAGATCACTACAAGTCGTGACTAGGCATGAGGCTTTGCGGGACGACAATGACTTGATTATATTCTGCAAGGCGACTACATCACGTGCCTATGGACAGTAGACATATAGACAGACATTTATTTGTCAGTACCAATAGTTCATTTGCGCAATCAGATTTACGGAATGCGAAAACAAAAGGAATTGTTGAATTGGTAAATGCTATTCTGCTAGATACGTTTAAAGGTTAAAGTTGATAAGAATAAGCCTGCCTGTAGCTGAATGCCTTATAAGCCTTTTTAGTAAATCACATTAAGTATATTATAAATGTTATTGCCGACTTTACTAAGTTCTTTGAACTTGTGTCGCGGTCAGGCATTGAACGGGACAAAAAATACTTTATCTGACAAAAAGTCTACACTATATTTTTTTAGTAAACAACATGCATTCAATTACTTTTAGTTACGAGTATTTCATGAAATTACTTTAAGTTCTATGGACTGTATGACGCATTTTGCAGACAAGTACAAAAGAGCAATCTTATAAATGTAATGACTGCAATTTTCCTATAAGTTTGCATGTAGACCATGTAGTAATGGAGGTTCCATGTTTGCAGTTGTTAACTAAGATGAAATGGCAACATGTGAGTTTAATTTAAAAATAATGTAACATGAGTCACAAAAAGACAGTAGGAAAATCAACATCAACCCTCATTGCTACTTCTGCATGAGTTGAAAATAATTCCGAAGTCGCTCAACCAATTAATTTGATATTTTAACCACGAGATTTGTAGTTGACACGTTCATATTTGCCATACTGTGAGAGTTGATTAGTCGATCGTTGACGATTTTAGAATAATCCCTAGGTGAATAAAGTTAGGAGATCTATTACTAAAGACTCCTAGGCGAAAAATAATTGCCTAAATTTCCGTTTCGGCCTGTAATTAACAGAAACCAGATGATCCTAAAACAGTCTTTGTGTACTTAATTGAGAGAGCTCAATGACCAAAGGTCTGTAAACAGATATTTTTGCAGTCACTCTATAATGATAAGAATCTTCGTATTTTTACTAGCTTTCTTGATCGAATCCTACATCACTTTGAAAACCGGAATCTTAGTTTTATTTACCTATCGAAACACAATTAACTAAATATATCACGTCAGTTAAACCAATAAATTGGTCTTGAAATAATAACATATTCTTTCTAGTCGAGCCCGATAAAAAAGGTAAAGTTAACTTTTTTATACTACGAGTACTTCCGCACTAAGGAATTTAATCCTTGTATCGCAGGGGGTTTCACAGACATTCAATTCACTTGCACGAAGACACCCAGACTCAGAACAACATAACGGGGATCAAACAAGCGCCACGTCGCGCACAGTGACAACTGGCGTGGTGACCTATACCACTCGGCTATACGTGCAGTCATAATTCCGTCATCCAAATTCTTGTTCTATTTCGTAGCTAGATCCTCAGTCCTCACCTATCCAGGACTCGTGTTCCGCGGTGAGCTTGAGCGCGGAGTCGGGCGCGCGCAGCTGCTGCAGCAACACGCCCGGGAAGGCTATGTTGGCGCCCGTGCCGATCATGTACAGCACCACGCCGCTCACCGCCAGCAACTGGAATGGTGATAGGGTACTGATTGTAGCATAGTTTATGTTAAAGTTAATAAAGATATTATGGAGTTCCTTGCCGGTTCTTCTCTATAAGAATGATACTTTGGAATCGCGCAACTAGTCAGTAAGTTTTGAAAGTGCCTTAAAAAGCCTACTCGAAATAAAAACCTTTTGATTTTGATCTATACTAATATTATAAAGCTGAAGAGTTTGTTTGTTTGTTTGTATGTTTGTTTGTTTGTTTGTTTGAACGCGCTAATCTCAGGAACTACTGGTTCGAATCGAAAAATTCTTTTTGTGTTGAATAGACCATTTATCGAGGAAGGCTTTAGGCTATATAATATCACGTTGCTACTATTAGGAGCGAAGAAATAATGGAAAATGTGAAAAAAACGGGGAAAATTGTTCATCCTTGAGGGCTTCCGTTGCGTGCGCTGCGAAAACGGTTCAAGATACACACAATATATGTATGTAAGAATTATTTCTATTGAAATGATCTAAAAAAATGTCCGCGACAGTATATGTCTATCTTTTAAGATTAACTCACTAGAACCGTTTTTATGGTAATTCGATCGAAATTAATGCATTAACGCACAGCCCAAACTACTGGACGGATCGGGTTGAAATTTGGCACGCAGGTAGATGTTATGACGTAGGTATCCGCTAAGAAAGGATTTTGATAAATTCTACCCCCAAGGGGATAAAATAGGGGATGATTTTTTATGAAACTTTGTTAAAATTAAACCGATCAGGCTGAGACTTTACATGCAGATAGGTACTATAACGTAGGCATCCGCTAAGAAAGATTTTGATAAATTCCACACATAAGGGGATGAAATAGGGGATGTTTGTAGAAATCTTCTTAGATTTTTGACTAGCCATGACGATAAACAAATCTCAGGGGCAAACTCTCAAATTTGCGGGTATTGACTTGAGAGAACATTGCTTCTCTCATGGGCAGTTCTATGTTGCTTGCTCACGAGTAAGTTCTCCCAGTAGCTTGATAGGTTTAGCGCCAAATGACAAATTAGTTAAGAATATTGTGTAGGTACAAGGAAGTTTCGTAGGCCCTAATTTTTTACACTAACTCGCTAAACAATAATACTTCTTAACGCGTGCGAAGCCGCGGGCAAAAGCTAGTTTTAAATATAATGAAAGAATTTTCGAAATCTGTCCTTAAAGAAGTCTTGCTTTCTCATGAATTTATGAGTGTGGGACTATTTTTTTCCTTTCCTCCTTGAGTTGTGGGGATTTTGGATACTGGATGTGCCTACTAAATAATTAAATACGAACCTGTCTCAGGAATGGAGACATCCTGTCGTACGTTCCTTCCGTCATGATTCACGAATTCTAGTCTGGGTCAGAAAAGAGGTCTTAACATCTGAAAAACAACAAAATATTTATGTTAGTGAAACGGAAAAAGTTAAGAAAACAAGAATTATAAAATCCGGAAACCTCCTCTTCGTAGGAAAAGTTGAGAGCCTCTTTCATAAAGTCTGATTTGTAAAAATGGCTGAATGTTTTCAGACAAAATTCTTAGACATTAAATTTATTTTACTTTCTATTTGTTTTTCCACACCTATTACGTAAGTGATGTCACAAGCAAGTATTTACAATAACATACAATAGCTGAGTCAACATCATTCAAGTTTGTCCATTACATTACAAAGTAGGTATCGCGGTAGACTTAGTGTCTACTTTCAAAGTCTAGTCTAAAGAGAAAGTTAGCTTGAAGTGATTGATAGAGACGGAAGATTATACAATATGAGTGAGGGAGATAGCGATATGTTAAATATAATGGCAGCTCGATAGTATTCCTATCTATAGGGAAAAGTAGCGGAGTTTCCGAGTTATTTGTGTTAACAGGACGAAATCAATACTAATGGGAGAATCCAGTAATTGGATAGTCGTTCGCTTCGTTTGCCCAAATAGCACAGAAAAGGTGTTATGTTAACCTAATATCTAAATAGCTTAATGAAATGTTGCTCTGTGTAAGCAGTTACAGTCTAGAGCCACAACTGTTGGACTGCCAAGTCTGAGGTCGTGGGTCATCAAGTGCGAATTACAAAGTTATGATCACTTGCTGAAATCGGTGAACAAGAAACATCGTGAGGAAACCAGCACACCTGAGAAATTTTCAAGGATGTGTGGTGCCACGTCAGAGCCCTTGAGGTAGCTTAAAACTCTAACACCAGCTAGGAAACCAATAACACAATAAGAAGAACAAAAACTGTATCTCAAAAAATTCTGAGTCTAAAAGTGTAACACCATGTGACATGAAAATCAAAAGCACAGTACTATTTATTAAGCCTCATTGTAGGTATACCCTAAGTGATAACCTATATAAAATAAATTTGAATCATGTGATTCAAATTACAGTTCAATGATATAAAATCATAACAATCTCCCTCTAGTTGAAAATGGTTGACATCAATTGACCCACAATATACAGAGTGATGTTTTTATTAAAATGCACAATAATAATGTTGACGATGTTGACAAACCAATTCGCGACATTGCGTACAATTTTATAGGTATTTAATAAAACATGAATAAAGGAGTTCTTTATGTAATTTAAACGTGTCTTGTGATGGTTCAATGACTCTCAATGACAATTAATTTATTCAATAATTTCAAAAAAATATAGCAAACCGCCCCAGCTTTGCACGGGTGCAATGTAATAACTGTCGTGAGGTGGATTCAGATCTATTATATGGTTTACTCACACATATTTATCGGGGTAAGCAGACTAGTTTCGGTTTCAACCGAAGTCCTTAATCATGGGCTGACGCGGCAGGCGAGCGAGTCTAATCAGTTCGACTATACCTAACATATTATAATTATCATCAACTCCTGGGCATATCCCTCCCCTCTTTTCTATCACTGTCCACTTTCCTCAGTGTTACGCGTCTTAACCAAGCGTATCCAGTAAATCATCAACTAATCGTCCTAGTTCTTAAATCATCATTCCCCAGCCTTATCCCAATTATTATTTGGGGTCGGTGCAGCATGTCTTCTTCTTCCACACGTTCCTATCTGACGTAATCTCGCAACACTCGTCCAGGTTCTTAAATAAATGATATTAAGTACCGTAGCAAGTTTTCTTCTCAAGAATTAAATAATGTAAGTACCTTTTTGCACTAATAAGATGACAAAACGGAATAGAATGTAGGTTAAGTCTTTCACAATACTTATGTAATACCTATATTGTTAGCACATACTTTCGCGTCGTGAAAGTGTATGAAAACAATAATACTCAGCGCGTATTATCGAAACAAACCGAACAAAGTGTATGAGACTGTACACTGCAAAAACTCATGGGTTTACATATTTTACTTTCTCTATAACGTATGGTAAAAGACCTGTGCCCAGCACTGGGACAAGTATAGGCTAGAATTTTTGTTTTTTTTTGTGAAAGTTGTTATTCTTTATCCTCAAACAAATTTTATCAAAAATAACTCTCTAAGCAGGAAAATGGTAGATATGACACGGATGAAGAGTAATTTAAATAATGGAATCAATGAGATTCATGAAAAATATTAGCTACAGAAAAAAATATTTTTACATTTTATCTTCACAGATAAAAATATCACAGCAGAATTATCACAGAAAAATATTTTCTACATTTTTTTTATGTACGAACATATACACATGAATTCTAATTTATTCTTATTATAATTTGGCGGATTAATCAGACAGCACAGTTAACATAGAATAAGAAGTCTATAAGAGAGGCCTCTGCCCAGCGGTGGGTATAAGTAAAAGCTAATAAAAAGTCTGACAGACTAAATAAAATAGACTTTTCGTACCCAGTCTTTTCTATTGATTTTCTTCTGAGATTGCGGTGAAATTGCGATAGTTTTCGCATATTCCGGTATAACATATGAACAAAAAGTATACTGTGCCTGTATCTTGATAGCAGCACGTGATTGTCGAACGTGCGCCCGCGCATGTTACGGCTTGCAGTTTTATGATCGTAACGCATTCGGTTTTAATATTAATTGTATGCAGATTGTATCTGTTAACTATGCAGATTTGTTAATAAGAAGGTATAGTTGGAACTATTTCTTTATTTACCGTGTGGTGTCCGGATATAAAGAATAGCACCACCCCATATCCTCCACTGGGTGTCGTAAAAGGCGACTAATGGACCTTAAGACCCAGTGCACTGTACCAAGCACCTTGGGTCACCCGAATAGTGGCGGGTAAACCACCAACAATCGCATTCCCAAAGAGGGTTAGTGTCAGGCAGGCGGCCGACTATAAAACCATAGCCAAATCTTTAAGCAACATGTCTAGAAGACGTGTTGAGCCGACCCCAAGTGAAATGGGATAAGGGCAGGAAGATGATGATGAGTTGGAACTATTCCTCTACATCTTATTTAAAGTATTATCAAAGATTTAACAAAAAAATAAAGCAATATTTTTCAAAATCAAAATCTACCAGGCTACTAAGTAGCACTTTTTAAACGTCCATGAAAAAAAACCAAAAGACAGCACCCATAACGCCCAATCCTTTCAAGTCAAACTTCATGTTTTCAAATGTTTCTTATAATGTTGTTTTTTTTTCTGTTTCTACCTCTTTTACAGATACGAATAAATAAATAAGACAAAAGTTTAATTTTTGTTATTCAAGTTATTAAAAATAATAAGAATCTGACTTACCTAAAAACCACGCGATCTAAAAAGAAAAAAAACTTTTTTTTACCTATTAGTAAAATACCGAAGTGATTTCCTTACATCACATATTTAATTTACTCATTAGATTTTTCATAGTAAAATAAAAGTGAATGGAAAATAATTGTTTTGTGCAATAATCTATCATAGTAATATAATCACAGTAATTTAGTTGTAGTATATAATTTTGAAGAAATTACATGACAGCGGCAGAAATGCCAGTGACCATATACATTCAAACCACAAAGATTGGGTAACTCGACTGATTACTATCAATATGTCGCAATAAAAAGTAATTTAAACATAATTAGACTTACTGTAGCTGTTAATAGTCAAAATAGAAATGATTTTCAGTCGAATATAAACCAAGAACAAAAAACAATCTCTAAAGTTGGTCTGCTATTACAGATTTCTTCTGATATAAGCAGCGCCCTCGTGTTTTCTTGACCTTTTGTGTGAACATAAACTATTAAATAAATAGTTTTCGGCGGCGATAGCGATAAACCTACAGTTTTCTGGCTAATTTAATTAATCTGTTGTCAAAACTGGTTATCACAAACTTTCCACAGGTTAACCATAAGACAACCAATCACAGCGCTTAACATGCGAAAGTTGTAGTCTAGGTGGTCCCCAGAACAAGCAATTGTACTACGGGAAGTTTTCTCTTAAACCCGACGACTTAAATCTGCAAGTGACCACCGCCAAACACATTCGTAGAGGTTCTTACAATCAGCAACAGCGGTCGTATAATACGATCAGATAGAAAGTACCAGTAGGTATTTTTCAATATCATGTAGGAATTGGTCTTTAGTACATTGTACATTTACTTGACTGCATGGATAACTGAGCGGTATAGGTCACCACGCCAATTACCACTGTGCACGACGTGTCGCGTGCTGGATCCCCGCGTAGGACAAGAATTGTGCGATCTGCAAATGATTGTGAGAGAGAAAAGAGTCTGGGTGTCTTTGTGCGAATGTATGGAATGTCTGTGAAGCCCCCGCGATACAAGGATTAAATTTCATAGTGCGAGAGTCGATTTTATAAAAAAAAAATAACCTACTTCAGATGACAAACCTGACAGTACAAAGTACTCATTTTTTGATTGTGTACCGTGGCATTATTGATTTATGTTGTTCACTTTACACCACTGAATTGTCTTCTTGCTCTATCAAAGGACGTTACACTCTGTAACCAAACCCAATTACCTTGGCATCCGCAAGAAAACTACCTAATTAGTGGAAGTAATTAGGAGGAGTAGGAAAAATGTATTCATCATAGATATTGTGACAGTATTGAGGAAGATTATCAAGTGCTTGCTAAAGACTTAACAAGATAAATACTTAATAAAGTGTCCACTTATTATCTTACACTTCCAAGTAAGAGTTCCAAGGAGGTCGGTAATTCCCTGAAGCAACAATTTGATTACTTCAGTTGGTATTTCTTTCTTAATTATTGTTAGTCCTGGTAATAACTGTTATAAGGTGTTGTAGTAACTAAAAAAAAACTAGCGTTAAACCGAAAACCACCCCCTACATTTAAATAAGAGTCCAATGAACTGACACCATATTCTTAAAAAACAAATTAGGCCACTAATTTACACTCTACGAATGTCAAAAATATAATAAACAGCACCCAGCATCGCCCGCCTTCACCAAAGAAACAGCGTAACAAACTCTCCAGTCACACGCTGTCCTTTACAATAAAATCGATAATTACAATATTAGTAGGAACCCTTCTTCACAATCAAATATTTGAGGTCAATATAAACTATAATGAAATTGAAACTATTAAGTAACTACTGAGCCCAAGGTTAGCAGACCGACCAGCCACCGCAAGCAGCACCCGTTCACGACTATTACGGGGGGATTAGCCATCACCCCCCTCGCCATATTTGAGGAAAGGAGGTGATGCCACCGCCAAGAGTGACAATTTAACTAAGGGAGCATGATGTATCTGGTATCGGCATAAGAGAGAAGAATATGTCGATCATTAAAGAAAATTAAATAATAAATATATCGTATACGAAACCAAATTATAATAATATACTCAGTCAAAAAGTTCTAAGCTGTCATTAATAGCTATAAATTTAAATACACTCCTCATATTTTTACATGGCTAAAAAGAGTTGAAGCAAAAATATTCATCCCAAATATAGTATCAAATCAAATTCTTAATTTTGAAAATTAGCTGACATTAACATATTTTGTATTTAATAGAACAATACAAAAAAGTCAAACATACGGAAGGTTTTTACTAGTCTAGCAAAACATCAAAAATGTCGCTACAGGGTATAATATTTTAATTAAATACAGCACATATTACTATAATATATCAAACTAATAATTTCCTATACTAAACAAGGATTTCCGTTAACTAATGTTTAATGAGGTAGTGTTGTTTCTAACTGACCTCTCATTGACTAATGTGAGTGCACCGTAATGATTGCAGTTCGTTGTAAAGCAATATCTTATTATATATCTAGGAACAGGATATTTGATTATACGGGAAATTAATTTAATTAAGGCTAAAAGATTCACTATGTGTTGTTACTATCGATATTAGTTTTAATTAACTATTGCTATAGGTACTATGCTGGTGCAAAATTTGCTGCAAAAATATAATCCCGTGATGCAGTCGGCTATAATAACTTCATACCAAATTTCGTTAAAATTACGACATCCACCTGTCTGATCGTGAAAGTGTATCAACCATCCATAGATTATGAGAAACATTTGCATATATATGTAATATTAGTATGATAGATAAATACGCAAGTTTTGAACATATAGCGTACTTAAAACCCTAAAAATAAAACAGACAAAAATTCAGCATCCCGTGTTCTTCATCACTCCGTTAGTGCTTAAGCTGTGGAAAAGGAATTCCAAAGCAGCTCCTCCACTCCTTTCAAAATAAGTAGCTAAAATAAATGAGGTTATCAAGGAACCGTGCAAAATGTTGACGCTGATATGACTATGATATAGCACGTCATTTGACACGTTTCGTTAGGAAAAAGTCGGGCTTGAAAAACCAAGGCACAGACTCTAGGTTTCATCAGTTAATGAGATCTTATACAAACCCACAATTTCGACGCGTTGGCTGTAATATATTATTTACTAAGTAAAGAACAACATCGGTTACGTATACTTAAACTGTAATTATTTTACCGTAAACTGTAATTATTTTATTTTAATTATTTTTTAGAAGAAATAGAAGAAATAGATGTTGGTCTAGTGGTTAGTGGTCCTGACTGCTATACCGGAGGTCATGGGTTCGATTCCCACTTAGTGCAAATGTTTGTGTGAGTGTTTGGGTAAAATTTATCTATAATAAATGTGAAATATAACTAAAAATATATACGTATGTTTATCAGTTGTCTAATAACACAAGCTACTTACGTGTATTTAAATTGAGACTAGACGGCATTGTATGAATGTTGAGGAATATTTATTTAATATCTATTTCATCTAAATTGTTTTAACCTTCAGAAGCCTATAATTATTTACCCAGAATCAAAGTGGGAGGCTAGGAGGGGTGGAGGGTTAAACCTCCCTAGTTATTTGGTCCTTAGTGACAGAGCAATCTAAATAACAACTTGAGCTTTTAATAAAGAGATCTCAATCATATCTAAAGAAGACATTTCCGAGAAAGGAAGGCTTACCTTCAATAAATATAATGAATTCTTCGTGTACTTTGATCCCTCGCAATCGAAAAGGGTTTTAATCTCCTTGACAACCCTTTGTACAGTCGGTAGAAAAACTCGTTTAAAGGAACAGATTTTTAAAGTATTAATACTTTTTGCAGTTAGTAAAAACTTCTTGTTTTTGCGTTTTAAGTTTAGGTCTGTGTCAAACCTATTTTGTTAATGAATTGCACGACAGCAAATCACTGAATCTGTTAGTAGGTACATACCTACTGGTTCTGGAAATTAATATGATTGTGTCTCTCTGCCTTAGAAACTGTCTTAAATATTCTGAAAACTCTACAATGGTGATATTCAGTAGACTAAACAGATATCCGGTGTTAAAGTTCTGTCAACAACCTGATCTAGTGTTTAGTGGCCTCAACTTATACTGGAGGTCGTGAGTTCGACTCCTACTCAGGGCCTAAGTTAGTGTGATGAGCACGACCTTTTGCTCTGTTTCTGGGTGAGAAAGAAATATATAAGCGTGTGTTATCAGTTGTCTCTGTTCAATACACAAGCATAGCGTTATGTGGATCATCATCATCATCATTATCATCAGCCCGTTGCAGTCCACTGCTGGACATAGGCCTCTCCCAAGGTACGCCACAGAGCCCGGTCTGCTGCTTTATGCATTCAGTCGCTGCCGGCCCTCTTGTGTTATGTGGATGTTGAGGAATATTTATTTATTTATTTTGTTCCCTTAACCGGCTTCGAACTTATTGCAATTTCTGTGTAAATATCTTCTGCAAATCTGTCAATCCCCACGTACTTTTGTTGCTGACGTTACCATCCATTTAATGTTGTATTGAACAAAACAGCTCAAGGATCATGTTTAGGATAATGGTATTTCACAGTATAATAGACTATTTTTATCTGCATACTCACATGGGAATATAAGCCTTATTGCTACAGAATACAGACTATTTCCCAAAATACCTTATTATAATTAAGTGTATTATGAGATTTGTATCATAGCAACTGAGGTCGAATCTCTTCAACAGGTATATCGTAAGCAATATCGGGTTATATTCAGGATATATAAGATTCAGGGGTTACCTCAATATGTGTAATCATTAGGTACTTAATATAATAGGTATTTTATTAACACATTATTTTATTATACATGTAATACTCCACGACTTTTATCACAGAAAAAATGATCGTGCTCATCTCACAAAAAATTGTCCTGAGTGCGAATCGAAGCCGCGACCTCTGGTATAGCAGTCAGAGCCACTAACCACTAGACCAACAGGCCCGTCAAATTACACTTTGGTTGTTAAGGATTCTTTTCCTATTGATAAGAAGCAGGTGTTGATCAACTCACTACTTACTTAGCGAATAGATGATTTCAATTTTAATTAATACATGGATCCTGGTGCTGTCCGTAACTGATCGTATCTGTGGTATCTTTGTTAGAAGATTTAAGAAAATGTACATATTAATATCAAACCTGAGGGCCTGCCACCACTTTTTAAGAAATATTATTGCAGGTATGGAACAGTGACGCCGCTCTATGCCGCGTAGAGCTATATTAGCAATAGGTCCTTTGCAAGTTTGAGCACTGCAATTCCTATATTCTGACTAACAATATGTCTGTTAGTAAAACAGGCTATATTTATTCAGGCGTTATTCCTATAGTCCCACACGAAGGGAAACTACACGATACAATCCACGGGGCGTCACGACTTATGGCCAGTTAAGAGAGTGTTTTCTAAGACCTTTATAAAAACTTGTATAAGGGCTCTTTCAATTTAGACGTTTCGTGTCGTACGGCTGCCGCACGTTAACCGTGCCGCTGGTGATAGCCCGCTGCCGTACCGCTGCGGTACGTTAGCCGTCCGACACCAAACGCCTAAATTGAAAGCGTATCTGACTGCCGTGCGTTTGCATGTTAGTGTTGTTTTAAATTCATGTGACAGCAGTGTAGCCATGGACTCTGACGAAGAAACATTACTGTTAACATTTATTAACAAATTTTATTAACATTACTGTTAATAAAATTTGATTGAAATAAATAGTTACCTGCTGCGTTTTTTTCACCAGTATTTTTATTTTTAAAATCCTTTATAAATTTTTCACATATACCTTCCCAAGCATTTTTTGTTTCCGTGCGATTACTGTGTTTGTCGCTTCTGGAGTTCCATATAGCAGGACGTAATTCAATTTAATTTATAAATTCTTCCACGTCTATATCATCCATTTTAAGCAAATAATAAACATGAAAATTCAATGAAATTAGCTGTCACGTTTAGTCACCGCACTATTCAACAGCGAAATGAACACGTGGAGCTTGCGACGTTGCCGTCCTGTCGTCGTGCGTTCTCGGTACCGACATCGCACTGTTGCCGCACCGTGCGATTTGTATGAAAACAAATGACCGTCCTTGCACCGTACGACAAACGCACCGTTTCGGCACTGCTGCGGTCCGACACGATACGGCTAAATTGAAAGAGCCCTAAAACACTACTTTATCCTGACACTTGCCTCTCTAGCCATACTAAAGCACTCTCCTAAAAACTTAACTAATATAAACCTACCAAAAGGAATATTACGAAACTATATCACGGCTTATCCAAAGGCCATCTGCATGTCAAATGTCGGACATTACGATCTAGTTCCCAACACGAATCTGCTGTGTGATTACATAAATATTAGGTATATTATATTATCATAACCTACTCTTATCTTCGACATGACTAATGTAATAATGAACCAGTTCAAATCCAATTTGATAATTAAACTTAATTGTACGATACAAACCTACTAATAAGTATTATAAATGCGAAAGTTTGTAAGGATATGGATAGATGTATGTTTGTTACGCTTTCATGCTGAAATGGCTAGATCAATGTTGATGGTTACTTGGTACTTAATTACTTGGAACTTGGTAGCTCTCTAATAAATAAGCCCCTTTTTAACCGACTGCGTCGGAGGGGTTAATGTTTCTTATTGGGCTAAGATGCGGATATAATGGTAGATATAGAACTCTACTCTTTTCCAAAAGGGAAAAGGTCTCCCTCAAGTCCTTCCACGATTCTCTTTCTTGCGCCGTTTCGATCTCTCGTGTAGCAATAAATTACAACGACGGAAAAAGTGTTAATTTCTTATCACGAAGCAAATCGCAACGTTTATCTATCAGGATAATGTTTAAATAATTGAACGATTGTTACTTATATTCATTAATTAAACAATCTATTCGCGATCTGGTCGAGATCACAGGAATGATGTGGACAGGGATAGCGTAAGATTAATCATTTTTTAGAAGTAAGCTATGCCCAGCCGTGGACATCCTCTCTATCAGAATCAGGGCTAGTACCCAAAGGGCAAGACAGTTACATGTGTTAATACTTCTAAAGTGCATTATTTACGCCTATCGTAAAGCTTAATTAAAGAAAGAAGAAAGTCTTGTAAATACATTTACAACACCAAAATTAGGGTACAAATTGTTAATGATTCAATTTGATTAATATATCAACGTGCATCAGCTGCAATATGCTACATTATAAGGACATATAATATAACTTGCCATTCTCCGTTTGTCTTAAGTTCCGTGAACCATAATGTTCTCGTTGGTTCTTTGTGATTTGCTCGTCAATGAGTATTTATCGTAAGTGCACAATTTAACACTAAATATTATATATTTAATGTTAAACGTTTTAATAGGATAAAATCGTCGTTAAAATATGAATTAAAAAATAACGTAGTTTTAATTTAGGGCATAAATCTTTTTTCATAGTAAGAAGACTCAAGTTATATAAAATAATCAAATAATAATGAATTTCTAAGTTTAAAACTCGTGTTAAAAATATAGTTGTAATAAAAAAAAATTGGTGCTAACATTAGCAGTTAATTACAATTATCTAATCTAAAACATAATACAAATGTCAAAAGTTAACTCATTTAAATACTTAATATCTCTGTTATGAACATTGTATAACATTATCAAATATCATATTGTACCTTCAGCAAAAAAACCTTCGTAAAACATATTTATGAAAGGAACTCTAGCATAGTAGCTAAAAGCACGTTAGTTTATTTATTCACGGTTCAATCCCGGCACGTAACAATTATATGTACCGTTATCAGGCGTCGTAATATTTGTTTGTATTTTATGATAAGACTTAGGTACACCAAAGTCGGAAGTAACTTGAAACTAATGTAAATAAAATTAACACAATGTACAAAAAATTAACATACTTTCTAAAGAAATTATAATCACTGCAAATATCATCAAGATTTCCTCACGTCTGTACACCAAATCAACAAACATTGGCCCTTTGGCCACACGTTAATATACATTGCACTTTTAATAAACTAAACACAATAAAAACATTAAGAAACGCATCAATGAACTTGAAAACGCAACCAACGTGGCCAACAACCACGTGTTTGCACCAATACCAACAAAAGAAAACCGAATTTAAACATAAAAACGAGAAAAAAAACACTAACATAAGAAATAATAATAGAAATAATTCACTCACGTTTTATATTTCAATTGTATGTAATATTATTAAAGTTACACTTCAGTAACAGAATACGCGTGACGTTGGCGATAGTCGGGCCAACACTGCCGGCGCAACACACCGGCAGGCGAAACTGGTCGTCACAGACTGTATGCCTTTGTAACAACGACCGGTCCTCCCATACCACACTAACGATCTTCCCTTAAGTAAAATAAAAAAAAGACAATAATAATATAAGTACAAAAAAAGTGAATAAAATATTTAAAACATATAATTTTTTAACATGAGAGTTGAAGTCTTTTAACCTTGAAAACATATGATCCGATTGACATGGAAGAAGCGACTCTCTTGCGTCATCAATTCATTGAAATCATAATGTTATGCATATTTTTTATTAACAAATCATTCGTAGCGTCACGAGTTTGATGTGTGTACCTAGCAATGCTATTTATTAACAAAAACAGGAGTCAAATTGTCAACGATATTAAACAATTGTGAATAATGGCCTAATAATAACACATTATTCAGTTTTGAGTGTCAAACTGTCATTGTAACCTTTATAGACAAATACACATTTAAGAACATCTGAAAGGCATGGGTTTCAGAATGTAGAGACAATGTCATTTCAATTAAAAAATAAGTGATTGTATTAGTTTAAATGTAGCTGTTTCGAGAGCGTCATCAAAATGTCATGATGTCACGAAATTTAATTTCCACAAATTAAAATTAATCATAAATGAAACAATAATACTCGAAAACCTTACATAAGTGATGCTCTATCTCACAATAACAACGTTTTTCATTTATTTATATTACAAATACTATCAGGGTGTTCTTAAAACCTTATTCCAAGCTATCCGACACACACATTCTATCTATAGAATACATAATAAATAGCATTCTCTATTATTCTTTAACCCACTAATTAATTTCAACAGTTTCTAATGCAAATTAGTGATATGTAAATCAGGCAATTAGAAATACTATCGTATCAACTCCGTACGCCGAGTCTGGGTTAACTTTGTAATTTGTTATAATGTAAAAGGAGTGAATATAAACAAGTCAGTATTTCTTGCAAGGTATTTACAGCTCTTAACAAGAAGGTCTTCTCTTTTTCTTTCGTTAAGTAATAGTTCCTACGTTATAGATAGAGTATTAATTTTAGAAAATTAGAGAATTTACACTTTTTTCTTAACATTTTCCTAAGCAATGTAGATTCAGTCGTAGTAGGTATAATATCACTATCTGACAACTTATTGCAATACGAAACTATACCAACTCTATAGGCTAATTCTTTGCTTTCGGAAGACGTGATAGCCTAGTGGTAAGAGCGCAGGACTGCCAAGTCAAGAAGTTTCATCGGGCTACGAGAGTAAAGGAATAGAGCGTTCAACTGTGTGCGCAAACACAGGGGAACGCTCTATTCCACGCTTGTGCACTATAATATGTCCAGCGTAGCTGGCTGGTGTCATAGTAACACTAGCCGCCGTGGCTGAAATCGGTCCGGACATTATTAGACTAACTCCATCACCTAAGAACTAATAATCTCAAGCATAAACAATCTAAGAACTGGTTGAAATTAATAAAAAACCTAAGTGTTTGCATCGATTCTTATATTTACAGTTCACTTAGTAAACGATATCTCATTACTCAAAGCATTTTAAAAGCTTGTCCGATTGCCGATTGCAAAATGTTTTTATAAGCCACAAACACAAAAAGTAATTCCATATTATTACCTTGATTGCGTGTTAGCAAATGCTCTGTAATCTGGTCCCAGTGTTATTATTATTAAGAACCATTTAGCAAGTCACGAAGTCACATAAGGTAAAGTTGTAACAAAAGGCTAATTATTTCTTGTTATAAAAACAGTTGACAGACAACAAACGGATAGTCACTTCCTTTTGAAGTCACGTGTTCATGTTCATTAAAATCTTGAATCAATAGTAACGGCCTGTAAATATCTCTGTGTTGAGCAAAGGCTTAAAGATCGTCTGCCGGGGCTGCAGGATGTTCGTAAGAGTTACAGCGACCCTGGCACTCAAAGGGCTCCAGGAGGAACATAGTGGGTTTCAGTCAGTAAAAATCTGACACTCCCTCCCGCTGCTCCCACAAGCGGGCGGGGTAATTTGATGACTTCCTTACAAAAAAAAAGAGCCTAAAGATCGAAGAGAATAGAAGTCATCACGACGCTCACTTACGGATGGTGAATACAGAGGCTTTAGCATCAATTAAACAAAGATTGGTCGGGTTGTGATAACCGAGTGTTCCTGTGACTCTGTCTTAGGCAGTAGAAGGGGCTCGAGGTGTTATTAGTGCCCGACATATCCTCACGCCGTACCCTCGGCGTGGGATGAAGCCATGAGCGATTTTCCCCGGAAAAAAGGTTGTGAGTATCAACACTTAAAGTCGGATTGCGATACAGCTCTACATAGCATAGAGCTGCGAATTTCTTTCACAAATCCACCCGTTTTTTTCGTAATAGTTCTTTGAGTGTAAGTATTGGTAGGGCTCCTGATTTTGCTTCTTTATTCGTTTCCCATACCAGATAGAAACACATTTGCTATTTGCTACAGCCTCTACTAAATATTTAAATATATACCTTAGTTCAATCTTACAAGAAGAAGTATTCTCAAGTTACACGCATAACGAGTCTTGCTCGTAACCGAATGTTTAGATAACAAAGAACGTGAATATGACGCCATCTAACTGTTACCAACTCAGTATAAATGTTTTTGGAAAATATTCAAATATATTAATTACCCAATATGTTTCCTCAATACGCAGATAATGATGGAATATATAATTTTCCTTCATTGACGTATTGTGAATAATGTTTTATATGATAAAAGTATTACAATTCATAAATGTTACGTTATCCTTACTTCTCAAGGATATAAAAGGTACATGCCTTCTCTATTTATTTAAGTAGTATAAGTTTAGTTAGATTTGTTTTAGTTTTAACCAACATTGGTTTTAGTTCTAGCACTTTAGCCTTATGACATAGGTATCAAGAAAGTTGACAGCGAAATTGTTAAACGTACAGACATACCATACTTTAAATATTATTGTTTTCTTGAATCAACAAGAAACTCTATTATTTCCCTACGTCTTTCTTTAACCTAGCTAGGCTATTAGAATGCCTATAATAATAATGTAATGTAAAGTTTTATAAATATAGGTTAAAGAAACCTTTAGTAAAATATTTAAGTTCAAAGTTTATAAACTGAGAGATATCTTGTAATTTATTATGTTTCAAGTGTTAACAATGCTTTTTGTATAATGATAAAGGAATGAATTACGTCATAACCAGACATACAAAACTCGGTAATTTACTCAACATTCATTCCTTACTTTTTATTAATTTTGTAGTCACCGTGTAGACACCATAATATGTTATCAATTAGCTGTTATAAAATCCACGACCTCGCTCGCGCGAATGTCGTTTTCGAGGCTGAAAAATCCTAACTGTCCTTTAACTCAGTCGGTTGAAAAGTAGTTTACTTATTAATCCAGGGTATTATCTAACTTCATGTCAAATTTCATCAAAATTGATCCAACCGTTTAAGCGTAAAAGAATATCAAACATCCATCTATCCCGCATTCATAACATTAAGTAGGATTTCTTTTAATTGGACAAACAAACAAAAATGAAATCCAAAGGTGCCTAGCTACCACAAAGTCTTGAAGTAAGACTGATGCATTTGAGGAAGCGAGAATGTAGAGCGGTGTCTCTCCCCCACTAAAGCTATATTCTTCACCATCCTTTAAGAGGTAGTAGGCACCTAGTTTCTTTGTAGGTTGCAGAAATGCATCAAATTCTATAAAGTAGTTCTTGTGAGCAAACAAACTTACAACAGGGACTTTACACTGTAGAGTTCTGTAAATTATAGTTAGTTGATATAATTTATCGATCTTCGAGGACTACACAAATAGTTAAACTTCCTACGATAAGTACAGTGGTTTGTGCTTCGGTAGATTCCTTAGTACTGATAATTAATTTATCTTCAACATCATCATTGTCAATAAACTTGGGTCACAATCGTCTCTCTTTACCAATCTCGTCTAATCAAGTAAAATTTAGCGTGTTTAAAAGCAAAGCAATAAACAAATCATTCATCACAATCAACACAAGACAAACTAACAAAAAAATACGACTAAAAATGTTTTACAGACATCCTGAATGCCACCAGAAAAGGCTCTATTTTCTACTCTACTATCTTGAAGCTTCGATAGTCATTTGTTTTTAAACTTGCCGGCAGGAATAAAAATAATAATTAAGTCCGTCTATATAATTATTATTTTTATTCCTAACGCGGGGTAAAGAACTGTGTGCAAACAATCGCTGCCGCCCATCCAACTCTTGACCGCGATAGCGTTGCTTAACCTCAGGCTTAAATACAAGAGCCCACTCGAACTGTCCAAGTTATTGATTAGTTAAAGTAGATTAACTATTGGTAAAGTATTGTTTGAGAAGTACTTATGATGTCTAGTTAAGCGAACTATTAATCCAGTGGTTGGATATCGATCAAAGTAATTAAAACTATAAGTTTAAAAATTATTAAGGTTCTTGGCAAACTATTGACTATACTTATATAATTACAGATATCGCCATGGCTAGATCGCTATCGTCTATGATTATCATGTCATGTCAAAACATGGTTAGTGTGCGTAAAGTTTTTATTAAGGAAGTAATTGCTTAAGTTCATAAAAAATTGGCATTCTGTACGCTCAGGTACGTTCTACCAGCACTAATTTTGTTAAAAATGGTTCAAAATTATGGTAAAAGATGAGCTTATAATTAGGTTTCACGACTCCGTGTCAATGTCAGCTATAATTGCAAAAAGGTCCCAAAATCAAATTATATCCCAATCTCATGAGTGGTTTGTACGTGAGAGGAACATAATAGATTATAGTTAAATAAATTATATACAGCTTTGTGTTATTGAATTACAGCTCTATTATAATTACTCCTTCGAATCAAAAAAATCCTACTAAACGTTGCATATACAAGGATGATGACGATGAGGATCGGCGGCACTGGAGTGCAATCTGTAATTTTATTATGGTGACGTTCCAAAAATTACAACATAGTCTAATTTCAATACTTAAATGACTTTATTTTGATTTTGATGACAAACTAGACCGGGAGTCTGCAAGAGACCCCCGGTTTTTTGTTATTTTTCCGTCCAACTGAGGACCTTTGTGCGTGAGTCTGATACACCACCGCTTTAATCTCTAACTTCATCATCATTTATCGTCATCATCTCAGCCCGGAGCCAATGCTGGGTATAAGCATCCCCTTTTTTCTCCCATTTGTGCGTCCTTCATCAACAGCCTTGTAAATACGAGACGCTATCATTTTGTACGGAGATAATCGTTTCTAGACTAAAATCGCCTGTTATCGGAGTCTTGTGACCTCTACGTAGGTTCTAATTAGCCTCCACTTGAGTCTGTCTTTCTCCATGATGTACGAGAGTTGTGATTACTTCACCTTTGTGAGGTAACCTTACCACATGACTGTCTGTCTGTCACGTGAGCGTTACCTAAGCTATACCTCAAGCCTTTCGAGTTCTGTCGTAACCTCTAATGAGATGACATAAGTTTAATTTATTTTAATGTTAGATGAAGGTTGTTCGAATGGTTTTCTAATAAGAATAAAAAAATAAGTTCTATTTGGGTTAGTACTATTTAATTTGGCGAATAATTAGGATCGTTTGTAGTATACAGTTTACTGATCAAAAGACTTTCAAAGAATAAACTTTTACAGAGCTTGATAGAATTACTTGCTCATCGATTTCCTATAAAAAGCAAAATCCTGTAGGAGTTGTGTCTTAAAAATAGGTCGGCGCCTGAAAATGTACATCACATTTAAGTTGTCCAAAAACTATAAGAAAAAAAGTAAAACAAATAGTTACTTATTTAAGTGTCAACCTTGAGTGTTCTAAGTATAGGTTTATAACGACACCACCATCAAGTCTTTACTTACATCATTTTATTTGGACTGTCAAACTTTTTGCAGGCCATACTTTTTGCTCCTACGTGTTTAAAAAAATGCTATTGTGTTTACATATTTAGTATTAAGCAAAAAACAATGGCCATTCTTGTAGGGAGATAATAAATAAAGCGATTAGTTCCACTGTAGATTCGGATTAACACTGACATTATTTGAGTAACATACCTATATTTTTTTCCACATGAATAATATATCTAGACATAAAGGAAAAGTAACTTCTCATGTTCATATGAACAGCTATTTTATTTATTAATCTCATCAGCGGAAAAGCAAAACGTCATTTATTCATAACTTACTCACATTACCACTCACATCAATCACTTAGAATTCAGGAGATAATATTTATTTATTCCGTATTTCCATCCTTAATATGATTATTTAAGCACTTTTTCTTAAAATACACCATATTTCAAAGGGGTAGGTTATCATTTACGGACTCACTTTACTCATTATCACCAATTCAAACTCTACCGAGAGGCTTGCAGTCTCTTCTCAATTTTGTAGAGTTCAAATTGTTGCACCGCATGCTTTTCGCACTGACTCCATACTATGTATCTCATTTATATGACTAGTTCGTATAGTTTCTTGGGCCTCTGTACCCTTCTCTCTATAAAAAAGTCGACATCGTCTCTTAGAGCAAATGTGAAAGGAAGACGCTGTTTTAGGTTGAGTACGACGTCTCGTTATGGTGGTAGATACTGTGAAATATGCTCGTTTTTGTCGTTGAATTATCAAGATATCCTCCCTTCAGCTTGTCCATTGCTTGCCTCAAGGCATTAGCGGTCAATATGTCAGACTTATCATGAAATAAAACTAAATATAGAAAAAAAACTGTAGACTGTAACCTATGTAACTAAAATATCTTAGAAACCTTGCTCTGGTTCCACTATTATTAGTTTTACATTACCTTAAATGTCTGTGAAATTCAAGCTACAGCATGGTATAACAGGCATACCGAGTGATTGTATATGTTCGCCGTGTCGGCACACTTATTAGGCCTAGCTATTGTGGCACGTCTTCTCATGTTTACATATGTGATTACTGTGGGGACTAGGTTTCCCGTCGCCGATATCTGTCCTAGGAACTTAGTTATCTAGACTAGATCTATGCCCTTAAATAGTTCCGCTTTGGAATTTCAGTTTAAGGTGGCTTAGAAAAAAAAGCATGGTAAAAGAACTGAGATGAACAATTTTTCAGTGTTTCTTTGTACAGATTATGATACTATATTAAGTACATTTTGCATAGCTGATTACATTCAGCAAACAGCTAACTCTCAATCTAGCAATTCACCCTTTTAGGTGGCTTTACAAAAGTTGCTCGATCTCATTTTTTTTTTCCTAGCCTATAGTGTCCCACTGCTGGGCAAAGGCCTCCCCCAAGTCCTTTCACGATTCTCTGTCTTGCGCCGCTTCGAACCAGTCCTGGCGGTGTACGTTGAGTTCATCCCGCCACCGCTTTCTTTCTTTCTTTCTTTTTCTCGATCTCATAGAAATTAATTAGCATCATGAGCTTTTTCATAATATTGATTGTTGAGATAGAACGTTTGATAACCAGCAATAAAGTAGTCTGGAATCAAGGGACTTGGATTATTTTGTTATCATTGAAGTTAGATGGTATACAATATGAAGAAATTACAAAAATAATTCAAATATAAGAGTTTTAAAAGTACTTTATTGACCCTGGCACAGCACAGCACGACCACATCAAATAAATACACAACTCTCCATAAAAATAAGTTATTTTAATTACGCTAACGTATTTCGTAAGTTACTGTAAATGTTTTTCTCGACTAGCAATATAAAGATTCTTGCCTTTTTTTTCTTTTTTTCTAAACACCTCGTGAATATAAAACGTCTTCTTGCTATTAATATAAGTAATAAAATCTGAACGTTCTTTGATGGTAAACTAATTTGTAAAAAAAATATCTAAAACTTTCTATAATGTTTTAAATATCATTCATGTTATTTCATATTGTGTTTTTACAAACTGTTGGTATAAACTTAGAAAAACCATATATTCGATAAAATTTGTCGGTATTAGATATCTATGTATTTCCTCTAAATGTTATAAAAACTTATTTTAGGCATTATCATAAGGTATATAATTATGTATAAGTACATAAGACTCTGAATGTATAGATATTCCTACATTACAATAGTATCTTTGGTTAGTTTTACACTTAAGGCACATAAAATATTGTATTATTAACTTTATAGTACTGATAGTTAACCTTAAAATGACTAGTACTCGACTATTTGACATTACAATAAAAACAATAATTATAAAACTATACGTATAGTCATTAATAAAGATAGTTAAATTAAAATGCTTATTAAATAAGAAATAGTTCTCCACGTTGTCATTAATGTTATAATTTACAAGTTGCGCGCACAAAATGGAAGGAAATTGTGCGTAAATCGTAAAAGTTGTAAATCTACGTCTAGCTACGTTTTTTTCTACATTAAATACTTATAACTCTCTGTAAATTACTTTACACAGTTATAACAAATAATACCTAACAAAAAAAAAAACAAAATAGTAAAACTAAAACATAAATGACACGTATCATAACATACTCTTAAAAATATTTAACAAAGAAACGAGAAAAAGTGTTTTCAAAAGTCCGTGTACTGTGGTGCGACACTAACGCCATCTAGTACGACGGGTCGGTAGTAGTCCTTCATTTCTCCCCAGCCGCGCGGCGCGACGTTGAAGTTGGGGCCGGAAACTAGCGGCAAACGGGGGCTCTTAGGTGAAGCGTATACATCATTAAGCTTTGTAGGTGCTAGAGGAACGGGCAGGTCGTGGTTCTGTACCGAGATGGTTGGGGGGGAGACGGGGAAAGGCTCCATTTTGGGCAGGTTGCTGGAGTGCTTGAGCGCTGACTTCGGGTAAGTTTTCTGGTTGCGTAAACTAGATGGCGGGCGGTACGGCGTGTCGTGGTTCGCTACGGGCGTCGGCGTGGAGCAAGCGTTCGATGTGTTTCGGCCTGGAATAATCAGAAACATGGTTATTGATTATAAACACTTGTAAAATGTATTGAAATGTAATATTAAGATGATGGTACAGTACAGTAGTGCGAAGGGATATCTTCAGTTATATTGCCATAACCATTATCTACAGTGAGATAATTGGACTTCACAACACTAACACCCCAATGCTTCCCCTTTCCAGACATTATCGTTTTTCTTAAAATTTCATCTATATTCGACCACACTCTTTGCTATTTTAGAAAACTAGATTGATAGTTCTGATTTGAAAATCAGTTCCTAGAACAAACCTCATATTATTATCCGCTAGAATCAAACAAACCATCTCAATCCCGCAACGCCAATGCTTACACAACAAAGTTTATATGTAATCTCTGCGTATTTTGAAGCCGTTTTCTATAAATAACGTGTTACATAGCCGTGAGGGTCGCCAGTCTGGCTGTCGACCAATCTGCGAGCGACTGCCGGCTGTTCAAACATGTTAACTTCGTATAACTAATCGGGAGTATTTGGATAAGCAGTTACGATGGTGTGATGTTTATTATGTATATGCATCTGATCCTAACCAGAAAAAGATTTCGTACTTTGACTTAGGGCTCCGTTATACTAAGACTACTCCTGGTACTTTTTTCTGGCGAAATACCTTATAATATAGCCCCAGACCCCAGATATATTTTATGAGATTATTTTCCGAAACTCACCGTAGAATCATAAAGATAGCTAGGATAAACGTTACAATACGCATAACAAACTATATCAATTCATTAATAATTATTTGATTCGAATATAGCGAGCTCAAATTGACTGGCCTCTTGGTCTAGTGGTTAGTGACCCTAACTTCTATACCGGAGGTCATGGGTTCGACGCCCACCCAGGACGAAAAAAAAAAGAAATATGTATAACACTTGCAAAAGTGATATAATTTTCCTAGTTTTTTATTAAATGATTTCATTTCGTTAAGTCATCTGTGATAAAAGCTCACAAAACGTCAACTTTTACCTTCAAACTAGTTTTTTCTGCTACATACCTCGTCCCTCATGCACCCACTTGACGGAGCGCTTCTTCCTGTTGACGTACATGCTCTGGCCGCGGCTCATGTGGTTGCTGGAGTCGCTCAGCGACTTGGAGATGGCGCGCGCGAGGTCCATCTGCTCCTTCACGGTCGGGTGCACGCCCGGCACGTAGAACGCTGATGATGCGAATGTCTTCTCTGGAAATAGATGGTGGATGGTTAGTATGAGTTTTGATGACTAAAATATCTGTACCAAATAGACACACAAATCTAAATAAACACCACCTGTTTATGTAGATTTATATGGTCTCCAATAAATGCCAATTAATTTCTACTTAAAAGTGACCTCGACTCTTTTTGAGAAAAAAAACAAAATAAAATTAAATGAAGTCCACCAGATAGATTTAAAATAAATATTTGATATGATTTTTTCTTTTATCGCGTAAACAAAAATAGAGATGTAATCTTGAAAATCTATATGTCGGACTAATTCGATTTTTTGGTCAAACAGCGAATTGTATCAGCCCTAGTTCTATCTATACAGCCGCTCTGTAAACAGTCGCGGACTTAAAGCTAAACATGTCTGGCTTTATTGCTATCTGCGAAAAGCCAAATTTTCCTTAAACATGCAGTTGTTCCCATTTCTGTTTATTAGGTTACACTGTCGGTTTCATGAAGTAATTGTACTACTTCTAAGTCAAGTGGGATGAACCAGGATAGGCAAGAAATTGTGGAATTTTATTCCCGTTTTGATTTTCAAAGTATACGAACGATAATACTGTACTCTATTATCTACAAGAATCACGAAGACTGACGAATTTGACAGTTGAGAAGATTTTTAGTCCAGAATTTTCCTGCCCTCAATCTACTAAGCTACTGTAAGTAGCTTATGTGGTAATCCAAGGTATCACCTAACTCCATACTAAATTGCTCCAGCCTTTTGAGTGTGAAAGAATAACAAACATCCATCCATACTTACAAACTTTCGCGTTTATTTTAGTAGTATAGATAATTAGACATACAGTAGTTTTACTGTAATTAGCTATGACAGCAGCCAGTCATCCGTGGCGGAAGCGGGCGAGCTGTCGTCGATGTCGGCGCGCGCGCATACATCATGATGAACTTTGCTGCAATTCATTAGCACTGTATGTGTCATGCTAACCTTTCGTGTTTGGATTCAGTTCCAGTGAAACTGGTTCTAGGAACGTTAGGTATCACTTTATTTAGACTGGTAATATTATAAGTGTGATAGGTCATAGACGAGGAGACTGTAGAAGAAGGCCTCAACACCGAAAGTACTTTTTACTTTTTGTATTCGGGGTTCAGCTTTAGAATATTACAATAATATATTATAAATTGTAAAAGGTAGCCTACTTTTCTAAAGGGATAGCAATTATTGTAGAAATACCTGCCATCAGACCCGCGATACGAAGAGAAATGGCTAGTGTGCCTACTGGAGTCTTACCACTACCTCCTATAATAATGTCCGGACCGATTTCGGCCACGGCGGCTAGTGTTACTATGACAACAGCCAACTACGCAGGACATATTATTGTGGACAAGCGTGTGCGGAAAACAGGTGCACTCTCTGTGCCTTTACTCTCATATTGGTAATCCGACATGACCGGCGAGAGATCAGGCGCAGGACCCACATTATAACGTGCCATCCGTTACACGAAAACCTCCTATAATTAAGTAAAACTATTACCTACAGTTACTGACGCGAGACGCGACTTTACACTATCATTCTTCCAGAATTACAGCAGTAAGTACTTTAAAAAATTAAAACTGGCTAGTCCCCTGATTCAGAAAAATGCCTTTCGTTACAAGAAACACAGTAACTAACCAAACTTGCGATCTTTCTTGATGATATGCTCCTCAGCATCAGGTGCCGGCGTGAAGATCTTGTTGAGGTCCACCTCCTTCTCTGACGAGAGCAGCGGCTTGTTCTCTAGGTCCTCCTAGACATATCAGGGTCATATTAGTATTAATGGCATTATAGTATCATAATTACGATAGAAGAAATGGGAAGATTCTTTTAAAAGTAGAGAAATAAGATTAAATGAATGCTTTTCTTTAAGGTAGTTACTATTTAGAATGGTAAATATACAATGGACAGATTAAGATTTTACAATTTAAGATAATCATAAATTGTAAAATCTTAATGGTTATATTTAAAGATTTTTACAATTTAGAGTTTTTACAGGAATACGCTGATCGGTGATTTGATTGGTTCGGCTGTATGTAGTGCACTCAGCCAAAGCTCAGCCAAATTTTCGGGTGATCGAAATTATTGAGGATTGATTTTGTTCTTGTTGTTATATTGTCTCCTTCACGAGGTACATGTTAAAACAGGATTTTTGGTATAGGAAACAAAGTGTGTAATACAAACACTTTAGAACACAATTCTACACACTAAATAGAACATTTTACGAACTCAAGAATAAAACAGAGGTACATTTACATCTTATTCAACTAGAAGAAAAAAAAACAGTGAACAAAAACCTATGATTTGATACTGGTACTAAATTACTATTTGTATCAACGTGATTCAGACACTTTTTAAAAATAATTAGGTTTTCTTACAGACCTTAATACTAGGTATGTGAGAAAACCTAATTATTTTCATATTTAGATATAGAATTACATTCTATAGAATTACAATCTAGGTATGTCTATCGGTTTTCTTGAAGATTTTTTTTTATCTAAAAAATATCTGTTCGCCGAAATACGTTGAAGATTCAATATCAAACTAATTTATTTAGTAAAAAAATTAAATTACATTTTGTATCATGCTGTTAGATTAAGTATTCTTATAAATCAATCCTTACAGTTTAATTAAAAAAAGGTTATATTAAAAAGTTAAATAAACCACACCTTAAAATAAGTTAATAAATCAATAAAAAAAGCGAAGCAATATACAGGCCGTAGGAACAATAAACTTAAAAATAATATTAATTAAAAAACCGTGTTATCTATATTATTTGTATGTGTGGACTTAATGAAAGGTACTATTTTGTCCTAAAGACCTTTTATCTATTTTGTATGAACATGGTATATATTTACATTGGTATTTATGGTATATATGACTAATGTGACTATAATTTGTGTGTACTGTCGGATAGTCTTACAGCGAGACTCGGCGGTGGCTCCAGAACCTCAGGGTCTCGGGAGTAGTCTCCATCGTTCTGTGGTTGGTATACATTTGGCTATTAATTGACATTTGGATGATATTTCGTCGTTTCATAATGTACAGTCAGTTTTGTGACGAAGACTTTTGATATTTAGCCGAAATGGTAAGAGAATGCAATATTAATTTATGTAATTTTTATTTGTATATAGATAGCTCGTCTTAGCGAGAGCACCGTGCATCCAGATAAAAAAACACAGGATTTCGTCAATTCTTGTATTTTAATCTGAATGTGAAAATCTGTTTGTGTAAGAATATTTTTGTTTTTTTTTAACATACAGCGGGCAATTTTTCGACAATATATTCTCGTAATTGTAAATAGTTATAAAATAAAGACCAAAATAATAAAACCAAGATGTACAAAAAAGCACTAGGTACTGACAATCTTGATAGATAGATCTAAGATTATTTTTTTACTTGTATAAATTTATATCGTATTTTCAATGTCGTAGAATCATAATAATGTAGGTATGTATTGAATTAGAAAACCTGCCAATGGCTGCTATGTCTGTGCCAAATAATTCGTATAATTAAAAGTGTTAAATAAATAGTACATTTTATTGCTTTCACTGGTTGTTCTTCAAAATATGATTAAGTGTATAATAGGTAGTACACTTTTTTTAAAAATGAAGTAAATAGCGCAAATTATACTGTTGCGTTTATTTGGAAGCTCGAGAGATTTCAGTACTTTATTCATACAGCTAACAACGACTATCTATCTAATTAGTTAAGATATACTTCGCAACACTTTATTGATTGACTTTTAGCAAAAATTCAAAATGCTTCAATGAATAGCACAATTCAAAAACTTTAATAAAAATCTTATCACTGTTTTTGAAAATATTCAATAATTAACCCGAGATTCCCTGAAGCGATTACATCAATTTTTCTTTTGTGTCAACTTTCTATACAATCTAAACCCTACACCATTGCTTTAAGGTATAAAATCGAGGGTAATTAAATTTTGATATAGAGTAGCTAGTTTTCTCTGTAATTTAAACCTTACTCCATTGTTCTAGGGTGCAAAATTGGTTGTAATTACACTTTGACGTACGGTAGCCGGTAAGTGTAGTTGGCACGGCGCCCAGTTAGTGCTGGCAAATAGAACAGCTATGAAAATTTATAATAGACTAGGTTTTTGAAAGAATCGAGGCCACTTCGTTATAACGACGGGTTAGAATATTAGTTTATTGATTGATTGTAAGTTTATAGCCGGAACCGAGTGCTTTAGTTAGTCTAGTTAAAAGTACTGTTGAACTAGTTATGATGTAGAGTTCTGTTTATGCTGTAGAGTTCAATAAATAATATCTGGTGATTTATAGGTTTTCATTATTGTTCTTTTAAGTAGTTGCAATTTTTATAATTTCTTCACCATCATCATTTTCTTGCCCTTCTAACAATTATTATTAGGGGTCGACGCATGTCTTCATAATTTGTAAAAAATATTTTTCATTCGGTAGTTCTTGACAACTTAGCAAAATAATCAAAATTGATTTACATTGAGGAATCAGAAATATTGATATTTTTAATTTGTTGCCGAACTACTTAGAAAGTGGATGCTGTATCTAAAATTTCAGTAAAACACAAAGTCAGTACACAATGACTAAATTCACTACATATAACTCAAATTGATTTTCATGTAATAACTTTCCCGTGCGCGTCAGTGTCGACGTAATTATTCTGCAAGGTCTTCACAAAATAAATCAAAATCATTACAATTTCTTTAGACATCATTCTGTCAGATTTTTATTATATGAACGCATTTTTTATTTTAATTATGTCCGTTTCCTGGCAGTGATAAATATATAAAATCTTGTAATACACAAGTAAAATAGAAAATATTTTTGCAAGCTTTGATTGGTTACTATTTGTCTACAGTTTTAGAAATTTTACTTTGTTTTTATACCATACACCCTTAGAAAATCTTCCAATGAAGAACTAATATAAAAATATTTTTGCAACTTTCATTACATCTACCATAGCAAAACATCATAACTGTCTTTAAAAATAACTCTCCGTCTGTCTGTTAATCAAACTCAAACACAAGCTCATCATAAATATTGCCAAGACAATGAAATGCCACACATTTATAATTCTAAAACAATTATAATTATTTGGCAACCCTCCTTGTTCAGGCAAAGTCATACATCATAGAAATAAACGAGTTGATTGATCCTAGACCTTAATTAAAATTGAAGGCGAATGCAATAAATGCTTTAAAATTAAAGGTAAGAGTAACTATAACTCTATCATTTTTATTAACTTTGTGGGTCATGGTGTTATTCGTCATACTTTATCCCTAGACAAGTAACAAGTAACTGAGATTTGAGAAAAGTACAAAAAAAAAATCCAATTCCTGACTGCCAGTTTTAAAAATCTGTGTCCTTAAAAAGTCCTTTTTGATATGGATATATATCTAAAAGGTTTTCTTTTCTAAATAACTTACTCAATACTTTTTTATTTGCTCTTCACAATCATACATAAAAGTACGCCGTCGGGCATGGCAAAAGTAGAGTTCAGTAGAGCAAGAAAGAGCAATTCCAAAACCCTTTGAAGTGATAATAAAGACATAACAAAAACCAGAGAAGCAGAGATCATCGAATAAACTGTTCACTTAACTGTATAAGACGTAGTTAGTGGCACTAGTGTTCACTAAAAGTGTCGCGGTGATGTGTAAACGGTTCCAAATAGCGGAGGCCATGACCAGAGGTGCGGAGTGACGCGGGGTCGATGCCCGGTTGAACACATTTGGATCACGGCTATTACTGCTATTAGTATTAGCACTCGTTCCTATATTATGTTATAGCCTTTTTCAATTGCAATTATTGGAGATATAAATAGTTTTAAGTATTGTTGCACGTGTATACCACTCGAGTATATAGGGCAACTTGCCCAATATGTGGCTGTGGGTTCGATCCCTGCACGCAACATTTGTTTCCTCATTAATTGTTACCTACACATGATTTTTATAAAAAGCTTTGGTAGATGCGGCTTCTAGTTTCAAAGGACTCTCCCTTTGAAACTAGGAACTGGATACCTTTATTTTATATGCGCTAACTGCCATGCCTAGCTAACCTACACAACTCATTCTACTAAGTAACACAGTATCGCACGCGCGTTTAGTGGGTTCCACAAATCTGTGTCCCCAATCTGGGATACAACTTTCCTTTAGTAAAAACCCTTCACAAGAGAATAAAACAAGTAACAATCCAAAAACATACCTACATATTATGTATACGAAATTTGCAAACCTGTTTCAGAATATGATGATTCTTTTGTTTTTATTTTTCTATCATCTTTTGTTCTCATATTCTGTGCAAATAATTAACTCTTACTCTCTTATTCTTATCTATATGTATAAAAAGTACGTCTGTGTGAACGTAGGTCAACCAACATCACAATACGTGGCCTTATTGAAGGTCAAAATTTGCAGACTGTCGGGAATTTTGGCGATCATTGATGTATTATTTTTATGATTGTTATTATTAGACATCAATGAATGGGTATTTTAATTAGTTGTTTAAAGGGTCAATTCGATTAATAGAAATATTTTTTTTTTTTCAATGAACAGTTCCATGGTTCCAGTGACTGGCGGATGACTTGCTATGCACTTTATCATTATTTACTCGTAATAAAGCTGAGAAGTATTTTTGTTCAAGTAAGGTTATCTTTAGAAATATAAGTCAGTAAAAAATGCTACACTTTACATGAAATGAATGGTTTTGATTAGGCCAGTAAAATCATGAAGCATTAAATACTGCTTTTAATTAAGTTAAATTTTATATCATTTTCACACAATTTCTGTCGGTATTTTACTTTTCAATTTATCTCAACTCTCTTTGAATAACCTTTAACTGTACAGTACTTTTTGAATTCACTTTTTCTCACTTCCGCATCAAGTTTTAGACACAATTATTTGCCATTAATACGAATTTATTCTACAAGCTACAGGCTTTAGTTCTAGACTCTACAAAAATACAAAGAAACTACAAAAAACTTTCAATTTCTTTACGAATATCCCTCTTTAACTACTGAAAATCCTACCTCCCCACTCTCCTGTTCCTGTTCCTCTTCATTTCCATTCTCCGAGTATTCGTTACTGTAATCCATGGTTACCACTAATTTACTATAGTTCACAATACTTTAGAATGCGATGCGACTCATTAGCCAGCCCCGCGATCACCCACTGGGCTAATTCTTAATCAAATCGATAAAAAGTGTAGAAACTTGAGCGAATCGCCGCCGGGTGCCAGAGGCCAGCTTTATATTTAGCCGCAAACATCGGAAAACTAAAATATAGGTTAATCTGTTCGTCTGTCAGTCCGCAGTCTTTAGCTTTTACTCTTGGGAAATGGTTCGCTTTTGTTTTTTGGTTTAATTTCTCTTTCTTGCAGTTACGAAATTGACGGTTATTTTTGAATTGGGAACGGTTTTGCTAATGGTATAACGCAAGAACCCTGCATAAAGTAATTTACGTTTACTGTTTATTTGGTCAGTTCTATTGCTTGACCATACTTCTGTAAGAAGATAATTTCAATATGTTCATTTTGAATTTCGTCTTACGATAATTGTAATTCTATTTGTTGTGGCTGTATAATTTAATTTGATACACATTGTTTGTGGACTCGATTAAATAACATTGTTTATAAATATCATATTATCAGGAATGCATATGTGTGGTATAATTTGAACTAGATTTTCTAGCTATCGAGAAACAACTTGAACATTTCAAAAATATCATTCGAGTATACTTATCCGATTTGATTAGATCTGATATTATCGTCTCTTTTGATCTATGTTATATTAAATTCCTCCATTTAAACTACTCTACGACTGAAATATTAACCGGTTATTGAACCTCATTAACATAGAGGTCAATAACCGTTTTCTTTTAAAAGAAAATATCGGAAAGTCGTGTCAGAGAAAATCAAATGTTTTACAAGAGATAAAATGCTTTTAAGTTTCAGTAGAGTTTGAAATTATGACATTCTGTTTAAAGACTGCAATATTTAAAATTAGTTTAATGTTCTTTTCCTTTCATGATTATAATAATTTTGAGATTATACTTGTTTTTGTTTCTTTAGTAATAAAAATTATAAGTATTTCATTTTGTTATAACAACCTATGCAGTATTATAGTTAAATCCTTATAAACAAGGAATTTATGTCATTTTGAAGTTAGTGGCGTAAGTAGTCTAACTACGAAAACACTGTAAATATAAATAGATATAATAATAGTAATTCTACTTAAAATAACAACAAAATTATGTCAATATTCTCAAGTCAATAAAAACATAGCAGATATAATATTTATTTACGCATTCTTTTTTAATACATCACTGAGAATGCAATATTAGTGATTTTAAAGTATTTAAGGTTGTTTTTTTGTAACCAATTTTATTTTTTGACAACCGACAACATTAGAAGCGTTATTTTTACATACTATGCTATGAAAATATTGAAACAAGTAAACGTTAGAGAGAATATTTTCACAATTTTGTCTTAAATAGATATACTTAATATTTGTAAAGTATGGTAGATATGTTTACTAATAAGTATTTCCGTGTAACTTAATCCACGCCGGCAATGCCGCGGGAACCAACTAATTAATAACAGTACGCAATTGTTTACAAGTCTTAATTGGAATCTACTATACGTTACAATACATCAAAGCTAGAATCATACATATTTTAGTAAAAACTTGACAACAATGACAACTCTTCCCGCTGTTGACATCTTTTTTTTTAAGCCGGTAAAAATAGCTTGCAATTATTATTTGATCTTGCAATCAAAAAAGACACATAAATACGACTATCAACTTGAAGGTCTAATTAAAATTTCAAGGTACCTATAAACTACACTGATAATCATTTTAGGACTCAATTTTACTAAAACATGTACAAAATAATAACTAAATAAGTACTTAAAACATTACTGGAATCGTGTCCCATCCACTAGGCGTGCGTTAGAAGCGGGAACACAGTACTGGACAAGATTCGACTCACCCAACTTACAGGGAACAACTTATAACTGAGGTTTGTGAGGAACTCCTTCTTCTGAGGGTCGAACATGTCCGAGGGCTTGAACCCTCTCTTCGTGATGAGGGTGCTGTTCACACTCGACGAGCTCTTCGTGTCATCAAAACTATCCTTGTGAATGATCCGGTCGTTTAGCTTGTGAATACTCGACATCTTATTCGAGGAAAACTGACTTTCGCTTATTGTCATCATTTTTACTGATTCGTTCACTTCACTGTCACTTTATATGTTTCCTGCTAGAATGGAATATGTGTTAGTTGATGGTTGTTTAGTGTTTGTATCGCGCGGGTGATTGTGCCCGAGTGTTAGTGAAGACTGAGCGGCGGTGAGGCGAAAAGGAAATGAGGAAAATGCGTCACTAGAAAATACGCTTCAGGTTGTTGTGTTCACATTAAACACCGGACTATTTCGGTAGTATTTGGTATTGTTTTTGCTTGGCTTTGGGGACTAATTCTTTATCGATCAATTAAACTTTTGTGAAGCTAAAAGAAAACTGTGTTTTTGGAATGTTGCCCGAATATTTTTAAGACATTTTCTTAATTTTTAAATGTCTTGAAATCAATTACTACACTGTCAGATAAACTGACGTCTAGTTCAATAAGCGTGATATTATATGCCATGTTTGCGTGATGAACAATGATGCGTATTTTTAAAAACTGTACATCATGGGAGTATGAACTGTTGATGAGCGTCACAAATATGAATCATTTGCCTTTCGGCGGCAGAAAACCCAGTACTATCTGATGGCCATCTCACGTGTTATATTATCATATCACAAGCTTGGATTCAACTACGACTTTCGAGAAATTGTATGATTTGTACTGCCACAAATAATTATGATATGCACAAGATTGTAGTCTTGAATCTAGGCAAGTCATCAACATATTAGGTGTTTATTTATTGCCTCCTTTGACAGCTACTATCTAAATTCTCGACCTACATGGTCGAGAATTATTTTATTTCTTACTTTAATCGCTACATAGTATAGAACCAAGGCGCTTCCCGAGGCTGTCTGTACGCATGATTTATAAGATCTACGATCCACGATTATGATGCTTTTTTATACGTATGAATGTTTCAAGATAAAGGTTTATATGTATATCATCATGATGGCACCCGTGCGAAGCTGCAGCGTGTCGCTAGTTAATTATCAAATGATTAGTTATAACACAACATTTAACAAAAAGAATGACCGCTGTGAGTGAAGAGAATAGAAATTGTATAATAATTTAAGCAAATAATATCCAATGTTAAAGTCCTAAACATTGAGAAATTTTAGGTGTTGTAAAATTTACGTAGACTGTTATTCCACATAGAAACAAGATTGTAGCATAAAAAAATCAAGGTTTTAAACAGAAAATACATTCGATTCATCATTCCGTCGATGCAGGAACGTTTCAACGAGATCTAAACACATAACCCACACTTTTTCAAGCAATACTCGACTGTATCTGCAGCTCTTATGCCGAGGCCATAAGGTTCAAATTCCTTTGATAAAATGCTTCTGACGTAGAAACATGGTGCGCTACAGAAATAATTTGGAATAAGTTCTGTTGTCGGGCGGTTTGCTGAACTTTTTTCAGTATTTTTCTCAACAAAATGTTTGTAATTGTTGTTCCATTTGTTCATTCCCTGAATTTGTATTTGCACCAGCTATTTGACAGTTTAGCTAGAAGTATTTATGGTGACAAAATGGTTTTCCCTTTTCTTTAATAGTTGACAACAATTCTCACTCTTACTATTCTTATTTAATATTGTAACACTTATGGTGGACAAAACCACAATAAAAAATGGCTAAGTTGGACTTTTCAGAGGTCAAAATGCAATAGACAACACTCCATCGACTACCCTTTACCGCTTTCTGTGCTCTCGCTACGGGAGAAGAAGCAATGTAACTAAATCCCAAGCAATATCTAATGACTATAATTATCTATATTCATACTTTTACCAAAATAAACAAAAGCTATAATTATTTCTTCCCCGTGATATTTACCGTCAAAAAGTCCTAATGCTAGTTTATGCTAGGATATTATCTCTACATTCCTTTAATGGAATTTCAGGATATTTTACAGGATACCAAATATTTCGTTGTGAGTACTAATATAGACAAACAAGTGAGAAATTACTTTAAAAAGCGGGGAAATGTGAGTGATGTATCTGGTGACGAGACTTGCGGTTAACATAACACTACTCAGTTGGTAATGTTGTAAACAATTATTCAATGTTTTACAGTAGTAGGTAGATAAATGATAAAGTTCTTTTTGTTTTAAAATTGTATGACCAGTGTCTACAACGAATTTAAATTGTTCTTAAACACTAATGCCATCGTCTTTGAAACTAATGCCATCTTATGTGGAAAACCGTCACTTATGTCAGACAGTAGTTCGAGACTATGCACACCAACGCCCTCATGTTAATGTCATCCGCATGCCAAACGATCCTAGTATCCCATAACACCATCAATTGTGTACTCACTTGTTTACATCTAGACTGTATATAATTCTTAAAGAATTATAGATCCGACTCATCTAGTCTGAAAAACAGTCTGCATGAAACATATCGAGACGTTCCTGACCTGATTCTGCTTCCAGTTTCTTGCCCCGAGTAATTCAACTCTCTTGGCAAGTATTGTTAGATTTCATTGCATTCAACATTAAAGCAACAACCTTTAACGACGATTATAAAACTAGTTATTAAAAGCTTACTGTTTCAAAATTATTTTGATAGTACGTAACCTGTTTTCTTTGAGAATGCGTATGAGTGAGAAGGAAAATTGAAAGAAGATAGTTGGATTGCGTGAAAGATGATATATGAAAGATTAGAGTGAATGCTGGGATGACGAATAGAAAATAGATCCCAAATAATGAGGCTGTATCAATATTCGAATGTAAAACGCATTTAACGTTGCTTCTCTATAATAAGAACAGCGGTTTTAAAGTGAATAAACAATAAATTACTACAAAATATAACTCAAAAACTTATTAAACGATACGAAACGGATTACACAGATAGCCATATAGTTAGAGTGGGTACTAAATTAGAACCTTAGAACAAATAACCCCCAAACATGTTTTAACCGACAGTGAAAATGGGCTCTTTACTTACAGTTTCTCTTAATGAATAATGAAACTAAAAACTCTTCTACGAATTTACAATCTAGGTCATATTTAACTTATAGCAGAACTTTTAGCTAAACAACAGTCTCTTTACAGTTAAAACATGAGTCAGTCTGAGTCATCGCTGCAATGATCGAAAAACTTCAAAATCCCAATGGATTGCGAAGATTTTAAACATCATTACTTATGTCTTGAACTAGTTAGACTAATAGTCAGTGAACAAGAAAAAAAACTATTAGAAATACCCAAATGTTATCTACGTGAGTCATTACTTTCTCCCCTAAAGAAATAGATATCTAATGTTTCATCATATTTTTAATTGCTTGTTTGAACAAATACTATACATTTTGACATTTGTGTCCTACGCCTTAAACACTGGATTTGTTTCCTAACTTTGTACAAGTTTTTCAAAACCAAGCAAAAACATCCCATTTGAGAGTGAAACTAAAACGTCAACCGACACACCAATAGCATAAAAACATATTTTGTTATTGGATGCCCTTTTTGTCCTAAACTTGGGCGACTGAACCAACAAAGTGATATTATAAACAAGTAAAATTTCTTTGAGCATAATCTCTAGTGAGTGGAATCGATCAAAAACCCACAATCTAAACAAGGTATCAATCTATCAATACTTATAGAAACGTCACTGTCTTCAAAAACTAGTTTGATACATTTGTAAAATTAAACAAGATATAAAGTAATATAATCGTTCAATCAATCTTAGTTTCATGAATTAAAAGCGAAAGGTTCTTAGGTACTTGTTTGGCAGCCAAACATTCAGAATGGGCAGTTCTTGTAAGTCATTACTCTGTGTGGCATGTCCGATGTAGTAATGAAAGGAGCAGGGTTGAAAGACGAACGAATTTAAATACCTACAGTAGGGAGTGGTCTGGACTGGGTCTCAAATAATTGTTTATCAGCTAACTGACGGACTAAATTGTGAAAAACTATTTAGTCCTACAGTTGGTTTATAAAACAGTGTTGTTGACATTGTCAAATAACCGAAAATAAAATCGTATTGTTAAGACAAAATAAATTTTAAGATCGAATGTACAAAACAAAATCATGACGTCAACGTTTGTTAAAAACGCAAAAGAAAACATCTGTATCCAATATTGTTGACAGATCTGACAGATATTAAAAAATATTTTAGTACTTAGACTTAGTTCTTGGTAGGTAATGTGTTGATCAAACAACACATTACCTACTGAAACTCTTAGTTTGGGCAAGCCCGTAGTTTAGATCCCTTTACCGGGAATATAGTCACAATTGAGCATTATTTTGAGCAAGTCTCGTTTCAAAATAGTTGTTTCATCATTGATTGGCATGAGATTCTTTTGTCTGTCTGTCCGTCGCGTAACTTCACTAAACATATGTAGAAGAAAGCCCACACTTTCTACACGTAACATTGTTTACGTATTTATCCTGACGTCAATGCTCTTTGTATAAGTAGGTAAGTAGTATTGACTTTGTATAAGGATAACGGATTCAATTATTTTAACTATAATGTTGATATATCATTGAAACGGGGAGGGCCTGTTATAGTATAGAAAACTTTTAATTTAATCGATTTCCTCCGGCCTTTAGAAACATGGAAACAAGAAAGGCATTTCATTTTAATTACTCTGTCAATTATAATTAGGTAAAGTTTGACAACAAGAAAACTTTAAGCCTCTCGAAAAAAAAAACAAATTTAAATATAATATCTAATGAACAAATAGGAAACGTTCTCTTTGTATTGCAAAGCTTATAAATAAATGCCTGTCAGTAATATGTGTCAGACACAGCCCGGAACAAAACCTACACGAAAACGACAAACAAAAACAATAAGGAAAAACCAAAATGGCGGCGTGACACTCCACCCACGCTATCGGAAAATCGAAAATGCACTTAAAATTGCACTAACACTTTTAAACAATAATAAATCTTATTACTAATTAGTTAAAGACCGTATTTGTATGTTTTAGAGGCGCGATGTCTACCTCGCGCGATGATTTCTCACAAACTAAAATAAATTCTGAAACATCATTGCATAATACGCAGAAAAGCTCCAGTGTATGGCGGCCATGTTGGCAGGATTTTCACGGATAATCTCGACGAACCTAACTAACTAATAACATTTAAACAACATAATCAGCCGCTATCACAAATCTAAGTATTCCTTGAATAACACAAAGACATTATTTGAATATCTATCTTAAAATGATAATGATAACAAAAGAATTAACAGTTTCTTAAAACTGATTGAAGTTTCAGTTATCGGCCATTAGCCTAGTAAACCTTTAGATAAACTGACAAAAATACGATCGTTGGAATTTTGAGTACTTTATGATTAATTATGATAGACGTTTAAATCGTGCAGGATAAGCAACTATCCTTTTAAGGAGTGATAAATCTAGTACAACTTAAGTACGTAGACAGTAAGTAGGTAGGTTCGTACAGTATTCAGGTGCTCTACAAATCATAGATGACGTATCGCGGCCGACGTGACTTCTATCCTCACGTTCGTTTTGTTTGTGATAGGAATTGTAGGAACACTTTGATCTATGCATGTAATTCTTTTGTTTTAATTCTAAACTCAACTTGTTATCTCGACACATGTTGCGCATGCGTCAAGTTCGCCATTTTGCTGTTTTTGTAAGAGACTGATAGGTGCACGCATGGTAAAGTAATTTTACATTTGAGTAGGACTACGACTGTTACCGACAGCCTAACAGTTTTTTTGTGATAGTATTGTGAACCACCATGTGATACCACATTAAAGAATACATCTTCATATTTATTTTGAACTAAGTAACATGGTCTAGAAATTAATGCCAATTTTTAAAGGAGTCTGCAGTAAAGAGAGTTTCCGTAAGAGTAAATCATTTTGTAGAGCTAAGCTGGCTACATTCCTCCGTATTTTTGTTCCTATTCCCTCCAAATACTACGTCCAGTAGGAACGCAGCAGATAGCATTAGTAGTCAAAGAGCAGGTAACATATCATATCAGCCTGTAATCACCAATAACTAGGTATAGACTGTACCTATCCTTTTCCTTTCTTTATCCTTCTTCACAGATTCCCGAAAAGTCTTCACTGTAGCCAACTGAAGGTCATCCCAGCCGCAGCAGACCGCTGCCAGCATCTAATTTGGTCCGGCGGACGGCGCGCCGCAGTTTCGCCATCCAAACACACACACAGCATTATTTACAATTCTAACATGAATCCAATTCATGCATCAACACTGTTCGTCTGTTGTTACGAAGATTACAGGGATATCTGTCACGGGCAAAACAAAGGATTGTGTATTTATGTGCGGTAATCATCAGCGTGCAATAATTCTGGACTAAATTTGCCTAGTTATCTGGATATTGAAGAAGTCTACCTAAGACTCCTTTTTTTCCTATTAAAGCACACCTGTGCGACTGATTGGCAAAAGTCTTGCTGTATTAGGGAACTTGTACAGCAATCAGAAAAGGATAACTGCGAAATTGTATAAATACCTACCAATATCTTAAAAGGATCACCTGCTGTTTTCAGTCCACTAAATGCAATCGGAGGGCTTTAAACTGTCTCCATAATTATTTTTGTTGTTGTAGGAATTTCTACGTTTTTGCTTAGAATTAATTCGCACATGATGGAATCAAATGCAGTCGGAAAAAGAACTACGAAAGTGGCGTCAATTTTTAAAGGTTACAAATGGAAATGCGTAGTCCCCACGCTAAAAAACAACAACATATTTGTCATATATTTTACAACAACATAAAATGGATCTACCCAGCTATAATATCATCTATGTTTATAATAACCACTGTACATTGAGGAACTGCACGCTATGAAACGGACGACCTTCGTAGTGTTTACGTCCGCCGCAGTATTCTACACCCACAGTTATTTCCATTCCCATTCCTTGACATGTGTTTACAAAGCAACTCGATATAGGACAACCATGTTTTGCTTACATACTTCCAGATGGTTTTTTTAATCCATATTTCTGTAATCTGTTGAATTGTGTAAAAGCTATTAAGAAAATTACATGGATAATGTCTGGTTTAAAAATAATAATTCAATTTCAGCTAACAAGGATCCCTGAAACAATAACTATGTACCTATTTAATCTCTTAGATTGACTTATTTGTTCTTGGGCCCCCAACAAAGGCTTTACACATTGAAAGCTAAAACTTGATTTTAAGCGTTCTATGTACTCGTTCAACTACAGGAGACCACAGCATGTGCATAGCAAATAAACGCAGTAAAAAGTAACGAATATAATATAGCTACAGATAAAAACACAACTCTTCTTTTGGGCTTCGCTGCATTTGGTTCGCAAACTATCCTATTTTGGCCAGCAGTGCAAAAATGTAATGTGTTCATATCGTTCGTAAAATCACTTGCATCGCTTGACTATTGAATGGTCATTGAGAAGAGACATCATGGGTAAAATATCTTCGTATAACGTTGACTTCATCTGTTAAATTGAGGTACAAGGATAGGACGGGAATGCACTAAGTAAGAATTTACAAACCTACATAACCTTTGTCCCCGATAATAGTTATGCATAAAACCACCGCTGTCAGGCTGAATGTCAGAAGCGCAGATTACTAATTAGGTAGGCTTAGGTACATTGGGTAATTCTCAGTATTCTTACTACTGTTTTTAGCTAGAATTGTGACCACAATGACTGTTACGATTGTGTTTACGTAGGTACTTGCGAAATGACACAATTACGTAGGAAGGGTGCAATTGCAGAATAGGTGTACCGAAAACTATTATATGGTTACTAAAATACTAACCTTGATACTACCCTTTTTTTCGTTGGAAATTATCAAATGACCCCGCCCGCTGTGGGTACAGCGGGAGGGAGTGTCAGACTTTTACTGGCTTAAACCCACATGTTTCTCCTGGAACCCTTCGGGTGCCGGGGTCGCGGTAACTCTCACGAACATCCCGCAGCCCCGGCATAAATACTACCCTTCTGTGGAGTTATCGCTACCTCTTAGCAATTTGCCTTTTGAAGTGGGGGCACTGCTCCTCACTGTGTTATGCGCTGTCACGTTTCCAGAACTGCAAAGACGGCACGCCTTGGAATATAACCTCTTTCTTTGCAGATATCAAGTCTGTAATTCATAGTTCAGATTCAAAACTCGTCACCTTTCCTTATAAGGCTGCTAAGACATTACTCACGAACTTCAGTAAACAGCTGACTACAATAGAAAACAGCGACAATGACTAATTAAGTGGATATAATTGGCGTTCTCCTGCGCCCCGCCGAGAATAGGCCGCCGTCTTACGTGGGCGGTCAAAGAATTGAGAGGTTACATCAGGTTCCCGTATGCAGCTGTATTTTAGATGTTTCTAGACTTATTACTTATTAAAATTAAAATAATCCAATCGGTTAGTGCACTTTACATCAACTACTGCAGATTTTTTTTTAGGAGTAATGGTAAGCGGTAAGCCCGCAGGTCTCTTCGTGTCTTCGTTTACAGGTCTTGGCAAGAAAATAATGTATACTGGCACTAAGTTGGGATCGAACCAGATAGCAAGTGCATAGGTCCATCCATCAGTAATCATTGTTCAGTTGATACAACATAAATTTTTGACATTCTTATATTAAAAATATAACGTTACAAATACTTATTGTGTATCAAATAAACGGCCCATTAGGTTAAACTGGAACACAACTCCTAGATAGTAGCGAAGTCTAGAAAGAATTAAAGATACATAATAAATCCATCTGTTTGTACATTATAATTCACGATAACAGCAGAATTAACAAACATGTTTACAATCCGTGAAACAGAACTGCATTTAAAATAACCGCGTTAACGTGTAATAAACATTTGTCCCGCGCTTGCGCACGTAAACGCGCACAAACTCCGAAGTTGGTGCCAACTGTAATGTGCGATGTGCGTCGATATTATTCACTAGGAACTACAGAAGCTCCAATTGTAATAAAATTAACATTCATCATTATATTTCATTCATTTTCCTTTATAATATTAATGGAGTGCATTTTTACCCGCGCATGTTTGCTAAAATACTTTTTATTTTATTTGCGTATAGATACATCCATTTTCTTCTAGCCTATAGTGCCCCACTGCTGAGCAAAGGCCTCCCACAAGTCTTTCCACAACTCTATTTTTTCACTTTACACATATTTTACTTTAAACACAATTTACACATAATAAATTTAAACAATGACTTTTCTGACTTTTAATAGCACTTGATAATTTGTTAATCCAGGAATCATCATTTAATAGACCTTCACTCGGTGATACGTTATCTATCCGCTATTTGGGGACCCCTTATTCTGGGATATTCCTCATTGATACTACTGCGATCATACTCTATGTAAATATTGTAATATAATTTTATAGGCCGTCATTACAAGGTTGACGAACGCACCAGTTTATATGCAAGTGCCAAGATTATTGGAAAATTTAAGTGGGTCTTACAGGTCAAGCTTGAAACTAAATGTGGCCCAAAACCTTGGTATTTTGAAACTTTATACATGTTTACACAAATCAGAACACTTTTTTTTGTGTTAGATATCTAATGCCCCTTATGTCATTCATAATTCTTTTTACAGACAAAAACTAAAATTACAGTTGTGTATCCTCACTGCACAAAACTCTTCGTTTTGTTTGTGGTTTTACATTCATTTTTTACAAATAGTATGGAATTATTATAGGAAAATATGTACAATGAAAAAGGCAATATAAAATAAACAAATTTTAATTTATTGATATAATAACTAAAAAAAAATATTTTACACAATACATTATAATTAGTATTATACCACTAAGAATAATTATTTTTCATTAAACATATTAAAGACGCGGACTAGCAAATAAAAGTTAACTAAGGTATACGAATCCTTTAAGTCCAAAGGAATATGATATACAATTACAGGGATAAGTCAGCTCTTCAACAAATTCGAGGATATAGCGTCGCTTCGGGTCTCATATCTTTAAGATTAGGCATTTTAATCCCTGATAACCATACCATCTGTTATCCCTCGTTTTTTTTAAGTATATTTATAGTTTACAGGTTAAAATATGGCAGTCCATTCCAATAATATGATGTAAAAGTGAGAAAAATTGGTCTGAATAGACAAAAAACCGATTATGAGCCATCAAAACTATTCATTAAATATAATACATATCATATAATGCTATATTATAGTTATCGTACATTGATCTGAAAAGAAGCCGTTACAGTAGAAAACAATTTTTTTATTATTATTTAAAAAAGAGTCTTATCCTAGGCGTAACACTAGCAGACCAGAGCTAACTTCAGATTACATCCTATGTATTTGTCCAACGCCGGCTGTACGCTACTTGTGCCTTTGCCTCGTCAGCATCCGCGCCAAAACCTCGGCGGCCATCATTTTTTGTTCGTTGGACAAATATTTCCCATAATGCAAAATTACCTTACGTATAGACAAATAGATGCATGCGTGAACATAGATAATAATATTCTCAAAACGTGTTTAATCAACATAATAATTCACACACAAAATGATTACATCTCGATGATTAGGGATACAAAATGGCGGAGCGTTTGTTTGATATGCCATTTTTTATTCATTAAATACATTCACCTGTTTGTCTTTAGAGCTTTTATTGTTGAAATCATTCAAGTTGATTAGTTTCCGCCTTTGTGCAATATAAATATTATGATAATTGAGCACGACAAACTATAGAAATGAAATTGATTATATTGTGTTTATTTATCGATAAATTTCAAAAGCATATATCGATACTATTAGCTCTCATAGACGTCACTCCTGACCTCGTCTGCCTAATACAAACATCTATAATATAACCTATCTAAGACAAAAAGGCTTAATTTAAAACAAAAAATAAAAAGAATAGCGCGACAACCATTCATCGATTGTATAATTAAAAAGCCGACAAACAATAATTATAAAATATTTTGTGCTTAAAATCCCAACAAATACTGCAACGAATATAACTAAGTGTTACAAAAAAAATATTGGCATCCAATTTTTGCAGTTAGCAACACAGAATGTTCGAGTTACAAATGCCTATTATTTTATTCATGTATATTATTCTTAGGTACCTAAAGCTAGCTTAGTCTAGTTAAATGAACTTATAGGACGATGGTTTGATCTTATCTCGTCCGGTGTGGTGATTCTCAAGGGATTATAGATCATAATTATCTGTGTGGGAATACGAGCGAACCTTGCACGAAACATTTAACATGATAACCCTTATATGACATTAAAAACGCTACCGTTTACTCTTATTTTTAAATTAACCATCTATGATTGAAAAAATGTTCCAGAGGTTATTTAAACGTTTCAAAACGTGTCGAAGACGGACTAAGTACTAATATGATGGGTTGAAACATATTTACATTACATTAAATGGCAATACCAAAAATAAACTCGGATATACTACGTCATCGAGCTACGTGTGCTCAATGTGTGGAGTTTATTAGTTGGTTTGTGGTATTGATGTGATTTAAATATGGCTTCAACATTAATCATAGTTATAGCGGTATAAACATATAAAATAGTGCATAATAATAGTGATTCCTGCTTGTTTACGCGAGAGCTAACACCCTTACACTAGTCGCCAGACGGATCGTACCCCACATCACTACATATCAAATCTCATTTCCTGCGTTACTGCTGGACTCCCCAAGTTACCGTCAGCCATCAATAATACATACTTTTTGGACTAGAACAAACTAAAATTAACCCCTCTGTTACGTTTGATTACAGTTAGTATACTCTCTGTACCATACTCGCCAAGTTAGTCTCGCGCAAAGAAACTTGATTTGAATGGTTAAATTCATTTCAATCGGAACATTGAATGGTTATCAATACAGCCCGCGATGATGTGGCCCAGACACACCACGATCAACCACTAGGATTGAATTCAAACAATTTTTACACAAGAAATAAGTCGTCACTACGCCAAATAAAGGAATGGAGAGAAATAAAATGCATCTATTTTACGACACAGCGCTATCGCTGTACATTGAACCAGCTTTGACAATGTCCTGCTGAAGTAAGCCAATGTGAGTGTCAGTTTGTGTTACCAAGCAGACTTGTTGGAATGACACAGAACAAGCATTAGTCGACATAGCGACTAACTAAACGAACGCCTGTATCATTCCAACAAGCAGTTTTCTGTGCAATCAAGGGATAATGATACGAAATTATATTGGATATAGATAAATTATATTGCATGTCAAAGTATAAATCATTGTAATTGTACGCTTAAAGCCTAGATTAAGATTTAGATCTCAGTTAACAATAATTCGTGATCAAGATAAAGACGTTTACACACATACAGTGCGGGCGTGGCTAGCGAGTCGTGGCGAGTTGTGCGTGAGAGACGTGTTGAACGCGGCGAGTTCATGTGTAAACGTCCTTATGGAGGTACAAAAAATGATTTTCCTTTCGTCAATGGAGATCAGTAAAATCTCGTTTTACTTATAACAAACCGGTGTGTTGACTAATCTAAAACATATATTAAATATATAATAGCTCAACCACGTAAGGATTACATTAAAGTGACGAGAAACGAAAATTATGTTCTCATTTAATAAGTTACGCATAGATACATTTATAATTAATATTTGGTTCTTTAATTATAGTTTTTATAGATTGTAGGACGATTGTGCGACGTCACCTGAAACCGAAACACAGACTTGTGAGTCATGCGGCCCTTTGGAGTACCTCAGTGGCTGGTAAAGCAGCAATCATCAATATACTGGTTGTTAGTCGCGTAAAATATATACAGAGATACAGACTTAGTTGTAATAACATAAATCACCAGTAGTGTAAACTTTAGCGGTATTTTCATAGGAATCTGTCATAAGCACTGAGTATTGCTGAATTAAAACACTGTACAATTTCATGATTCGTGAAAGTGAATTGACTACATTAAAAAGTCATATACATTTATATTTAAACATTAGCAGAGTGCCAAAGAAATATATAAGAGGCTTCTCTAAAATACGACTACATTGAAGTTACTTGTCATAAATAAATGAATATTACACGAGAATAATTAAATAAACTTACCAATAAACAGAAAATGATTCCGGCAGCCTTGACCCCTCCGCGGAAAGGTCTCCAGCGTCTATCGTTAATATATCATTACATTATTATATATAAACGTTATATGCAATGAACAATGGATCAGTAAACACACACGCACACACGCGCGCACATTTATAACGCACACACATACATACACATGTAAACTACATACCTCCCTAAAAGTTGTTTAAATGCTTTTAATATTGTTAGAAATTATAATTATAAATAAATAAAGCGAGTTGTATCGGGCCGTGTCCCGCGAGTCGCGGCGCGTGCGTATCGTACGACATTGTGCGTTTGTTCGCCAAACTGCGCATCTATTTAAATTGTGTGTACGCGCAAACTTGTTTACAATATTATTCACAACACAATACGACAATAATCATTTGTGCATCGTTCAGATCAGGGGTACGCAACAACCGCAGGGTGACGGGACAAGTCTTTACGATCAAGTTTTAGTATTAACAGACACTGTAACAGCCGCCCATACATTTCTTACAAGAACATATAAAGGCCATTTCGGCTCAGTTTTATAAATTGATTCTACTCATTGATCACTCAATGCCGACGGTCGAAAGGAACAAGGAAACGGACCATCATAGGTAAGACAGTTAGAAGCTAACACATTCACACACCGCGTTTGATATCGAATATAAAACTAGAAACGGTCCGTGACGTCACAGGCTAGACTGAGGGCCCACCACCAACGCTTCAACGTTCAAGATATGACAAGCGAATTGTCTGCTGACATTGTAAGTCGAAAACATTCGAGAGATTTTAGAATTATTAACTATTGTGATTATCAAACGAGTTGTGAATTTGATAATATTTTGAGTTGTTATCGTTAATATTTCTAAAATGTGTCCGCAGGCTAGGCTCGGCGGCCTACAGTAGTGGGGTGAGGTCGATGGCGGGTGCGCGTGTACGGTGCGGGAGGTGGGAGCGGAGGCGGGAGGCGGGAGCGGGGAGGTGGGAGGTGGGAGGTGGGGAGCTTAGTTCCAGATGCGCAGGAACGAGTCCCACGAGCCGGTGGCCACGGCCATGCCGTTCTCCGTCACGCCGAGGCACGACACGCGGTTGTCGTGGCCTGCCAGGATTCCTGCAGGGACAAACACATCTATTAGTTATGTCGATGTAAAACTAAACAGATAACTTCTTGTTCTTGTTACATCAGATACAACTAAAAAGCAGAACAATTTTCTGAGTTATTACTTCTGACAACAATAGGGAGACGACATTATTACACCCTAAAAACTGTCAAACATCAACACCAGAGTAGCCAAGTACTTTTAAAGTAGAAAAAAAGTGTTTCAACATGAAAAACATCGGTCATCTTTCCAAGTTTGCAAGCAACATGAGAGATATATGTTACATACCGGCGCGCTCGCTCTTCATGGAGTCCCAGACGTTGCAGTTGAAGTCATCGTAGCCGGCGAGCAGCAAGCGACCGGACTTGCTGAAGGCCACGCTGGTAATGCCGCAGATGATGTTGTCGTGCGAGTACATCGCCAACTCCTGGTCGGCGCGGATGTCGAACATGCGGCACGTCGCATCGTCCGACCCCGTCGCGAATGCAAAGCCCGACGGGAAGAACTATACAGGGAGAAAGAGAACTGTGTTACCAACTTGATCATAGATGATTTAGGACTTTTTTACTAGCGAGCTTAATACTGTTGTTTATTGCATTATTATTTAATTTTGGCCCTTTACATAAAACAAATGTAGTTAGTGTTGCAACTTGTTATAAAAATAATCATATAACTGCTCAATTAGAATAATTGAAAAACTACCTACTAAAAATAACACAGCAAAAATCCATCTTTTGCTTGCCTCATTTTCAATTCCAAACGCATGATAACACAAGTGTTTGACGCTGTCTGTATAAGAGTGTTCTCATGGTATGTCGTTAGTTTGTTGGAACTGTCTGTATAAGACTGTTCTCATGGTATGTTGTTAGTTTGTTGGAGCTGTCTGTATAAGACTGTTCTCATGTTAGTTTGTTAGTTGTGGATATAAGAGTGTTGTCAGTGTGCACTTACAGTAACAGCGTTGATGTCGCTCTCGTGCCCCGGGAAGGTCTGCTTGCAGGCGCAGTCGCGGATGTCCCAGAGCTTGGCGGAGGCGTCGCAGGCCCCCGACACGAAGGTGCGCTGGTCGGGCGCCAGCGACAGCGACATCACGTCGCCCGTGTGACCCGTGAACTGCCCGCACTGCTGGCCCGTCTCGATGTCCCACAGGGCGCTACCAAACATACACACACGGTTACACAACTGACAAAAACTCTGGTCACATAACTGATATGAATGATATTGGAAGATAATGACCAAAAAAAAACTGGTTGCAACTACTACAATCTGTGCTAACCTACATAAAATACGACGAACACTGATCTGAATGATATTGGAAGATTATGACAAAAGAAAAAATTGGTCGCTAATACTCCAACCTCTGCTAACCTAAATAAAATACTAATCTTACATATATTAGTATTCTATTGCAGAATAGATTACTAATAACTGTAAGGTTAATATTTAAGTAAAGTTGAAAACTTTAAAAACGTTGGTCCCTCCGCGTGATTCAATTTAGAACAGATATGATAAAGCAAATCTTAAAAACATTTTTGTATAAAATCGTCGTTTATGAAATAAACTACCGAATATAGTTTCAATATCGAGGAAAATTACACAAAACATTACTTTATTACATCATAATAGCAATTTCCCTATCAAATATTGACTAAAATACACCAAAATCACTTTATTTTCCGATTTCTACTTAAACAATCCATACCATTTACAATAACAATAGTCTTCCCGATTTCAGACGTTCAGCACATTTGCTATTGCATGTAACAATTGTCGCGATTCAATAATAAGCTCGAAGTAATTAGGAATGTAATTCATATGAAACATTACAAATTGAGTGATTACACGCATTCCTCATTCATACTATGTAAATAGAAGAATTCTAATCGATTGATCGCGTGAATATAGTGATTATATCTCATCTTTTTGTATCAAAACATGTCAAACCGCATTGAGGAGTTTTCGTTTCAGGAAGCTCTGTTCAAATTAGATACATTGACAAATCTACAGTTCGTAAAATGTGTGCTTAAAAAATGTGATAAAAAACTGCAGGAAGAAGGAAAAGCCATCACTTAGCAAAACGGGATGTCTGAAATCCTCCCGATACCTAGGACAAGTGTGATACATCTTTCTATACCATGGCCGACCTACTAACATGTTTACTCATCCTTTTACACATTAGATGACTAAATACCGCTTGACATTAACCTGGTTACTTTTTGGGGCTCAGGACTTCCAAGTTATATCTGCAATCTACGCCTGACGCAAACCAGGTAACTATTTGGACTTCCAAGTTATGACTGCAATGAACATGAGAACATAAAGTATAAGTATGTACTGACCATGTCATATCCCCGGAGCTGGTGAGGATCTGGTTGTCGTCGAGGAAGCGGCAGCAGGACAGGTAGCCGGAGTGGCCCGGCAGCTCGCGGGACACGCGCACGTTGCCCTCGCGGGTCTTCAAGCTGGAATATTACATACCACATAGCTTAGTTACAGTTGATGATGATGATGATGATGATGTGGAGTAAATCTTTATACATTATAGAATAAAAGTAAAAGACAAGAATGTAAATTAAAGTACTTGCTTGCTTCGTCTAAAAAATAAAGATTTACAGAAACAAAGTGAAAATAAAGAATTTTCTAAATTTTTAAACCATATTTTCTTTTTGTTCGCTCCTATTTATGAGCAAAACTTGAAAACTTGAGCATGAGCTAATGCATAGAGCAAGAGTAAAGAAATGAGCACGAGTTTTTGACATCAAGTAAAACAACAAAATGGTACTTATCTGGAAATGCTGTAAAACATAATAAGATCAAGACAAATCAGTAGTTCTTACTCACCTATAGATAGAACATATGTTGTCTAAGCCGCCGCACGCGACGTACGAGCCGGAGGGTGCGTACGCGCAGGTCATCACCCAGCTGGAGCGCAGTGGGATCGCGTGCACCTTGTTAGTCGTGTGGCTGTCCCACACGATCAGCTTGCCGTCCTGACTGGCTGACACCAGGTTTCTGTTGAGGGAAGTAACAGTAGGTTAGGCCTAGTTAGGACTGTGCATGAAGTAATGCTATGCGCTGCCATGCACCGGCACTAAAACGCGGATGACGTAGCACAGCGGTTCAGGTTTAGTCAGTAAGAGGGCGGCTCCCTCCGGAGTCGCGGGTGTCCATGAGGATTCCCCCACTTTACCAAAAAAAAGGCCTAGTTAGGACTACTTCAACAAAAGATATTTTGAGCCTATAAATGTCTTGCACTTGGAATGATGCCTCTTCTGCTATAGTGAAGAATCAACAAGTAAAAGTTGCAGTGTTAAGTTTTAATACATACATGTATAGAGGAAAGATAGAACGCCTGTATGAAATTGTATAAGGAATTGGGAGAGGTTATTTCTGAAATTATTGATTTCTCAAGTATTAATTGAGTGGAAAACAATATATTGAAATAGTCGCGCATTTAATCTTACTCATCACATAGCAGAAAAGAGTGGAGTATCTCTTCATTCTCATCACAATTCAAATTGGAAGTTTAATTAATAATTTTTCAGGAACTAATTTTATAACTGTATTTTTTGGAGCAACAAATCATCTTAAGTGAAGTGAAATGTCCGTTACATTTCACTTCACTTAAGATGATTTGTTCTATTAAGACCTAACCAGTCATGCATAAGCGATCAATTATTAATTGATAAAGGTGCTCTGCAAAAATAAATCAGAATGACAAATAACGTCACAAGTTCTTAGCTGTTGCTACGTCTATGGCGACTCAGTTCTAAATTAGCTATTATGAAAGTACATTTAAGGTTAAAATTTGAATGAATACCAAGTAAGTATTTATTTAGGTATTTCCCTTGGTATCACAAGGAAAAAGTGAGTAATACAACGTTTAGTAATAATTCGTATTGTCTGTTTTATTGTATGTCTGTGACTGTGAATATATGTCATTAATTTGTTTCGTAGTAATACGAACAATACGTATTCATAAAAGGAAGTTGGATAATAAAATTGTTTGTTTGTTAAAATATCATATGGTTTGTTAAATTAGATGTGTGTATTGTATTTCAGAATGGCGTTAAATATTTATTGTTTTTTTTTTATTCCATGTTGATTTATATCTCAGCTTATATTATGTGATTTAGCCAATCTTTTTGTACAATACTCGGTGTTTTGCACACCTTTGTGTTGTACTAAGCTTTTGCGCCTCGGTGAATTTGTATGGTATTTGCTAATGAGACACATCCTGATACTAGAATCACTATGCTCCTTCTTTACCTCTGCTAGTGCCACAGGATTGCTAATGCACGCTCTGCTCGTCTTAAACAGTTAAGAGTTAGTCCTTACAAAACGGCTATACTATATCATTCCTAGTCAAAGTGACATTTTGGAACAGTGCAACTAGAGTCTGTACAAGTTCATTTTGATTTGATATTGATTGATTTAAAAGATACCTGTTTCTTTAAAATATTTTTAACTATCACCTATACACGGTGATATAAAGCGTACATTAAATTGATGACATATTTATAAGAAATAGATTAGCTCATGAGTCAAAACAAACAATATGTTTATAAATTTAGCGTTTTATTATTGTTGGCCTGCGACCGCGAGCGTCACACATTGCTAAATAAGAGGATTATTATAGGATGGATAACGCTTCATCGTTTTCTATCTCATTTTATTTGAGATTGTAAAAATCTCTTCTTTCCCACTTTGGTGTGTCTAAGAGGGTCCACAATTTGCTAAATAAGTATTTGGGTGTCTCTTAGCGCGAATAGTTGTACCTACTAAAGGACATAATTGTTTAATTATTAATTATTAAATATTCAAGTTAAAGTTAACAAAAAAAATGTGTCATATGCACTTTTTTAAAGATTTTTAGTTCTGACCACTACATACTATATTTAATCTTGTCAGTGTATAAAATCAAAGATTATTTCAATCATTTTTCAGTACTAGCCATTGTACCACTTTCAATTATTTCAAAAATCTTAACTTGTACCTATCATCTAATACAGAACAAGAGACACAAACACATTATCCTATTTAATCTATTCAAAACCAAACCAATTGTCAAACCCGCTGCAAAAAAAAAGATCTGTAAAATTCGCATAACAATTTAAAGTCTCAAACCATAGGTACATGGCAAGCATCTTGATAGCGCCTCAACAGCTCAGCAGGCCAGATCGTGACGCGCAGTTTCCTTGATAAATAGGTCAGTTAACGATACACATCGCCTCGTGAACCACGATGACATCTCTATAGTTTCGGTCACAAATCACGATTGTGTCATACGTCATCAGTTAGAGAATTATCTTTAAGTTGACTGACTCATTGGTTTTGTAGGGGATTTGCCACTTCAGATTTCGTTGTATTGTATTATGATTATCGTTGTCGAATATAGTCTAACTTTGTCTAGACCTATGTCTTCTAAAACGCAAATTTGTTTTGTTATTTATTGACATGATTAGAAATTAAACCCATGATTATAAATTTGAATTCTGATATTTACACGTATTTTATCAACTTTCTCTTTCCTAAAAGTTATTTGTTTGAGAGTAAACCATTATCTCTTGTAGGGCATACAAACTGGTAACTTAACCTGTATCCGGACTGTGAAAAGAAGACGCCGCTCTAGGCCATGTCGTGTAGTAACACCTTATATTTTCAACCAATGACGTCGATCAAGCCGACTACTCGCTAATATACACCAACGCATCTTCCATCAGATGTACAAGTCTTTGTGAAGGCAAAGGAGCCTATAATGTGTAAATTATTTACCTCGAGTCACTACCCCAGTGCATGGCGTAGATCTTGGCGAGATGTCCGCGCAGCGTCCTGCGCGTGCGCATCTGTATGCGCCCGATGGGCTCGAGGTTCGCCGTCGCTTGTGCGAGCGACGTGTCGCACGCCGCCTTCCTGGCATCCTGCGAATATTTACAAAGCCATCACATAGAGTAAGAGTATTTGAAACAGCCTATTTCAAGGCAAACAAAATTTTGTTCGAAATGTTGTTCGTTTTGAATGAAAAAACTTGAATCCTATACGCATTTAACATAGCTAAAAGATTTGCTGAGAAAGATTGAACTTTATATTTTTAACTAATTTTGTGCATCATTTCTGTCAATGCTCTAAGTATGTTTTTGGATTTTAAATTATCATATAATTAAAAAATCTTTTATTTGCCTTTTTAGGGACTCAAAAATTCAGAACAAGGCCATAATAACTCCTATGTTCAAGGAATTCATGTTGGGACATGTTCAATTACTATCTTTAAAGGCATAAGATATATTCAAGAGGAGCGGCTTTACCTACTCTCTCAGTGGTGACAAATAGAACCATCAACCACATGTTACTAATTCTTCATAGGCAATGAAATTTTAAATAGTTAAGGTGTGTCAGTAGTTACTCACCCTGATAGCATTCTTTAGCGTCTCCGCCTCCTGGCGCAGGCTATCTAATTCGTTCATTTTTCCCGCGTTACGACTGGTTTCTCAAATGTACCGACCGCTCGACAACCGCGCGCCGCGTAACACACACGCAACGCACCGACCTGTGCAACAAGAAAAAAATACATTATTATACAAGAATAACCACAAATGTACAGTATTGAACTTAAGCACTATAATGCCCTCTATGGGCAGAAAATCTTTGAAATATCATTTACAGGAATGAGTTATATTTCACAATATATGCGTTGCTGTTGATTCGTAATTATTACTACATGAATATATAGATATAGTACCGATGTACCGCATACATTATGGGATAGGCACCATTGTACAAAAATGTCTAACTTATCCACTAACTCATACACACACACGTAAAATACTCACCACTTCAAACCAAATCACATTCTTAACTAAAACATTTGTCCCGAAAGGTAGGAAACTACGAGAATATGCACTGAAATGTTCAGACAACGAGGCTATGCAACAATCATTGTCACTGGTACACTCCCGTCTAGCCTAGCCGCCATGAGACTTATACACGCTAAGATATCCGACACAGTCACACGAAACACGTTTCCACATACAAATACAGTTTTACATGAACATTGGTAAGAGATTTATCTAAAACAAATGAGTATCGAGGTGTTTTAATGCCTGATATCCGTATATCGGTCGGGTGGCGGTGGCTCGGCACAGCGGTCAATGTTGGCGCATGCGCGGCGGCGGGCGGCTCGGTTTGACAGGAGGGCCCTAGTACGCATGAACACGCCGCGCCGCCGAGCCGAGCGGGCAACGTTGACAGCCATCATCCAATTACCGGGATAATTCCTGGAAGTTGACTGGTTGCGATCGATCGGCCCGATGGGAAACATGCGGTTCTAGTACGCCTAGTATCTAGACGGAATATGTAAAAGCTAAACTGTACTGATACACGCTCTATCGTAGATACTTTATCAATATTTGGAGTATAAAGGATTATATTATACGATATTTGAGAAGCGAGGCGTGTCGCATAGAATAGATCCTGTATTAAAAGTTCACGGACTGCATGACATTATGTCATATTGATTAATTTAAAAAATATACAAAAATAACATTTTTGATTAAACACGGCACTTGAAGTTACCTTGACTCTAATTTACTCACAGGCACTACTCATAGTCGTGAAAAATGACTACACTTGCAGATAAGAATTACAAATTTTCTAGTCGCTTAAAAATGTATCAGATCAACATTCACAAAGTGTTCGGGGCTTTCATTACAACCCCTCATAAGCGGAGGGAAAATGGGACTTTCTACATAGGGTTGGTTGCTAGTAACCCTTGCAATTACGTGTTTTTTTTTAACTTTGCAAGCTCATTGAGTCTACCACTACTTAAGCTAAACCAGTTACAGTAGTGGAAGAGAGACATCATTCTACGCCGTATAGCGCACCGTCTCGTTTCCTCAACTGCAACAATCTCACTTTAAGCGACGGTGGTAAGGCTGCTGATGAATCAATGACGTTTATAGATAGCCTCCGTGTTAATATAACCGTTTCCCAATAACTCCAGTTCCCGTGATTAATATAGTTTATGACTTCATTGGAATAGGTGAGCTTGTTGGCACGCACGCGTAAAATCACACCAGCACTCCGCTGTGCTGTTAAATCTTTTATTTTATAGGGTTGTACTATTAGTGGAAGAAGTGAAGAATGTAAAACTCACCTAAAATATTATGTTTTCGTGAAATATTTAACAAGACACATGTTCTTTGGAACTAATGATGTAATAAATTAGGGACATACCAAACGCTAAAAACCGGTACATAAATTGTTTTAAAATTAAATGTAGCATTCGTCGCCATTTCCTAACACCAAAAGAGTTTTCTATGCTCAATAAAACATAAAAAAATGCCGCTATTAAAATGTGAAGGACGAAGGCTTTGTATCTCACGGGCCGTCATTATCTCTGCCATTGTTTCAGCTGCGATTGTCCTGCGTTGCGTCAGCGTTGCACAACCGGCGAGCGACGGCCGACAAGCGACGAGTCAAGACGTGTGACGTTACAATCATGACTTGCGAAAATATGTCTTATTGCTTAGCTGTAAAGGCTGTCCGTGTCCAAGTTTCCAATTGATATGTATATTAGGTGCGAGAATTGGAATACGAAAAATAGGACACAATTTTGAGTTTTGCATAGAAAGCGAATGACCGCTGAAAGAATCAAATATATGGAAGTGGTAAGTTTAAATCACGTGATTGATAAGAAAATCTTGATTTTACATATTTGATCGATCTGTCTCATTGTCAATGCTTGTAAAAATATCCTTTGCTTGCTTGCTTACGGAAGAAATGCAATTTACTTTGAATCTAAGATAAAGCACTGGGAATTGAACAATGGCCTATATTTTGATTTTTAGTCTGTTTGCGCATAGAGTTAGTCCGAGACTGACGGACGGATGACGAAGATTGTTAAGCATATTTAAAAATAGTGATACTTTCACTGTATTTCTACAGTACATAAATCAAGTTACGAGTTTGTAACTATTCAGCAAGTGGCTAAAATTAGTCCGCCGTGTTATTGTTATAAGTGTTCTCGTTCACTTCTGTGTTTATGTTTCATTTAGGGCTGTCACGTTGCGCGCAATCAATATTATGTAATATAAAATCGATGATGCAAATGCAATGTCAGCATGTGGAATTACCGTCAACAGTGTCAATTGTCGTCTCAAATTACCTTTAGCTTAGTTTTATAGTGTAGACGTGTTGAAGAGTTCATTGAAACGTCAATTGCCGTAACATCGCAGTTTTTTCGTTCGTAAACTTGCTGAACGAGTTTTTATGCGTTAACGTTGCGTACAGCCCTAGCTTTGTTTCATAATGGGATGCGTCCACACTATCACGCTGCGGTCTAACGAGGTAAACCAAAGCACATTGTTGTATTGAAAATAATTAGGACAAATATTTATATTGTTGCTATAATAAATTAAATTTCTGTGGGATAAAACCTACTTGATGATAGTTTACCACTAAATATTATAGACTTTTGTAATTAATTTTAATATGACTTAGGTATCCCTAAAGAGATTGAAGTTATTTATTCTGAGTATTGCCACTGACTTTCATTTTTAAGAATCAAAGAAATCAAGTCTGACTTAACTTAACTGAGTTGTTTAGAAAAATATCTGCACTAAGGTCATATAATAGTAATTCCATGTTCAGCGTATTCAAATATCCTCAACTCACACAGCGTTCAGCAAACTTGGGTACAAACATCAAGCCCTAACCTAGAACTTACCGCAACAAACCAAATACACGTGTCGTAGAAACCCTTTGAGGGTGGCACAGGGCACATAATGCATAATTTAGAAAGGCAAATCAGTGCAGGCTTCCATGCCGTGACGTAATACAGGTGGGTAGTGCCTAGAATAATCCGGTATTCACCCCTCGGCTTCTAACATTAGGGAGGTATATTCGGGGAGCTATTTGTGACTCAGGCTGACGGTATATACCTGCAGCTTAGCATAGTACATTGTTGCAGTATAAATTAGATTTTCCGATGTAGAAGTCCCGAATTAAATTGGAGATTGGTTTTGGGAAGACGTGCTTGTTTTTTGGAAAAATAAAAGTTACAAGATAAGTACTTTTGAATAGCATTAAACTCTTTGTTCATTTACGAATTAAAGATCAGTTTAATCCTTTTTATAAAGGGGTCTTTAACGGGGTTTCTCACAAGAAGGGGTTACAAAACAATGTCTCAACATGCAAACTCTTTAGAATTAATATAAAACACGAGTCTACCGTACATTTCCGTTTCGTTCAAACTCATTTATGGCGTGCAAACAGCCGCCAACCGGTCGTGACGTCACACGTATTAACACGTCAATAAGCGGGATTACCGTAAAGTTGTTATTGGGAACTCGGGCTCATATAAGAAACGTTATCAAAGAATTTAGTCGTTAAACCAAAACGTGTAAATTTAGAAATGTGGCCATTATTGTTCGTATTACAAACAGTTATTATTATTCCTTGGAGGTGGAGTACCGCCAAAGTCGCCGACAATTTAATTGGAAGAGTCTGAAAAACCAAGTAAACTGAGAAAAGAGGTACCGTCTATTCAACTCGATTAAATAACTGTAAGACACAACTCTGGACTATACAAAATTCTGTAACTAGGATTATGAAGCTAATCACCTAACTAGCAACCAACCAATCAGAGCAACTATTACAACTTCTAACGTAATATTTGTCCGATGAAGCAGAATAAGTTCACAAGTAATGCTAACCGAAACAAAGAAAAAACAATACGTAACGCTTATACGGAAGTTGGTATAGTTTGAATTACACTCGATACTCAATCACGGCAAATCGAGCGAACGGATTTAGAAGACGTAGATTGATTCCTAGATTAACATATAGAGAACATTTCATCATACAACTTACATATTTTTACGGCAGTAAAGCTCAGGTCTTAGATAATATTTTATAGCAATGTGTATACATTTACGTAAAATATTACGAAGTAGAATATAGTAAACAAGAAAGCTAATTCGGCATCACTGAAATAACTTGTTCGGTACATCAATTCATCACTAGTGAGACTTATTTATCCTGAGTCAGAAAATCGAAAGACAGGGAAAAGACATTAGGTGTAGTCGTAAAGAAAACGGGAGAGCATTAGACACATGCCCTGTTTGTGCGAAACGACAAGGGGCAGTCACTTATAAGGCAGTGTTCGCACCGAATGAGGAAACCGTACGATTGACGAAATCTGTACAAAAAGCTACTCTCCTCATCAGTCATTATTCATTGCTCGGGAGTTTCGTAGTTTTTGTATGTTATCTGTGTTCATAGATTGCACTGATATTGGTGAACCGATATTCGAAACACATTATTTAAAGTATGAGGTTGTCAATTTGTCATAAAAAAAGACATACTCCTATCCCATAAACCTATCAGTGTTCCACAATGTATATTTTTACTAGTTCCCGCACACTAACAAGATCTGTATATTTAGACTTACAGATACCTTCCATCTCGGCTAGAATAACCACAAAAGGGTCTTCATTAAGTACGTAAAAGGTTCCAACATCGAAGTATCAATGTTACCTTTTGCTTATTGGAGGAACAGTGTACGTTAGTAGTAACATAAGTCGCTTACACAAGAAAGGCGGGTTAAATCGAAAGCCTCTATCTACGGTAGTTAATAAAATGAAGCCACTTATAGGCTATTTCAAGTCAAACGATACTTAGCCTGACTGAGCAAGCCTGAATTACATCCAGACAGGCTTAAATAATAAATGACAAGCGAAGGCGCCGTCGCAGCGGTATTTCCAGAGGGGTTCGGACCTCGGCAGGGGGAGTGATGGGGAGTTGGAAATTTATTAATATTAAGGGGATGTAAACTGCTGCGGGCGAGTTCCTTCAACAAGGCATAGGGGAATTTGAATAAGTCGGCGATAAAGTATTATGAAATACGCAATCGCTCATTTAAAGGTACGATTTCTTATTTAAGTCTGAAAGATGATTCGCGTTTGTAAAACTATGTGAACGCCTCTTAGTTCGGAGTTGTTTATTGATATCGTCCTATACACCGTGACTTTTAGGTCGTTTTAGAAAAGCAGCCCAGTTCATGTATCCAATGACTAGTAAACGATTATAATAAAAAAAATATGTTTTTTTAAGATTTGAATGAATAAAAATATTATTCATTATTATGACACAAGGCAGTCTTACGAACACTCTGTAGTGAGCGCGGTCCGAACCTTGTGCCAAAGGGGCCGCGCGGGCGGCGTCTTATCATAGGTCATTCACAACAAAACGTAAACATTTTTAACAGGATGGTTCATATTTCCAATGTATTATTTATTTTTTTCATGCATATTATTTTAATTAATGATAAAAAAATTATATTCGCGCCTAGAGGTATTTTATGACGGATACATTGTGTGGACGACTTTTTTAAAACGACCTAAAAATCACGGTGTATAATATGAGAGCAAATAGATTACAGTATTCGACCAACCAACAGTGAGATTTGGTAACATTGTATAAAAATATACAAACTCGGCTGTTTGCTCACAGCGTGGCAACACTGGAACGAGTCTATACCGCCGTTAAAGTTAAAAGCTACGATTACCTTTTATACGCCGACGTTTTAGTCGAATTGCACCGGCCGTAATCGAGGCTGGGCGAACGACCTGTGTGTATTTATGTAATAGCAGAATAACCTCACCAAAAATAGAAAAAAAGTGTTTGTTTTGTCGTTATGCCTGTAAAATGCATTAAGTATTGACAAAAAAGAACAGATTACTCGGAATAGCAACATGTCTTGTGACGTTATAATGCCCAATCTTGTACGGATTTTAATGGCTTATTTTAATACTGTAGTTTAATATCAGAACTTAATTAAATGTGTACGTAACATGTACGTAAACCGAGAAGATAAACAGACGACGCAATTTACCGGAACTGGTAAACAAACAATTACATATATTGTGAGGAAAAACACGAGGAAACCGGCGATAGTTGGAATACCTATAAATATATTATTATAGCGAAATTCTCGTGAAAACGGGAGATCTTGGAATCGGGCGGGAAAGCTAAACTAGCCAAAAATTTGTTTTGATTCATTCCATTTGCCAAAATATGGTTTATGGAGAAAAAATTGTTTGAGAATATTAGGCATATTTAGCCCATTTGCATACCCACCTGATGGTGATGAATAGCATTTTTGAGACAATTTTTTACGTTTTAAAGATGTAGTAGAATGAGAAAAGTTTATTGTTTCAACAGGAATCGATTAAGTGTGTTTTATATTATAAGAAATCGCACAAAAGACATAGACATGAAAAAGGAAAGTAGTATTCTATACGTACGATGTTTATAGAAACACTCAACACAGGATATGAGAGGAACTTGTTTTCGCTCCTGTCGCGTTTGCATCCGCGATTTACAAAGCCAGGCAAGTCTAATATTCTTTTATTCGTTTTCACGTAATGCTATCACTGATTTGTTCTGTTGACAAACAAAATATGAAATTTAGTTTTATCTAACGATTAACATTGAAACTGTGATCCAGGCTAATAAAATAGGTCCGAAATTTGACCAAACTATAGTTTACAATGACCCTGGAAATCTATTTCATACTAGACATCACGTCTATTTATTTGCGTTGAACATTTAGGCTCTGTAACTTCCATTTTATACGGGTTTCAGGTTTTTTATATTTAAAATGTAATTAAATGAGCTCATCTAAAGCGCATTTTTTGCATGGAAAGTCGTTTTAAAAATAAATTAAAGGACATTTGCGGCGTAGATGGCTACCTTCTCTAAATAGTTCATTATTTACCGTCGTCCGTAGTTCAAAACTTGTCGGAATTTCCAAACGACTTCGCTACGACTACACAGGTTTATGAGGAAAGTTAAATGACGACACTAGTTAAAATAGAACTCTAGACTATTTGTTTTTATTGTCACATAGAAATGTTTTAAGCCCTCTAAAGTGCCGATGGTCACGAACGTATTGTGGGCGGCAGTAATGGTTCGACGGGTGTGTGTTTGAATAGCACGACCAAATTGAAGGGCAGAGACTAAATGGACCTTCTTTTGGACTCTAAAGTTTCACCCATGTTTAGATTTTAACAAATGTTTAGATTTCACTGGAAAGGTTCAAACATTAAGCTTTTTACAACGAGAAGGTCAGTCAGAAGAAGGTAGTCAATATTTTGAATCCATATTAAATTGCTAAAAGAAAATATGGATTGTACAGATGAATAAGCAATAAACCTTGACATCAAAGATACAGCGAAAATTCTCGGAAACCGACTTGCGTATAGAAGGAGCATACATGGTTTCTTTTTCAGTGTTATCTTTTTGTACTCTAGGTCTCTCAAACCTCAAAGGGATGTAACTTACAAAATCTATCTAGGAAAACTCAAAGAAGCCAAGACAGCATGGATAAAAACATTTATCAAGTGCGTGACAGCCGCGCATCAAACCTAGACTCCGTAAAATGTTCTGTTTATCAAGTTTATGGCTTCATCCGAGGCCTATTTCACGGCTCGTGTGATTATTTATCTTGTTCCTTCCTTTGAGGCCGATAAAGAGGCTACCAAAAACTTGACGTGTGAAATTTGAATGCTTCAGTCATTTCTTGCGAATTCATTCTCAATAGTTTGCTATAATTGCCTCTGTTTATAACAGTTTTCAGCTGTCGTGATTGTTGGCTATTTTTGCTGAGTCATTACATAGACTAGGTAGAAATAACGGATCCTGGTCTGCTGACCCAAAGTTCAATAGAAAGTGAGATTTACCACGCTTTGTATGTATCCAAGTGATGAAAAATAAACTACACAAAATTGCCGTGAATTATGATAATACGTAGAAGTGCCAGTTAGAGATTATAAACAATCGCACTAATGACACGAAGCATCACGAAGGCCGGCAAGCCAGCAACACCGCAACATCCCGTGTTGCATATCTCAAGTTAACTCGTCCACTGGACCATGAAGTCTACGTTGCATGCAGTTCTAAACAGTTATTTAAGTAATCAACACATGTAAGCCGACGGAAACGCAACTGAAATGGAAGGCTTGCGCATGCAACAATTCATTTATAATTATGAGGTTATTGACTGAGACAGGATTATATGATCACGTGTGGGCTATAAAATAACAGTAAAAGTTATAACGGAGAGACAAACAGCTTTTTCAAGGTGGTCGATAAAGTTATGGGTGTATGAATTTGAGCTACATTTCATGTCACATATTCCATACAAATTCTTCTCTTCTGCTATACGGTTAGCCTAAACGCAGCTTCGACTGCTTCACCGAAATGTAATAAGCACTTTAAATCAATAGCTTTTGCAGTCTAAAATAGGTACTTTGTTCATATATTTGCTTGTTTATTTATCTTAGTTACCAATTTTTAGCGTATAGCCGTTATTATTATAGATGTATTTCTTAAAGACCAGTGATATGTTACGTAATATTTCGATATCATGATCTGTCATGTCAAGAATTCATTCCATATGCCATTGTGTCTGTTTGTGCGTGAAGTACTTTCTAAATATTTTCATATCGATATGGCTTACTAAGGAAAAGAATTGCTACTGCGTTGATACCACGATAATAGATTATGCATGTGTGGTGGATAGCTGGCTACAATTGTCGTCAGACTGGTTGAGAATTGATTTCTTCTATTTCTTTTAAGAGATTCGGAATTCAATGTTATATCGTTGAATTTAATTTTCAAACGCGTTATACTCAGGGTCTTTTTATACATCTTACAATGACGACGAGGCCGATCATCATTAGAGATACGAGTATAATTAATAATAATTAGAGCATACACTTAATCGTCCAAAACGAAATCTTATCTACCAACACATTCAAACACCTTCGTAAATGGTTCGACTACCCCCAATCGTTAATATCCCTTACGCAAGTGGAAAACAATGTTAAAATCTCTTTCAATTAAAAGGACAACAAATGAGGATTACGCTGACTGGCTGACCTAAATATCGAGAATCAGATGTGATCAGTAGCTCTACTGCGAACTTCTGAAACTTGATTGTTTGTATTGCGGAAGCGAGGTAGCGCGCTACACAACGTATAATGGCGTCTCGCTTCCACAATGGCAATTTCTGCTTCAAGGGCTCATAGTAAGGTTATTCTGCCCTTTGTAGCTACGGCTAGCATTGGTAGATTGATAGATGTGCGGGCCCGGACAGATTGATCGCAGACTTGTATTGGGCGTCTTAATGTCTTTGTGAATTTAGGGGTGATCGCGTCACATAAAGATTAAGACTGTGGTAAGAACGAAGGACGTTACAGAGATTTAATAAGCCATATGCCAGTTCGGGTCTAAATATTAGTCAATAATGGTATAGAAACTTGTCTAAAGGCTTATCCTCTTAGGTTTTTAAAAGCTTAGATACTAGTATAAATCAATTAAAATCTAATTTTGCAAGTCATTTGTGCAAAATTACTTCCTACATCGGTTTAATTGCATGATACAACAGCCTGATATTGTCATTGAAATACAGGCAAACGAATCAATTCAATAGTATCTGCATAAAACCTTTTCAAGCGTTGACATTTCAAAACTCAATCATGTGTATACGATATCCACAATTTACTTAGAACTAAAACTACCGCAAACATCAAACGAATCGAATCTGATTGATTCAACCACGGCATTGATATCAATGTGGAGTTATGTATTGATAGCTATTGTAATTGATTGTATTGATCGGCTGCGAGTTAAAAATAATCAGGTCAATGAAATTGGTGCATTGTAAGTAAATAATAAATGTTCGGACAAAACACAGCACGATAGACTTCTTAGAATCTGAAATGAATTCTGTTTTCACAATTCAAAGTGCTAATTATATCGTACTGCCATTTTACAAGAATTCGACATGACTTTACGCCCATAAAATAGTATTATTGCTATTGTAGAAGCAAGACAGCTAAGCTGGTAAAGTTTAACTATTTTTACTTTAAGAACTCTCAGTGAGAACGCAGATATTATAGAATTTTAACAAATAAATCGCAACACTACACAAAACACAAAGGCGTCATACAGTTCGTGAATGAGTAATTTATGTTTACCCGAACGAATAAATATCACAGCGTTGCGTTCTACAACATTGGGAGTCAGTATTTGATTCACCGTTACAATTGTAATTGAGAATCGTTTTCGTTTGGTATTTCCCCTTTCAAATATCTTGCGAATGTTGCCGCGGTTGCGTGGTTAATTATTTACTATCGGCCTCGTTAACACGGCCTGTCTTGTTATTATCTAATGATTTTATACTTCAACAGTTTTACGGCGAGCTATCAATCGACATCTTTGAAATGTTACGAGAAACTAGTACGAAAGGGTTAATGTATGTCGAGAAAATAAGTATACATAAACATGCTATTTTTAAATTAAAGAAGGAACAACCAGAAAATTATGATATTGGGCAACGAAAAAGTACCTACTCGTAGAATAATAAATTCAAAGGCAAAATTTAATAGATTGATGGTAGCATACATTTGTATGTGTATGTATACAAATGTAACACAACAGAAATATGTAATACAATATACAGCAAAGGAACGTACGAATGTGAGCAATTAACGAATGTCGAAAAGTATTCACTTTGTTCACATATTTTAAATTAAAAAGCCCCTGGATATGTCAGGCCGGTGAGATGTGAACAGAAAACATCTGCAATATTATTTCGACAAGTTGGATCTATTGTAGCTCGTTTCATACCGATTTACTCAAGAATGCTGTTGTGTACTCTCACGCCATAAATATGAAGGAAGAGAAATGAACATACCGTGATAATGATAAAAGTGTATAAATAGAATCAATAGTACATTAAACTAATCAGAGGTTGCAGTTTTTGTTACACTTTCCAAATTGTGATTAACAGTTATTTGATATGCTTTTTCTACTATGACTCGATTGAAACAAAAGTATTGCAGAAAATTTTGATTAGGTGCACTAGTTTTCTATGAAATGCAGTATGAAGCGGTATGGTTTAGTATTTATTTGTACCCCCAATTGTGTTCACAACGCTGATTTATTGATTGACATGTTTATGCCTATGTGGGTCATTAGCCCCTTACAGCTGTCACAACTAATAGAGCGTCAGTCGAACGGATCTCGTCAATTGGACTAGCAGAGGAGTCTACTACATAAAAACTTGCACATTTTAAATTTCAGAAGCGCTTTTTATGAAGCAGTCAGGTTTGTGTAATATTATTATATGTGCACTAAATTATGCTACGTCTGATTTTGTTACTGGAAGGGTGATTATGATAAGATCTTAGCAAGATTGTACATGAGCTGCTTCGAGAGCTCGACTTAACTAAAACCGACTCAAGAGAAGGTATACGAGATTATCAAGAACTCTACCTGTATGGAAGGCCTAACCAATACTACATCTATCCGACAGCCTAACATTCCGCAATATAACAGATCTATTCTACATCAACGCACAGGACAAATCGATAGGTTCAATATACCTAAACATGTACTGCATAAACTTTTAAAGCGACATCACGGCAGGATCAACTAGTGGGTCGTTAGCCGGCTACACCTGTCCGACGTTCAATAGGGCACTGCCATCGGCCGGATCGAACCAATTAGGTTACAGCCACACATTTTATACTAACGTGCACTTGTACAACGCAATCTACATACCAATTTTGAATGCGATTTGTCTGAATAACAGTCATTGCAGTAAGCCCGTGTTATTTCTTGGGATCAAAACCTACTTTCTTACAATTTTAAACCAAGTACGTACGTATTAAAATGAAATACTTTCAACTGACGTCGTGTCGGGAATTGATTGTTGCTAGATGTTTCTTTCTAAATCACACCGTAACGAGTATTTGCTGCAAACATACTCTTTGAGAATATAAAGGCCGTCGTTCAGCTTGCGTGTTGAGAGCTAAACATTTTCACCATGATAAGTTGTAAATCCTAATCTGATTCTGTCCGTCAAAATACATGATCAGACACAACTATTTGGTTTTGTATTATAAATATCTCTTTTTATTTCACACACCTATCCCTCTTTTTTCTATTACTTGTCATGCTAAAATTAACACATATCCTTTCACATCACTTAATACATCCACATTTTCTTAGGCTTTCTCTCCCACCCATTATTCAGACACAACAATTTTAGCACATGGCCTATAATTAAACAATCGGCTTTTCGTTTGTCCTTTACAAAGCTACATTATAATCCTTGGTTCGCATCGACCGTTACCAGTATAAATGTGCTATAGTGTTCGTCGGTTGTCGTGTGGCCGCTACCCGAAAAAATAGGTTAACGAAGGATTTGTCCGGAAATAGAAGCGAATGTTCAAACGAAAACTCAATTCTCGTATGGTCCATTATTAATTAGTTAGAAAACCCTTTTTACTGGCATGATCAATAGGCAAGGATGTATTGAATTATTTAATGAAATTCGAAGTTGTTATGGAAAGTTTTTATGTGTTAATTTCGCAAGTTGTTTATTAAATAGCAAGGTAAGGATTATAAACTAGGCGAATTTTAAGCATCAAGGAAAAATAAATACAAAATAGGTATGTTGTAAGTTGATTCTAGAAACTTAAATAATGTCCCTCACGTCTACATTTTTTCCTTTAGGTAAGTTCCACTGGCTCTTGATGCACTGTTACTTGTTAAAAGGTCAGTAATCGTGTTAGTTTTTTCATCACTTGCGTCATGATCAAGCTATAAAATATTAAAAAACGCATACTGGTTTTGGCGGATCTAATTGTAATTTATTGAACGTTTTATTTATTTTTTGTTTACTAATAACTATAATCTATCTATTCGACGCTTTGTGGTATTTAATAATTTTGTTGATTACCTAACTCTAACAAACGAACAAAAATAAATCCTGCTTTTTATGTAGGTAGGTAAGACTGTCTACAATTAACTGACACTTTAAGTATCTGTAAAGTTATTTTTATTAGTTATTATGGATGCATAAGGTAGTGCAGGTGGAAGTAATTCATTCTCCTTGGCTGCCTATTTCTTCATTTTTGAAGGTGATCTGACGCCAATACTGGTTTTATATTTTGCTAAATACAGACTAGACGAACAAAGGTGTTTTTATTATTCATAGGGTTCAATGTTTGAGTTGCACAAAATTATCACAGCTTCTCACCCAAATGATCCTATGCAGTGTCACAACTTGTTTTTTCACATTCCTATGCAAAAACCTGTCCATACGAATTTCTCAAGTCTTCCATACGCAGTCAATATAGTTATAAAAATGTACAACCTGTACCATACCGGGGACAATGGGACCATTCATGTGAGCCATACAGACCCATACAATGCGATTAATGCACCTGCTTTGTATCATTGTTACGAGATGTGTTGTTCCACTGCCTGGACATGTAAGAAGCTTTTTGTGTCTATAACGTAGAATTTATTTGACTATCTGAATATGTTAGAAATACAAGGCAAAGCCGAACTGACGACTGGCTGCGTTTTCACCGGTGGAGCGAGGGTTGTGCTTACAAAGCACTAGCTGTTGCCCGCGACTTCGACTTCGCGCGAAAGTCGGTTATAGCAGCAAAAACATCAAGCAATAACCCTCTGACGCAGTTGGTTAACAGGTAGCATGTTATGTGTTAATCCAGGGCGTCAGCTAACAGTGATCCAGCCCTCTAAACTTGAAAGACTTACAAATATCTATTCATACATCCAGTCAACTCACATACTTTTGAGTTTTTTATATTAGTAGGATTGATAATGTACCTTCATCAATAAGAGGCTGTCTAGATCTAATTGCCCGTCTAATTTCGAGGTAAATAACTCTTTTTTCAGGACATGATTGTAACAATCCATAACTAATATTCTTTTCTTACAAGCTTATAAATAATACAACTCGACTAATTTCGTGCTACACAATGTTTTTAACTGGATCAACTGTGAAGCAATGTTATGTAAGACATAAACTTCAATCGATAAATAAACAAGCATGTTCTATATAAACGGTGCGCCAACCGCAAGCATGGGAAAGTGCATTTATACGTGAAAATTGTTGTAATGTGTATTTATTCATCTTCATCACTATCTTAGACTATGTTTTGTTAATGTTTAAGAATTATTTTAAAACTAAGATACATATTGTGTTTCTAGTCACAAAGACACTGAATACTAATAAAATCGTAAAATACGTGTTTATGTAGTACACGTGAATTTAGAGAAGTAAGCTTGTTTCTATTACTGTTAACTGCATGTAATACCAGTATTATTGTTTGGGTCTAATGAAGTGCTTACAGTCGGTAAAAAATAATTATAACTAGACTAATGATTGCAACACAGTGAATTTCGTACATGATTACAAAAGGCACGAAATCTATTACGCTTAATTTCTCTCTCCAGACAATTCTAACAAAAAATCAGTTCATCCGTTTCCGAAGTCGTCCGGAACACGATTGAAATTCAAACACCTGTTTACACTCACAATATCATGTAAATAAGCAGTGCTCCTAGTATTCTTAAATAACATGCGGCTAAACATTTTATTTATACATTCGTTACATATCGCCATATTGGATTTTGTATTTCAACTCTATGGAATATTCTGAGTCGAGATTTTTCATGGCTTTTCACACTTTGACGTTACAAAAACAAGGTCGTGAGCGAACGAAGAGTTATTATATTGCTATTGTCCATTTGTTTAGATGCCTAACTAAATATGAATAAGCTACTGCCCTCGTTAAGATTACGCCTTTGTTTTAAACTATTTATATTATAACAGACCTAGTCATCATTGTAATGTGAGTTTGTTTACATAAATTGCGTTTATTATTATTGGTCTGACCATCTCCGGCGCTAAAGTGTTATTATCACTTGTAACACTGACCACACTGCAACTTACTAAGTTATTTAATCAACTATTTTGGGGTAGAAGCACGTATAAAATTAAGAAAGTTACCGAGTAACTTGATTCAGTATAGCTGTAGTCAGTAATTACTAATTAGTGGGTCAAACACGTAACAGATTAATTGTTACATGACCACTGACCACGCTGTAGCTTCGTCTAAATATAGCCACAGTTATTCAGTTCATAAATAAGTTAAATGTTTCTTCAGTGTTGTTTTACTGGCAAGAAATGATGCATCGTGAACGATAATGTTTAGACTATGACAAATGCGCGTAATCGCCATGTAATGGGCAAGTGGCAATGAGGTATAGTGCTGTAATTTCCCACATTTATGACAGGTAGTTTACAGTAAAAAAAGGTTTTACTAAAGAGGTGATTAACGATTGTCATTGAGTTTGTAAATTTAAGGCAAACAGCACCAAAAGTGCAAGCATCGATGGCTATTTTGAAAACTTACTGCATTTTAGGGATTCCACAATCCAGATTAAGAGAATGAATGATGATCATACGTCTACTTGTTAACGAGGCAACATAAGCCACAAATACACTCCACATTTTAGTCTGTAAGCGACTAGCGCCAGGCCAACTTAGAAAATCGATGTTTGTGCATAGACACGCGTCGTTGGAGACTCAAGTCGTCGGGTATCGGAAATTTTATACCATGTTGCTATCTGTTTGAAAGGAATCAAACCAGCTTGCACTGAGCCACTGAGTTACTAACCAAATACATACGGAAAAAAGCATAAGTGAATGGTTCCTAAGGATCTAATGAGTTATACACTTTCTACAGTTTCCACCCATGGGAAATCGTGTGGACATGTATGTTAAACTGTATATGGAAGAGAGCCATAAATAAGAATTAAGTTAATTAAGGCGAAATACGTCACTAAAGGGTGACCTCGTTAAGTGTAATTAAAGTATGAACAACCTACTTTAATTCATTGCCGTGTTTTACGTTTTAAACTATTACTCAGTATAATTCAGATAAATTTTGGATAAAATATCCATATGATATAATAAGTGTGTAAATGTATGCATAAGTTTGTCTTCTCCTCCAAAATTATTAAATGAAAATTCAGGAAACTCACATGTAATCAAGGGTGAAAACCAGTATACAGATAAATTAAAGTATCTTATTACTTCTTAGAAATGTTGAATAAACCCTACTCATTTTTATTATAATCTATCATTTTCATTGTCTACCTTTCCTATTAAGTATAAGAACACACCAATATTAACAGTGACATCAGAATAATAAATCTTTATACATATAATATACATGTTGTATTTACATATATGTATAATCTCTATCTTGTCAGTCTAGTTTATAAAGGTCATGTTTTATATATATAGTAAAATCTAAACATGTATAATGTCGCATTTGAATCTGGTAATGATAGCAAGGTTACTAAGGTAATTAGATGGTACTAAGAGGCATTTAATTATTGATATTCCATGCCAGTAAGAAAATTATTATGACTAGATTATTTGCTGCTAAACTTACCCTACAAATGTTTTAAAAAATAGACTTATACCAGATATTCTTCATTATTTATTTGTCAAAAGGGGCAATTAAGATATTTTGTTTATAATACTGTCAGGTGGAAATAACTTACAAGAAAAACTCAATACTACAGCCTCTTTTGAAATATACAGGTGTGATGATAAATAACATAAACTGGGTAGTACACACCACACAGAGGAGAAATGTGAAAGTCATATTGTTTTCAGTTAGTCTACAAATGTGAATTGCATATGTGAGTGTAATGTGTAGTGACCCGCCCTAGCATCGCATGGGTGCAATACTGGTGTATTATACATATAAACCGTCTCTTGAAACATTCTATCTTATAAAAAAACTGCATACAAATCTGTTGTTTCCAAAGATCTAAACATATTATAAGAACAGACAGATGCGGGAAGTGATTTTGTTTATATTATACTATGTTGTTACTACACAATCTCAAATCATATGAAAAAACATAATATTTAAAATTCTATAATACAATATATTTGTAAATGTTGGCCATTTCTAGACTCTATGCCAAACAGCTGGTTAAATGCTAGCCACGCCTATCCCATAGAGATGCACATAATGTTACAACCCTATGATAAGTATATATATATCACTATTTCACTCCACAAATATAATATTTTAGGCATCTTTCTTTTCAAAAAACATGCATAAAAATGTATGACACATAATTATACAACATATGTATTCAATACCTCAATATCCAAGATCCTATCTTTGTGTACAGCATTCAAGTGACGTTTTCAAGATACATATCTGCAGAAATTGTAACTTCTGAACTGGGAAATTGTGATAACTGAGTGTTATCATCTCATTTGACTTTTATTTGACCCTTTCTTTATGTCTGCGATTTCAGCAGACAATAATTATTATTTAAATATACATATGTAAGTAAAATGGTACCTAATATTTTGTAAACCAATGTCTTACATCTAAAACTGATAAAAAATATACTATGATGGTTGTTTGTAATCAGTTTACAGAATAATTGTTTAGTATAATGTCTGATAAGAATTTGATATAATTCTGATAAAACCAAAGGAAATATTAAATGAAAAACAAATAGAATCCATGAAAAAATTACAGTGTACTGTATTTGTAAGTCATAACGTTGGTTATTCTGTTCCTATGTTAGATGATATATGACGACACTAGGTATATTTATTTAAATAATTTGGTAAAAGATGATGAGTGTATAGCTATTTATTACCTAAAAATCTGAAAATATGCCATTAAAAGTCACAATACTTTCTCTAGAAATACAACCAGCAGAATATTGTGCACTAAACAAGAAATGAACAAACAGACATACAACATGCAACCAATTACACTTACCTGGGTACATTGACCTCTAATCAATATTAAAAGCCAAATGTAATCGCTCAAATGACATTATTAATCTTATAAACCTATATGTTTGATAATAACTGCAAAATTAAATAAATTACCTATTGCAATAGGTAAATCCCACAATACTTAATATATTTATAGTTTGCGTGGTTGTTATCCATATTATATGCATAAATAACTCTCTTTGTCTGATCTATGCTTTCATGACTAAACAGTGGATCTAATATTGATGACACTTGATAATGAGTAAGCTTGGATTTCAAGATAGGACATAGGCTACATTTTGCCACTATTACTAGCATGTATTCGAGAGGGGTCACTTTCTAAACCTTGTAGTCAATGCAAACACATGTACACCTCACTTTTTCATTTAATTTTATAATGAAGTCAAATAACCAACTGCTGGATATAGACCTCCCTTTGCATATGCCATACTCCTCTGTCTCTTGCCTTTTGCATCTATTCTATTCCTGCTATTTTATAATGTTGTGTTGTAGGGTATTCAGAGTTGATGGTGACACTGATGTTGAATTCAGATCATAATAAAAACAGATGCACAAAGCATTAAGTATCAGTACACAGGTGAAAACATATACCATGGAAAACCAATGAAACAATAACATTTATAATCAAACATGACTAATAGCTGGGACTGGGAAACCATTGTAAAGGAAAACATACAATAATTATGACCAGTGAGGAAGGCTGAACAGAATGATTCAGTTCAATACTGAAATAATTATAATTTTTTAATTTAATGTATAAATTCTGGATAGTTAAGTTATACCCCTGGATATTTTAACATGGTCAGAACAAATGACAGTATTCGAGAATCAAAAAGAATGTAGGTTATAGAAGCCATCTTCCTGCCCTGTACACAATTCATCGAAATAAGACAGAGATGCAACATGTGTATGAGAAATATGTTCGAGCCATATGGGGGTTGGGTATCGTTAGGTTTATAGACCTAAATACAAAACTTGGGCACTTCAAATAAATAATTATCGCAAGAATGATGGCATAATGTTGTCGGTAGCGAGAGTGGCAGTCTAATCACGGTCTATAGATAGAGGATTCAGTCTAACACACCATGTATAAAAGTATAAAGACAGGATAGTGTATAACATACATGTGATATAGGATTATCCAAGAACCATACAAGTATGTGGTAAATACTAAATACAAGGCTTTTAACTGTCTCTTGCAATGATCACTCAATGTTTCTATCAAATCATCAAGGTACTCACAATGATAAACAAATTCGAATTGTGCCTAAAATGATGCTGATATTAAATACATGGCTTAAAAGCAAAATAAATAGTGCAGACATTTAGCATAACAGTAATTCATGCAATAATAAAACATAATTATACCATTTTTTATAATTAGATGAGCTAATGGACACTATTTAGTATTTACTGTACATTTTTACATTTCCAGACTAGGTTATGTAGTTACACCTGGCTAATTGGAACAGGATTATATTTTTTTATAGTAGAATGTTAAAACTTGTTGATATTTGATTATTGATCATTATTTTATAACTTAACCTTCAAAAGGCATTTTCCAGGAAGTAATTAAATTGTTATTAATAAATTAAACACTAAGTTTAAATTTTATATTTTTATGAATTAATCAGCTGAGATTGTCCACAGCTGGGCGTAACTGTGAGTTTTCAATGTTGGGCAAAAGCAGATTATAATAAAACTGTAGTTTAGCTGTAATTGTGAACATTCAGGTCACATTTGACTTAGGGTGTGGTACCATAGACTATTCACACCACAAATGTTCGTTATTAAAGGAAAGTTAGTCATTTTTGGTTATTACAACCTATTCCCGTGTGATTTACTAGTTTTATAATCATTCGCCATTGTGTGCAATGATTGTCATCAGATAAACTGTAGGCCTACTTATCATCATAATAACACAAAATAATACAAAATTGTGTAATCGTAGGATCACACGCGAGGCACAATTGATTATCAATTATTGTCATTCAAATTAGTGTTGGATGAAAACCCATCACAGCTATAAATTACAAACGGTTGCACCTCATTTACAGTGAAAATACATGACGATTAAACTCTAACTACCTAAATATTGGCATAATGGCTGTAATAAAAGGTGAAAAGCGGATAATAGCAACGAATCGATGTCGTTTCGTCTAGCAACAGGGCTGTGGCTACATGGCCTCTCATACATACCTATAACTATGTACACACCCTCTACTTTTCCCGATAAATGTTCAATATCCTATGCTCCAATAGCAGTTTCTGAGACTCAAAGGCTCTGCAGGCTGCGTACGTGACTCTATCAGCTCAATAACACTCACATATCAGCACTAATGCGCGTTTCACGAAACGTTTTACGCCGGCGAAGCTACGCGCATACACCCAAACGAATGTCGATTTCGGTCAATGATTTATTACTAATTTACGCACGAATCAACAGCAAGACTAATACATACCGTTAACATAAGATAGAAGCAACGAAAAAAGATACGATTAGGCTAGAATGATAGTAGGATTTTACCCTTCTGTCAGCAAAGTCCCTTAGATCGTTGCTCCAGCGGCTCTCGAGCGCGTCCTATACCAACATTAAGACTGGATTCTCACTTTTTGGCACATTTTGTATCTTGCACAACACCACACTGAATCTAGAATTATTCACAAGTTTTTATCACGGTACAATCCACCATTAGCTTTTCATACACCCTCGAGCTCGGTCCTTTTCACGGCCATTTGCAAATTGCGTCAAAGTTCCTGGAACGTGATTGGTGTTCAGTGCGCTAGTGTAGTTTTATGAAATAGCGCCATCTGCCGATACAGATATCAACTGAAAACTTGGTCAATCCAAAAGAGATCTTCTGTCGTCCACAAACGGGCTACTTTAGTAGAAATACTTCGCTCATGATACCTTTGGATTTGCAAGAAATAGGGTGCGGTACGGTTCATTCGAGAACCCCGTAGCGTGACGTCAAACTGGGCGTGAGAACCAAATACGCGGGAGTTTAAATTTTACGTGTGGTTGCGGGAAAATTTTGATTAATTAAACAAAATGATTTGCTTACTAGTATAGTTAAATAATGCGACATATATTAAAAAAAGATGGAAATTGTCACTAACGCCAATGAGGTACAAAAATAAAAATTTTAATCATTTCATTAAAGTATAATGAATTGAGATTTCTTCGATCGTCTGCCTACGTTCCAAATTAAGCAAAATGTTAAAAAAATATTTATACTTGAACCAATCAATAATAAATTGAAGTATTTAGTTTGGACGATGTTTGATACCTATGTAATATTGAGATTTACCATAGCTAAAATTTGAGTAGGCATTACAGTGTATGATAGATATCATATGCTGTACTAAAAAAAAAAAAAAATGTACTATACGTATAAAATAATATGATCACTGACCATTTATAGCGTATTGAGTATGAACGTGATATTTTTAAATCCCTAAAAAAGGAATTTTGTGTTTGTTAAAAGTAGAATCAATAAATTAACCAACGTGATTAAAGTTTAGTCTTGCCTCATACTAAAATAGGAGAATTGATCAAAATTCGAAAAAATGTGCCAATATTTAAAAAAATCCAATTAACAAGTTAAAATACTTGTACATATAATTATGAAATCTACGTTTTACTAAATTGGAAATGTAACTTTTAATTAGAAGCACCAGCCACTAAGAATTCAATAATTATTATGAGTTAGGTTTCACACTTCTTAAAATAAATTGTAACTGTGCTCATTCTGATTTATAAGTATAAATCATACAGTTATTTTATCAAGGTATTAACAATTCAAATCATTTTCTCATCTAGTGAACAATATTCTTTAATTCTTGTTCTACATTTTTAAATGTAAACATGCCTTTTAAATTTATTAGTCTGGCAGCACCTTTAAACGTCAGCTGTTATTGTTACTGTGATTGGCGGAACAATTTAATTCTATTTCATGATTCGTCAGCGTTTGCACTTGCGCAGTTTGCCAATAGCTGGGTTACCTACCTTTGTGTTTTCTTGTCTCGCCTGTCATTCATTCATTTATCGGTGTACCCTATTGTATAGTCAGTTGCATTGTTTATTATTGTAAAATAATAAATAATAGAAGCATAAAATTGTGCGCGTGTGTAGTGATCGTGTAAACAACTAAACATTTTGTTTTTTTTTAAACTATATTCGCTGAATCCTTAAAATAGGATTTTGTTGAAGTGCAATTATAAAATTGGTGTAATTTACTTTAAATCGCGATCTTTATTAGGTAAGTATCAATTAATTATTGACTTAGAGTAATTATTAGAATGTATATTTTTATAACGAGTCATTGTATTTTCCGAGGTTTAAAAGTTTTCCAATAAGAATCTGGTTGGATGATATGTATCTTGTTATAATTTGTACTGCACTTCATTCAATGCCTTTCCCTTTCTCTCAACTTTTATAATCAGTTTTCTGCATAAATATCTGTTTTACGACAGGATTAACAATATTACACCTAGTTCGACGCATGTAATGTTTGTTTGAATGATACGTCTTGTTTGATTCTATTATTTTTATAACAAGAATTTTATGACTAGATTTAATTTCCTCAAAAAACTTTCAAAGTTTTTAACTGTACGTAAAAATTTTGTATGTTGTTCGTAAAAATATAATTTTGATAACAAAATGTGCTTCGTAAATAAATAACTATATATTATAGCAATAATACGCATTTCCGCGATTGTGTGATTGCTTTTGTTCAACAACAAACTCTTTATCTGCAATCTAACAAATAACATCAGTTAAAAAAAATATGTTACGGTAAAGAAGTTATTTTAGGAATTTATTATACAAGTGTCATGATAATACTGGGCTTTTAGCCAATTTCCGTCTATTATTAAAAAAAGTAAAAAAATGTGTCTTGCAATCACTTCTCGTGTGATTGTGACACTAACTGAAAGGTAGCAATTTTATTTATAAATATTAATCATAATGTTTGCCTTTATAGATCATTTTTTACACAAAGAAGCTTTCCATTCTTCCTGAATGCCAAATCATTTTTATATTAAAATTAACTTTAACCCGCCAAAAAAAGATGCGTTCCTGTATTCATTGTAGTCGGCTTACTTATATGTAGATAGGCATGATAATATTAAATCACAAAATGTAACTAGACTCGTTACTCATTGAAAAATGCCGCTAGTTTTACCGCAACGGTACCTACGCCGGTTTCAATCTGCGCCATCGAAAACCGCTGCCGTTGCCGCATTGTCTACGCATGTTTCTCGATTCAATTTCGTTACAAAGAAAACTACTTTTATAAATAAAACAAAATATGACAATGCTCATTTTTTTTATTAGGCTCATAATTGTAACAAGAAAACAATATGTTTTGTGACGTAAATATTGCGCGCAAAATTCCGCGCGAATTCCGCACTCTTGGTGGTGTGTTACAATTACGATAAATTAATGTAATGTTGGTAAATAGTAATAGCAGGAATGGTTCAAAATGTTTAAGATTTTATGAAAATGAATGGTTCTAGTATACCAATCATTAAATATTTAAATCTTCAATATAAATATTAAATGACATAATTCGATAAATAAAAAAGAGTTTTTTATTTATGGAACTGTCATTATGGCTATTTTTCTTTTATTTCAATACTTTATTCAATTAACAAATAATAAGGACAAGAAAATGAAGTGGATACAATTTGATTTTGTGATATTAAAAGACAAAGATAAAATAATTACACAGCTGCACTGGAAACTTATCTATTTTCAGCTAATTGGTATGGCATTACATTTTATGGTAAAAATATATGTTTTACAGTTTTTAGTAAATAAGAACTCATGTTTTGTTAAGTTATAAAAGTAGTAACTTTATAACCAAGTGCGGTAAACAGAGTAGAATAGAAAAGTCTTTGCAATAAATAGTTAATTGATTACTTTCATTATGATTTCAGTCCGGAATCACCCCTAACTGAGTAAATAAATAAAGTTTAAATATATATTATTAAGTTACGCTCGAGAATTATGTGTACCATAAGAATTATATCTGTAGTTCTAACTAATTTGAGTAAGGTAGAAATATTCTATGGCACACTATTTTCTATTATAATTCTTCTCTATTTTATTAAAATTCTAAATTCCATTTAAGTAGCCCTTATTACTCTTTAGATGTAGGTATGATGAAACACATAAAAAAATAAAATTTAGGAAGAGTAAATCCTAGTAATATTACGAACGCTATAGTTTTTAAGTACAGATGGATGAATGTTTGTTACTCTTTCAAGCAAAAACACCTTAACCAATTTGGATGAAATTTAGCATGTAGCTAGTTGGCAACCTAGATTAACTTAGGCTACTTTTTACCCAACTGCAAATGCAGGTTTAGGTGACTTCCATGCGAGTAAAGCCTCGGAGAAAAGCTAGTGTTTAATTAAGTTCTAAATTCCATTTATGTTACTTTACATATGTATAACTGACAGATGAACTGGTTACCTATAATTATTACTTTGACGTTTCTTGATTATATTATTCATTAGGTGTGCAATAAAGAATATTCAATCCATCTATCTGGTTATTATGATTATTAATATTTGAAAATTTCTATTTAAATGCTATTAAGTAACTCAAAATCTACACTAAGTGAACAGGATTATTACGCACTTGGCCTTCAAATATCTGTGTACTATGATAAAAAAATACGTGCGTGAGATATTCTTTATAATCAAATTAAGCATATTAATTGCGACGATCAATTTGCGTTGATACTGTCACGGTATTAAAATATTTATTAATTAAGGTTTATTACGTCACATATTTTCCAATTTTAAGTGTACGTCATTTTAATGTGGCAGATTAAATAATGTTTACTAGTAATCATGAGAGGATTTGTAAGTTTATAAAACGCGTAAATTTGTAACTATGGATGGATTGATGTTTGACGTTTTCACGCTCAAACGGCTGTATCGTTTTTTAACCGACTTCAAAAAGGAGGAAGTATACATATAAGACGTAACCGACTGCGTCAGAGGGGGGTAATGTTATCACAGCTATTTCCGACATTCGCGTACGTGAAGAGTTGAAGTCTAGTCACCTACACCATGGGATATTACTGTGATACAGTAAATCCTATCCTATTATTTCGACGCAATGCGTATTTTTCTCAATTCTTTACCATCACACATGTTTTTAACTCAACTCTTTTGTACTACTAATGGCATCCGATCCGATATTTACATAATCATTCTACTATCACTCCGAAATTGCTTATTTAGTGCAATCTGCAGTTACTACCAAGATTAGATAGTAACGAGCCGTTGTCTTTGTGTTGACTGGTGATAATTCTGGACAAAGTTCGAGTTGATATGTGAATCATTTTTTGTTATCTGTACTTGGAAGCGACACTCGTAGCACAGTATAATAATATATACAGTATGACGTCTTCGTATAATCAGGCGTGAAGCGAGTTATGCCTGCACTTTTGGATCGTTGCATTCGCTCAGCATCCTACAGTCGCGAGTGTCTCAAAATCAAAAGGTTCTTATTTCAAGTATGCCATTTCAGGCACTTTCAATAAGTGACTGACTCTAGTTGCGTCTAGTCTCTCGGTAACCGACAGAGGTGTATTGTTGATTTAATTTATGTCCTGTAGGTGGTCGGCCTAACCGACGCTAGCGCGCGGCTTCAGACATTATTCTTTAAAAACTGCGGAGTTTTACTACTGTATTTATTTATACTGTGCTCGTAGTCTCGTATCAATGTACTTGTATACTGTAGTATAGTGAGCTTTTTGTTCACTTGCACAGCTGTTTTCCAGTTGACTTTATAACATTAATTTGATAAAGTATCTATGTGTATCTGTATAGCTGCTCTGTATACCTACATTATTCCACCATATTCGTACTCTTTCGTTCAACGTTCAATTGAATACTTTACTTTAAACTGTGCAATACTGCAGCTTTATTGAGTAGATATCTGTCTGAAGATGTATTTCAACATCATGAATTGCTCTGTCTAGATTTATGAGCCTTTTGTGGATTTTACCGTCAGCTTATGTAAATTCACTAAAATAAACAAAAATCAGTTGACGTTAAGTTTGACATACGATCAAAAGATTTTCAAGTTGATTAACATTTCAAAAGAAAGTCCATCTTCAAAAAAGCTTACCAATGGCATTCTCTAGCCCTTTATATCTACAATATTACAGCTTTCTTAGTTATTTATGGTCCAATAACAGTCATATAGAGTCAACACGAGTACCAGTAAATTATCAGTAACCCAATTACTTCTCGAATTTTGATATCTTAAGGTTAACCAGTTAACTCTAACTAGAATATCAAGTTTTGATAATGGCCGTTTATGAAGGGATCTTTTTCATTATGTGTGTAATCGTTAAAGTACAAAAAACCTTAAAAACGTTTCTTTGTAACCTGGTGTTATCGGATGCGGAAGGTGAATAAACTAATGTAATAGTGTGAATAAGTAGAAGTTCTACGTCGTACGTTTTAAGGTCCGCTGTTAGACATTGGCTTTATCCAGCCGTGGTCTGCGGAAGCCTTAATTCTTTGAAAGACGTTCTTTACTGATAGGGAAATTTGCTAGAAATAAGATTTTTTATTTGTAGTGCAGTTTGTAGTCGTTTTGGAGATAGGATGACGTTTTCCTTTAGTTTCTTGTTTCTCGACACTTTCCCAGTATTATAACATTACAAGAACTTCATAAAAATGATGCGTTACTATTTGATACCTTTGAATCGAAAATCGAATTCCAAATTACCTTCTAGAAAAATGGAATGATGGATCCATAGGGATCTCTAGCCATAGATACAAACGCTTTGCTATCGGAGAATAGACAATATTTGTAAACGGTTCATTGTTCAGTGGAACTTACGACAATGTTGATTTCTCCATGGGAACTGCTCTGTTATTTATCTTATTATTAACTGTAGACTATTATAACGGTGCTTAATGTGACAGTTTTAGTAACTAAACTGTCTCTGATTTAAATGGGCGATGGAATTGTGGTAGTACTTAAATTATGTGGTACTTAAAATATGTAGGTATAATTTGCATGGATTCAAAGAACCCTTTCGTAAATGTGTCAGAATTTTCGCAATATGTGTTCGCTGAAATAATTAATACGACTTTGTAATGCTTAAAACCATGTAGGTTTTATTTACGTCAAAAGAGCTTTAAAATAATACTACCCTACTGTCTACGACTTCGTCCGCTTAAATGTCGGTTAGAGGTGCAAAAACAATACCCCTCTTGGGCGCAGTCGGTTAAAAAGTAACCTTTGGGATGTCAGCCAACTCCATTGAAAATTTCATAAAAATTGTGAGTGTGAAAGAGCAACAAACATCATCGATTCGGTCATCCATACTTATCATATTAATAGGATATATTAATAGTTTTAAATAATGTACAAAAAGCATGTCTAAATTATTTTTTTTATTTATAATTACTTGGTTTGACGTCCAGTTAAAACTTATTCCTGATAATACTTGTATTTCGTACACCTCACTCTTACTCTGCAAAGTCGGCCCTGAACGGAAATCCTTTCACCATGCTGTGCCTAGATCCATTACAGTGCACAGTGGAGCCGCATTGCAGAACGCTCAAATATTTATCCTAGTTCTGGTATTTGGGACCTTCGATCTTGCAACACACACTGGCTTACACAGCTTCTGTTTGTTTGGCAAACCTTTCAATTATTTACTTGAAGGTAGCTTGACGTTATTTGCAGTAAATTGCTTGATGCTATCGACAGATAAGACGTTATTTAACCAAAATATGATTGATTTGTCATGTTTAATAATGTAATTAGTCTAATTAATGTGTATGAATGGAAGCTTTACTAATAAATTTCGGTTTTCAACACCTTTGTTGAAAAATTTTAGCACTGACTGTCTACAAAAAGTAGGACGTCAAACGTCATTTTAAAGCTACTTAAAAAGTACCAAATTACGTCTAATGAGTTGAGTGGTTGCTGTGAATATGGCTATAAACAAGACAGATAAACTTTTTACAACTTGCATATAGTACTATGGAGACATAGAAGTATTAAATCTCAGCCAGCGAACCGGTATTTTAAATAAACAGACTGCAGTAGCCCGTCGTGAAGTGTCATTTGAACACAGATCTGTGTCAATCTAATTTGTTTTTGAAGTATTTTGTTACTGTTCAGATGCTTGTAATGGAATAGTTTAAGACGATGATGATAATGCCCCTTTTTGTGTTTATCACCATTAACATAGCAGGAATGTTACCGAAGAATTCGTTTCGTCGCATCGGAATTTGTATAGAGGAAAGTGATCTAAATTCTAAATCTCCGTACTAATTGTAACGTTTTGTTACGGAAATTTTGTCCAAAGTTTTCTTGCAAGGGGCTTTCTTGCAATTTTATAGAAAGAAGATTTTTTTTTCTGGCCTATAGTGTCCCACAGCTGGGCAAAGGCCTTTCCCAAGATCTTCCAGGATTCCCTATCTTCCGCCGCTACGAAACATTCCTCGCAGTGTACGTTTCATCCCGCCACCGCTTTCTGGGCCAAAAGAAGATACATTATATTATTTCTTCTAAGTGTCCTCATATTTTGCAAATTGTCGGCCATTTGAAGGTCAATACTGATAGCGTATATTACTCCTGATGGTTTATTTCCGTTGACTTAATGAAGGTCATGGAATAGATACGTATTATTTGTAAGCAATAAAAGTAAATTGCTTCATATAACTCTCTGTATATTGGTATACATATAAACGTTGTGAAGATTCCGAGTCTATGTAAAAAAATATTTTTACTTCTCTTATTTTTTATCTTCTGCTATTGAAAGAATATAAGCGAATTTATAAACACAACCATACAACTTACCTAGTAGCTATACAAGTTGTCTCAGGACCATAAAAAATGACCATAATAATTTAGCTAATGTCATTTTCATGTCACACTCGACCTCATATAACTTCGTAATTATCGCCTATTAAGTGTTTCTATGAACTGCACGTGACAGTATTATTTATATTAGTATGAGACTATACCTAGGCTGTAATTGCCTTCCACGTCGCGTCGTGCTGTCTAGTTTCTAGTACTGTATGCCCTGAATAGCCATCCAGGTGTGGTGCCTGTAGGCGGCATGTAACCTGATTGTTCATCACTACCCTCTCATTATGGAGTATTAATGAAGTTTCAGTCTTATTCATTTGAATTTCTATTATCGGTTCAGGCTTTGGGTAAAATCTGTCCTTTTGGAATCTGAAATCATAATTTTTAGGAGATTAGAAAGCTGATAAAATTATTTTAAATAATGCTTACTCGTCCACAATACTCACATAAATCTAAGCTACTACCCAAGAGCAACATGGAATAAAAATAAATAAAGGTTGCAAAGAGAATGAAAGAGATCTCGACACTCTACTGAAAGTGAGAAAATTCAATTCATCTATGAACATCTAACTAAAGCCAGCTAATAAATAAACGTAAGACGACACTAAAAGACTTGTTTGATTTCCATAAGAGTTAAATCTAACATTGGTTTGGACATTAAGTGGCAACAGAACACGTCGGGCATAGAAAGCAAACACACCCGGTGACCAGGCAAGTAGCCATGAGTTACTACCACCGACCGGTAACTGGTTAACTTTCTTAATGTTTGGTTTGTCGACCCGAGAGCTGATGGCGCCGGCATCAACAGTATTTTAATGATGGACTAGGTGTGTTCTAGTAGCCTGGTTTTATGGCTTGTTTGTGTATGTGTTTGTGTATGGTTTCATGTTCATTCAGGTCATAGTATGGATAGTTGCAGTAAAAGCTCGCATGCACCAGTAATTGTTTGACACACAAATTCTTGTTATAAGTCTAGGTGTTCTGTTCTTTGTTTATGAAAATTCTTGCTACCTTTAGGGAAATGCTTCTTTTTGAGTCGATGGTAGATTGATTTATAGTCTTTTAGCGCAAAAAAGTGAATAAGTCAATAGCGGCATCATTGACACACATTAAGTAGATAATTAAATGTGAACATTTTTAGAAGAGTAGTATAAGAATGACATTTTGGGACCGCGCAACTAGAGTCAAGAAGTGCCTGAGATTTCCTACTCGAAATAAAAAAGTTTTGATTTTGATTTTTGAACAGGTGAACGAACAAGCTAAAATCAAAGTCGATTAAAAATAAAGATATTTATTTTTCTTCGTGGTTAGTACACTTAAGAGTAGTATTATAAACCTCATCAAATGCATTAGCCTCATCTTTAATCTCATCTCGTGTGGGTTCGGCACGTGTTGATAAATGGCCGGCGCTGAGAACATTAGCCTAATACGATAACGTGATCAGCTCATCTCTAATGTTCGAACAGATTTGTTTAATGACGAACTTGCCCTTGACAGACAGAAAAATAAACTAAGCCACATTTTGATCAGTTTAGAGGCTCATTAGCTGGAAGTATGGTATCATTATGTTGGTGGGTATTAGTTTCTTTTTTTGTTGACAATAGTCGTGGATAATAAGGATTATCATAAACTGGGATGATACCAAGACCTTCAATATTGATGTCGTTTAATTCGTAAAAAAAATGTATTCATTCTAATTTTGAGAATGGTAAATTATGATTTTGATGGCATTTCGATGCGTTTCAAATGCAACAAACAACCGGTTTTAAATCTCTGCCTATACATCTGACCTATAAGCTACGAATAGACGAAAAATGTCATTCAAAAACATATTGAGTAACCATATTAATTCCAAGGCCGCGCGGGACCTGTCCGGCCGGCTCCGAACCCGCTACCGACCACTTTCTACTAGAAATGGCCGTAAGTTAAACACTTATTAACACCTCTCTCCGAGTTTCACTTAAGTACAGTACTTGGGATCGATATGAATAGATAAATAATGTCTGCTGTTGAAAAAATAAGGTTAAGGTGGATTTTTGGTGGATGTGTCAAGTGTGTGGGTATTGAAATGGAAAGTGCATGATGAGTAGTTTTCTAGCGCTCCGCCCTAGGTTCGCACGGTTGAAATACTGATGTTGTACAAATAAACCTTCCTCTTGAAACACTCTATCTATTAAAAAACCGCTTCAAAATCCGTTGCGTAGTTTTAAAGATTTAAGCGGACATACAGACAGAGAGCGACTTGATTGCAGAAAAGGTAAACTTATAAAATAATAAAATCAGGATCACTTTTGTAGCAGACTGTACATGTTTCACCATGGCAGCATAAAATATATATTTAAATAGTTTTATACATAGATATTTTAGAATATTATAATGGCGGAAATACAGATGAATTTTATTACGCAATTCGGAGTCAACTTTAATTATGAATTAATTAACCTTGGTTTTGGAATTGCACTTTTTATTTAAATTTTAATAAAAATCACAATTAATGATTATAAAATGTAATTAAGCAGAATATCATAATATAGAAGAACCGTGGGAAAACAATCAAATTGGGTTGTATAAAATGTTTTTGAGATATTTTTTCATTCATAGTTAAGAAGAAATTTAATTATATCCAACCAATACTATGCTCTTATGACAAGTTAGTATAAATATAACATAACCAAGTTTACTAGAAAATGAATAATAGATCGATGAATAATGTACAAAGGACAGTCTTATCACAATTATAAATACAATTATAAAAATAAACATAAAACAATTATGATCCTCTTCCCAACAATCTACTTCAATAATTCCTTCATTTATTTGCTATTCATTTAACTCCAAACTCGGTAAACCTAGATTGCTATACAAACGTTGTCTGTAAACACTACTATATTTAGTTCTCTTTGTTCTGGTAATAGCGTAATACCAAAATTCTGAGTAATAACGTTAAATGAGTTACGGTTTGGTTTTGGTAAATCCCAATTATAATTAGTAATAATAGAGAATGAAAAGGTCATTGGGCACCAAAGTATGGAAACTATACCCACGGCCTACAGAAAAAAAAATAGGTAGTATGTTTAGATAAACGTCTCTAGTTTACGAATATATATGTCGCATTAACGCAGACAATGGGAAAAATACAGAAACCTAAAAAATAAAAATACAATAATAAGGTTAATTATAACAAGGCTTAGTACATTTTTATTGGTTTCTTGATAGTAAACATGATTTTAAAAATAAAATAAGTAAAATAAAACGAGTATAGAAGAGTTTATAAGTTTTATTCGACATGATCAATGTCTATAGGAATAATTGTGTCGTCTAAAAACGCCGCAGGCGCATCATTTTGATTTTGATATCGGGCCCAAGACAAAAAATATACTATGCTGGCTATATGCGCATCCAATAGTGCGGCGACCGTGGCTACATGAAACACAACTATTTTGTCTTTCCATATTATCAACTAAAACCAGAATTCAAAATCCAAATGCAAACTAATAATCCAATAAACACGCCAAAGTAATCGATAAACACAATAAAAGCCTAAGAAACACACAGATCGCAACGACAATAAATGACGAACGACTGCGACCTGGACGGGTCGCGCGACGCGAGCGCATCGTCGACATCAGTTTTTTTATTTTAATGTTTAGTGCGAGTGAGACGACATAATAATATGCATGCCACTAATCGCGCACTCAACGTTTATTTTGTTTATTTATTTAACAGAATACTTCACTGGAATTGCTTTATAAATACATTTATTACCTATTTTTTATTTACTTATAACATTTTATTCCTATGGTTTAAAAAAAAAATAACTATATAAATTTTAATGTAGGTTAATACTTAATAATTTAAAACTAATTTGGTTTTTGTAGGAAAACTTTCGTTAACTGGGTCGGATTTCGCCCAATGACCTTTAAGCTAGTATTTTCATATGCTGCTGGGCAAACCGCAAAACCTCTGATTGACATTCTCTTTTCTTCTTTCTGCTGCCATTCCCAAAGGTGTCTACTTAGAACTTTTTATTTTTGTACCCCAGTGGAAATCCCCATGTGGTGTGCCGGACTTTTATCGGCTAAAACCACTGGAGCTACTTAGACTTGCTCTCTCGAGAAGTAAAACTTGTTATAGAATGTATAAGCTTATGTTCTAACGAAGCATTTAGGCTACTTTTATAGCCGAGAGCTGAAATTCTCACGGATTTACGCGCAAATCCAAGTATTTTATACTTGTATTGTTTCATAAGTTACAGCAAATACGCAAGTTTTATGCCCCTTTAGCTTCTATTTCATCAAAGCCGATTAATTCTTAGCACAACCATCCATTCATTTCCAAATTCATTTAGCACTAATATATCACGTCCCAACATTGTCACGTACAAAATACTTTATGATTTTCTTTCAAGAAATTATTACTTCCAACGGGTATTGCATCAAAGTCAAATGAAGCAATAACTTCGTTGAAAGGATGTGCGTAAACCTATGACTGGCTCCTGAATAATTAATCAACTTGTGAAATATTGGCTTATCCACAAAGTTCAAGTTGTTTACGCGTTTAATGTCTCGTTTGATCCTTGCTTGGTTGGGCAATGGTGAATGGCTGTATAAGGGCAAATTCGTCCTAGTACAAAGTTCTAGCGCATCGAATCGTTAATCTAAAGTACGTTAATAATAGACATTGGTAAATTTGTCATCCTAATGATGAAAACATTAACACCATCTTAGCATCGATCTCATGAAAACCCGATTCAATCATTATCCTTACGTTACAGAAGACAGAAGCACACTCTTTTACACAAAGAACTTTCTAGATTCAATGCGAGCGAAGCAGGAGACGCTAACAGTGATAATGATGGATGTATCGGAACGGAAACAGGTGTGCGGGCCGAGCTCGTGCCGATCAATATCTAGAGCGAGGTATAACTGCTGATAGCTTTAGGCTCTGTTCAGACTACTGATAATAACCTTTTTTATTCCTAACCTGTAGTGTCCCACTGCCGGGCAATGGTAGTCTTGGTGGCCATAAAAAATTGATTGCACTAAATTGTAGTTGTGAAATTGACGGTACGGTATACGGTTTACTCACGCGTATTTATCGGGAAAGCTCGATTAGTTTCAGACCCTATCGGAGTCCTTAATCAAGAGCTAATATTACAAACGGAACATTCAATTTAATTTAAATGTATAGATTTTTTAAAGCGTTGATATTTTGACCTAGATATCTTATTGGATGATGCACCAAGAATGGCTTAACATCTGTATGTTAGTTTTAAATCTGGCAGTCGACTGCCGGTCTGTTTGAGAATTCTGTTTGTGTGTAAGTATGTATGTAAACAGTAATTAAATTTGTGTCGACATGTTCTCTATAGTAGCTAAGTGAGAAGTGGGTTCTCTGAACTTGCACACGAGTTTGTTTTCCGTCGTTACACTTTTGATGCATATTTTGTTTGAAGGAGGTCGCGTAAGATAAAGGTTTTACGTTTTGTTCGCTTTTGAAGGACACTTTATATGAATAACGTTACGAAATAGTTTTGTGTTTAACGTGAATTAATATTAGCATAACAGGACTGATCTGTTTCATCCTCCAAACATTGTTTTTTGTGCATCTAATCTTTCTAAGTAGGTAAGTCTTAAGAGTGAACAAATAGGCTCACCGGAAAACCGACTTGAGTTTTTACCCGGCAAATCGATTTATTGCAGATTCAGGTGCATTTTCGCAAGACTTAAATGTAAATTCTCTACTAAAACCTAAAACGTATGTTAAGTGAAGGGCTATTTCGCAGCGTCGCTATTTGCAGGTGTGTCGCGATGTGCGGACAAACAGATTGCGTTAGCAATTCTCCATAGATTATTATGTTGGCACATTTTGGGACAAGTGGTATTATAGCAATATGTGTTTCTTTAAGGGTATTTGAAGGTATGAGAACCTTCTTGAAGAGGTCACCTTTTTAGTTAGTGAGAATGTCAATAAAATCGAGTCAATTTTTGCTTGAATCTCTTCCCAGTGAAACTATTTGCCTATGAGTATTTATTCTACCGGGGCTCTTAGTTAATGCTGACAAACGAAGTAATAACGCAAGTCTAGCTTCCGTTTTAATTTTAGATTTACATATTATTACGGTTTATAGTAGTGGTAGTTAGACGTTCATTAACTAGATTATTATTGCTGATAATAAATCTATTTTTATTGTAGGTGTCTGATATACGAGTTCTGTGTACAGCGATGTGAAATACCGGATGTTGGTACAATTATGCATAATCCATATCCATATTTAATATTACAACAAAGGTATGAGTTGGTCAATAAGCTTTTAATAAAGATTTACCATAATCCCTTATATTTCATCATAGGTATTTATCTTTAATATACATACATACGATATGTTTTAATTGAATACTTAAGACAGAAGTTTCCTTTCTTTGATTTGATTTGTTTGAAGCGATTTCCTTATTTTTCCTATTTCTTTGATTTGATTTGTTTGAAGCGATTTCCTTATTATTATAATAATTATAATAGCTTTTGTAAGTTAAATTATGCGGTTTACTTGCGCGTATTTATCGAAGTGCTCGACTAGTTTCGGACCCAACCAGTGTCTTTAATCGGTTCATTCCCATTGGTTCGATTCATCAGTTCGATCGTCGAACTAGTGAGATTTTTTTTTCTCATTAGTTCGACCGTCGAACTAGTGAGAATTTTTTTTCTCATTAGTTCGACGGTCGAACTTTTATTTTTCTTTTATTTACTTTGTTAGGTTTTTACCTTATAATTTATAAGTTTTTCAACTGTTTATTTGATCAAAGATATGCTATAGATGCACAAATATGAGTACACGAATATATATTTTTAACGTAGCAAGCGTTTTTTTATTTTATTACGAAATTAGTAAAACATAAATGTAGTAGAATTATTTTTAAATCTAATTAATTCGACGGTCGAACAAATGAGAAAAAAAATTCTCACTAGTTCGACGGTCGAACTAATGAGAAAAAAAAATCTCACTAGTTCGACGATCGAACTAATGAATCGAACTAATGGGAATGAACCCTTTAATCGACCAATATTATTTTATATCCCACATTACGCCACAAACTGGAAGTAGTTTATTTTCATAGTAATAAAAGTCAAGTATACTCATACCATCCCGGTAATAAATAAACAAGTGGTCGAAGCAAGCCCAGCGGTGTGCAACGGGGTCAAGCCGTGTGCAAGTGTATGTATGTTGCAAAAGCTCGCAGTCCCCCCGTATAGACGATTGCACTACACTTATCTATACAATATATAAATTGAATTAGAGTGTCTGTTTGTAATGTTGAAATAATTGTTTTTACTACATGCATATGAATATACAACGTGTAACGGAAATAACGCACATCCACAGACACCCCAAAAAGAATATCCTTTTTTATCCACAATTAATGTATTGAAACATTTTTATCATTTTCTTAGATATTTGTTTTTATTACATATTGTCAGAATAATTTGTACAAATAATTGGCAAAACGCGTGTGTTTGAAAGTGTGAACCGCTGTGAATTGCTAAAGCCTTATTGCATCGACTTAAGGCTCATTTTCGTTTACTTCGAGTGCTTTATGAAAATAGTGTCTACAATTTAATTATTTCTAAATAATTTTTTGGTAAAAAAAAATATTTATTTTTATTAATGAAATGGATTCTGTTATCGATTCTGAACAAAGTAGTTTCAGGATGTGCGTTAATTATGTTACACGGTGTATAGACACTAATTATTCTAATATTACAATGCATACACCAAAATATTTTTTTACAACTTCTGTCCGTCTGTCTGTATGATCCTACTAATGTCTAAAATAGGTGGACCGATTTGACGGGACTTTTATCGGCACGTAGCTGGTGTAATAAGAAGTAACTTAGGCTAATTTTATTTTAGAAACAAATCTTTTACTCCAGTTTATAAACTAAACGAAGGGTTAATTCCACGCGGACGAAGTCGCACGTACAGCGAGTATACTAAATAGGTTATTTACTATGTGTATGTATTAATATGTTCGATGAAAACCAATATTTTGTTTGTCAAAGGTTAGCATAAAGAGATGTCTTTATTATTATGTTGTTGCTTCATCGAATACGAGAGTTAAAATTTATTTGGTTGGCTTTTTGCTCCTTTAATAGTCTAGTGACAAATTATGGGATGTTTAGCTTGTAGTTCATGCTTTTTTGTATTATTTCTTCTCATATATCTATGTGAATTTGATTTCTCGATCTCATTGTCAGTTAGAACTTTTTTGGATATCTCCAAAAACAAGTTTGATTTTCCTGCCTTGCCTAGGGTGGAAGCAACTTAACGCCACTAAATACGACAAAAGTATGTATATAGATAGAATATTCTTTATTGCACACCACATGAAATCAGATTTGACAAAAGTATAAGTATATGTATGTATTACTTAAATACATGCAAGAAAAAATACATTTCTGCAAGTGTTACTCGATCTGTCGTCAGTAGCGGTATTAATAGTGAAGTGAAACTGGTTTTTATGCACACAGATCGAGAGCAAACTGTCGCTATTGCGGTTACTGCAATTATTTAACCCCATTACACGTGCGGCAGCCGGTGGCTTTGCTCACGTGATACGAGAAATAACGTGAACGTTTAATGTAGGTAATTAAATTATTAATAAGATGATTGTTCTTAGAACCTTGAACTATAAAGTCTGTTTTTCCTAGCCTATAGTGTCTCACTGCTGGGCAAAGGCCTCCCCTTAGCCCTTTCACGATACTTTATCTTGCGCCGCTTCGAACCAGTCCTCGCGGTGTACATTTAGTTCATCCCGCCATCGCTTTCTGGGCCGGCCTCGGCGGCGTGGTCCATCTGCTGGCTCCCATTGTGTAGCGATCTAAAAGATTTACCGAAATAATAATCACCTGAGATTTTACCTCTGTTTTAAATCTTGTATAGGAATTGTTTTCGTTTCCAGATGTTTAACGCGTTCAAAATGATTAGTAGTAAAAAAATACATGATAAGCTTTATTAGCTATCTGGCTTCCTCATGAAGAGTCTATCGAATGTTATAAATATTAAATTCGGCGTAGAACAAAAAAAAAACCCTTATCGTAAAATATATCGCGTATAGTATGGAAGTAAATACACATATCTACTCGAATGTGACATAAAAGTATAGTTAAGTGTTTGCTCATGATTCATTCATGTTTGCACTATAGTTCGCGCCGTTTTTACCGTGTTCGTTTAACATATAATCATTTCCGTTATCCTGTGTGTTTACTAACCTAATTTGGTTTTGGTCAACGTGAGAATATTTGCCAATATTTATGTAAGTAGGTCTTATGTGGGCTATGTCTGATCTTTTGACTGACTGGCCTGTTGGTCTATATGTATGTATTTAGAAGTATATTTATCAGTTGTCTAGTACTCCTCATAATACAAGTTGTACTTAGTTTGAATTCAGATGCGATGTGTGAAAGTTGTGGAATTTTTATTATTTAGCCTTACTTATGCTCAGCATCTTACGTTTTCTAAAGCTCCAGAAATAATTAATATAAATAGACAACACTATTGGTTTTTGTGTATAGTACTGTAGGTATAGAATAGTCTGATAGTAGAAAAATGATAACATTTGCCACTTGCCCTCGTGCATCTATTACATAACCTCTATCAACTAAAAAACTATTACGTTTATTACGTCTGTGAACGAATATTTAAGTCAATAAACATGTTTATTTCCTATTCGAGAAAGTACGGAGTTGTCACAATTACTTTTATGAAACATCGTTATGTTTTAATTATCCTTTTATTGATAACTTTTTCGTTTTCTTGTTAAGGAAAATGCCTTTGTGCTCGAGTCTTTAGAATACTAACTTGATATGCTTATCATGAAAATCTAATCCAAACTAATTTTATTTGTTTCAGATACACCACCAATAAACCGATATGTAAGTATTAATTAATTTCGGTTGTAATACAGGAAGGCGTAACTTCCTGATGTATTGCACAAATCGTTTGCATACTTGACTGGTTGTTCGGAACGCGTAGATAAATCAACTAGGGGTTTCGTTTTTTGTGGTGAAGTACAAATAGTTTTTTATATTTACAATTTATGTACACACAGAACAATTGACACAACATTATATCATTGGAGGACCAAGGTACTGCTTATTTTTTACAAAAAATCTTTTGGCAGACTTGCGAAAAGAGAAATGTTATAGAAAACACAATTGTTATACAATACTATGGATTACGAGGACAATCCTTACAACTTGTACTGTCATATTTGTCATCCAGACAGCAAAAAGTAGGCATTAACGGCGTAACTTCATCCGGGTCTTTGGTAAGAATGGGCGTGCCCCAGGGTTCGATTTTAGGCCCGTTTCTCTTCTTAGCGTACATAAATGACCTTCCTTTTATGATGTCCAGCTTGACAGATATAGTTCTTTTCGCAGATGATACCTCTCTCATTTTCAAAGTTAATAGAAAAACTAATGATATTGCTAATATAAATAATGGCTTAAATGTATTATCGGATTGGTTTGCAGCGAACAACTTACTTTTGAACGCGTCCAAAACAAAATGTTTAAAATTCTCTCTTGCAAATGTTCGGTCTCATACACATTTAGATGTAATGCTTGAGGGCAATAATCTTGAATTTATTGACGAAACCGTATTTCTAGGTATAACCATAGACTCAAAGTTGCAATGGGGCGCTCACATCTCAGCCCTGTCTCGGAGGTTACGTTCTGCCGCTTTCGCGGTCCGAAGAATAAGACAGCTTACAGATGTTCCCACTGCTAAATTAGTTTACTACGCGTATTTCCACAGCATTATGTCATACGGCATTTTGCTGTGGGGCTCTGCTGCCGATGCAGAGTCTGTTTTTATTCTACAAAAACGCGCTATTAGGGCAATTTACTGCATGGGGCCCCGTGAGTCCCTGAGAAATACGTTTAAAGAGATTAATGTTCTAACTATGCCCTCGCAATACATAATGGAGAATATATTGTATGTTCGTAAAAACCTTGATAAATTCAGTACAAATAGTGATTTTCATAGCATTAACACGAGAAGCAAAAATAAACTTGCAGTTCCAAGATTTAGATTAACTAAAACAAATACTAAATCTTTCCTAGGAAATTCTATCCGTTTTTATAACAAACTGCCTGATAGTATTATTAAATTACCAAACAATAAATTTAAAAATGCCGTAAGATCTCAGCTGTTAAGTAAAGCGTACTATTCGATTAGTGATTACGTAGAGGATAGGCGCGCGTGGATGTAGTATCTCTGCACATGTGGTCTCCCTGGCAGTCTGCTAGCTTTTTATTATAATATAGTATTCTTATTACTGCGTATTTTCATCAGCTTTCCCTTAGCGTCTATTTCGTGAATTTTTGACATGCCTTGACATTCCTGTTAGGGTTCGATTAGGACTACATATTTTTTGTATGTAAGATTATAATTATTATTATTTTATTTCCTTGTGCCTATAAGATTTGTACATGTATCAACATCGTAAACTTGGTAAAATAGTCGGTTTCCTCTTCCTTTTGACATTATTTTCTATTTTCTTTATTAAAAGAATATTTTATCCCCCACTTGGCAATCTGTACATTTTGCTAATTTGCGGTGTTGTTGCATAATTATTATTGTAAAATATAAATTGTATTTTCTATTTTTAAAAGAGTAACTTATGGAGTTTCTTGCCGGTTCTTCTCCATAAGAATGACATTTTGGAACCGCGCAACTAGAGTCAGTAACGTTTTGAAAGTGCCTGAGAAGGCCTACTCGAAATAAAAACCTTTTGATTTGATTTGATTTGAAAACAAAAGGGTGCGGGAACAAAGAAAGTGCGTTAAATATAGAAAGGAATAATTTGTATGTTTATTAGGTATTCAAGTCTTGTTTGCTTTAATACAGGTATAGGTCTTTCTGGTACCCCGTAAACATAATTCATACTTATCTTTCCAATTAATTTTTGGCACGTCTTGCATCATTTTAGGTAAAACTTTCTGCTTTTGCAAAATATTTAAATATACCATAAAAATGCGCAATCTTCGTATCAAAGTATGATCAGCATTATAGTGTCCGTACCCCAGATTTGGTTGCGCAATGCCTCAGTGTGTCATTGTGCGCAAGATGGCGACCTGCGCCCGCGCAGCTATTGTCGCGCTTTCGTTCCGCCACTGTAGGGATGGGAAATTCGTAAGTTGGATCTTTAGGTACCTTAGTGTTAAACTTAATATTAGTTGTATATTAGTTATTTATCTTCGGTTGAACATGTTTTATTTAAATTGATATAATATTAAACTGGGATTTTTTTAAATATTTACTACTTTTATTTTGACCGTACTTATTAGAGAAAATGAATCACGTTGTAATATCGTATTGATGCTATCTTTATTTTAATTCATAAATTATTGACGATTTCGATAAATTTTCCGATGGTTTTTGCAATGACCCTGATGATTTTGTAAGTAATTGGTATTTCTTTAGATAGACTGATTACAATACAATATTAAGTGAATGGTGCCCAATACTGTATTATTATACACATACTAAAACGACTCTTAGATTCTGAATTCCATACTGTATGAGGCCGGCCTAAGAGTTAGTACGTCTTCTAGTTTATCGTATCGATTAGATTTACATTATAAACCGTTAATACACGTGGGTATATTGTATATTAATGTATAGGATGTATAGCATATCTTATCTGGGGAATTCATGGATTTAGATAATTATATCGTATTGTTATTAACTGATAAGCTTATTGCTTGCGAAACAATGTGGTTTTTTCTGTTACGTTGTGGAAATGGTTGTGAAGTTTTGATAGGCTGTCGGTCTATGTTATGTACGGTGATAAGTTAAAGCCAAAGCTAAAGTTATAACTTGGGGATCGGCCAAGCAGAAGAAGTTTATACATGTCTCCGTTTTTTTGAAGTCGCAATTAAAATGTGTATGCTTGTTTAGTTTAGTTTAATGTTAAGGCTCGACTGTAGCAAGTATCAAGCGTTGATTAGATCCTTCGTACGGTGACCACGTTACTGCCGGTTCCCGGTTTCCTTTGTGAACATCTAAGACAATACTTTCAGGAAGTTAGAAGCTAAGCAGTGTAACTATAGAACATCAGCATCGTTCAGTTATTGGGTTGTGAAGATCAGCCAGCAACTGCTTCGTTTATACTAGTGTTTAGTCAAATCTGGTTAAGCTAGCTAGGAAACCAATTCCAACGAAATTTAGGTTATAGGTTAGAGATTTTTGCTACAAACGTGTTGGAAAAATTTTGCTTACCCACAAAAGTCTCCACGTGATTGTAGTTGGTTTTTAAGTATTATTAAACAAATTCTTTTTAAGGTTCGAGTAACTCGAAAACACAATATTTATTATTGAAAAGCCAACATATTATATTGACAATAAATTACACAGTACTTAACTTGTTCACTTATCATTAATGAAAATAAACAATAATATTGACTGACTGTCGTCTGCGGGAGCATTTATCAAGCTGCACTCCATGTACCTACTGCACTTAACATAAACAATTGAATTTAAGGATGTTAAGGGTTTCGTACCCTAAGGATAAAACGGGACCCTATTACGAAGCCTCCACCATCTGTCTGTCTGTCTGTCTCTAGGATGTATCTCATAAACCGTGATAGTTAGAAAGCTGGAAATTTCGCAAATGATGTATTTCCGTTGCCACTCTACTAAATAAATAAAAAAATGTTAAGGGTGTCCCCATACAACAAACGTAATTTTTAAGCAACTTTTACTCGATCTTATTAAACACTAAACAGATAGCGGAAAGCTCATTTGTCCCGGGTTGAGCCTAAAAATAATTAGTCGTAAATTGTTTAATTTGTGACTCACATCTGACAGTTAACTTTGTTATAAAGACACCGTTTACAGCTAACGCATGACGCTTTTACGATTAAACGATAAAAATAATCACATAATATTATTATTGCACTTATGTAACGAATTTTATGTGAATAGAAAGTTATCGATATTTTATGTCGCATCACTATTCCACGTTATGAAATGCAGTGTGAATAGCTTTTGCTTTCTTTGAGTGTTACTATATTGTTATTTAATATACCGTGTTTTATAGGTTTGTGAAGTTGTGTTAGTGGCCCAGAAAAATGGTTATAGAGGCATTACTAGATCAATCAAATGACATTTTGTAATTTTGTAATTATTTGCGTAAAAAAATTAGAAGATACATATTGCTAAAATAATACGTAAGGTTTTGTTAAAGAGTATATACGAACACCTTGGACAAGCCGTTGTCGCTGCGGTTCCTCGAAGAATGTGTGAATCTTCATTATGGTTTTTGATAGACAGAAACGTAGTCGTTTTACTTAAAATAAGGTTTTTCAAGTGTAGATCCAAACACATCTTAGACATAACTCGCCTGTTGTTAGTTTATTTGGCGAGATTTCTTAGTCTTTATCTTAGTCTTTACAAGGTAAGAATCTTTTGGCAAAAATTTAGACTAAAAGGAAACACCCAGGAACGTGCTACTACAAACATAATAAGCAAGTACCAACGAAAAAATATAGTGTTTAGAATATAGAAGACTGCGCAGATCGATACAAGGACGAATGTCGCCGCACTGTCTCCAAATGACTGACCCATGTTTATAGAACAGTCCTTCAAGTGAGAAACGTTCACACTATATTAAGGTTCATAATTGTACAGTCAATTATACGACACACGGTCGATACTGGTATGATAATAAGTGCATTGTTAAAGCATTATAGACTTTATTGCATAACGTTGTGATTAATAATCAAGTTTGGAAGCTGGTAAATGTCAGACCTTCTTTTGCATTTAAGAGCAAATATTTGGTTAGTATTGTCCTAAGCACACGCGATGATTCCTTTTTTAAAAGCTACCGAAACCTTGAACAGGCTAGCAGAATTTGTTGAAGAGAAAAAAAGAATCATCTACACATCTACTACTTCACAGTTTTTCTATAGTAAATTTAGTATTAGCATTGCACCCGTGCGGAGCCGCTAGTATAGAATATCGTATAGAGTTGATTCATGTAGCTATGTATGCTGTAACATACCAATACGGGGAGAACAAACGAGATAATATTGTACGTCGGTACATGGACATTGTACTCAGATAATATTGAAACCGATCGATTACGATGATTAGGACGCCAGAACTTAAATACTAATAGAGGGAAGTTATTCTGATGTGCATGTATTATTAAATTTGTTTGGTGTTATGTGTGGAAGTTATGACAGAAATTAATGAGTTCACTCTACCGATACCTCTACGAGATTTAGACGTTGATTATTGCTGTAAAAAAGCGTATAAAAAAAAATATGTTAAAAACTTCATCATCTTCCTGCCCTAATCCCATTTTAGTTGGGGTCGGTGCAACACATATTTTTCTTCTATGCTCCCCTATCAGACGTCACAGTATCATCATCAGTATATCCATCCTTTTTTCTTTGAAAAAGAAAGGAAGGGTAGGCCCTTCCTTTTTTTTAGTTTCTTTGATATTTTTGTCCTATCTGTTTCATTCTACTTCTGCTTAGCTGCTATTTGTCCAAACCATGTTTGAGCCATTTAACTAGTCCTCAGATACAATCAATGGTATGGACAAACAAACACTGTATTCTCTAACGGTACATAAATCAAATCGATTCACGTGGTCTACTCACGATAATTAATCTCTATCACGTGTATTATAATGTCAATAGGAAACCATTGATCCGATTATTTCAGCTTATTTAGCTGTCCAAATCAATTACGTTGCATTTCGATTAGAGTTTGTTAGATAAGGAATACTGATTTCCTTGCTTTTGCTAAATTGTAATCTGTCTGGGTATGTGGAATGTTGAAATGAAGTAAATATGATATTGTAACTACAGAATTATGTATCTACTTTTGGATTTAGGCCTCATTGCGACCCTCACACCTTCACCTACTACGAAAACTCAAGCTCACCCTAAAACTATAAACCATCAGGTACAAGACAGAATATTTTTTTTACATCTAAGAAAGTCGCATCGTCAATTAAATTCTGAGATATATTAATTCAAATAAGGGGCAAAACCTAAAATCGGAATATTGGGCACAAACACTTTTTTGGTACACTATACAATTCCTTTGTCTACACATGATTGAGCAAGAACCTACAGGAGATCCCCAAGGTTCAATAAAATGACTATCATTATAAATCTGTTCTATCAGTGTATGACGGACCTTGACGCATACTTACGACCCTGGAAGTAAATTAACTTTGTCTTTTTGTATCAATTATTAATTTATTACTAGCCTGAAATATCTTACTGCTGGGCAAAAGCCTCCCCACTCTTCTTTCAATGTTCTCTCTTAAGGGCCGCAAGTGACCATTTGCATAAGAAAGAGTTCAGATTATCTCCCTATCTTCTTTTGGGTCTGCCTCGCTGACGTCTGTTTTGTGTAAGGTACCATTCTGTGGCAATTTTCGCCCAAATTTTAGTTTCAATAATACGATTTTTAGGTATACCTTCTCTCAAACAAGGGTCAACGAAGCAACGCGCCACAATAGCAGGTACAGATTAAACAAATCTAACCATCTACCCAAAAAGTTAAGTAATGCCAATGAACTCTCCGCTCAGACGCGGAGTTCCGTGGCTAATGGAGACGGACAATGCTTGGGATAACACTGTAACGACGAGGCGTGGTAATGACTGACTCATAATAAATGGCCTGAGGACAGGGGCCTACTACCATTTCTTAAAGCCTACGGAAGCATGTTTATATACTTCACACTCGTTTAACAATAATTGTCTGGACTTAAGAGACAGTGACCGCTGAGTTTGTTTCGACATTTCTGCTCAGGATAGGAATCCAGCGAGCTCAAAATATACACCGTGTAACATAATTAACGCACATCCTGAAACTACTTTGTTCAGAATCGATAATAGAATCCATTTCATTAATAAAAATACATATTTTTTTTTACCAAAAAATTATTTAGAAATAATTAAATTGTAGACACTATTTTCATAAAGCACTCGAAGTAAACGAAAATGAGCCTTAAGTCGATGCAATAAGGCTTTAGCAATTCACAGCGGTTCACACTTTCAAACACTAACAAAGATACATAAAAAGGACCGCCGAAATACGTAATACAATAGGAAAGAGCGAGACAGCCGAGCGCGGCGCCGGCGCGGCGGCGCCCGCGTGGCTCGCGCTTCCTCGCATTAGTCATCGGCCGATCGTTATCAGTGAATGTTTGTCATTATTTGTCAAAACAAAACTTTCGCGCGCGATGTCTTTCCGGTATACTAACGTACAGTACACCGAGATGGTGAGGACTCTAGCACAGTGTGGTGATAATGTAGCATTAGCGTGTAGAACATTTAATGATAGGCAAAAGACCTAGTGTATTGTGACGAATCAACAAGTGCCGAGGACCTTAAAGATAGGATAGTGGCTGCTTTTGAAACAGTGAAAAGGGACATTCTAGTGTTAAGTGAATTGCGACAACAATTGCGTAAACGAGCTTTTAAGTGCATAGAACAAGGTGGTGGACATTTTGAAAGTGTTTTAAAAACAGGACGCCGTCGTATGACTGCCGATTAATTTTAAACATGTAAGTTTCTCATTGTTTAATTATTATGATTAATATCTTTTAAACACGCCGCCTTTGTTTAGGTACCTATCAAGTTCATCTCTATCAGCATTTCAATAACAATAACTTACGGTTATTAAAATCATTCATACTAAACAATTCTAATAATAAACATAAACAATTTTATGCAAAGACGTCATAGTATCTACGTACATAAGAATGTAGATAATCTCTTTAGATTTTCAAATTGGTTTTAAGGGTTTTACTTTTCGTATGTTATGATTTTATGAACTTATGATAGTAGGTATTGGAGAAGCCGCGCGGGCTGCGAGACCTCCACTTTTGTGCGTCTGTGTGCGCGCGTAACGTATTGAGCAATAGGGCGCCCACGCGTTTTGCCAATTATTTGTACAAATTATTCTGACAATATGTAATAAAAAAAAATGATAAAAATGTTTCAATACATTAATTGTGGATAAAAAACGATATTCTTTTTGGGGTGTCTGTGGATGTGCGTTATTTCCGTTACACGTTGTATATAAGACTTTTAAAAAGTGATCTAAGAATCCTAGTTACAAAATAAATGATTTCATTTTATTTCATGACGGTACTAGAGCATCGTTTCTTTCGTATTGCAATAGTGTTATTTTAGAAGATGGTGGTAGTACCCCTGTTTGGCTACCATTTTTATTTATAACATGGGAACGGATGTTCGGGAATAACGTAGAAAGGGTTGGTTGTTTTCTGATTCAAATGTGTCCGGAGTTGCTTTTTTTTTAAATTGGAGTTCATTCAAGTGAGCTATTTTGGACTTGTGTGGGTTAAATTGTAGGTAGAAATAGGTGTTAATTTTATTTAAGGTTATGATGGACAGAATATATTCGCTTCCTCTCATTTACTGTGGCCGGTAACATAGACACATTCGCTCTAAAATCACAACTTATCATGTTTAGCTATTAAAAAATACTTCCTGTATATTATATCGAAATGATTGCTACTAGTACTAGAGTATTTCAAAGAGCCGTATTAATAATCATAGAATTATGGCAGCATGGTAAATACGATTCAGGATTAGATGACGTCACAAACACGCATGCGTATCACTCATTCGTCGCGCAGTCATTATGCGGATGCTGTAATGGCTGGTAATGACATTGTTTTTTATACTATGAGAACAAAATAACCGGTGTTATAAAGGTTTGTACAGACATTGAGCAGTAATTGTAAGCAAACACCTCTCTGTCTTTGACGACTACCGTCCAATCTTTTCTAAGCTAGTTCTTACATGAGCTTAACAGACTTGTGTCTTGTAAAAACCGCGTTGTTTTCTCTTCTCTTCTCTTCTTTATCTTTTTTATTACAAGGGATTTTAGACCAAAATGCTATGTCAGCCCCATCGTAACCTGCGTATTACTACCACGCTTTCGCTGCTCAATATATGGACATACCTTTATACATAATTTGAGGAAGTATGGACCTTTGAAGTTCTTGTTTATTACCGCGCTCATTAGAAGTGCCCCTGCAGTAAACTTTACGATTTAATCACCATTAACGGTTTATGACTCGGGAACTCGTCTAACTTACGTCATATTTGGTACTAACCTAACCTAATCATAAAAGTGACGGCATTTCAAATTCTATAATTTATTCAAAACTGGCAAAAACAGTAGCAGTATACTTAAGCTGTTGCTCGCACCTTGGTCCGCGGGAATGTCGGGTATAGCTGCAAAAACGTTTCACCATCCTTTGACGCAGTTGATTTAGAAGTAGCCTATGTGTCTTGATCCAGCCGTATGAGCGCGAAAGAGTTGCAAACACCCCCATCCGTTCATACTTTACTCTCGCGTTTATAATATTAGTAGGTTAAGTCTTATAACTTGTAATAAAATCACCGCTATTTATCAAATAACTATCAATGAAGGCTATTTACAAGCAATAACAGTTTTTATTTTTCCGTTAGATCGCACCTTAAAGGTGTTAATAAAAATTTCTTTTTTATTATGTTTATAATATACATTACTTGATGCTATGACTGCGGTAGGTTGACACGAAATATAAGCGATAATATTAAAGATAAGCAAACCATGTCTAAATATATTTAGTCACATTTGATCGCTATCGAAAATTACACAATTGCTTTGATAGTTAATGACACATTGCAGTTGTTTTATGGAAAGACCCGAACAGGTGTTCGTTCAATTAGTGTTTTCAAATCGCGTGATTTATAATGTCCTAGATAAGTGATTATGACTAATAAAAGTATTTGCGTTTATTGTACGTAGTTTCGTTTGAAAAATGCATGTAGGTATTGTGTTATAGTATGATACTAGTATCTAATCATGATATTATTGCCTTATATTGAATAGAATGAGCAATATAAGTAAGATACTACTTATGTTCAATTTGATGCAAATATCTCTCTTGAATAGTCGGTCAGTATCGACATATACTTAAGTGAAAACTATGTCAATTTATCTGAAATATCTTTACTCTACATCTAAGATTTTTCCAACCATTAAATTGCCACCTTTCATATATTATGGTCACTCGTGGAAGCGAGACACCGCTCTACACCATGTACTACCATCTTGCTTTCACAACTGCCTTATTTCGAGGTATGGTGGTACTTGGTAGGCACAGTACAATTTCCATCTTGAGCAGATGTAATCTGCGTTTATGTTAGTAAAACTTAACCATGATTCGTTGTGGTGTGAAATGAGGTTGATCGTGACTCCGAAGATTGGACCATTAGACAAGGATGCAGACTTGTGGCCGTGACTCGAGACTTGCTTATTTCTCTTTTACATTAAATTCTTGGTTAACGTTTCCATGGTCTGTAAAAATGTGAATCTCTTGCCTGTGGTCTTCTTAAAAACAATTTTAGTTGGACCTAGGAAGACGTCTTTGTATAGTTATGAATTGTCATCATCATGATATCCTAACGCTTGTTCTTAAGTCCCAAATTACAAAAATAATAATTCAAATTTCCTGATGAATAAAAATCTGCAATAATGTGATCAGCCCTCTTACACCCGAAACTGGTTTCTTTCTGTTTTTAATTTTGATGAGATTTTTATTCGGTTGTCGATTCGGTCCTGAAATGTATATGGAATTAAATCGAATCAAGGGATATATTTAAGGGATATACACCGTGTAACATAATTAACGCACATCCTGAAACTACTTTGTTCAGAATCGATAACAGAATCCATTTCATTAATAAAAATAAATATTTTTTTTTACCAAAAAAATATTTAGAAATAATTAAATTGTAGACACTATTTTCATAAAGCACTCGAAGTAAACGAAAATGAGCCTTAAGTCGATGCAATAAGGCTTTAGCAATTCACAGCGGTTCACACTTTCAAACACACGCGTTTTGCCAATTATTTGTACAAATTATTCTGACAATATGTAATAAAAACAAATATCTAAGAAAATGATAAAAATGTTTCAATACATTAATTGTGGATAAAAAAGGATATTCTTTTTGGGGTGTCTGTGGATGTGCGTTATTTCCGTTACACGTTGTATATAAGGGATTATAGCTACACTGATAGATTGGTCTATAAATAGACTTAATGAAACAGCAGAACTCGTTACATTCAACCAGTTAAAACTCAATCCAATAAACAGAGTTTAACAGTTATCAGTATTCAGCGTGCGTTAGTAATCGCGTCAATTCGACACTCTCGATATATCATTGAGGTGTGACGTCAATGGCTTCGGCAGTCATGTAAGCGTTTCGGTTTCAATTGCTCTGCCCATAGATGAGGATTTTATGTTAAGTTAGATATGCATCTCGAATAAATTAACCCGAAATTATCGCCTTAGTGATGCCATGAACCATAGATAAGTGTAGTCATGATGTGTCTATTGAATAATAAGAAATAGTGGAGGAAAATTACTTGGATCATCAATTGTGTTGACAGGTCAAGTTGCTAAATATAGGTGGAAAATTTGGTGGATTTAACGTTAGTGGAAAAATTTAAGTGACAATCAACGGCACCGGATAATTATTTAAGAATGAAAAGGTTGTTTCGCAATAGTACTGACTTAATAGATAGATATTATAAAATACATGAAAGGCAGATTTGACAAGCATAAAAGTTGGTGCCACAACGGGCGGTCTTGATCGCTTTTCGCAAACACTTGTACACAATTTATAGTCGGCTGATACTGTTATGAAATGCTTGACTGGAGATAAGTTCGGTAGTTTCAGGAATTGCGCCTTACTTCAAAAGTTTTTGTTAGTATTTCTTATCAGTTCCAACAAAAACATTGACAAAACGTTTTTCGGTCGAACCACAGTCGAACCGACGAAACCTACCCAAGCAAAACAGTTCCTGTTTAGTCCAAATTACAGGTCGTGTGATGTCATATCTGATTGGTGTCTTTTTTTTGGTTTTCTATGAAGATGGATAAATAAGATTTGAGATTTTCTTCTAACAAAAAAAAAATGGATGCTACAAAAATATATTTTTGTTAGTATGACCAAATTTAGTAAGATTAAGAACAAAAGTAAAGTTATAAGAATACTTGAAGAAAGTTGGAAACAATGTCAACGTGTTATTCTTCTAAAAACTAATTAGTTTTAAGGCAACAGCATAACCTTACCCGAGTGGCGTCACCTGCCAAGTTAGTCAAAACACCATAGGTCAAGTTCACTATAATATTCCGCTCTAATAAAGGTTCTGATCTGAACTTATGTTAATGAATGGTCGACCTATGCCTCAAGGCAGTATAAACCTTGACACAGCCGATCTCGTTCCCAGAATACCAAGACATTTTCCCTAAACAACATCAAGTTTTAAGACGTAAATATTTGCATGTGTTTAATCTTTGCATAAATGTTTCGTTATTATATTTCTAAGAAAATCAAGTCTAGTATGACCTAGGGTAGAGTATTTTAACACAGAGGGGAAATCCCTTTCTTACGTGACACCTATGGATAAAGATTTGTATAGTTAGACAAAAAGTCGGGTGTGGATGGATCAAATGAACATAGGGCCGAGGAAGATGAAGAAAAAGATCCAAAGTACAATGTTCCTCGGAACTGGGATGAAACGAGTTGGTAAATAATGGAAGTGGAAATGCCTAAAGTTAATTTTGTACAAACACAATTCTGTTTGTATTTCGATGGTTAAGAACATAATTGTATGGCATTAAAACTGACTGCTTAGTAATCAGGTAGATTTTTCTCAGAATATACAAAATGTTGATTGTTTTTAAGTTTTAAGCCAAGTCGAATGCTGCTCAAAGTTCATTGCGAATTAATTATGTATTAATAACATCCTTTACTGATTACCTTCAAAATAATCGCAGGTGGGATTATTGAAACAATTATCAGTTTAGCTCTTGACCTTCAATTTTTAGATCTGATCGATTAATCGGTACTATTTCGACGTAAAAATTATAATATCGATATTATTGATTTTATTTCAAAATATTTGCATTCAGGGAAATCCTGCTACCGAGAAGGCTAAGCAGCTGGTAAAACACGTGTAAAGTGCGAACACATTTCAAAATCTTTATTATTGTTAGCGTCAATTATAAATCTAGCTCATTATTTTGCCTTAGCATCATCATCCCATTTCAGAATCCTTTTGAAAGGAATACAGTAGGAAGGCTCAAATCTCGTATTCAAATTCTGTACTACACTACAGTAGTCGAATTAAAAAGAAAATAAAACAAAACACAATCTACTCAGACCACTCAATTAAGTATTCGGGGATTATGGAGCGAGCGCCAATGACAAAGCCTCAGTCGTTACGCGGCCGCTCGCAGCGACGCACGCGCATCACAATCTTCACGCCGTGTAAATATCGAACACATCGATAGTGCTGTGATTGTGTATGTTGTAATCTGTGATACATATTTCTAATTGGATATTCATTTCGGTGAGTCTTTATCTGTAATTAAAATATTTCACGGGATTATGAACTGTCGTCATTACTTAGATGACTTGTGGCTTGTTGACGAGGAAAATTCTAATGGCGCTGTGATTACTTTGATCAGAGAATCAGTTGCCTTGTTTTATAGTCTATATTAGTTAGGTTTTAAAAGCAACATCTCTGATAAAGCTTATATTCTAAGTGGTACAGTTTAACACAATGTTTATAAAACATTAGGATGACTCCAGTAAGGTTCATCTGATAAGTCTCTGACCTTTTGTTTGTGGATCATTGTCTGGTCTCTTTATTTGATCAAGTTTTATTGACTGCGACTGCGTGAGCTAATACTTTACATATTTATATTGTCCTTTTGAAGGAATCTTTAGTTTAGATGCTCCTTATTTATAAATCTGCTAGTAATTTCTTGGTAAAGTATACCCAGCCTATGAGTATAGTATACTTGGGCAATTACACAAAAAATTGAGCGACATTGTCCGAAATTTCAAAAGAGACTTGTCCGGAAAGTTTTTGTATTAAAAGTCAGGTTTAATTATCAATGAAAGCCCAAGTTTTTCAAGTGGCTCCGATCCTTAACAATATTACTTTCGCTTCTTTCGCTTTCATTACATTTTCAACAAGTTTCTTTTGTGGACATAACCATAACGAGATATCTTCAGGCAGTTCGTCAAAAAAACTTGTCTCTCCTTTCAAATGAACAGCTTTTGGAAAATTTGCAATTTCAAGGTTAGCAGCTAATACGTCTTTGTTAATTCGACTACATTAAATTTAAAAGATCTTATAGTTTAATCTTTAATTAAGTCTCGGATGTGATAATTCTATGACATCATCATTATAATCCTTTATCTACCTATTGTTTGAGATAGGTTATTCAGATATTTTTTTGTTTTGATAACTATCCGATTCTTGATTTATAATAATTGTTTTATAATAAAGTCTTATTGATTGTTGACACTTGCTGTTTCCTGGTAGTTGTTACTAGGCTATGGGTAACAATTATATTCTTAGACCTAATAATAACAAGCACACAGCACGTCCATTTAAAAGTTAAGGAAGAACCAATAATATTAATTGCTGGACGTGATTTTAATGATTGTATCAGAAACATTCCTATAGTATCAATTTTGGTAAGACAACTTTCAGAAATCGGAGAATTGGTTTGTTTATATCGATAAAGAATCCTTTGAGTCTATTCCGAGAATTTGTTAATTACCCATTAATATTATTAAATTAGTTTAATATAATTAGTGTCTTGGTTTTGGAACTACGTGTAACAATTTCTAAACTTAATGAAATGGTGTTTATGCTGCAATTTTGAGTAATGTGAACCCTAAAATGGTTGAAATGTTGATAATGTTAATATTGTTTGTAATATTACTTAATTTCATTAACGTTGTTACGTCTAAGTTAGGTAAATATGATGCAAACAAGTCAAAAAAAGGGTTTATATCACGCGTGGGAAGATAATACAATAGATAACATTATACTTAACGAATTATGTCCAAATTTATTATGCTAATAATGTTGGTGACTTAACAAATCTTAGTATAATTATTCTAATTAGAAGATTTTTGTTTCTTGAGGTATTACAGGTTTTATTTTTGTTATTTTAGAATTATTTTTGTTGTGTCGTGTGGTCGTGATTTCTGAAACTAACAGTCGGATTTTAATAAAACCTTTTTGTATCTGATTAGCATATTCTCAGGGTAGGATTTAGTTATTTCACATGGCATTATTTCTATTGAGACAAACCTAACTAGTTGCAGTGAGAGGTACAGCTACAATATTTGTTATACTTTTAAGTTATTTAGTTTTCTTTAAGCTTAGTTAAATGTTTCTTGCATTTAGTTTATGCGATTGCACAATTTGACCAATTCGCAATAGACACTGCAGTCCAAGGTAACATTTTTATAATTGTTATTATGAAAACGTGTGAAGTTGCCAATTAAAACAGATATTTAATCATTATGATTTAATGTAATAGGTATTTTAATTGCTCTATTTTGTACATTCTGTGTCTTCAAAGGACATATGTTAAATTAATAGAAGTATTACTTCAAAACGGGTTGTGTGTTTGAAGCCTTTTTAAGTAGGTACAGTATTATTTTTTATTAAAAGATAACTTTTCTTTGTTTTCAACATTTTTAAAGGATATTTTTTCTTTGATTCCTATGACCTTTAGATAACATAGGAATTAGAGAGTAATGGTTGACGAGTTTTATGATATCTCAAATGACGATTAATCATGACTAATGTAGTTTTCATTTTGCGCGTAAAAGACAATTTTTTTTTGGTTTTTGTTAACATTTACTCACCCATTGTTTTGTATAATTTTAAAATAATTTATTATACCTGCATAATAAAATACTAATGGATCACAATGCATGACGTCGCAGTATTAACCTAACTAAGAACAATGAAAAATTAATGTTTTTTTCACTAGTCAGAAGGAAATTTAAAGTAAGTATTTAAAGTATTCTTTATTTCATATGTTTTCAACACATCTTTTAAAGTATTGTTGTCTCTGTTTTCTTCATTTAAATCTTGTATTTATTTGCTGAGTTCGTCATGTTAATGACCTAAGAAATTTTGTAATGTCATGCACCTTACAGGAAAATCAAAATATTTTGTGCATATTTGATTTGTAAGGGATTATAGATTTTTATTTAAGATATGTCTTAAAGACAGAGTAAAGGGCGCATTTAAATATAATAAAGGATTAATAAAAATAAACATTGATTACATAATGAAATAAAGAATAACGTGCATAATAATTAAACTAATTACTACTTACTTACCTAGGAAGCTCGTTAAGGTTTCCTCGTTTCAACAACATGGGAGATTCTAGTCTGATTGGTTTATTGGCTAGTTAGACTTGGATATAAATCATATAATGTTGCTTTGAAAATACAGGATCAAGCAAAAAGACAGAAATTCCTAAATGATTTATGCGATTAATATTTTTTTTCAATTCGACCCAAAATCCATTCAAAAAAAGCTATTTACGTATCTAGAATTTCTAGTCCAAAAACAGATTCGATTTAAAAATAGATTCATGCCCATTATGCATGCTAAAACTTCCAATTCGTAAGCATATTCGCGGTCTACACCTAGTATAGATATATGTATATTCGTCCAAACCAGCCAAAACTTTCTATATCATCGCTCGAAATAATCTTGCATTTAAAAACTTGATCTGAGCCAGTGAAAGTTGATTGGGGCAACACTTTAAATAAAACTCATGTCTTTGATGCATATAAAAGTAATGGATGGTATTGCCATCTTAAAAAATCCACTTACTTGATAGAATTTTTATTTTTTTTGCATTTGAGAGTGCTGTAAAGAACTAAACCTGACTAAGAGTTTCGACACACAAAAATAGATAAAGGATTGTTTCTGTTATTCATCATCTCGCTAAAAACCTTTTCCCTTCGCCCATAGTGTCCCACTGCTGGGCAATGGATTCCTCCTTAGCATTTTTAACCAATATTACCTTTCATATTAAAAGGTCAAAACAAATACGATGCCGTATACCTAAATTTTAAATAAAAATAAATAGTATTTCTAACATTAACTTCTTTTCCTTTTTAGTTATGTTTTATTTAAAACATGTTATGTTTCACATTGTGCTCCTTTAATTAAGGACGCAAAAAAACTGTACTTTTTTATTGCCTTTATGCGAATTCTTTGTTGTAAACCTAAATAAATAAAATTAAATATAGTATCCATACTATAACATAGAATATCAATTCTAGGTCATAAACCGGTCAACCTCCATTTTGCCTGATTTTGCATATTATATCCCCAATCTCAAATGGATATAAACTGAAGTACCGTCAGCAAGACAAGCCAATACTCAAAGCTGATTCATCTACATCAAATAGTGTTCAGTTGCTTGCAGAAAATTAGTACTTAACAAGACGTTAGTACTGAGAAACTAAAAGTTAGATATCAAGCATCATTATGTATATTATTCATGTGAGGCTTAAAAAGGTAAGAGGGGGGGGGGGGGGTGACAAAAGTCACTTACCAAAACGGGGTGAATAGAGACTATTCTGGGGTGATTGGAAACACGGTTTTTCGTAAATTTTACAAGTTTTGCGTAAGCGTAGAGCTGAGTCTTCCTTTTTCATGTATTTTGTACAGATGCGCCGCACACCTGAAGCTGGCGGTGGCCACTCGCTACAGCAATGTCAGACATCAAAAAGGGCGTGTAAAGTACGTTTTTGCAGCTTTCGCTGGCTAGAGGCCCGTTTGCGCCAATCCTAAAAGTTTTGCTCCTGTTTTTTAAATCTCTTTGTGATAATGAGTTTATGCTGACTGTACCTTATAATAATACTAGAGTTATATAATATTATTCGCTCATGGCTACATGAATAAATCCTTCATGTTTGGTCGTATGCTGGGGTCGTGACCTTTCAAAATGGCCGTCCGCTAAAATTATATAATTGACATAATAGATAAGAATCTAAATTAGGTTTGTAAATTACAGATTATGTAAATATCACCGGAAAATAACAAGATCTGTAAGTTTACCAATTTGCTAGGAAGTTTATAAAATTTCGTGGGATTCTAATAATGTATCCGGGCCGATTTCGGCCACGGCGGCAAGTATTACTATGACACAAGCCAGCTACGTGGGACATAATTATACCTAGTGCACAAGCGTACGCAAACACAGGTGCACTCTCTATTCCTTTACTCTCATAGCCTGATGGGACGGCAATCCGACACGATCGGAGAGAGATCATGAAATATCGCCAACTTAGTCCGGTGTAGCAGCCAAACCTTTCCTCAAGAATAGTTGCAGCAGGTTAAAAGACTTAATCCTAACAAATGTATACGTTTACTACATTATCGAGCGAAGTCTTTTTTGTTCTTTTCGTGTTAAATCATCAAATGACCCCGCCCGCTGTGGGCGCAGCGGAAAGGAGTGTCAGACTTTACTGACTAAAACCCACTATGTTCCTCCTGGAGCCCTTTGAGTGCCAGGGTCGCGGTAACTCTCACGAACGTCATGCAGCCCCGGCAATTGAGCGAAGTCCTTACTGCATTTATCAGACTTCCGTGTACCACGATATTATTTTGAAATCAATACATTCAATTCATAAACTCCGCAGCCCTGCGTGTGCACCGTAACAGTCACAAGTACCAAGTACCAACTTAAGGTTAATTCCCAAACAGCGGTAATTCTCTAAAGTTTATTGTTTCTCGTAGTTTCCATACCTTTATGTCCCTCCGTCACGTAGGTACTTGAGCACTTATCCAATTACTCACTTGCATTTGCAATCTTTAAACTCGTTATGTTATTACCTGCACGCATTTCTTTACGTCGGATTTTCTACGGTGTTTTTAGATATTTATGATTTGTGGGGTTTAGAGAAAACTAGTGGATGGATGAGTAACGGTTTTTAAAGTTGAAACATGCATTGGACTTGATGGATGAGATTTTTTTTTACCGTAGAGTCGTGATAATCTAGATAAGTTCGCTATCCCAGTAAAGAAAAACATCTCTAGATATACAAAAACTTGTGTAAAAATTCAGTTTTTTTTTTATATAGTAGTTGCTAGGTTGCCTCGTGTATACGACATATTGTGTCGTGTACCCTAAATATGTCAGTCAGTATAAATCAAAGTGATTTTTTCTGTACCGTACAATTAACATCCTCTAAAACATGTGTTATTGCTCCGACTACTTATAATAAAAAGTAATGATCACAAGCTAGTGTTGCCTCGCTTGTAATTCGTTCGCGATATGACAATAACCTCCAAATATGACCATAAAATCACGTAACCAGCAGCCGCAGTCGTTAATCTGAGGTTTACTGGAGAATTCAATGTCAAAATACACTGATGTAATGTGTTTATCAAGTTCATATACAAAAACAAACTAACAGAAACAAATATTTTATAATTTTTAGTATTTTTTGTTGTCGTCTTATTTAAAATCATCGATGTGAATAGTTTTTAGTTGAATTTGTCTCTAAAAACTGGCGTGAAACACAAATTTGAAATTTTACGAAAATGATAAAAATCGTTAGTTAAAAACTAGTATAAAAACGTGGCCAACACAACACTGGTCTACGCTAGGCTGTGATTTTAGACAAAAAAACAGACCTGCCGACTGATTTTTAAGCAGATTATAATACTTCATAATTTGACACGGGGTCTACTGCAACCTTTAGAGTTAATCTCAGTCAGCCACAGTCAAACCATTGCCACGGTTTTGTGGGGCTTAGTTTATAAGAAACTTACCTTTAAGAATTAAAGATAAATACATAAAAAAAAAATCTGATGCAATTGTGGAAATGTGACGACGCACTACTCGGCATAAAACGATGTCTCACTAACTGACTAGCTAACTGCTATAGTCGTACTTTTATGCAAAATTATGAGATTTTTTAGATTCCATTCATCGTGATGCTACATCAGCATACTTCGCATTAATAAACAAAACTGCAGAAAGTGGTTAATGAAATATATTGAGGTTAATTGCACAAGAATGCGGTCATCGGTTTGTTGAACAATACAATTTTTACCTTGATGTAAAACATTTAATTCGGTCTATGTCCGAAAATTAATATAATTATATCTATTTTTATACAGCAATTAGAATAGCTCATAAATGTTCTTTTTGTTTTTTTTTTAATTTAAACATAAATGTATCGTGTAGTACAGGTTTTTTTAAAGTAGTTTTTACGTTCTATTTTTAATAGGCTAATGATAATTACGTTTCCAGAGATGTAACTATGTGATTTGAAAATGTAGGCTTGGTTTAGAGTCATAGACCGTAGCACGAACGCTATCTAAAAGCGTTTCGAATCGTTATGAATGTATGAAGAGCGTTAAGGAATATCTTATTAATTGAACCCTTACAAAAATATTGTCGATAGTGTTCGTAATTATGGGTTTGTGCTCAGATACCACGCCCATGGCCCTATGGATTATTATCAAATATTTTGTCTATTTCACTACATGACAAATCATTATCATCAGCCTATCGCAGTCCACTGTTAGACATATGCATCTCCAAGTGCACGCCACTGAGATCTGGCTTCAGCCACTCGCATCCAGCTCTTCCTAACCGTCTTGAGCATCTTGACAAATACTACCTAGATATCCAAATAGTTTGGAAATGCCAAAAAGAGTATGATACCAAATATACTCTCGAAGCCTCTCAGTATGAAGTGATCATTATCATTCCCAGTCGGCTAGTGAAATAACATGACGCTCTCCTAAAAGCTGAGGTCTTTGCCCAGCTACAGTTTACAAAATTATTATTGTTTAACAAACCCGCCACCGCACCGGTCCGACTTGCTGTGTCGAAACTTCCAGACGAACTGATATCGTGAACGAAATCACAGCATATTATTATCAAGGCGAATGCAAGGTCGCCTCGAAATATTCGTTAATATATCGAACGATGGACTTATTTGCATATATATGTATTATGATTTATATGTGACTGCTTTCCGGGCTATTTGATAGGCAGAGGAGAGAATTTTACCTGTATCTTAGTAGCTAATGTGTGGATATATGGCTTATATCTGTAATTATAGTAATCTCTATAGTTAATGACGGTATTAAAGTTAAAAATACATTTTTCGAACATTCTCATTCGTTAACGTTAATTGGAAAACTGGATATTTGTTAGTATTTATTGGTATTGGTAGATAGTTATTAACATTCTTGATAAGTCTTAAATTAGAATTTGTTAGTTAAAAGTGTCATTATTTTAAATTGGATGAGAAAGTAATTTGAATATTATGAAAATGATAAATTCGTCTATGTTTTGTGTAGATGGTCTTTATTTTTTTATTGTTTATTATTTAGGTAGCTATTTGTGTATCAAACACCAACACTACCAGATTCTTCTAATACCAATAATAACTGATTCTGATTCTAGACCTCCACCGCATTCTTTTCACTGTGTGATCTATACATACATACACAATTTCAGAAGGATTATTTTTCTGGTATATTTTTTATGAAGATTAATGTAGTTGCACATCACGTACACAAAATAGAACAAAGGTCACGCTGCCGAGACGCATGTAAAAAGAACTATCTACACAACAAAAACTAAAATGCTTTTAACGGTGAAATGTTAAAAAAAAAGTACCACTCAGTGGTCGTGGCACCATTTTTTCAACTATTTTAGTTACTTTCACTCTGCCGGTAGTTGCGTAGGTAAATGATGGATGATGGCTGCTATTGTTCACATGCTAGCCTATGCGAATCTTTTGTGTAGCGTCTAGCTGGTGACTCCAGTATTATATAGCTTTAGTAGGTTTTGCCCGCGACTTCGATCACGTGAATGTCGGTTGTACCGCATGAACATTACCCTCGTCTGACGTTGTGGGTTAAAAAGTAGCCTATGTGTTAATCAAGGGTGTCAACTAACTTCATACCAAATTTTATCTATGCATCAGAACATTGCTTTTATCATTGATTAGATCGATGTTTTGATTAGATTGGCTAAAATTGAATAGAAATGTTTGTCTTAGCGATTTTTTGGTAGCATGTTTTTTTTTGCTTTTTGATGTAATTTTAAATCGTTTCTTCTATTCTTCTCATAAACAATAGTGTGTACTGTGAGGACAAAATTAGACTTTTTTCAATTAGTTTAACCAGTGTTTTAACATTAAACAACAGTAAACATTTATACAATGAAACTTATACACATTGCCCCTCCGCATTATTAGTTATCTAAGTTTTTCTAAGCCGAGGACTTGAGTCTTCACGCACCAGTGACTCGTTTCTTCATGAGCCTCTTTGAGTTTCCATAACAGCAGTTTCATAGTAAAACCACAAAACGATCATTGGAGACGTGCATCCTCTCATGTACGCCCAAGCTAAGACGTCAAATTGACTTCCCAAGCTCAATTGAAATATCAATAAATACATTCATAACGCACTATCGATTCCTAACACGCGTCAAGTACGTTCAAACACAAGATACATGGTAATTTTATCAAAAATACTACCCATTGACGTTTGTTGCCCGGTATGTGAGTGTTATGTGATCTCATTAATATTTATGACGTGTTAAATGTTCGCGAGTGATTTAATTATTGTCTATATGTCCTTGGTTGCCTAATTCGCACAGTGACTAAGAGTAACTATGTGTTTGTACTTCTGGTTTGATTTTTGCTAGGTAATCGATTGAAAATTTAATGCTAAAACTACACTTTATAGTTAAGTAGTACATACCTACCGTTTTTTTTTTAATATGGTCTGCAGCAGCAAATTATTTAATACTTATGTTAAAGGGGGTTTCATTTATATTCAACTTATTTACACAAGGACTCCCAGACTCAGAACAAGCATCCTTGAATCTCACAAATACTTGTCCTTTGCGGGGATCGAACCCGCAAGACGTCGCGCACAGTGGTCTTGCGTACGTTTAACACTCGATTAGCCTTTTTGACGAAATGCCTTTTTAAACATGGGCTAGGTTTTACAGCAAAACTATAAATTCAGGCAATCGAGACAAGAACATCCTTTTTTATGAAAGTTAATCGGTAATCAACAAATTAATTATCTAAATTCAAGATCTAATACTTCCTTACATTAATTACTTCATCCTTATAAGCGTAAATATTTACTACTATGAGGCAACGACCGCTCTGTTTATATTTATATATGTCTAGCATAGTGAACCAAATTAATATTACTGTAAATTTAAATATAATTATTATAACCGTACTATTTTTTGTATGTGTCAGTCATGGTACGATACCCTCTCTTGCGTTTGTCCTACATTTAAAGATATACAGTTAAGTATGTCAAAAGATATGTCTATAAGGAATTAGCATCTTGTAGCAAAAACGTGAAAAGAGTTACTAGTGATCTAGATTTTTCCAAAATTTATGTGTAATTGACAGGACTATACAGTTTATAAAGTTGTATGTAACTTGAGCTTTAACTGCTGCGCTTAACAGTTTTTGAAGCGCAACTAGAGTCAGTAACGTTTTGAAAGTGCCTGAGAAGGACTACTCGAAATAAAATCCTTTTAATTTTGCCTTTATGCTAATAACAAAAAGTGACGTTAAAAATTGGTTAAAACTAATCGAACGATGAAAAACAAAAAACATGTCTAAGATTACGAATAGTGGCAAAGGTAAGAAAATAAGAAAAAAAAAACTAGGATCTGTTTTTTACTTAATCTTGCGTTTTCAATAAGTTTTTTTTTTATACTACGTTTTTTATGCATCTCGATTTTTTCTTTTAAGTTTAGCGACCTATAACAAGGCACCTAAATGTATAATTTTCGAAAATTGCTCATTACCATCATCACATCATGAAAACATACAAACTTAGTTAAAATAACCAGTTATTACGACCGTCAACCGGACATTAATATGCTTTTTATTCATATTTTATTTTTTAGACCTTGTTTAATCACACATTTTTAATTTAAACGTGTAATTTATAAAATACAGCTAATTATTTATGACTGCTAGGAAATGTGTAATTAAAAATATCTTGTCTATTTTTTTTTTATACATGGAGTTTACAACGTTAGTGTATAATCTTTGCATTACAGCTGCTTAAGTATTTTTTGTTGTTTAGCAACTTGGATTAATGTATAAAAACCTGATTTCACTAATGCAAGTTCTTGCTGTCAAAGTCAAGTTTGTTATCTACTATGCTATTTACGTACCTATGTATGTATATGCATGATGAGAACGTTGACGCGGTATAAAAAGTAAAAAAGAAATAGATCCGTCCGACACAAACAAATACATTACTAGCAAAGTTGTAGGTTACACCTAAGCCCAGAAAACCCTATTATTGCGGGTGTGGAAGAAAGAGGCTGTTCTACGCCGTGTAATGCTCCATCTAGCTTGCACACTTGCAAAAATATTACCTTAGGGGGTGGTAGCCCCGCATATCGATTACTCATGACAATCATACTAAAACAGCTTATCCAGGATCTATAAAAAATCTAGCTATTAATGAATAAAAAAGAACCTATCAATATCTATCATATTCCAGTCATGCCTCCAACCTGATCGGCGTCTTACAAGACAGGTGGCACGTAGAGGAAATGTCAAACGTCTATTCCGAATCCACTGGGATATCGTGCGAAGATTTACGATTTGGTACCGAATAAAAATGTCGACTGTCACACGTAAACGCCGAAATGAGTTTTATACGTGTTTGAAATATTCGAGAAATCGTGATGATGGTTGTAACGGAACGTTACATGAATAATCATGTTTCGTTTAGAAGTCTACAAATTATAAACCTAAATACCTACGTACAGCACTACATTTCATTATTTATTAAAGTGATATATTTACAGACTTATATTCTAATAATTAAAACAAATATTAATAATGGAACACACTTAACTTTGATCCGATTTGGGCTTCATCTCTGATTTAAGACATTACGTTGAAATAAGAATGGACAGGACTGTTACGACATAAGGTGAGGCATCAGCTAAAGCAAAATCATACCTATTATTGTTATTACTAGCCTAAACTGCCCCACTGAACGGCAAAGGCTCTCTATTTTTACTTTTCTTTTTCAAGAGCCGCAAGTTTTCGGTAAGAACGTGTTCAGATCGTTTCGCCATCTCCGTTTGGGTCCACCCCATCTTGTTACAATCTATTCATCATCTACAACGGTATATTACAAACCGAATCCTCTTACTAGAAAACCCAATAAATTAATCAATATGACACACACAAAAAAGCACCAATCGTTGTAGCAATTTGCAAAATTATATTTCATCAGTCGTCACATTAAATTCATATCAATGCTCTTGTAAAATCCATTAACAATATGATGCCCAAGGTGAAATCAAACCGACATAGTGTATCAGTAAAGCCACAGCCTCGCCTTGACCGGCGCGCAGCAATTACTGGCAAGTACTTAGGTTTCATTAAACTATTCATACAGATATCTGACTTTCTTAATAAGACTGTGTCGACACAACATGCAGACGACAATGATTCTATTGAAGCACTTTATTCGATGCAACACATAAAGCTGATTGAATTCTAAGTTGTGATTGATATTGAAATTAGACCTGATGCAAATTTTCTGAAGGCAAAATAAATTGTATAGAAGGTAGTTGTCTTTCAGAGAAGCCATGTTTTGTAAAATCACAGAAATACTGTCTAGATATGATCTGGGTCAGGAAGCCCCAACAACGCAGTTGTATTTCATTATTACTACTAGAACGAGTATGAGCTACTAAAATTAAATCGTTTGCATGTCAGAAATGGTACAGACAATGATATAATGAATTATGTATTCGTTACAGTGCGAATTGTTTTAAGTGCCTGCTAGTTTACATAAAAATGTTATTAATTCTATTGCTACCTTGTTACTGCTAAAGTTATCTACTTCATTTGTAGTAACCAATTGTTCTTCTTGTTTTAAATTTTTAATTTTCTCATCACCATCACGTTGCGGAAAACATTCATATTCTGATTACTTTACTTAACGAGTCTTTAATATTGTTCGTTGTTTTGTCATTGTAGCATTGTTTATCATTTCATCGTTTAGGCTTAGTTACCAAATATCTCAGTGCGTCTAATTTAGTTTTTGACTAGCAATTTTGTATCTCTTAACAATTTATTCACAACGACACCAAATGTTCAACCACATGAGAAAAACCTTGGTCGTTCTCTGGATTGGATACAATAGCATAATTTATCAAACCTTAATAACGTCGCAAGAACTGTGTTGATTGTCAAACAGATTTTTTATTTATTGTGTGTTTTGTACCCCAATCAATCTTACTTAGGCTTACATTATTACCTGTCAACGACTTATCTAGCTCACAATACCTGATTGATGTTTATAATATTTATTTTTTTACATTTGAGAAGCATCTTAAATATTTGTAAACTTATTAATATGTATATCTTATGGCGTAACGTTTGTTCTTTTGACAAGTTTAAAACCCTTTACCTGTTCGTTGGATTCTTTAGTCAAATAAAGGTTTACGACTTTAATAATTCATTTAAATTAAGTGGTAAAGATGCATCTGTGTCTGTGTTTGTATCTTTATTAAGCTTCGGTTATCTATGGTTATGGTTATCTACGTAGCTGTATTCAGAAGATATATTGGATAATACTCAAAAGCTTTTGTAGAGGATGTTGTGAGCAGTTAGTATTTATTACTGAAAATTGTTGTTACGGTGCTTCCGCATCAAATTAAAAAAAAAAGATTTTTTCTTTATTTACAATGGGTTAGTGTAAAAACTTAACAATGAAAAGTGTGTTAGATACATACAGTATTTTTTCTAAAGTTCTCACAAGTTAACATCGCTTTATTTAACTACATCCGTTTTTATTTAATTGTTTTTGTCGTTATGTAACCATGTTTGGCTTTGGATAGTAACTGAGATAAATACCAACAAAAAAGTTAAATTCATCCAATTATACAAAAAAGGGTTAATTCGAGTGTAATTACAGATGATCCTTTAACCGGTTTGATATTGGCTGCCATTATCACAAGTTGAACGTTCTAGATGAATGACTTGGCAAAAAAGCAAAGCTTACTGTGCCAGTAGGTAAATACAAGACCATGACCCACGATCCCGGGTGTCCTAAGTTCGATTTCATAATCGCTATGTAAGTTATTGTTGTGGATTAGGCGTTCAATGACCGAATTTGTTAGGACAAGGCTCTAGTAAGGAATAAAGAAAATAACTAAGCAGTTGTTACAACACTGATCAAGGAAATAGCTGTAAGAGGCCTTACAAGTTGTTACAAAGGGAAACATATAGAGATACTAGCTGTTGCCCGCGACATCGTACGCGAAAAAAGAAATATGGATGAAAAATAGATGTTGGCCGATTCCCGGACCTATTGAATGCGTTTACAAAATTTCAACAGAATCGGTTCAGCCGTTTCGGACGAGTACGGTAACTAATATTGTGACATGGAAATTTTATATATATTAGAAGTTAAGTGAACCCTAACTGTTTATGATCGGGAACATAATAAACTGCATTTGCTTTTAACGGCTTCACATTTTAACCCGGTTAAACAGGCTCTGGTTGGTGTCCGCATTAAATCTCATTACGCTATTTTATTATACGAGTAAATATACTACGCAATATTTAAAAGCAACTACGCTGAGAGCAACCCAATAAATAGGTCAGATTTAATGTTGTTTAGTATTAAGTAATAATTTGTATACGTTAGTCCATCGTCAGTAGTGCAGGTGCCCTCTCGGGTACCACGTACGCGGACAATTAAATACGGTGACACATTCTTTACAATCTTAAAAACAGAAGCGAAACTAAACAAAGGTTTAACTTTGAGACTAATGGCGGCACTTAAGCGTTATTTGTCAACTGTACATTATGAGTAATAGCATTCTATTCATGTGCCCACTGTTTAGCATCTAAAAGGAAGTCTTACGGACTATCGTCCTTCCTCATAGCGTTGGTAATTTCCTTTGTATTTTCGTTCGTTTTTCCTTTACTTTCAAAGTTGCGTATTTATGGCGGACCATTGTTTTTAACAATACTTACTCAAGAACTATTGGGGTATTTTGGGTCATTCCATAGTATCGTAAAAACCTTTAGCTTCTTGCTTAGGAACACTCTGATTTTTAATGTAATTACATTCAGTTTCGTAAGGCTTAATATATGTTTGCCCTACGGACTCTGGTTCATACGTTAAATGTTTATCGCTACAAAACTAGTATGAAATCAAACGTGCGTATAAAAAAAATACAAACCATAAATTGTAGTCATCATAAAACGTCAAAATATTCTTATTGTGCAATAATACAGACAACGTTTATAAAGGTAATAAAAAAAATCAATTTGCAATTTTTCAACCTTGTTGTCAGGCTGCTAGAGTAATATCATAGAATCACACTATATTGTTTATTAGTACTTAATTGCTAATTACATTTATAATAACATGCTGCAACAAAGTAACTTGTATGCACAAGTAGCATTTTTATAACAGCACACTGTACTTAGAAGTAATTTGCGACTAATTACATGCGAGAGATATTCTCCACAATTAATACAGAATGAGTACTAAATGCAGTATTAACAAAGTAAATACGTATCATCTCAATTACTTTACCAATTATATAAATGATCAGAAGATCAGAGCAGTTTTTTAGAAATACTTCTAAGAATGAATTACATAAACACACGTGATGCCTTTGATCTAACTAAGCCATCTGAGTGGGTGAATAACAACATTCTTTGTGTATAAATACAGTTTTTCCTTTTTAATCCTCGTAAGTAGCAGAGGTCGATGCCAAGCATTGTCTACAGTGTATCTGAGTCACGTCAGGGTCAAGGTCCGAATGCTGAGTGTAAACACGTGAGGTGTACCGCAAGGCGTGTGCCTAAGTCCCGTGTTATTTATTTAATATACAACGATCTATTTTACCATTGTTTTGCATATTATGTTTTAGTAACTTCCACTAGAAATTGACGCGATAATTTTCAAACCGATTGTTTGATGAGTTTGTAGGTTAATAATTATTCTAGTTTATTCATGTCGCTTTATTATTGTGACAAGATTTTTTATAGTTTGTTATGACATTAAATTTACACTTGATACAGCATACATAAACTTAGGTTTATTATCAGAATTCTGAACAATTGACCTATTGTTCTTTCATCTTCGTCTACACTACCTAAACTATTTATCGTAAATATAATTTGCTATCGGTACTATGGCGAAACGGAAATAAAATGTTGCAGCCGTTTTATTGTCTAATTACATTTATTTCAAGCGATAAAGTGCAACTTATAGAACTTTGCGACACTGTACAGGGTGTTGAAACACAATTGCATCATGTAGATTCTTGTACGGATCAATACCTGGTCACCTGTTACTTAGTCTGTCTTGGACAAAAACTAGAAACGACTTGCGTAACTCAGTGAGTGTATAGACCTGTCAGCTATGCACGTGTTGGTAAGAAGTGATTAGTTATTGAACTATGTGATGTGTTATTTCCAAATGGGGAATAAGTTGTGACTTTGTAATCATAAGCTTTGTCACAGCAGATAGACTTATTATGATATTTTCAAAGTATTTTACATATGTATCTTAACCAAACTAAATACGAATCGTGTACCTCTTACTATAATGTTTAGTTAATTCGAATTAATCGATAAGGTAATTTATTTTCATGCTATAATTTCCATAAAAAGCTTAATTTTATCTTTTTAGGGCATTTAATCTTAAATTTAAAATATGATGTTCAAACTTTGCGTATCACTTTTGTATTATACAAGTCTTAAACACAAGATCTGCAGATCGCTACGTAATAGATGGACGTTACTTAGCGGACCTCTTGCATCACAAGTATTGTGGCTCAGCTTTATGAAATACTAGCTTTTTGCTTTTACTGTGTATCGACTGATTCTGTATTGCACAAGCTTAATGAAGTACCTCTAGAATACTGAAAGGTATTGTCTTATAAACTGTTTCTATCGCGCAGGTGCTACTGTTGCCCGCGCCCTACCGTACTTTGTTGTAACTTTCTGCTACTTTTAAAACATCAGATTATATTGTATTTTTGATTAAGGTCAAAGAGTCAATGATCTTTTTTATTAAATCTATCGTTGGTAACTTCGGGGAACTCCTAAATCAAACACATCTATAAAGGAAGTTCAAAACTCAAAATCTCCATTCAAGGGAATAGCTTTATTTGCAGAATATTTAATGCTCATTGAATCGGTAAGAAATATCCCGCCAACATTACATCCACGATGATAAGTAGTCATAAATAACAATTTGTGATATACCAGTGTGTGTTAATTCCTATACTTTGCACACTGGTGTTGTCTGTGTGTATATGATAGTCACCCAGACGGCATTGCGGATGATTGTGCTATACTTATGGAGATCGTATTATCATATGTGGAGTTTGTATAACCATGCTAAAGTTGCTTAAAGGGTCAGCAGAGGTGAATATATAGATGTAATACATAATGTTTATATCGTACCATTAGAACTTAATAACTAGCAATAAACAAGATTTGTTATAACTGTGGAACCTTGCGTAGGTGCTTCGATTATGTCTAACCTATTAGTATAAGTAGGTATAAAATGTTTATAAAAAACAAGTTGATGTTATAATTATAGATAACTAGCAACCCGCCCCAGCTTCGCCCGGCACTGAGTGAAGCGGCGAAGGGGGGGCGATGGGGTGCTGTGTATAATTTATTAATCTTGCTCGTTCAAAAAGTGCCACATTGTAGCCTAATTTGAAAAAAGTACTATAGATTTAGGTTTTGGCGAACAGATGCGGGAAGCGACTTTGTTCAAAAATTAAATGTAAGTGTTTCGTAACCTGTCACCGTCTCATATCTTCACGTATGCCTACATAATAATATGTATTTCACATTAACAACGAAGAACCTGATCACCAACAAGACTCACTGCTAAACTACAGTATCAGGTCAAATAGTCCAGATTACCCATAATAACTACCTAGTGTCTAAAATTATCATACATGTTAATAGCCACCTCTTGAACTACATGTGTTTACATATCTAACAGCTCAGATTACAATGATTAATTGTCACGTGCTTCTACAAATCCCAGTGGAATGGAAATTTTTACACGTTCAGGTCAAATGTCATCCATTGTTTCAAGTGAGTTAATTGTAGGGCGTACTAATTGATCTGCTGCGATAATAATGTGTGTTATAATATCTTCTGGTTGTTCTTCAACTTTATTACTTTCAGGAAGTGTATTATTATTTGTTTTTATTGCAGTATTGTTTATTTTCTTAAGAAATTTCGAGACTCTTCGTTTGCACGAGTTTGCGAGTTATTTTTTTGTTGATTATAATCTCAGCCTTTAAATAGGCCACTTCCCATATAGCAAATGATTGGACATGGATCACCACGCTCGCTCAATGCAGGTTGGGGATTTCAAATTCAAATATTTGGTATTCCGATTTCCTCATGATGTTTAATTTCATCGTTTTGTTTTATTCTACGCTGTCGAATTGCTTGTGAAATAGATATAATCCTATTATTTTTAGTAAATTACGTACTTAAAAGGAATTTCACAAGGGATTGTAATAAATATTTATTGATGTACTTTAAAGCTTATAAGCATTACGGACCTACTTAGGTAGATATTATAATGATATGATGACATTGGAAATGACATAAATGACAATATACAATAGTATTGTCTTGATTTATCTTGTATTCTTGTGGCTACGCATGTTTGCTTTAAATGTATAAATAAAGTTTGATTGAAAGATATGATTTATTAACAACATGACCTCTTCACACCCAAAACATATTTTTACAAGACCAAACTGCGTAAACAAATAAAAACACCTCAGTAATGCATATTTTCGACGTCAATATTGACATATGAGATTTATATGTAAATAACTTAACATGTAGGTACTAATATCATTTATTTAAAATTGACATGCGAAGGTAAATAATAAGAGTTATTGCTGATTAATTAACTTTGGGCAAAGCTTATTAATCGGACGTCATCGGGATAATAAGATTATATTAAAATGGGTTTTGTTAAAGAATAAATTAGCGTACTCATATAATATACAACGTTATTATGCAAATCTGAAACTTTTTTAACCATTGAATGGACATAAAAAAATCTTTTGGAATGGAATCCATACGCTATTATTTAGAGACGGTGTGTTGCTTATTTATTTTATTGCTATCTCTACAAGGGTCGATTTTTTTCCATCGATTTTTGCCAAGACAACTACGACGTCATATGTTATGTATTTCGTCAATAGCGCCATCCTCGTCCTCTCTCTTACGTACGTCAGAAGGTAACTACTGACTAGCTGTCACGCTAACTATACTCGTCATACCCGCATTCACTTCTTTCTTACGTACATATCCATCAACATATTGGGTATCAAGGTTTAAATAACTAAATATAGATCTCTGTTTCACGTGTGTGACGTCAGCACCGCAGTGATCGCGGTCCGTTTGATGTACGATCGGTTGCGCGTGCGCATCTTATACGCATAGGTCGGGTATTACTGGAATCTAGTAGCGGTTGAATCGATTTAATGGAATTTAGTGATTTTCCTATGTTTATGTTCTGATCTGATCTTTTTTTAACATACTAGAGTTAATTTTAGTAGTGCGTAGATCTATTCAAGGTGTGCCTATAAATTGCTTATTCTGATAAATGCTTATTACAGAACATTCTAAGCGTTCTTCCACTAATCTCACGTCTTTGAAATTGATTTTATACACATAACGAATAATTACATGCTTATCATCTACCATGCCTAAATTGGCACGTGATTGGCCATTAGAAAAAAAACGACGTCATTAATATTTTTATTTTAAGTCTCGAAATAACTATAAGAACGGAATTCTTTTATTTGTTGGGAACTTTAATTAATAAAACTATTTCTTTTGTTACAGGACAATGGACGAAGACTCTACAAAGATAGCATGACGTCAATTCATTTTAACTGTGATTTAATTTAAGTAAAAGATCTCATATTAAGCGTAAATGATCACAGACTTATAGTAGTACAAGATGCCTGCGATTTTGACGAAGATTCGTGAGCAGGCGTCGCGGGTGCAGCCGACGATAGCGTTGGGCGTCGGCGTCGGCGTGGCGCTGGCGGCCTGCGCGGTGTATGGTACAAGGGATAAGAAACAGAGCCCGCCTTGCAACAATAATAATAATTATAAGGTTAGTTATTTTAATGCTGTTGACTTTTTAAAAGTTTTTCTAACAGTGGGTGTACTGCCGCCTAATGTAAGACTGTCGGAGCTATAAAATCTTGTTAGGGGATTACAAGGCGTTGAGCGGTACCTGGCTTCTACTACTCCAACAACCCTAACCGGATCTAAACAGTTAGCCTAAGAGCGAGTATTGCTTGATCAGGTTATTAGGGTGAATATATTTTAGCTTTAAAAGATAGAGCAATTTTTCTACGATTTCGAGCATTAATGACATCGGACATGATATCTGGATTTTGCACTCTTATTTTATCAGATTTTACCCCACAATTCTAAAATAAGAAAGATAAGAAAGTGTAGATTCCACTCCTGTGGAAATTATAAAATTAATGTCACGCATGATATAAAACATTAAACAATCTTAGCTGTGTCTCTTTCTCATTTCTATACCTAATTAATTGTCATAAAATGTTACAGGTAACGAAAAACGGCAAGCTACACACGGTGGACAATGGGACTGCGAACGGTGACAAATGCGGCGGACGCTGCGGCGCGGAGCAGTGCGCCCTCTGCCGGGGCGACGCGGATACTGATAATAAACAGAATATTGTAAGTTAATATAACAATTATACTAGTACTAATAATGAGAAAAAAATCATACTTGTATTAGGTATAAAAGATAAAAAGATAAAAGATAATTTTATTTTGCAAATATGGGTGATGACAAACGATGACAAAAAAAAAACATAAACAGTAATGAGAATTAAATAGGTATATAAGGAAAGTTTGTGTGGACAAAGTCCACGATGAGAACTTCGAAGTCAAAGGATTTATTTGCTAATGAATACAGTTATACACCGTGATTTTTAGGTCGTTTTAAAAAAGTCGTCCACACAGTGTATCCGTCATAAAATACCTCTAGGCGCGAATAAATTTTTTTTATCATTAATTAAAATAATATGCATGAAAAAAACAAATAATACATTGGAAATATGAAACATCCTGTTAAAAATGTTTACGTATCAAACTGTTGAAGATACATGCTACATACTTACTGCGAACATTATGATTGCAATAGTAAGACAGCTGTTTTACGCTAAGGTGAATGACCTATGATAAGACGCCGCCGCGCCGCCCGCGCGGCCCCTTTGGCACAAGGCTCGGACCGCGCTCACTACAGAGTGTTCGTAAGACTGCCTTGTGTCATAATAATGAATAATATTTTTATTCATTCAAATCTTAAAAAAACATATTTTTTTTATTATAATCGTTTACTAGTCATTGGATACATGAACTGGGCTGCTTTTCTAAAACGACCTAAAAGTCACGGTGTATAAAAGGTGGTACAAATTGCCAATAATTTCAGTATTCAGTGATAACATAACGACATGCAAAATACATATCTATCTTAAATATGCAATTATTTCGAAAACTTACATTGTAGAAATTCTTTATTTCACATGGGAAAATAACGGGTAAATCCGTGATTGATAATGATAAAACTTTATTTCTGACATAAATTCCATATTATACATATTGCTACTCACAGCAGAAAACAATCTTCTCGAATTCTTCCTAACGAGTCGATGGCATCGAAATAAATTTTGCCTCAAAGATTAAGCCATTATTATGTTTTTGTGGCGGATTTATGACTTGTTTTATTGCAATAAACTTTTTTAGTGCACTTGTGCACGCGTTCATATCGTTACGCGATACATATATGACATTACCTGTATATTTTCAAATAATTATGGGCTTTAACCAGCACCTTCACCTTCTTCTCATACTTTAATTGATCTGTCAATTAAAGTATGAGGATTTTCTGGAGAGAGGAATCTAATACCTAGAACCACCCGTTTGTAATTTAACGATAGTATTTATTGTTTTCTAAATGTTCTTTTAAAGGTAATCGTAAAATAAAACTACGTTTGAATGAGTTTTATGAGTATTCCCGCAAACGCACTTGCTAAGAAATTCTTCGTAAAGTTAATAAGCGTAAAAAATATTATCTCTTATCAATATTATTTTTTTATTCGCGGATTCCATGTTTTAAGTAAATATCGGATTGTTTGTTATTGTTTTAATCTAAATATAGTCTGTCGTGTCAATTTTTTTATTGCACTGCAATAACACTGGCATTAGTTACCACGCCAATGACGCATGCGTGTTATATTACGGGTTCGATCCCCTCCAGGAACAAATATTTGTCAAGTGAATCTAATATTTGTGAAACCTCCCGCGACACAAATCAATTTCTTTTTGCGGTTTTCTTCTCAAAAAACAATACACAAATAGTTGGTGTAAATGTTTGCAATTGCTTTGTTCCTTTTATTACCTCTCTTAATTTCTAAAAACCTCTGAATCTCCAGGAAGATGCAGACGAGACCCAATCGATAGAGGAATACGTGCCAGGCCTGAACCTGGAGTTCCTCAGACAGCTGATGACCCTCGCCAAGATCATGGTGCCCGGAGTGCGGAGCCACGAGGTGGCGCTACTGTCTGCGCACACGCTGTGCCTCTTCACAAGGACGTTCCTCTCCATCTATGTAGCTTCGTTAGAAGGATCTATTGGTAAGGATTTTAAAGTAATTTTAGGGATTCAGTACTGGGGCGCGATGAATGCGAAAGCGAACCTCGTACCCCCGGCCATAGACAGATGAGGACGCACCAGTTGTTTTAGCCGGTAAAAGTCCGGCACAACCCCTCGTCAACCCCCTGACGAGGGCAGGCCGTGAGGATTTCCATTGGGTTACAAAAAAAAGGGGATATGTACTGATTAGGTTGTATCTCCATTGGGTAATAGCATGGCTATAATAATAGCAAAACAGAGCCAGAGTTTTTAAATAAAACTGTTACATTTGTATAGTAAGGCGCTGTTATACCTTATTTACTACACCGTCTCTCTTCCAAAAAGCTGATAATGGTTGGTCCTCAGTACGGAAACTGTACAACTGTACAAGTCAAGTCAAACTTAAACTGTCTATAATTTCCTGGTGTGAAAAAATGAGTTAATGAGTAAATATTACAGTCATAGAACCTAATTTGTACAGAGCCCATAACACGAACGCTATCGACAAAATATTCGAAAAGCAAAGCGTAAAAGTAACAATTAGTAAGGATATTTCTGTACAAGTCTTAATACTGCAATACCAATACTTTTTTCGTGGCCCCGTAAAATGTCATTCTTATACAAGTGTCAAATTACACATTACTACATTGCACTTTATGAGTTACTTTCGTTCACACATTGTTTCGAAGTCATTTAAGTTATTTTCGCTAAGTTTGCACAAAGAGAAAGTTTTTAGAAAGGTTAAACAAAATCTCAACGTTATACTATTTTAGAAAATAGCAGGATGTTCCTTATTTTCTTGTTATTATACAATTATGGCAGCCTGTTATTAGTTCAGCTAGATGATTCATGATAAACATAATTGGTTTCTCCTTAGAAACCAATTATGTTCCTTTAACCTCAGATTGTTGTAGGTACAGGAAAAACCATATTATTTAAAATTGATACATGCATAAAAACATATCTTCTCTTTTTGTAGAAAACTGAATAATAAAAATTTTAGGGAACTTATTTGAGGCCACACCTTTTTTATTACGTTATTTATTTAATGATTTTTGTAAACAAATAGGGACAAGAAAACACGACATAATGACTAGCATGTGTTATTTGCAAGTGCAAGCAAAATTTTGAGTTATCAAGTAACCAATTCTCTACAATTTTGTCAATACTTAATTCACACAGTATTACCCACGGCGAAAACTAATAAGACATTTCTAAGCTACCTAAGCTTTTGTTAAGCTTATTCTAATAGATGCTAATCAATAACCAACCTTATCCCTATTCCAGTAAAGCACATAGTCCAGAAAGACATGCGTCGCTTCGCGGCCCTCCTCATGCAGTGGTTCGGCATCGCCATCCCGGCCACCTTCATCAACTCCATGATCCGGTACTTGGAGAGCAGGCTCGCCCTCGCCTTTAGGACACGCCTGGTTAACCACGCTTATGACCTGTACTTCAAGAATCAAACGTATTATAGGGTGGCGAATTTGGATGCTAGGATCGAAAATGCTGATCATAGGTAAGAATCATACTATGTTAAATTTTAGCAGTTCGAAGCACTTTTTTCTTTTAATTATGAAACTTGTAAAAAATACCGTTAGATGTGTAAAAGAGCTGTTTTGAATAATGTTAGTGCCAGAAGAATTGATGACTTGTGTTTGTTGATTTTATTAATCATGTTTGGCGTTAATCCATTGATCTTTATTATAAATCGCTCGACTAGATCTAAATTTATAGTAATTTCCTAATCAAATTGACAATCACCGTCAGTGCTAAGAGCACCAAAGGGCGTTCACCAAAGCCTCAAACTGCAAATCTTACTTAACACGTGGTGGTAGGCCCCTGAACTTTTGTTACGTCAGCGTTTTGTTAATAAGAATAACTGCCTACATTAATACCAGACCTTGGTCTTAATTCTCCTATATTTCTTCTACCAGGCTAACAGAAGACGTGTCAGTGTTCACGCAGTCAGTGGCCCACCTCTACAGCTCGCTGACGAAGCCCTGCTTCGACCTGCTGCTCATCGTGCTCACCCTCGCTACGTACTCTAACAAGATGAAGGGCAATATATTTATTGGTGAGTGTTTTATGATCAATGGTATCTCATTAGCTGCTGGTTTTGCTTAGCCCTTGTACCAAAAAGTTTGGACGTCTAGGGACCTGTTCTATTCAGATGTAAAATAAAGTAACCCATATTTTTTCTTCTTGCGATATTTATCACAACTGTCATTTTCAATAGCTTCTTCATTCAGTAATAGTAGCATGGGAATGATCAGAATGTGTTAAGCCGTAAATATGACGTTAAGACGATAATTTTCGTTTTTATTTAAACAAAAAAAAAATGCTTTTCTTGTTTAGACACTTTCTAATATTAAAATTTTGTCAATTGATCCGTCAATTATGAAGAAACCAGAACACTAAAAAAATATTCATTGCATTACAGACCGTGAATTGAAACTAACATGACACTTAACTCCTCAGGTCCAACAATAGCAACCATAGTGATCTGCCTAACGGGTCAGCTGTTACGACTGCTGAGTCCCAGGTTCGGAGCCCTGGCCGGTGAAGAGGCACGTATGAAGGCTAACCTGCGTCACGTGCACGCGCGACTCATCGCACATGCGGAGGAGGTCGCCTTCTATGGCGGACATAAGGTCTGTGAGCTTGTTGAACTCCCTCTTTTCCTTTCACTCGTTCCCTCTACACTGAAGATTGTAACGTCTTCCCTATTTCGTCAACCAATTGTCTCCACTGGTTACCTTTAATGCCTTCGTAAAGTCCAGTATTGATTGTTTTGTATATCCAATTTCGGTTTTCTCAATACTCTACTTACTGCATTTCACATTCAAAGGTCTAACAGCCGTAGGTATAGATAAAAACTTAGTAAATAATCTTCTAAAATGTAGATTTGTTTCTTCTTTCCACTTGATCTACTTTTCAAAGGCATCATTACAGCTAAAGGCGAAATTGACCTATACGTCTGCTATGCCTCGTTCCTGCATAAGACTGTTAGATATTCGTGGATCCTATAAAAAAATTCAGGGAGCGGTTGGTTGGTCAGTCACAAAACTCACATTCGAATAAATGAAACCATTAATATCCTGACAGGTGGAACTAGGCCAACTCCAGACGGCGTACCAGGAGCTGGTCGCGCAGATGACGTCAGTGTTCAACAAGAAGCTGTGGTACGTGATGCTGGAGCAGTTCTGCATGAAGTACGTGTGGTCCGGCACCGGCATGGTCATGCTGGCGCTGCCCATATTGACTTCCAGGGCGAATAGGGATGGTAAGTTACTTTGTTATTGAGAATAGTGGTTAAGGAATGTAGAGTTGCATGGTAAAAATGAGCTTTTAAGGGAAGACGATTAAACATGTTTTATTTAAATACGTAGTTTTTGGTTCGCCTTAAACATCTCACGTTACATAGCTGACTCTGCAGACAATTTACTTTTCTCTATAAGCTAACGCTAATTGAACGGCTCCAATGAATGTACGATAGTACGAAATCATTTAATAAAATCTTACGTATTGGTATACTTGTATTGCTCATTGGATTAGTTCTTGAATGACTTTCACACAGTATCCGCAAAAATGTCTTGGGGACATTACGATAACGTGATTATAAATATTTTTGTTAGACATTATTTCATGACTATGATATCATCTTCATTTCGTCCTACAGGCAGTAACAGTATAAGCGACCGCGCCGAGTACATGACGACGTCTCGCAACCTGCTCAACTCCGCCGCCGACGCCATCGAGAGGCTCATGTCTAGTTATAAGGTACGGTGTAACTAATAAGTATTTTAAGGTGAAGTTAATGTAATTGACCGCACGGATAACGGAATGGTATAGGTTACCTCGCAAATTACCACTGTGGTGTTCCACTAATGCTTGCTCTGGGTATCTTTGAACATGTTAGTTAAATGTCTGTGAAACCCTTGGCGTTACAAGGATTAAATTCCTTAGTATGGGAGTCGTTTATGTTTAACAATTTTGTAGCCGTTAAGTATCCTAGTGCCTATCGAGTTATGGAGGAAACATTAAATAATAGCGGGCATAATATGTGGCCTTGAGGGATACCTGAAATGAAATAGACATTTTTCAATAAGGTTTTGTAAGTTTAATCTAAAATTTCAGATTACTTGCGAGTAATTTGCTCGAAAACTATGTTGAGGTGTTTTGGTTTGCCAATTTTACTAAAGTTTACTGCAAAATTGGTTAGTCCACCGTGTCAAAAGCTTTAGAGAAATCGGCAAAGCCGTTATTATGTCGGTCTGTTAAGTCGTTATGACTTCCTAATTACTTGCTGCCCTGTTAACATTATGTTGTTCTTGTGTGTTTTTTCTTACTATTTTTGTTAGACCTTAAATTCCTTACATGTATGAATGTTAGACATCCTGGTCCATCTGTGAGTTCACTTATGTTTTCACAATCAAAAGCCTTGTGCCGAATCTTAGCTATAAACGATATTCGAACGTACAAATTCTACGTTCAAATATCGTTTCGTTCGAGGTGGCGCAGGACAGAAAAACGTGGAAGGATTTGGGGGAGGCCTTGCTCAGCAGGCTGGCTCAGCAGTAGGACACAATAGACGGAAAAAAGATATTATAGCTATTGAGCCCGCTCCGCCGAGTATGACCTTTGATGATGCAGTGTTCAGCGTTGTGGGAGCTCGGTGTTAACCATGATATTGTCATGTGTAGGAGATAGTGACGCTGGCGGGGTACGCGACGCGCGTGTCGGACATGCTGGTGGTGTTCGCGGAGGTGGCGCGCGGGCGCTGCGTGCGCGCCGTGCACGTGCAGGCGCAGCATCCTGCCTTCCACGTCACCTTCCGAGACAACCGCCCCGTGCCGCAAGGTAAGCTATGTGTAGGAGATAGTGACGCTGGCGGGGTACGCGACGCGCGTGTCGGACATGCTGGTGGTGTTCGCGGAGGTGGCGCGCGGGCGCTGCGTGCGCGCCGTGCACGTGCAGGCGCAGCATCCTGCCTTCCACGTCACCTTCCGAGACAACCGCCCCGTGCCGCAAGGTAAGCTATGTGTAGGAGATAGTGACGCTGGCGGGGTACGCGACGCGCGTGTCGGACATGCTGGTGGTGTTCGCGGAGGTGGCGCGCGGGCGCTGCGTGCGCGCCGTGCACGTGCAGGCGCAGCATCCTGCCTTCCACGTCACCTTCCGAGACAACCGCCCCGTGCCGCAAGGTAAGCTATGTGTAGGAGATAGTGACGCTGGCGGGGTACGCGACGCGCGTGTCGGACATGCTGGTGGTGTTCGCGGAGGTGGCGCGCGGGCGCTGCGTGCGCGCCGTGCACGTGCAGGCGCAGCATCCTGCCTTCCACGTCACCTTCCGAGACAACCGCCCCGTGCCGCAAGGTAAGCTATGTGTAGGAGATAGTGACGCTGGCGGGGTACGCGACGCGCGTGTCGGACATGCTGGTGGTGTTCGCGGAGGTGGCGCGCGGGCGCTGCGTGCGCGCCGTGCACGTGCAGGCGCAGCATCCTGCCTTCCACGTCACCTTCCGAGACAACCGCCCCGTGCCGCAAGGTAAGCTATGTGTAGGAGATAGTGACGCTGGCGGGGTACGCGACGCGCGTGTCGGACATGCTGGTGGTAATAAATAAATAAATAAGCCTTATACTATTTTGTAATGCCTGGACAAAACCAGGCCTTTGCTGTGCCCTAACAGGACCCATAATTGTACCTAGAGTTAAGCCTTAACACAGAATCCTAATACCATGATAGTTACTTGTACTAATAAGGGGCTAAAACAACTGCCTTGAGGTACTCCAGAAAGTTCATGAATCTTCAAATAAAACGGAAATATTGGCTTGTACTTTTTTATCTAATTAAATACGATCAAATGGCTTAACTGCTAACAAAATAAACTAGCAAAATATTTATTTTAACTTATGATAAGTTATCATGCATTGAATAAGGCATGATTAAGACAGACAAATGCTTGTCTCAAAACGTCTTGTTTTTAGTAGCATTTACGGGTGAATTGTGTTGAATCACTCGATAAGTTCGAAATCTACGTTTATTAAAAAAAGGAGAGATTTGCATATTTAATACATGAAGCATTAAATAAACATATATTTTATTCACATTTTAGTGATAAATACCTACACAAAAACTAAGTAAATCTATTTGTATGTTCAGGCAAGATAGTGTATACAAGCGACCTATCAATCCGGCTGCGTGGCGTGCCCGTCGTCACGCCGGCGTGTGACGTGGTCGCCGCGGGTGTCACGCTGGACATCGAACCCGGGACGCATCTGCTGATCGTCGGACCTAATGGCTGCGGGAAATCAAGGTTAGTATTGAAATCTTTATCATTCAAGATACAAATGTTTAGATTATATTTTGTAAAATTAAGGTAACTGTTGTCCACTTCTTGTGTCCAAATTTTAATAAAAGAATATTCTTGTTTTTTAAACAATACCGAATTGCATGTGAATATACGGCCACCTCTGCATGAAAATAACGGCTATATCCAAGAATACCACCACTTTGATTTATTTATTAAAAATCATTAATTAGTCTCTGCATTGCAATTGACATTGCGCGACTTTAAACTTGAGCGTCCTTCCTAAGTACGATTGTAAATACCTGTTACAAAAACTGAGTATGTTCTCTATCTACAGTTTGTTCCGCATCATCTCCGGGCTATGGCCGGTGTTCGGCGGCGAGCTGCACGTGCCGCGGCCGTGCGCATGCGCGCACTGCGCCGACGAGACCAACCTCAGCGACGCCGGACACTGCACCTCCCGGCCTATCATGTTCTACATACCACAGAGGTAAGGATTCTAGAATACTCTCATAGTTTGTTTTGTATACCAGTTTGTTATGCACCATGTTCTGTATACCGATTGTATAAGGAACGATATAAATGAAAAAGGAGTAAATGATAGTGTAACGTTTGATAGGGGAGAATGAAAGAAAAAAGCATGTTACGCCAATCCCAAGTAAAATGGGATAAGGGCAGGAAGGCAGGCAGGAACCACAGCGGTAAGGCGGCTACAATACTCACAGTTTGTTCCGCATCAATTCTAACCCGTGATCAGTATTAATAAATAGCAAAGGCCCAAGAACACTGCCTTGGAGTATACCCATGTTAACTTTGAAGTTGATGATAATTAAAAATTGTTCATAAATCTGATTTAGAATGTTGTTTGTACCTTTGTTTCTGTATTCTGTGCCATTTGTAAGTAAAACTTACTTTTGGTTTTTAACACCTTTGCCTGGGTGAAGAAATGATTAAGTGATGTAATGAATAGAGTTGAACGCTTTTAAGGAATCTGAAATTCGGAGATTTGCGATGAAATGAGCCTTTTTTACTTAAAAATTAACGTTTAGCAAAAGCCGCGTATTGGCTATTTCTTCAACTTTTGTTTAAGATATATTTTTCTTTCAGGCCATACATGTCAATGGGCTCTCTTATCGACCAAGTAACATACCCGGCGCGAACACAACCAGGTGATGAGGAAGCTGAGCGTCGAGCTGCGAACATACTAAAGCTGGTGCGACTCAGCGCAGCCGCTGCGAGGCACGGCGGCCTGCGGGCGGTGCGGGACTGGCGCGCCACGCTGTCTGGGGGCGAGAAGCAGAGGATGGCCATGGCCAGGATGTTCTACCACAGGTAAAAAGCACAGGGAAAAAAGGAAAATTCACATGATCTCGTAAATTTTCTAAATAGAGAAAACCAGAGCTTAAGGAAAGACATTCGCCACTTTTCTAGATAAAAAAATCAGGGCTTAAGGGAAGAGGTTTGCTGAGGATGCTGTAATAGCCAGCCATGATGTTATAGGGTTTTTTTTGGTCTACCCCACATGGGACACGAATCCGTAAGTGCACGAATAATGCGAATGTCGCATACGAGCTATACAATAGAAGCAGACGTTCTACAAGCGCGTGGCGTTTGTTCGTGTCGCCTTTTAGGAAATACTGGTTGCTCATAATCTTCTCCTTCGCTGACCTCACCGGGCCCTACTGGTATTTGACATAAGCTCAGCGCATGCGCGGCACTCATGCGGAGTTTGCGTAATTTGTAGTATTCTCAAGTAAAACAGAAATGGTCCAAAAAGTCATAAAATGTTAGACATCGCATTAACAGTTCGTATATCTTTCCAGGCCGGTATACGCGCTACTGGACGAGTGCACGAGCGCCGTCTCCATGGAGACCGAGGTGGTGATGTACGAGGAGGCTGTGAAGGAGGGCATCACACTGCTCTCCATCACACATCGACCTAGCGTGTGGTATGTATACACAATAATAGGTACTACATACAAACTAGTACATTTTGTAGATGTCTGCTAATAATACTTAAAAGCAATAGATTTACTTTGTAATTCACGAAGTATCATATTATAGCCGACCGGCTAAAATATTATAAATATTGTGTCGTGCGGGTTCACAGTAAGCAACAAACAATCGAAAATGTCAATCAACTGTCATGCGTAGATTCGAATCGAACGATCGACTTTCATGTAAAACTATAGGGTGCCTGCAAGGGTGGCCACTTGGCCAAGTCTTTAAGTTGACGGGTAAAAGAGGCCGGAAAGATTGGCTAAGAATGAAAAAAGGTTAATCCACCTGGAATCTCCAAATACTCGGTAACTGCATTTAAAATACCTTACACTTACTCTACCTTCTTTTCTCCAGGAAATACCACACACACGTGTTAGAATTCGACGGCGCGGGCAACTGGTCATACAGACCTTTGGACAAGGAAGCCCCCGCGGTCACCACGATCCTCACCGCGCTACCACCAGCTAACGACCCCACCACCACCACGGTGACAGAACCCCAAGCGGTAACGGAACACTGACACCACCTTTAATAATGGTACTTATGACCTGGATAACCCTTTGGTAGTTCTTGGAGCAAGTTTACGGTAGATCGATTGTTTTATGTATCAAAATATAGTAAAAAGTCATGAAAATGTATAGTCTGATCTCCATAAAATGGAATCGAAGATACATCCTTATTATATTACAATTATTTTGATTGATCTGATGAAAGACATCCAAAATAGTTAGCTAAACTTGCATTGCGTTCGTTCAAAGTATTTTTCTTTGAAGTACTTTCAAACAGTCTAGTAATTGCGTGATCAACTTGTCACGACTTCCATTGGTCGTTACCGTGAACAAAATGCGTACTTTGCTTACATAATTATCTACTGCTAATAAAAAAAGGGTTATTAGGAAAATAGGGTTTAACTCCCTAACAATAAAGTCCATTTCGTCCTGTGAGCACATAGTGAAATTCAGCAATACGCTGTTCTAGTAATATTTATCAGGTGTATATTAGATTCTAAGCCTTAAATCTTGAAGCATAGGGCGCATATTACAATGCGGCCCTTATTTATGCAGCTAAAACAATAATTGCCCATATTTAGTTATTAGAACATGATAGTGAAGCACCTTAATTTAGTGTTACTTGAATATCGATAAGTAAGTGTTATAAAATCGACAAAATTTAGAAAAATGGGGAGATCGCAATCAAATCCAAGCAGCTGCACGAGGTATTATTGTTATTTTGTTTAATATAGACTTTAAATCAATACTTTGTAGACATAATTCCGCTTGAAGATATTAAAAGTTGAATGTCACGTGACAGCGAAATCTGTAGAAATTTTACCTTCCTATGGAGGAAGAGTTTTCTTGTCAAATCCTAGACATTTTGTATAAGATTTGGCTAAGATTTCACTAGCTTAGATTTAGCTACAATACCTAAACTAAAAGAATGATTTCAAAACCAGATCGATTTAGCCTATTTCGATTTACTCGAGACTTACTTAAAAGCTATTACAGTTATTAAATGAAACTATAAACAAAATTATCGTTATTTAAGTAACACTATTGAAGACCAATAAATAAATAAATAATTAAATAAGTGATAAACCAGACAGAGACAGCTGTAAGAACAAGGTTCTGAGCTATATATTTGACCAAACACCGACCACGTATCGTATAAGTTAACTAGTATTACAAATTGTAGAACTAAGGTATGTCCGGACGTAAAGAATCATGACAAGGATACAAAACTAAATAATCTTTTTCTTACTTTTAAAGTCTAACTAGCTTCTGCCGACGGCTTCGTCCGTGGATATTGGTTTAGCTGCCAAGTATTACCATTCATCGAAAGCAACGTTCATACAAAATTTGGTACAAAATTAAGCGGAAAGAGGAACTAACATTGTAACATTCGTGTGATGTGATATGCTCTTGTAACAAAACGAAAAGTTACCAAAAAATGATTTTACAACTAAGCTTAATATTGAAAAGGTTTTTCATCAGTAAATTTAAAAATAATAAAAAATAATACAATTTTGAGACAGTCAAAAATGTAGTTTTGAGGATTTCAATAAGGGCATTGGAATCCAAAATTTTGAGACAATTATTTCGTTATTTCAATCCTGTCATGATTCTACAATTAGTTTAACTAAGGCCACACACCCCAATAGTACATACGTATTACATAAATCCAACATAGAATGGGCTAGAAACTCCAATACATTCAAAATCTAAAATCTTATGTAAATAATATTCTATGTAAACGTAAATAAATGAATTATAAATACGTCAAACTAAGGCAGAAACTTTAAGCAAAACTTGCTAAAAAATACCTGTACTATGAGACATTAAAACAGGGCTATCATTGTGAAAGTGAGAAAGCGATACACAGTGTAGTGTTCCGTCTCGCTTCCACAACTGTCAGTCTTGTTTTAAAGTTCATAGTAAACGTTGGTTATTTACCACTAAGGATTTTATTCATTCAGTTACCTTTATTTGGTATCTTCAAAGATTATTATTTTTATTATGGCAAACTTGTTTTTCTGAGGAAAATGTTGAATGAAATACAGTAGATGGATTATTGTAGTCATCTACTATCTTGAAACGAGTTGTTTGATTGTCATTGTACAATAATTATCACTACATAGTATAAAATATGGTCGCTTCCCGCTGTCTGTCTGTTTGATGAGGTTTTTAAACAGATATAATGTTTTAAAATGAATGTTTGGTATTGCACCCGTGCAAAGTTAGGGCTTGGTTGCTAGAATTTTATGTGCCGTACAGTTTCACCCACGTTAGGTTACCATAAATCTTGTTTTCAGTGATGCTTTCCTATATTTTTGATTGTTATAGTTACACAGTCAAAAATGAATGAAAACGGGTTACCTTACCAGTTACAGTATTATAAATTGTGTAACTGAACTTTGTTTTACATACAGAGATTACTAAACTTGAGAATTTTCTTTGTTTGTCTTATCACCGCATAATTAAAGGTTATTGAAATTAAAGCCCTTGTTAAAATTATTATTTTGAGTACATAGTGATTGTCCATAATAGGGTCTTGCACCTATAAGGCGATTGCACTTTTGAGATTAAAAAAACTAAGAGATTATTTTTACCTATCTTGCTTGCTCTTTTCCCAAAGTAAGATAGATATAAATAAATACATATTTTTATAATGTGACGTAACAGTCCAATAAAATATCTAATCTAAGGGAAAAAAATCTATTGAATCATAATATCTGAGATTTGCGCATCCAAACAAACTTTTATCCTTATTATATTAGAACACATATTTACAAATCTTTTTGTCGATATAGTTCTTTATACAGACACAAATGTCAGAAAGGACACCACTATGTACTTAGGGTTTACTGTTTATTTAAAAAAGGGACAGATTAGATAAAATGACGCGGCTCCCGGTTGCGTCAGATTTTTGGAAATCTTCCAGGATGACGTAAACTATCATAACTCAGGAAGCGCATATTTCATCATTATTGGTACAGGAATATAAATAAACGGTAACTTATTGTTTTAATACAATGATTGCGCTCTATAGAAAGTTACATCAGAAGTTATTATCAAAACGCTGATTATAATTAATTAGGAATCAAAAAGTTAAATGATGTAACATCTTAAGTGATTTTAATTAATGTACAATGACAATTAATAATGTAAACACCAGTTACTGTTTTACTGTAATAATTGTAGTTATTTCTTTCTTTTATAATACTATTGTGAGATTATCAATCATGGCTGTTAGATTTTTTTTTATTTTTATTGTGGAATATAATTGTATTATAGAAACATATCGAAATTATAAGGACATTGTATTTTTGTATTTATTGTTAAGAGTATATGTTGTATTGTATATTGTAAATACGTAGTTAATGAGGTAATTAAGGGCGATCGATGAGAAATAAAGTGGGTTTTATATGAGAATGATTTGTTATTTTTTATTTGCACCTGTCATTTTCAGAATAATCATTTGGGTGACTTGGGGCAGTACCTACAATTGATACTGTGAAGTGCGCAGTCTTATTGCTTCAAGTGCAACAAAACTAGTTTGTACGTTTTCCATCGCAAGAGTTTAAGAGAAAACCCAAAAATACTCTCGAAAACGCAAATTACCTTCAGGTGGTCATTAAATTGCCATGGGGCTCTATTTTACACTTGAAAGTGATGCATGCAGTATAAAAAGTGACATTTCGGTATTCAGTCATAAAAAAAACGAATAGTCTAAGTTTGAAATGATATTTCGTTCCATACAGCAAAACAATGGTTGTCAAAGTGATATTTCGTATATTATCGCAATAACTTGCCAGCAAGCATCTACAACTTTCTCAAACAATTGCTATCGTTTTGCAAACCGCTTGTTTTGCATTTGCAAAATACGTGATAAAGCGGGTGTTCCCAGTTCATACAAGTACAGATCACTCCAGTTCGACAAAAGGTTGTCGACCTCTGCCTCAAATACAGCAATGACCCAATTATGTTATCTGTTTTCTTCTATAACTTTGCGATGTCATAAAGTTAGTAAGTTTAGTAACCTTCGGCAATACCTATTGTTTATTGCTTTGTTTTAATTAGACAAACAACAGATATCTACGCAAGTTCACTGTCGGGACTGGTAAAGGTGAAACCGACTTGAACTTCAGAAAATATTTTTCTGTTTTTGCGAAAGAGGTTTTATCTCTTTTAGGCTAAAAGAGAGTTGACCGCTTATGTGGGAACGCTTTGGGTATTGACAGCTATTTGTTATATTATGAGATAGTTTTGTTCTTATTTTGTTTATCATTATCTTCTCACTATAACGTGATGTCGATGATTGTAGCGATAGTTTTTGACAAAAAATATTTTTTTTTTATGTTTACTGAACCGTTGTTTAAGTGCACTTATTACGATGGTAAATGGTTGATCAAAACATTAATACAATCCCTTAAAAACAACCTTTTATAAGTATCTATTTCAGGAACAGTGATTAGTTTGTCAAAGTAATTTTAGTTTGAAAAGTAAATAACTTTTCGTCTTTTTCTGAAGTGGGACACGAATAGCAAGAAAAAAAGAGTAAATTAAAAATAAGTTTCGTTAGTAGGTACTTTTCTTCGTGAACATTTTCCCCGAATTAAGTAATGATATACTTACTTTCAACGGTTATCGCACTCTCAAGTTAAATGGTGACAAACACGTGATTACAGTTATAATTTTAGTTTTATCAAATCCAACACGTGAGTTTATCCAGGTTCAAAGATATTTCTTTGTGTAGAAATACCTTTAAGTTTTAATTGATTTACGAATAAGAAGATAACTAATGACATACAATATAGTAAAAGCTTGTTTTGGTAGGGCGTAGACGTTTATGATACTAGGTTGTGTTTTATAGGAATATGCGTATAAATATAATTTATTTTTACCCACTTAATTTGGGTTGGCAACTGGTGTTGTCACCCTGATCAAGAATACTGTGGCGCTCTCTTAATAAAATAAACTTTGCAAGTTCTTGTTTTGCTGAACGACTCCGCACGTTTTCAAAAACATTTCAACTTTATCAACTTAGAACAGACGATGTAGACAAAAACTAATAACTTATTGTGGGTACACACAACCAATGATAAGTGTAAGCGCAGTGTAGTCTTGCCTTTAAGTCAACTTTAAGTAGATAGAAGATAGACTAAAAGTTGATCCAAGACTGAGGTCACAGTATTAAGGGAAGATAGCAAAGGAACCTCCCAGCCGCCCTAGCCCAAACCAACATTACGTTGAGGTACGTAGAAAAAATACAATACATTTTGATACTATGTATAGTAGGATTATTTTTATTTCGTAGAAAGTGATATTTCGCTGTCGCTGTCAATGCTCGCTACAAGATACCTACGTACGTCAGCTATAGAGATATTACCAAGCTTTAATACGTCACTAAATACTATTGTATTATCTACTTACTTGTATAAGTTAACAACTGAGAACTACGGTTTCACCCGCGTTTATCCCGATACATTCCAATTTACTTCGAATAGTGCTAGCCAGTAGCCTAAATAATATCCGTTAGGAAATCAAAACAATTTATTTAGAGGACGCCTAACAGTACTTGTTTATAGCCGTTTCAAAATCAGCAGATTTGAGGTTACGAAGTCAAAATAGCTGTTTTTTGAGTTTGGGTCGATGTTTTAAAATTCAAAATTCTTACCGTTACAAAAAGCAATTGAATAGACCCCGGGTTTTCCTCAAGAAAAACAAAACAATTCTTACATAATAGTCATAATTTGATCGAAATTTCTTTGGGAAGATCAACATATTTTTAAGTATTTTTTTAACTTTTTTGTTCTTATGGAGAAAATTGATTGTTCAGGTATATGCATACACTTATAAGATATTTCAAGCATGACTGCGCATCGCTGAAATCCGTCGCATGAAAAAAAAGTACAATGTCATCACAAACAGACAATCCAATTTCTTATTTATATTGATTCAAACATTCCGACAGGTCGTCAACATTACTCTCTACTATTATTAAAACGAGAGTGAATTCGGGTTAATTACGAGTCAGATCGCTAACCTCTGATTCTAGGCTAATAACAGAGCAAAGATTATTTATTCAAAAGTATTTGTTGAGAGCGATGTCCTCCGCCGTTATAGTTACTAAGCTATTTTCAATTTTAATGTGAATTTGTGTTTTTATATTAGCTGGAGCCCCGCTATTTTGGATTTTGAATGTAACTGTGTTTCTTGATTATTCAAAAACATCTGATAAACGGTGAAAGAAAACAGGTAACCCAGATTCCAAATATTGGTTTTCTGGAAACATTAACTAGAAAAACAAATAAATGTATGGAATATTTAATCAATATACAATGTCCTTATGTATATCTAGATTTTTAAAACTACGCAATGGATTTTGATGCTACTTTTTTTTATAGGTAGAATGTTTTAAGAGTAAGGTTGATAATGTATATACATCAGTATTGTATTATTTAACATGTTATAACTATATTTAAGCTGTATCATTTATGACAAAGATATTGATTTGTTTTCAGACATATTTCACAAAAAAATACTAGTAGTCTATCACCACCCTTTAAAGGAGTAGTTCTAGAATTGTCTAAATTCCAGTACTGTGTGTGTGTGTGTGTGTTTATTAGTTTACTTACAGAAATTATGTTAGATCCAAAGTCCACTGACTCACAACCACACATACATTATAAAGGTTTTATCTTTACAATCACGAGACAATCATCTGAAATAATTTCTAAAAATAGGACCGAGATTTCCATATCTACCTGTAATCGCAACATTTACTCAATATTATCTGACAATGTGAAGAGCACGTGCCAAAGTTAATCTAAAATCTACAAGTTTAGTGCTTTAGATAAGTTTAGTCATAAATTATTCTGGGGTATATTTTGGATATTTGAATATACACTTGAGAGCAATAAAATCGCACACCCCTTATAATTTGGTGTATTATTGATTTTTTTCTTGAATCTAAAGTTATTGAGTACAAATCATTAAAGAATATTAAAGAATACAAACTTAGCTTTAAAAAAACACGAAATTAAAATCATTGACCTTTACGTAACTTACAGAAATCAGCTGTACACCAAATTAGCAAAATTCCCAAGATAGCATGGTCACTACTTGCACCCCTTACCCGCAGTATAAAAGGGTCGGTTTTTTTGAATTTCTTATCAGTTGCATACCAAAGGTCAACGTGATAACATCTCTCCTGGAAGCATACAGAAAAATATGGATACCACGCCTGCAGAAGCCGCTCAAGTTATAGCCTTGCTCGAAGCAGGCCATAATCAAAGTGAAGTTGCTCAACGACTAAATTTGAGCCGCTACTCTGTTCGTCGTGTGTACCAGAGGTTTCAAGAGACCGGTGGGTACATTCGGCGACCAGGATCTGGCCGGCGACGCAGAACATCGGAGCGTGATGACCGTTTTCTTGTTTCGAGGTCTTTAAGAAATCGGCAACTGAATGCGGTTCAACTGGGACAAGAGCTTCGAGAAGTTCGCAATGTTAGTATAAGTCGGTGGACAGTCAGAAGAAGACTTAGTGAAGCAGGATTGACTTCACATCGCCCAGCAAATGGCCCCAAATTGACCACAGCTCACCGACAAGCCCAACTACAATTTGCCAGGGAACATTTAAATTGGACGTATGACCAATGGCGGTCTGTTATGTTCTCTGATGAGTGCAGAATGACATTACATGGTCATGATGGACGCTCTAGGGTCTACCGAAGGTCATCAGAGAGATTTTCACAATGCTGCATAAGCGAACGCGTGGCTTTTGGCGGTGGATCGTGTATGTTTTGGGGTGGCATAATGTTGGACACTAAAACTGACATTGTATTCATCACTGGGGCGAATACCGGCCCGAGATCGAGAGGTTTGACGGCTGCACGATATGTCGAAGAAGTGCTCGAAGGACATGTGAGGCCGCTTGCATGGCTTATGGGAGAAGACTTTCTCCTCATGCACGACAACGCCAGACCGCATGTCGCTAGAACAGTTTGTGACTACATGGAAGACGTTGGAATTACCGCGATGGATTGGCCGGCTCGTAGTCCTGATCTCAATCCGATTGAGCATGTCTGGGACGAGCTGAAACGAAGAGTTCGAGGAAGAAGCCCGGCTCCTACGTGCCTTCGAGATCTTCAATATGCCATTGAAGAGGAGTGGAATGCTATACCACAAGATTTCATGGTAAAATTAATACGGTCCATGAAAAATCGATTAAGAGCTGTAATTAAGGCTAGGGGAGGGAATACACCTTATTAATAAACAATTTGATTAAACATTTTGGTTTAAATTTTCATTATTTCTCAAGCAACATTACGTAACTCTACCCGTTTGTGGGATTTTGTGCCATAAAACCTTATATGGGTATTTTTTTACACTGTATTTGGCATCATTAGAAAGATAATGAGGTAGGCTTTCAAATAGTGTGTGTGTTTTTTTTATATTTATTTAGATTCATTTAAAAAAGCTTCCTCATACAAAAAAGTCAAGATGTGCGATTTTATTGCTCTCAAGTGTAGTAGACACATGGTGTCATCATTTTACAAAGCCCAGAATACTTAACTTAGGAAGTAGTTTTCAGAGAACCCCGCCTGTCTGGGGTCGCGATAGTTTGCGATAGCTTTTCCACCTGAACTTTCGCAATAGAGAACCTCGCAAAAGATTTTCATTGGATACCAAAAAAAAGGGTTGTTGAGCTCAGAATGTGACCACCATTGGCATGCATTACTGGTGCAGAGGTCTCAGTAAACTCGTGGGAGTTTTGCCATCGAATTCACTTACTATGTTTAGTTAACATTTTATTTACTTATTCATTTGGCAGCAAAATATTGCGTTACTTCTTTTAATAAAGGCGTAAACTATCCCTTTTGCATTTGCATTTTCTCTTGCACTTTTAGCCGGACAGTCAGACCTACAGTCAGCAACAAAACTCCATGAACACTTTGAGATTTACAACGCTCCTGAATACAATCAAATGCAAAGAAGTCGAACTGTGAGAACAGTAGCTTAAACACAAGGCTCGCTGGCCAAAAGACATTCTTCGTAAAGTCAATAGAAAACGGTGAAATGTATGGAGATGACAGTTTTAAGTCACGTGATTTATCAAAATAAAATGTCTTTTCTATACATTTAAGAGTTTTCTGTTGACGTTAAAATTGTAGAAATGTAAGTTGGCTAGAGGGACAGAACTCTACTGAAAACTAGCTGAAGACCAGGCGTAGATGTCTAAATATATTTCACAGATCGTAAAGCAACTTTTGTTGACAAACTTGCGTTGTCAACTTAAAGACACAATACCCCACATTTATTGCAACATTTTACCTCATATTTTGTATCTTACAAATTAAGTGTAGCTCGTATCTACTGCGAGCGATCATTCGGCGACCGCGTGCCGCCCGCGCCCCGCCCGCGCGCCCTGACCGCTGACACCGAGATAACGCAGGTTGTTCACATTTTTAATGAGAGACCCCATTTTTTATTTATTTACAATACATTTAGGATATAATTGGATGTTGGCGCCTGTTTTGAAGTTATTTATTTCAATGTTGGGTGTGATGAGGCTATCGCCGTGAGTAGATATTGCTAGTGGCGTGAATCAGCGCTGTTTTTAATTTTGTGTTGCTTGTAGTTCAATCTTCATTTGTGTGGGAAAATATGTTATTGTATATCGAATTATCCGTAGTCCGTAGAATTACAGAGAACTGTGTAGTGTAGTGTGAAATTAACGAAATGCTCATTAAACTCATTTGTTTTCATTCACCTTTAAGACGACTTGCGACTCCTTATTTTTAGGGAACAGTACAGTTACCTATTATTTTTACCTAATGCAGATGCAGGTGTACAAATATTTAAAGTATTTTACGCTGCGCTTATTGTAATAGTAAAAAAGTCATTACCCTTGATTCTTAAACAAGTAAAGAACATGACGTTACAACAGATTATAGGTCAGGATTAATGTGAAATTAGACAGAATTAGCTGTCTATTAAAAATGTATGACAGGTTGAATCTTTGTAAGAGGGATTTACCCAGCCGTTGGATTATAATTACAAGTTTAAATTTATCTGTTACAGCCAATTACACTATGCCACACAATGAGTTTCTTTAGAATATAATTTTTCGAAAAAAAACCGGATCAGAATCCAATGCTCAAATTAATTAGAGCATAAAATAGCCAATTTATAAGTGTAAAATTCGGTCTAATCTATTTTTTTTTATAGACAATCACTTTTATCCCTAATAAAATCTTCCTAAACGATAATTAAACTTCACAATTGCTGTAGTAAGATGATCTTTCAGTTTTCGCCTCATATACCTACAGGTAAGTCTTTCTAAATATTGTCATTATCACGCTATCAGCTCGTGGTATTCGGCGACACCTGTTAGACTAACCTTTGTTTTCTGAGACACTGATCAATTAGCCAACAGATGTTGGTAAATATAAGCAAAATAAATAGTAAAAAATACTCATTGTAGAGGAATAATTGCAAAAAACGACCTACATATTATTATTATATTTGCATTGGTAAGGATGACTACTGTCAGAGTGTAACTTCAGCCCTTTGATTCTTGTTAATACTTGGTATAGATGCTAGAATCCTTGCTTATGAATCCTGCTTATGATCCTAGAATCCTTCCTTGAATATGTTGCCGTACTAATATGAGACTAAGGTATCTCAAGCTATCAAAAGGGGGAAAGCGAATCCCGTGCCCCTGGCCTTTAGCAGATGAGGATGTTCCAGTGGTTTTGGCCGGTTAGAGTCCACCCCTCCCCCCTCGTCGATCCCCCAGATAATCCATGTTCATTGGGATACCAAAAAAGGGTATTTTAATCCATGCGAGGCAGACATACCCACGCCACACCCTGAATGTAGTAGAGGTCATAACTTTTTTTGCGCCGAAAGTAAAAAAAAAGGAATGGTTAACAGTATTTGCATTAGCAGCATACCTAAAGTCTTGAAGAAATACAGGTATTAAATAGTGTTTGCCTTCGCGCTATAGTTGACAATGAGAGATAATATAAATGTTGCGAAATATTATGTTATACGGAAGTGCAAATATGTGAACAAATGTTCGGAGATCCTAGGAATCAAAAGAATAAACACCGAAATTATCTTGAAAATACTAGTTACATAAAGTGTGAAAGTCATTGAGTATCGTTCAGCGATCAAAGTACAATATTAAGCGCAAAGCTGAATACGCAGCAGGGGCAGAATTCCTCATTTACCTGTGCTCAGAAACTTTGGTTATTAAAGAGATTATTTTAGTTTTTAAATACCCTTTGTTTGCAAAGCATACCCGGTGCTAACACAGCCTAATCTAGAACGCAAAGACACATCCCTCAATTATTATCATTCATCAATCAGCGATAAGTGCCCCACGGTAAATGCTTCCCTTAACATCCCTACCATTTACGCTGGCTATCGTTAACAGAGGCCAATTTTGTCTGAAAACATCGAGTCTTCCTCAATGCTATATTAAAAGTTTCTTAATATTTTGTCTTGCTCCTCTAGACATGCCAACAACACTCCGTACCTCTTCTCGGAACAGAGGATAGGTAGTAAAGTTTATCGTTTCGATGTCGACAACCGGTTCTCACAACGATATCACCCAGTAAATGGGCTGCAGAGGTCAGATGGCCGCAGATATCGCCTTTGTGAAATATAGATAACAGGCCACAGGAGTGGAACTCATCATTGTGATGATTCCGATGACGCTGAATTTGACAGGCTTACGTCATACGGCAATTCATGATCTGTTGAGACAGGTAATGAGTATTGAAAACATGTAGAGGAAATTTTCGGAAGCTCTCGACACCAGAAATTATTGGATTTAAAGAAAAATAAAAAAGGAGGGATGTATTCTGCCATAGGAAGAAAGTAACAGTGCAGAGACGATATGATAGAAATGATTAGGTAGTTTTTTAAGAGCAGTGTCTTCTATACAGGTCTTCATAACAAATACAATAATGAAGAAACTATTAGCCTAAACACCATTTATGTACCTTTCAGTAAAAGCACAGCCTATCTTGTGGCAAAAAACCTATTACCATACATCATACACATTATCCGTCAAAATTTATTATAAACTTTGGAATCTCTTTACGAAATTTGTCAAGCCATACTTCAATAAGAGTTATTAAGACTGAAAAGAATACGCTATGATTTCTGGGAAAAAGAAGATCCATAGCACGGTGTACCGCGCACACGCCGCCGCACGCCCCCTTATCACGCAATGCTTGGCCCGCGGTTATCTTGCCCTGAACCATAGTATCACTAATTATGTGTTTCGGTATATTACAATCGGATCTCATCGTTAGGTAACTGTGTCTTTGACCGAATTACGTTCTCGCTTCATGGCAGACCAGTCTACTCTTACTACGTCAAAGAGGAAGAAAAAATATAAACAATTTCAGGAAGATAAAAAAATTACTCATCCATTCAAAAAAAAAATTGTGGCAGTAACAATTGATGTGATTGAACTATTAAATGGCGATTTTAGGGAGCTTTATTAAATCAATGTTCACTCTCAGACTTGTGGCGATTTGTGAAGATGTATCAGATTTTGTCGAAGGAGTTCGATTCATCAGGTCCTCACTACTTGGGCCTATCTCTGTGTCTGTTGCCAAAACGCCAACCAATAAATAAGTGGAGTCATATATTAATTAATCAGTCCGAAGGAAAATTCTTAACTGACACAACTTCCTGATAAGTCGATAGAAAAAGTTTAGGTAGCACGCGCGAACCACGTTCTATCTTATAGTTTTTTATATATGTATTTATTTGGAAGGGTTATCTTCATATATGTGGGTGATAACATAGGCCTTGTCCATTGCATGTATGATACCATCAGCAGTACCTACAGTATTGTCGCATGTTACTACTTTTTGCGCATTATTCTAAGTTACAAGGCTTTTTGTAAAGTTCTATATCATCCATGGCCGTGTTTGAATCAAACCAGATATTGTCATCTATACATAGCCAGATATTGTCAGAATGGCCTGTTGGTCTAGTGGTTAGTGGCCCTGAATGCTACACCGGAGGTCGTGGGTTCGATTTCTACCCAGGAAAATAGTGTGATGAGCACGATCATTTTTCTGTAATTATCTGTAATATGTATGCTACATGGCTTTGAGTAAAAAGTCGTGGAAGAATATTATTATCATGAACGCACGTTTATCGTATTTCCATACATATACACATTTTCGTTCGCGCTTAACGGAAATAGTAGCCAATAGTACGCTTCGCATAGAGGTTGTCGAAAAATAGCGTCTATTTCATGTTGACGCCACTGTTTACAATGAGCCCGCCTACTTTCTCCACCTGTCTCTACTTTCAGTTTGAGCACGGCCACATAGAAAATGCCATTCAACATGAGGCTATACCATTAAGTCTTTAATAATATTGTAGCTGTAGAAGACAGACCTCTATGTCAACTTACCAAGAATTGCTTTCTACGCTTTCGCGATTGCAATAATATTACTTTAAGACGTTGTGGTAGGCTTTTTGATTCTTTATGATGATGACACCCTGCCCTGTCCTTTTTTTGTATCCCATTGGAAATCCTCATGGACTGGCTCTCGTCAGGGTGTTCATGAGGGGTGTGCCTTACTACTGATACTTTTACCGGCTAAATCCACTGATGCACCTTCGTCTGCCTATGTCCGGGGGTAAGGGGTTCGCTTTCGCATTCACCGCGTCTCCGGTAGGTATGACAAAATTACCTAACCGATTTCGGCTACGGTGACTGCTATCGCTTAGTGAGGGCTTTGGTGCCATGCCCGTTGATGTGCCCTTTGATGACTAAAATTGGCAATCTTGCAGTAAAGTGTACGAGCACATTCAGCATCCGCACGTATAAGCACGTAAGCACATCTAAGTAGTCGTAGGCTATTGGTAATAGGTTCGAGGGTTTATGATGATAGAAATCGGTCAAATATGTATCTATGATTTTAGAAGCGGATATTTTGCGGTTATGATCATGAAAATGTCTAATTCAAAAACATTGAAAATTATCATATAGAAAGTGTGCCATCCACATTTATATTATTTATGTATTCGCCTCATAAATTTTTAGATTCATGCAATGCATGAACCTTTGTTCTATATATCGTGTTGCTGGTTTCCACTTTGTAATAACAGCAGCCTGTAAACGTCCCACTGCTGCCTTTTCCCGTATAGGAACAGTTTGACTATTGATTACGCTTCGCGACGCTAGCGTCAAAACCAAATCCTATGAAATCCAGTATTTCTCACATTGTTTGCCGTCAAATTGACATTTGCATTCGTTGAAATCGAATCTGCAACTTCATGTATTACTTAAAATCATAACGTCACTACAACACACACCTGCTTCCCATAACTCGCTTTTCAAGCCATAGAAGAAAATTTCTCTTTTACTTGCCTAAACCCAGATAATCACATCCCTATAAATTAGAAGTAGGTTTAAAAGGCTAGTGGTATTACCACGTGCTATATCAATGATCAGCCTTTGTCCGAAAGGTCTTTCAGTCACATGACTCTGTTCCAAAAGTTAGTAGCCAAGGCGAATCGCAGTTAAAATAGTTGCTATCTAAACCTTGTAAAAGAATGCGAGTGACATCCGTTCTAGTGTTATCTGCCCCCAGATATATTACTAATGTATTATGCAATATAATAACGGTAATAAATACTGATTTGGAGGTGAATATCTATACCCGGAAATATTAGGGATTTCCATTGCTTAAGTCTTAAGTGTTTTCCCCATTGAAGGCGCCTTGAGGTATGCTCGTATGTAAGTCGATATCGGTGTTATTAAATTTTGGGTTTTTTAATTATGAAAAAGTTAGTCTGAAACAGGATATTGGCCAGTGTTCACACATCCATGTCTGAAAAGACATGTAGTGCTATAAGGATCTTTTGGCACGTGGCCGAAATCGGAAAGAATGTCGTCATATATTAAAAGCCGTCACTTTTGACTGACAGTCGAGTTGATTCTTGTTGCGAATCATGTCGAAATACGAGCACATCATGATGTTATCCACGTTCCCAAAGATCCGTTAAGCTCCTTTAAATTTCAACTGTCACAATTTGATTTTTAAGTTGATGACAAAAATTCAGGCACTATTGTCAAATTACCGGTACTTGTATTACTGGCTCCTAAGCTTTCCATGTGACTGGAAGCTGACCCCAACATTATATCAGAAAAAGCTAAGCAGAAGGTTTCTTGTGTAGGTAACGTAACCAACATTTCTTACATTAAACTTTTCTATCTTGAAATAAATGCTATGATTTCAGAGAATAACATATTAAATGACTATTATTTCTTTACTTTTACAGTTTTTCCTCAGTTAATATCTTTTTAATTAAACTTCACGCAGGTAGCTACTCATCGTCGTTTTCATGTGATTAACAAGTGCCTGGAAATAAGCTATACTAATGAAGATAGATAGTATGAATTCAAACACCCAGAGCAAAAGTTTGTGGAAATTCCCATAAAATAATGCTCTGTGAGTTTTCGACAAATCTAAGTCATTTATTCAAACATGGCTACATTGTAGAAATTGTTAAACGTCAACATGATTGTAGACAGCACCCCATCGCCCACCCTTCATCGCTTCCTGTGCTCTGCCTACGGAAGTAAAACGACGCAACGATCTTTCCAGCAGCATGCCATCTTTCAATCAACAATTTCAGATTATAAAATTAAGAATCGTGCCAGAAAAAACCATTGTTATAGGTCGATACAAACTAATATTATAAGAATACTATTAACTACTGAACCTAAGGTCAGCAGATCGACAAGCAACTGCAAGCACCATGGCATACGTATACACAGTTTTTAAAGTCACGATAATTAGAATGTCTTACTATTTAGTAAATTGCAAAAGTAATGGAAGGAAAGGATGGACGAAAGAAAATTTACTTGTCAGTTAATAGCAAATTAGTTTAAGGAAAGGATAGATAGAGTAAGACTTTCTAATTAACTTATAGTAGCTACGAGAATCCAAGAAAAACATCATTCAAAAAGCTCTAAAGTCTTGCATAACATTTTCTTGTACTGTAACACAAAAACACATTGTCAATCGCATTGTACCCAGGTGCTGTCTGCACCAATTTCAGATCCGTTACTGTTACATCAGCGCACTTGAGTATCTGTGATACTGGCCTCCATTCATATCACAGGAAGCCACATGATGCAACATTGGAAGTGTATTTCGAAGCTTTTATTGTAATCTGTTGATTTTGTTGCTTAGTATCCCTTTTTGTACAATGCATGCGTTATGGGTGGATATGGGTTACGCCATGTTTGTCAAATTTACAATGGTTGGGTGACCATCTGTCTTTGTTACCATCGATGCCCACTATCTTTCATCATCTTCAGTTGTTACATTACGATTCTGACCGAATATGAATTCAGGAAAATATTAAAGGGTGGTGGAAGGTGATATGGGGTGCTGTTTATTATGAATTTGATGTTTGAAAAGTGCATTTTGGAACCGCGCAACTAGAGGAAGTAATGTTTTGAAAGTGCCTGAAAAGACCTACTAGAAATAAAAACCTTTTGATTTTGCTACTTAGTAGCCCTTTTTGAATAAATTCGTTTTGGTTTGGATTTTGTTGCAAGAAATAGAGCTTCTGTGTAACTATGAGATATTGTTTTACCCAACGTAATATCTTATGGGAATAAGATTAGGCAGCCCCGAAATAATATTGTAAAGTCCGATATTCAATTGAATCCGTTAAGATTGGAGATCGACCCAAAAACAGCTTGACAAAACATTACGTAGAATATTATGATTTCGTTATTTTTTTGGTTATTACTAAGTAGTAAACGTTTGTTTGCCAACAAATCATGAGTTAAGTGAATGTCTGTATAACCTTAAGAGGGTTCATTAATTAAAGATAATTTTTATTTTTAGGTAGTAATAGTTAATTATCGAAATTCCGGGATTGTAGCGATATCACGTAGAGGTTAAACACCGGGGTATTCGTAGTATCTGTAGTAGTTATTAATATTGAGGAATGTTGGTCTGTAATGGCCTTTCGGAAAGATTGTGGGAGTTTTTGACTGTTTTGACCCCAGTTTTAAGTTTGTAATAGGGATGATGACATTTTTTTTTGTTTGAGGGTCCGTTTTGCATTTTAATATAATTATTGCATTCGTATTTTTTCTTTGATCCTGTAAACACAAAGTGACGTCACTTTTTCGTATAACTTTTGCGAATTTATTACGACACAAGCCATCTCTGCTTAACGTTAAAGCAGCTTACCTTTATCAATTTGTGTTATTAAATTTTAGGTAAAAATATGTGTGTAATATTTTTTAATTATCTATTTGATAGACTAATTAGAGTAATTAGATGACATCATTTCTATTATTAGTTATACAATAAGGAAACATGCTTTTTAAAGAATCATTTAGAAGATAAAATCAGATGATTAAAGCAAGTTGAAGCACAAAAGATAGAGATTAGGTGAACACAAGTAGATTAAGAATTAGATAGATGTACTTAAATGGAAAAGTACCTATTGATAAGGTGCTAAAAATAGTAGTAAATCATCGGATTTATTCTTTATAGATGACTATCGTACATAAATGTCGCACTTTATATAATGCGTTGCCTAAATTTATCTATCTCTATACGTTGTTGTATACACCGTGATTTTTAGGTCGTTTTAAAAAAGTCGTCCACACAATGTATCCGTCATAAAATACCTCTAGGTGCGAATATAATTTTTTTATCATTAATTAAAATAATATGCATGAAAAAAATAAATAATACATTGGAAATATGAAACATCCTGTTAAAAATGTTTACGTATCAAACTGTTGAAGATACATGCTACATACTTACTGCAAACATTATGATTGCAATAGTAAGACAGCTGTTTTACGCTAAGGTGAATGACCTGTGATAAGACGCCGCCGCGCCGCCCGCGCGGCCCCTTTGGCACAAGGTTCGGACCGCGCTCACTACAGAGTGTTCGTAAAACTGCCTTGTGTCATAATAATGAATAATATTTTTATTCATTCAAATCTTAAAAAAAAACATATTTTTTTATTATAAACGTTTACTAGTCATTGGATACATGAACTGGGCTGCTTTTTTAAAACGACCTAAAAGTCACGGTGTATACCTATTGTACAGATTACAGATCAGTCTACGAAAGTAAAATTATTTTTGAATAGCGGAAGCTAGTTATTAGCAAATTAAAAATGTTTTTTCCCCTAGCCTATAGTGTCCCACTGCTGGATGTCTTCCATGATTCTCTATCTTGCGCCGCTTCGAACCAGTCCTCGCAGGGTACGTTTAATTCACCACCGCTTTCTGGGCCGGAATCAAAATGTATTAAGTTTTTAAAATTAAGCTGTCTGTAAGCTTTCCTAAGAATAAATTAGTAAATTCTAAATACCACTTGAATCTGGATGAGAATAGCACAGGGTTGAAAGGCGTGGAGGGCCCAAAATGAGGACTAATACATAGTAGGATGAGCGAGGTTTTATGCCGTAACTTTTAAGATATGGGAGTGATAAGGGACAACTTAAGTAATTTCAATAAATAAACTTTCCTGCTATTATACGCTTTGTATACAAGAGGTGCTGGTGATTTTTTCAAAGTTTGTATACTTTCTTAGTTAGTCTAAGGCTCTACTGACAGACAGTGATGGAAAGCAAGATTCCAAATATTGGAATCATCTGAAACCACCAATCCGTAGTGAGCTGTTTTTTTGTGGAAAATCATCAAATGATCCCGCTCGCTGTGGGAGTGTCAGACTTTTACTGACTAAAGCCCACTATGTTCCTCCTGAAGCTTTTTGCGTGCCAGGGTAACTCTTACGAATATCCCGCCGCCCCGGCATGAGTGAGCTAGCGTGGTGATCAATGCTCAAAACCTTCCCTATATCGGAACAGGCCATATACTTATAGGTAAATTACATTTCAATACTGTAAAACGTGTATTAAAAAACTAAGTCACAATCAAACAGATGCAGCACGCGGGCTCCGCGTGATATGACTCATGATTTTTCTTAACTCAGATGACTTACATTTTATATTATTATACCTATTGTTTGAAACATTGATAACGTATCTGCCAGAATTACAGTCATTGTGTAAAAATATTACGTTTCGCGATATAAGCGGCCGATTGATGATTCTCTGTTTTGGCGCGAGTCATCAAGGACTGTCAATAATTGTAATGTAATGTTTGGATGTTTTTAATTATTTTTAAGGCTGTTATACAATCAAGTCGATAAGTGTATTTGTAATTTTTGGAGGTTTTAATAAAGTAATCCGGCAGTCTCACAGTCGGCAATGATGCAGGCGAGTTTTAAGGTTATATCATCTTCCTGCCCTTATCCCATTTTACTTGGGGTCGGCGCAACATGATTTTTTCTAAACATGTTGCTAATGGTTTTGGCTATGGTTTTATAGTCGGCCGCCTGCCTGACACTAACCCTCTTTGGGAATGCGATTGTTGGTTGTTTACCCGCCACCATTCGGGTGACCCAAGGTGCTTGGTCTTAAGGTCCATTAGTCGCCTTTTACGACACCCAGTGGAGGATATGGGGTGGTGCTATTCTTTATATCCGGACGCCACACGGAAGGTTTTAAGGTTATATGTTTTTAAGTTTGTGAGTATTAAGTTTTATAATATTAATTTGTATTTAGTCCTCCAAACATACTTTCTTATAAAATGATATTTTTTGTGAATAACATTTTAGAACATTATAATGTACCGTAATTTGAATCTATTTCATTCATGAAGTAACTATAAGCAATCTTCCAGTTGTGACGAGCTAGTCATAGTGTAAACAAATAGTGAATGTGCTTTACATCCTCTTCCAATTAAACTTGTAAACAGTGTGTATATGACTGTTATACAGACACAAGATCTCTCATTCTATGAACTGTCTGTTGGGTATACCAAATGTCGGATTTTCACAGGAAAATACGTCATACTGTGTTTTACACAAGTGGGGAATTCTCGGGTCTTTAGAGTTAGTTTAAACTTTCAAGCAAACATTTAATAGTCTAATCACTAATTGTGATTTTGTCGACTCGTAGATTTAAGTATACTAATTGTAGCTGTTTCTATATTCAAAGTAGATTAGTTACTTGTAAGAACTACCTTTTACCTGTATCAAACAATAAATGGATTTGATTTGAAAACTTGATTACTTTTACACAAATAATATTCTCAGATCCATATAGCAAAATTAAAGTACCTACTCAAATATAATTTAATGCTTGCTTTCGTTAGTTTTTAAACCCCTTTTTAGCCTACCTTTCGAACAATTCAAAATTCACGTAAACTTAAAAATAGCATCAAGTTAAATAAAAATATAACCATAAACCGATAGCTTAATATTTGGTCATCAAAGGGCATTATAACTAAGAACTTCAACCCCGGATATGTCAGGGCCGGAACCATAGACGATAACCATCTTGCCACAGACAAGATAGAGCTGTGAATAGACCCGGCTTTAGGTCGCGTGCTACATTGTGTGATACTCGCTGACCTTTTTAAAGGTGGGCTACGGCATGAGAGCCAGCGAGAAATGGTCTAAGGCCTTATTTATGTAATAAGAAGATATCTTGATGACTTTAATCTTGGATTCCAAGTATCACCATCAAAAGTCGATTAACACATTTAGATTTTCCAACGAAGTGTACACAATCAAATTCAATGAATTACTGTTGTGCTATTAGGTAACAAAATAGGCTTGACACCTGGTGTAGTTAAAACATACTAAGCATCAATTCCTACATGTTATAGAGAAATAATGACACTTTGTAAATCGGTTTGTGTTAACCGACTTCTGATGAAGTATTGCAGTACTGATTACTACTACAGTATTGTAGGACAGACCAGGCTGAGACTCTACGCTATGTACTACAATTGCTACGATGGTTATTCCTCTTGATCAATGTTTTCATTTTTATAATAGGTAGAAGTTATCGCCCAGTAGTAAGATTTAGTTACCGGTATTAAGTAGTTCGAAAATTGTGGGTTTTTCCAAAACAGTATTTTTTAGGCTAAGTTAAACTGAAACGAAGCGTCAATTTCCTTAAATTTTAACGACGTTTTTGTTTTTTTTTCCATATTACTAGAACGACTGTTTTTTTTTAATTATCATGTCCTTGACGTTTTCACAAGCACAAGGAAAATTCAATCTAAAACTTGATATAGTAAAACTATATATTTTAAAACTTTATTCGACATTGAAATCTAAAATCCGAGGAAATTCTCGCTAAGTCTTGTAGTACAGGCCGGAGCCGGCGCCGGCGGCATCTTCAACGGGCCGAGACTTTGTCCCCAGGACATTATTAGACAAGGACAGACATACAAACATCAAAACATTGATACAAAAGCTTCACAGAATCGTAAACTAAACGAAAACACAATAAATGCCAGTGAAACCCACGATTTATGATACCTAGGCATATCACGCCGGTCCATTGTCCACGGGTCGACCTCCGCGGCTGCGATACACAGACAATGCTCCGATAACTCTGAAAAAATATCCACGGAACACCCCCAGAGCTACGGGGAGCTGTCGGGGAGTTGCGCGTGCGCATCATATATTAATCCGTGTATTTTGTCTCGCGTGTCAGTTGCGCGCCGCTCGTCGCCGTCACCGCACGCATGCGGCTCGATCTGCTCTACTATTTCAATTGTCTGCGACGTAGGAATTTACCGCGATGGGTAAATTAATAAGTGCGCTCGTGTTTATTCTAGTCAGTAATTTAAGTTTGCAAGGAGTGGATTCCTCTTTGGGTAGTTGTGCTAACTGCGCGAATGGGGATCTGAGCGTGAGGGAGTTGACGGAGGCGCGGTTAGAGTTCGTGAAGCAGCAGATTCTGAAGAAGCTGCGGCTGAGCAAGAAGCCGGCGGTGGCGCTGCCGGTGAACAGCCTGCCGATGCCGGTGGCGGAGGGCCAGACCCTCAGCGAGGGCACCAGCAAGCCGCCGGAGTTCGATGACTATTACGGACGAATGGAACAGAAGATAATCTTCCCGGTTGAAGGTAAGCTTTCTCACTTTAAGTATGAACCACACAAACATATTTTAGAGTTCACACCTGAAAGCTTATATTTGCTACAATTTGATGAAAAGCATTTTGGAATGAAAGGATAGTTAAAAAGCTTTAACTTCATAGTACTCTCTCAAAAACATTTTCTTAGCTGAAATGAAGTCCTATCCTGAAGTTCATATTTGTTTTACCTGCAGGCGTCTAGGATTTTTGTGTTACACATTTTTGTATGCTTCGAAAACTTAATTTCTGATATAAAGTGAAGGAAGATTGCCAAAAATAAGTACCTAAAGCTCATCAGCTCAGTTTTCTCAAACAACAGACGTCAATGTTACAATATATGTTTTAGCAAAACTTGAATTATTGTAACTCTTATAATTTTTAGATAAGTAATTTATTAGATACAAAATATTCGTAATTATCTTATAACTAGCTGTTTCCCGCGCGAATGTCAGTTATAGCTGCAAAAATATCACCCTCGTCTGACGCTGCCGGTTAAAAAGTAGCCTAGGTATATATTAATCCAGGGCTAACTCTATACCAAATTTATCAAAATTGATTTAGCCCTTTGAGCATGTAATTTATAAACATCCATGTACCTATATTAAGAAACTTTAGTGTTTATAATATTAGTACTATCCTTGCTACTTTGAATAGCAAACATCTATGACCCTTCTTTATCAAATAAAACCTCTAAAACACGGACTTTGGTTCAAATCATTAACCTAATAAATAAACCAGTTAATTATTGAATTATCAAGCGATGAATCATGCCTTATTATGTGTTATTATTGATTATTAGGTCTACAGCCTGTTTCGGTAGAGCTTGTATATAAACAACGTGACTAAAGCTTATAAAACCAAAATAGAGTTTATTTTGTATACCAGTCGAGGTTAAAAAAATGCTTTGATGACTTATAAATTTGTTACATACTAAGCTACTGTTTGTCAATTTAATATACTTGTCGTACTTATACTTACCTATACTTTTACCTTCAAATCGGTTAAGAAAGTCTTAGTGATTTCCCTAAAAAATTTGGTAGAAAACAATCTAACTCTACTTTTAAAATAACACACAAACATGAAAGGCTCTATGTTTTACTATAATATTTTAATATTAACCTGTATAGAATAATTCGAAATCACCACTTCAGAAGCTGTATCACATTTTAAAGTAATGTTATTGCGAGTGTGAAAGAGTAATGGCGCTCAACACGGCGCAGAGCGATGTCTATCTCCTACACCGGCAATAATATGATAATACTATGATCTGTGTTGGTAGACCCTCAAAAGTTGGCAAGTTATCTTTTAGTTAAGGTCTCAATACTCATTCTTTATTAGCATTCCATATGTTATGCAGGTGGTACATTTTATTGTCTGGAATCAATATGGGCCACAGCTTAAAGAAGTCAACTTTCGCCAGTGAAACTATTATATAAAACCACAGTTACAAGGCTATAATATAATATAAGATACGTTGATCACGGCAATACTAAGTGATAGCCAAATTAATTGTCAAAAATTACTTTTAACTAATTAATCTTAACTTTATCAAGCTCTCACAGTTAACATTAATTTAACTAATTACGAATTACATAAGAAATACCTACTCAATTAGTATCATGAGAGATGATGAAATTACTATACGTATAACAACACTACCTATTTCTCAAACCGTATTGAACTTTGGTCTCTGCGCTACACATGCCGGCAGCGTGTTACCGTGCACAGGTGTTCAGCATAATTTTCTGCTAACAGTTATAAAAAAATAATGGACTTTGAGACTTTATTAACCGAGTCAAGAGATAATCTGAGTCAGGTAAAGATGCAAATTGTGATAATTAGACACATTTTTTTATAGTTTCCTAGTTTTTTTTGTAATGTCAGTGTTAGGAATCAAAGGTTAATTTAAACTAATGTTACAGTAAAAACTCGAGCAAATATTAATAATCATATCAGTTACAGTGAGAAAATCAAATGTTGTCATTCTGCAACGTGTTTATAAATATAAACCTTAATCATATTATAATAGCTGGTCTGTACGATATACAATTTTCATCAAAAAAACCAGTCATATTTGAAAATTAAGCCATACAAAACTTTCATCAACTGGACAAGATTCGTATGGAAGGACAATGTTTTTTACATACATATACAAAAGAGTTTTGCTTTCAGGTACTTCAAATTTAAGTAACATTATAATCACATACAAAATTATACGTAATCATACTGAAATCAATCGATTATGAATGCTTATTCGTAATTTATATCCGTCACTAAATGTAAAACGCGAATGGAAGTCTTAATAACCGTTATTTGTCGCAATTACGTAATAATCTATTATAATAGAATCATTGTATAAATAAACTTAATCTTAAGACACGAATTGAACCGGAAAATTGAAACTGCGGGAAGTAACAATAGATATTATGTCAATTTATGAGATAGAGTTATTTATTGTGATAGATACGTATTAAATACATAATAATTCTTGTAGTTTTAAAAGTAAACTAAAAGTACTGTATATTAAACTGAGTTTATAATTTATTTATTAGCACGACTAACCACTTAGACTAATAAAAACAGAATTATACAAGGTAAAATCATTCAGACAAGATCACAAGATCACCTTCCACTCATCCGCAAACACATTCTGAAGTTCTGAAATTGGATATATTGTTTCTAAGACGCACCTTATTAAGATCACAACAAAATATAAGATTCTAACATTCGCGTTGATCGCGGGGGGTTTCACAGACATTCAATTCACATGTACAAAGACACCCAGACTCAGAACAAGCATCTGTGGGTCGCACAAATACTTATCCTACGCGGGGATCAAACCCGTGACACGTCGCACAGAGTAATATTTGGCTTGGTGACCTTTACCACTTGGGTATCCGTGTAGTCGATGCTTTTTTTTCGTGGGAAATCATCAAATGACCCCGTCCGCTGTGGGTGCAGCGGGAGGGAGTGTCAGACTTTTACTGACTAAAACCCACTATGTTCCTCCTGGAGCCCTTTGGGTGCCGGGCGAGCGAGAAATAGGGAAGTCTCAATTCTTAACTCCAGTAGTCATCATCATAATTAGCTAAGTCTTAATCAGCTTTCAAGCATTCTACAATGATTTCCTCATTAAAACTAGTTATTTATAGAAAGCTATTGTGTTCACGGTAAATATAGAAATTAGTTTATCTAATCAGCTGGTTGTGACGTCACTACAACGTCACTGGTGCTCTATCGTTTTATAACTCGTGACGCGAATTTGTTACGTGTATATTTACGTATATTATTACGTACGTTTGTTGGATACGATTTGTTTTGGTAGAAACTTTGCCCAACCTTGAGCTTAGGAAGTCTAATAGGTACTACTAATTAAATTTAAATATTAAACATTTTAACTAACGGCGATTAGTTTCGAATCTAACTAATTTAAAGAGGTAGTAAATAAACATTATCAGCGGTCAAAACATTAATAAGACAACATTACAACATTAATAAGACACTTCAATATTAATTTCCACTTATAACGGCTTCAAAAATTCTAAATAAAAAATAATAATTAAGAAGATAAAAAGCCAAGGATACGATCGTAGACGTTGATAAAAATAATATTGCAATTATCATGAATTAACTAATTAATTTTAATCTTAACTCCTGACCTAATTGTCAATGAATTTGCAAATCATAGTCTTACGCCAGACGTTACTTGTTTGTTATTATGACACATCTGTTGAATTAAATCGACTTTATATGTGTGAAAACTTATTTAAATAAATGAAGAATGTTTGTACAATTTAGGATTCTGGAGACACAATGATTTATTTTTAACCGACTTAAAAGAAAAAGGAGAAACTTTCTCAACGCGACCTTACGTAAGCTTTTCTTGATTTTTTTTTGGTTGTTAAATAAGTATAGAATAAAAAATATAATAACAATTCAGGAGTCAGAAAACATATTTTCTTTCGCTATTCACCTAAAACTTTCGCAAAGATTTTTTTGCCTTTGATATTTCTACGTTTTCATTACACATTTGCTGTAGACAGTTTATATTTTAAACAAGCTAACCTTAACTAAGAAATTAAAGATTAAAAACTCAAACGAAACCTTTTTCAACAAACTGAAAACAAGGAACTTCAATAAAAGTTTAACACTACTGTAAAAACATTTCCGTAGGCATACAAAACTGAAAGCGAACCCCAAAAAACTTCCACTAGTCAGTTAAAACTTGACACGGAACTTCAAAACGTATCGAAGTGGGCCGACATCGGGCTAGAGGTAATAAAAAGCCAAGTCCGCGCGACCCCTGCGCCGGCCACTAATTTGTTTGATATCACAGTAACAGTTAACTGGCAGATAACCTCACAGACAGGCGCCTCTGAACTTCAGTTACGATGTGTCTTGTGGTAACTGGGAGTTGTAGTTTATTTTAGTTCCAAATATGTATTACTGTGACCGGGCTCTGTGGTGTACCTTGGGAGAGGCCTATGTCCAGCAGTGGACTGTAACGGGCTGATGATGATGATGATGATGATGATCTGCTTACTATGAATTTTAGAAGACGTTTATTGTTTAGAAAACTGATCGGTCTCTGCAGGTACCTGCGTCTTTCATTACAATCATAAACTGCTAGAACAGACATTGATAAATGATTTTAAATCGAATATATTATTATTTCGAAATCCCTGAGGAAAACCGAGAACAAATAATAGCTTTTGTGCTCAGTAATATTTCTTTTTTACATACAAAGAAAATGAATAGGTATCTAGGTATATGAACTCCATTTTTTTGATATATTAATTAAAAAGTTTCAATTGATTATGTGTGATCACGCGCGTTCGGTGTGCGGATCTCGCGATAACCCGACCTCATGTCAGCTGGTTTATTAGATACACACAAGGTTCAAAAATGTTAGGAATATTTTGTTAATTAGAGATCTTGTAGGTATTTTAGGTAGTATTATTTGTTGAAAGGAGGTTTGTTTGCCAGATGATATTTGTATACATCAAAAAAGGTAAAACGTAATAAATAATAACAGAACTTCACACGGTTGCAATGACTGATGTATAATACATACTTCTTCTGGAAACAATTCAACTACCTATTTAAAAAAGTAACATCAAAATCCATTGCGTAGTTTTGAAGATGTAAACCTACATAGGGAAAGGCAGACAACGGGAAGCGACTTTGTTTTATACTATTTAGTAGTTATATACTAAGTACAATTGTTTTTAACGCTACCTCTGCCACTTAAAGGTGTAAGGTTCCGACAGACAAACATTTAAATAGGTTAAAATAAACTTGATTTTCAGTACTCCGCAGTAAGTTTAGTGAATCAATGAAATACCAATGTAGGGTAAACGCAGCTATTAACGACCCATCGAAAATCTGCCGGTATTACCGACCTAAAGAAGTAATTCGAAATTTTAACGTAACCAGAACTATTTTTGCTAAATGTAGGCAAAGTCACACATGCGTTTATTCCTTGAGCATCGTATACTTTTACTTTAGTGTAAGTAGCTGTGCAAAAAAGGGATAAAATACGTCAATTGCTGCGGGGGCAGCGTGGACGCAAGTCTTGTCGTACTGTCCCTTATTCCTTCAAGTAAGTACGTGTCTTTTCTATTTAAGACCTTTATACTAACAAATGACGTCTATACTTTATCTTATATTACTTATTGTATTCATTTAAGTATCTACTCTTGATTTCTTATGACCTTTTATTAATAAAAAGTTATTTGAAACTATAAAACTTTAAATTAAAATGGGACGGTGTTAGCTTCATCAGTTTTAGTCGTGGCAGCTATCAACGACCCATGAGTCGGTAATGGCAGCAACGTTACTTTTCATTTATTTTATTTTTATGTTATTATATCACATTAACACAAGCATTTTTATGGACTAGTTTAAATCTAAGATATCAGTCTTTATAAAAATCTATTAACGACTAAAATTTTTGGTCTAGTTTTCACCTTTTAGCGTTGTCAATTTAACAAAAGTTAAGATTTTTTACGAGAATCGATGTTGAATAGTTACATTTAATAGATCATTGTTTTTGTGTATAAAAACTGTGCATTTGTTCGTATTTTTTGTGACTTTAATATATTATAATCTATTTTATAGTCCGAAGGTCAAATCATTTAAAATAACCGTTTTTTTCATGAGTCGGTAATACAATTTATGTTTATACTTACATACTTTATCACCGACCCATGAGGGTCGGCAATACCAACTATAAGACGCTAATACCGATCGTTTATAGATTGTTTAGTTTGTCACCTACTTTTAAGACTTAATAGGTAAACCTATTAATAAATCCAACTCCTGGGCTAAAGAAAAATGTAATTTACAATTATATCTTTTTCCAAATGTATGGAGCCACAAAAGTGCCAAAAAGTATATGCCTAGTGAAACACCACTTTCCGAAGCAATTAGAGCAAGGAATGGGGGTGCAAGCGTATAAGAGGCATCCAAAAGGTATAATATTCCCAAAACTACATTACGAGACAAACAGGACGGGAAATATAACCAATAACTGTGATGATTAATACTATAATTTTCTAAAAATGATTATGATCTCAATAGCATAAGGATATATCCTAGAGTTTGAAATCCTTAAATTAAAATATGTAATGTGTATTAACAGTATTATATATTTAATTTAAAAGATTATAATTATTTCGTTCATAGGTATTACTAAGAGGTACTAATTTGTTTTAATAAAAATGTCGGTATTCAAAAAATACGAATAAATATTCACTGTTTCATTTTGTTTTATTTTATTAAGATCGGTAATCATCATCATCATTAACTTATATAAATTTCATTGCTGGATCAATCCCCTATCATACAAGATTGATTTTAAAATTGCCTTAAGGGGGTCGTTAATACCTGCGTTTACCCTATAAGTAAACTACGTTGAATTTTTATTGAACAGGAATCATTTATCTGTCGGGGTCAGAGTTGGGGACGGCGTGTTTTTAACATGTTTATTTATTTGTAATTAAAACGGTCGCGGACCAATTAAGCTAATTAAAGCTTCTATCAGCAGATAGATATTGAGTATTGAGGCGTATTGTGAAGTACGCTCATTGATCATTGAATAATTTGAAACATAAAATATATATGTTTACTAATACTAAAAGAGAAATGAATATAATATAGCCAACTGAGACAAATTGTTAGCAAAAAATGTAGCAAATTTATGTAAAACAATATAAATAATAAGAATGTAAAAAGTTGTTACATCATTCAAAAAATAGTCTAAGGAAAACCCTTTAAGCTAATATGTAATTAATCGTTCAGTTTTTAAATTCCAGCTGATAATAGATAATACTTCAATACGTCACTGTTGTAAAATACAAAATTGTTTTAATACCACATTAACAAGATAAGCCTGAAAATAAAATGATTTATTTTATCTCCATAGCGACTAGTTTATTTATTATCTTGGGTTTTATTTGACCGCTGGTTTATAAGGTAAACTATTTGAATCACTAACTAGAATTTTATATAAATATCTTTAAAAAAACTAGGAGATTATTGCAGTTTTACCTGTATAGAGTCTTACTGTAGATACTAATTTTTTCATTGCATTCCATATGTTACATTATAGAGATGGTAAAAAAAAACAAGGTAAGATCAATATAGACTCTGTCGGGTACGCAAAATTTTGACGAGAGGAAGAGGGCTTAAATAGCAATTTATTCAAATCAACATTGTTAAAAATAATTATTATGTAAATTGCATTATAATTATTTATTGAGATGAGAAAGAATCACATGCATTAGAATTATTGCTATAATTATAATTGTCACAAACTTTTCTAAAACGAAATTATGTGCAAATCTGTTGTTTGTTGTTTTCTGTAAAAGTTCAACAAACTCAAACTCACTGTCTGTCTGTCTGATTGTTTAAATCATTTTTATTGAAGCGTTTTTTTTAATAGATACGAGTGATTCAAGAAGCAGATTTATATGTATAATATTTCACCCATGCGAAGCTGGGGCAGGTCGCTAGTTTTATATGTATGTATATAATATTACACAATATTATACGTAATATAAAACAAAGAGCTTTATATTATATTTATTATCGATTATCTTAATAAAAGTAGGCACCTATACTGCTTATCGCAACAAGAATTAGGTACATTTTATATCTCTTGTCGAAAACTATAAAAATATTTACCACAGATGTTCACGTACTACCTAGTATCGTAAAAGTATGCAATGTTTTATAAACAAGGAAGTTGAGAGTTCAACGATACAGATTTTAAAGTTAACAAAACGTTTTTGAGGAAAACAAACAAATGTGGGCCTTTTTGTTGTTGTGTGGAAGTCGTGGAATAAATAAATGTAATCCTATTTCATGGAAAGGTATTTACCAAGTATAAATTATGAAGAAGAGGTATCGATCATGCTTCCTCAATGTGTTTACATTCACTATCAGTGACTCATCCAGTAGGTACCGTTAATAAGCATAAAATATACGTTATTAATATTACGACAGTTGAGTATGCAGATCTAGTTATCATGGTTCACAGCCACAGACAGAGTTCTCCTAAATTTACCTGCAACATTTAGTCCTAATTTTTCAGTCCATCGCTCAACTCTCTTCAGCTTAAATGTCATTAAAATTTGTTAGTTGTTTCTTTTGATAAATTCAAAAGAAACAATTACCAAGACTGCACGGGTAGCTAAATGTTATACGTGACGTGTCGCGGGTTCGATCTCAGCGTTCTGAGTTTAGGTGTCTTTGTGTATGAGAATTGAATGTATGTAAAACCCCCCGCGATACAAGGATTAAATTCTCTAGTGAGGGAGTCGTTAAAAAAATAGTCCATTTAATTTATCCTGACTTAAGAAGGTTGTGTGCCATCATCATTTTCCTGCTCTTATCCCATTTTACTTGGGGTCGGCGCAACACGTCTTAAGCTTTTATTCTCCCCTATGAATTTCACACTTAATTAATTAATTATTGTTATACCTTTTAATGTCCCACTGCAACGGCTTGTTTCATTTGTTTTCCTTATGATCTTCGAAACCTATAGTTTAATACCGTAAATTCATACATTAGTAAGTAAGGTTCATGTTATAATATACTACTATGTGTACCGATTAGACCAGCCTCTATAGACTGACCTTTCATCTCATCTGTCTTCTCGGTAATAATATTAATTAATAATTATTGTTTACATATTTGAAGCGTGTATGTTACCGGATGCAGGAATATCTAATGTAATGATATAATACTGTTGCTCCAGTCATTTCTACTGACTCAGTTAAGACGACTTTGTTCAGTCTTTGGAATTAACTAAGCTTTTTTTTTTAACCGACTGCAAAAGCAGGAGATGTCTCAATTTGACCGTAAATATGTTGTTTCTTCGTTTATGTTTGGTCTAAATTCTAAAGAGAAATGATCTCCGATATTGGAATTCATTTGAAACTTTCAAATGTATCAATAAATGAAAAGCTTGTAAATTACAGAAGCAAGCCATCGTTTCATTGTACATAGTGTTATAGTTTTAGTGTGCATTATTTCTTTAATTCGAGCAACTACCTTATTCAATATAGTAATATAAAGGGCACTATAAGAAAAAGGCATGAATTAGTATTATACCTAGTTTTAACCCTCATTTTTATACTTACACTTATCCTTGGTTTTCGAAAGACAGACTAATCTTATCTACTGTCATATCAACCGATCTCAACTGTGATTGGTTGGCCAAAAGAACATCAACCAATCACAGCGCTAATCGGAAGCCTTGGCAGGTGATTAGTCAATTTTTTGATGATAAATAATTTTATTTAATAGGTACAGACTACAGATATAGATAAAAGTTTAACATGTACAAAAAAAAGATCTAATTGATATGAATTTTGGTAAAATATATTCTTGTGTATATTAAAAATTCAGTTTATTGAGGAAACTGTATATGGAACTCGCTAAGCGCTTGGTCGACTCCACCCGTGATCAGAGGGCTGGACTGTATTTCGTGCAAAGAATTGACATTGCCATTCAGCGTGGTAATGCGGTCAGTCTCCTGGGCACGTTTCCCGTCATTGACGGAGATGAGGATATTTTTTTCGACGCTTTGTAAATATGTATTTTTTTAGTTACATAAGTTTAGTTATAAATGTAGATATTTCTTGTTTAGTATTGTTTCTGTTCAATAAGTTTATTGAATAATATTTTTATTTGTTTATAAAGTGAGTGGGAACGCGGTGTGATACCAACACATGCTCGCCTCTTATCTGTCCGTATGACCCCAGGGTCATTCCTCGGTCCAATTAGCATAGGGTCACTATAGTATGTGTGTATTGTATCTCTATACTCTCATACGTATTTTATAATGCAGGTGATTTGGTGCTGGATGGATGTTCTTGGTTAATATGAATAATAATAGTCTATCCGCAAGAAATATCTTCTAAAGGGGAAATAACTAGTAATATTATAAAAATTATATCAGCTGAATAAGTTTAAGATTTGACACAAAACTAGAGACAGTTTTGTGTCAAATATTTTTAATTTGTAAAAAAACCCTGTCTACATAATTTTATTATTAACAGATTAATATTGCTAACTTTATTTTTACTACTACATCCTAAAAATAATAATACAAAAAATAACTGATTAGCTTTGTTATTTAAGATTAAAAATAAACACATCCATACCTATGCCTCGTGATAGTTCGCGTAAACAATATTATCACACAAAAATGAATAAATACATAATAGTCATAAATATTTTCCTGCCGAAAAAACCGAACCTGTGACCCCTTGTTAATTGGGTCGCCAACATTCGTGTCAATAACATAAATAATCTAATCTTGTCCAGGAAGATGTTATTAATAGAAATGACCATTTAAATACATTATAAACTTAGGATGTGTCGTTACGGGAGGAAAAGAGACGGCGATTTACTTAATGTAAAGTCGTCCCTCTCTTTCACAATTTCAAGTTCACACCAGTAGCCTCCCCTAGGTTTGCGTGGCAACGGATGTGTTTTCTTTATTCAGATTAACATAACTTCTGTTATTTACGAACCAAATGACATGAAATAAACACTAAATGTTATGAAAACCGCCTCTAAATCGTTAATAATAATAAATTAGCCGTTTATGATATTAGCGTGCACAAACACACACACAAACGATGGCATCGATATAATAACAACCTTCGTACTTTTTGTTTAATATATTTCCTTTGTACAGACACCACTTTTCTGCAATTTCATTATCCTTATAGATATATAGTACACAGCTGTGAGCTGCACCTAGTAAGACTAGAAACCGACCCCGATATATTCGTAGCATAAGAACAGCCTGCATAAAAGTGAATTAAAAACTAAAATGACGAGAAAATTCAATTACGAAATGACCGAATATCATTTGTTTTTTTGGAGCTACACTAACAGTATTAAACAGTTTGACTGTCGTTTGTTTTTGCTTAAGAACGGTACATAGAAGTTTACTTAGTTTACTAAATAGTTGAAACTAGGTAATATTAAGTAATATTTCAAAAATAAATACTAATCGGTAAATCGATTACCGTTATTAATTATTCGCGAGACGGAAGTTAATTGGTAGTGTGATAAGTAATTTAAACATTGTCATAATTATTTTTCTAATCGCTAAATCAGATTTGAGAAGGCCACGTGTAATTTATTAAAGACTGGCGTATTACGAAATTAAGAGACCAAAAGTGATTGTAAATAACTGCTTCTATTAACTATACTTTCGTTTATAAATATAAATAAGACATTATGACTGTGTCATAAGTAGTAGTAGACATAATGAAATAATGAACTCTACTTTTTATATTACATGTTTACAACCATCATACATGCATGCTTATAATAGAACAAGGAAATAAATTCCATCATATTTTGAATAAAATTCAAACAATAAGACTGCAAAAACAAAATAATACCTACAATTAAAAAAATTCAAACCTCAGACAGGACGCGAGGTATTTTATTTTAATAACCGATCTGCGGCGTATTCTGCATATTAAAAATATTTTAGATAAAAAAAACCTACCAGTAGAATCATCACCTAAATTACAAATACTTAGTCGTCATCATTCCCCTGCCCTTATCCCAATTATTATTGTTTGGGGTCGGCGCAACACGTCTTCTAGACGTGTTGCTTAAAGGTGGTATGGTTTTATAGTCGGCCGCCTGCCTGACACTAACCCTCTTTGGGAATGCGATTGTTGGTTGTTTACCCGCCACCATTCGGGTGACCCACGGTGCTTGGTACAGTGCACTGGGTCTTAAGGTCCATTAGTCGCCTTTTACGACACCCAGTGGAGGATATGGGGTGGTGCTATTCTTTATATCCGGACACCACACAAATTTTAATACTTAGTCGTAATTTATGTTTTTAATGACTCCTATTAAAGCCTATCTCTCTTGTTTGCAGGTGAATGTCTGACATCAGGTAGATACCCCTTCAAGTGCCTGCAGTTCGAGCTGCCGCCAGATGTGGAGCCCGAGGAGGTCAATGTGGTCGAGCTCTGGTTCTATAAGGTAAGCTTAAGTCTGAAAAGTATATATTATTTGCAATATATTGAGTAAAGTACCACGACAGAGATGTATTAAATTACAAACAGTTTGTACTTTCGTATTAATTGGAGACTTCATTTTTGTAAATACTTTACAAAATCTAATTTCTAATTTAAAAAATTTAGATGAGAAAGAATTTTATGCTAAATGATCATAATCATCTACTTCCTGCCCTTATTCCATTTTAATCGGGGTCGGCGTAACACGTTTCTTTCTTCAATCCTCCAAATTTTATACTAAAAGTTTAGTACAAAAAATCACTTGGTCACTTAGTGATCCACATTATTCCTTCCTTCATTTTCAAAATACTCTTCAAAGTCTCTCACCAATCCTCCAAATTCTAACATACCACCAATTTCAGGAGCGCGATCCTCTGGACGAATACAACCAAACCTTCGTGATCTCGGAGGCAGCTCACTGGGACAGCCAGCAGCAGTTCAAGAAGACCAAGCCCATCGCCATCAAGGAGACGGACACTGGAGAGGGCTGGGTCAGGGTGGAACTGGCCTGGGCTGTCCGGGTGTGGTTGGAAGGGAGGGAGAGGCTGCACACGCTGCATGTGGCTTGCAGGACTTGCCAGGTAAGATGTCCCTATCTTTATAACAACTTTCGTGAGGATGATTCATACTTATCTGATATAACGGTTTACTCCGGTTGGGTCCGAAACTAGTCGAGTTATTCCGATATATACGCGTGAGTAAACCTTTATATCATTTAAGTAAGATATCCTTATCGTTTTGGTATTATTTTTGTGTGTGTTCTCTTAAAGAAAAAGTTTATCAGAGTCTGTAGACAGATCACATTTCAACGAGAGATCTCTCATGGAATCATTGAAATGTATTGAACCGAAAAGTCGAAGTCACGTCTCTTGCCGAAAAGGAATGACATTTGCATAATTTAACCATGTGAATTTATCGGATTTGAGTATATATAGCCCGCAATTGTTTTTAACTGTAATGAAATTAAAAATAGATGAACAAAGCGGTTGAACAGCCTTGGTAGTCTCTGTAATATAATCAGCATTCTGTATGAAAAAAATATGTTCTTACTTTAACGTACAAAACTAATCAAACAATTTCTTCTCCAGCTACGCCGCTCACCCCTCTCCTTCCATGAGAAACACCGACCATTCCTAGTATTATACACGAAGTACGCGGGCAAGCGGCGCCGCGGGCGAGCACTGGAGTGCGGGGCTACCACCAGCGAGTGCTGCCGGGAGCCGCTGTACGTCAGCTTCAAGCAGCTCGGCTGGGACGACTGGATCATCCGCCCTGCTGGTTACCATGCATACTTCTGCAAAGGATCCTGCGCTCCTATCTCCGCCATCACCAACACGAATAGTTATCATCATAATGTTATTAGAGTAAGTAGTCTTTGTAAACACTTTATAAATGCTGTATTTTTCTTCTTTTCGTTTATGGCTCCTTCGTTAATATTCGAAGATTTTGCCAACGTCAAGGTAGGAAATGACACTGATCCGAAAAAGAAAACATTACTATGTGACTAAAGACCGGTTATTATCGGAGTTAGTAGTGTTGAAAAAAAAGATTTTTGCTAGCGTTAACAGCACAAGAGATAGAACATAAATATGCTGTATTCAAGAATGATACTTGGCTACTTCACATTCTAAAACGTATATTTGTCTTTATAATTCTTTTGAAAATGACAAAGGCAACATGGCACTTAAGGATTCAATGTCGTTTTTTAATACGGCTGTCAATTAATATCGAAACAGCTGTTACAGACTTAATGATGTACTTGCAACTAAACTATCTGTGTACCAAAATCAGTTACTATATCAAATACATAAATTCCCTTTAAAATAAGCATCTTTTATCATCAAACCACTAATAAAAACTCGTTTTCTTTACAGAAATTGATGTACAAGGTGTCAGACAATATATCTGAGTTCAAGCCTTGCTGCGCGCCGACCACGTTCAGCTCGCTACAGCTTCTGTACATGGATTCAACGAATACCGTCACGCAGAAAACACTGCCAAATATGGTGGTGGAATCCTGCGGATGTATGTGAGGAGCAGAAGATTGGCAGATTTGAGGATATCCTTTCAAAGGTTTTGTGGCTCAAAGCAGCATATAAAAGAACGACTAAGAATTACTTCGTCGAATGTCATCAAATATTTCTCAGTCTAAAGGGAGGAGGTTGGAAAGTGTTAACAATATTGTAATCAGATCATGACTAAGTTTTAAAGCCATATTTGAGTTGGCTGGACCAACTCTACATTCCATAATTTTGAGCGGCAAAAATCTGAAGAATTTTCCTAAGAACGATTTATTTTGTGCTGTATCACGAACTAGAAGATAAATGAACTCTATGACATTTTGATAAGAACTATTTTTGTGTGTGATTAGGTTAAGATTTGAGTGAGTTTTTATTATAAGTATATAGGCAAAATGTGATATTGTGTTAACTGTGGCAGCTAGTATAAATGAATTGCGTTGTCTTTAGTAAGCATGTATCGTAGTTAAAATGTAGTTTTTGTTTATATGAATGGTCTTAAATAACCCAGGAGGTTGTACCACATCTTAAAACTAGGACTTGTGTGAAAGAGATGGACGACGCTGGACGTAGCGGCATCTCGCTTTCACAACAAGTCCTGGTTTAAGATTTCTTATGTGTGCTAATTATTCGAATATTATTTTTTTCAATGTAGAGTCCGATTGATGTAAACTTTACCTTACAACATGTAGTTTAGTTAATAACTTGAAGGATGTGTGTGTCCGAAAGTTTAAAAAATACCCCTTTTAAAAGTTCTGAAATAGTATCAAGCTTAACTTATTTATAATGTCGTGGTGGCCTTGCGGTTCTATGTATGGATTTGTATGCACGAGGTGCAAGTTCGATCCCAACCGCAGGTAAGTACCAATGTGACTTTTTCAAAGTTATATGTACTTTCTTAATCATTCTAAGACACTACTGACAAACGGTGAAGGAAAAACATCGTGAGGAAACCTGGATTCCAAATATTGGAATCTGGAATCGCCAATCCGCAGTGAGCTAGCGTGGTGATCAATGCTCAAACCTTCTCTATATGGGAAGAGGCCTGTGCCCAGCAGTGGGACGTATATAGGCTGGTTTATTTTAACTTATTTAATTCATAGACTCAAACATAACTTAAATTGAACATGTTTTTGCGATATCAGTTCTAATGTGACACCTTGAAGTGACAAATGAGTTTTAGTTATTAAATTTTCATCTACTTAAATTAGAGTAGATTTTGAGTGCTTGATAAATAGAAAATTGAGTTGTGTGAGATATTATAAGATACCAGTGCATTTACATTATTCATAGTTTTAAGTTAATGTATTAAGAATTTGTCTTTTTAAGTAGAATTTTGATATGCTGAAATACGGTTTCTGAAAGTGCTGTGGTTGGTTGATCATCATTTCATCAGCCAGTCTCAGCTAGGCTCAGAAGTTTGACAACTGTATCTTAAAAAAATGAATCATAACAACCGTATTCGAGGACTGTCTACTTGTCTCTACATCCCACGTGACAGTGACGAAGATACCGTGACACTTAAAGGTGAATTTTGACTAAGTATCATTCTTGAATACGGTATTATGGTTTAGAAACGAAGATATGTGTATTAAAGTTCGTAATAAAATATTTACGTTATTCAATGTAAATGTTAAGTATGATAAATTATCAGTTTTTGTAATAACTATTTTAAGTTTTAAAGAATGTTTCTGTAAAGATATGTTCCTATAGATGTAGTTAGGAAATCTAAATGACAAATGTTGTCGAATACTTAATCATTGCAAATGTGTATAGTTACAAGGATCTTTTGTCACGTGGATGACATTAACATGAAGGCGTTGGTGTGCTATCGCAACAAGAATCAACTCAACTGTCTGTCGAAAGTGATGGTTTTTTATATACGACGACATTAGTTCCGATTTTGTGCACGTGGCAAAAGATCCTTGTAGCGCTATACATGCCATTTTACTGACAGAGATAGTTTGACACTTTTAAGGCCACTAATAATAAGGGTCCCCGTGCACAAGTGACATTTCTACAAGTTTATAAAATCTAATGTATTTTGATAAACTGAAATTTTCCTGACACAGCAACTTGTAATTTCCACACATATGAGTGATAGCTGAAATTTGTGGAAATGTCAATAGTCTAAGGAAGGACATATTACATATTCAAAAGTAATTAATGTTGTAATTCAATAGTAAATAATGTTTATTAGTTCCCGTAGAAAAGAGATGGCACTACATTTTCGTATAGCTCTCTCTGTTACTCCAACATTCCATAAAGTAAATAACTTTTTAAATTATATTTAAAATCGAATTTGTAGCTATTCTATTATTGTATATAATGATTTTAGTATAGTAATGAATATTGTATGTAGATTAAAACACGAGTTTTTCAAATGTACTTAAATATTGTCGTGTACCAGTAATTCGCTTGATTTTGTCACAACGGTGTCTAAGTATTATAGATTAAGTGTGAAAATTATAGAAAATAATGAAAATTAAAATATCTGTTTTATTTTCAATCCATTTTTAGGGTTCTGTACCCAAAGGGTAAAACGGTACCTGCCTGTCTGTCTGTCTTCAGGCTGTATCTCATAAACCGTGATAGCTAGAAAGCTGAAAATTTCACTAAATAAATAATGGCTGTATTTTTGTTGCCGCTACAACAACAAATGCCAAAAATAAAATAGGGGGATCCCCATACAATAAACGTATTTTTAAGCAATTTTTAATCGATCTTAATAAACAGGTAGGCGTAGTTTTGATGAATGTGTTTTTCTATTATAGTACGGAACCCTGCGAGTCCGACTTGCACTTGGACGGTTTTTTTTAGGGTTCCGTACCTCAATAAGAAAAAAATAAAACTCCTCGGCAGCGGCGTAGCTACGTTGGATGGCATAAAAAGCAATAAATTTTATATGATAAAGGTCATGGATCATTAATAATATTGAAGTTGTAATAAAACACCATAATAACTGTTCTAAGATAGAAAATGAATTGTTATACAATTACAATTGCTTCTCTCTGGCTTTGACCGAAGGAATACCCGAAAAGGAAATTATTGTGCTAGAGATATTTTTTGTTTATACATTGTTCTTAAAGTTGAGAGACAGGGTGGTGACACCCAGTGCGCCCCCCCCCCCACTTTGTTACACTATTGCCCTCGACCTGTCTGCCTATCAAGACCCTGTTTCTTAGAAACGTGTAAAGGTTTAAATCTAGAATTTATATATTAAATAAGGTAAACGGAGCTATCGACACCAAAACGCGGATGACGTAGCACAGCGGTTCAGGTTTAGTCAGTAAGAGTCTGACACTACCTGAACCTCCCCCGGGGCGGTTTGGTTTTTATTTAGGTTAGGTTAGGTTACGTTTGTTTTTTAGTAAGGTTAGGTTAGGTTTGGTTTTTAGTAAGGTTAGGTTAGGTTTGGTTTTTAGTTAGGTTAGGTTTGGTTTGTAGTGAGGTTAGGTTAGGTTTGGTTTTTAGTTAGGTTAGGTTAGGTTAGGTTTGGTTTTTAGTAAGGTTAGGTTAGGTTTGTTTCTGAGTTAGGTTAGGTTTGGTTTTTAGTTAGGTTAGGTTAGGTTTGTTTCTGAGTAAGGTTAGGTTTGGTTTTTAGTTAGGTTAGGTTAGGTTTGGTTTTTAGTTAGGTTAGGTTAGGACTGGATTTTAGTTAGGTTAGGTTTGGTTTTTAGTTAGGTTAGGTTTGTTTCTGAGTTAGGTTAGGTTAGGTTTGGTTTTTAGTTAGGTTAGGTTTGGTTTTTAGTTAGGTTAGGTTAGGTTTGGTTTTTAGTTAGGTTAGGTTAGGTTTGGTTTTTAGTTAGGTTAGGTTAGGTTTGGTTTTTAGTTAGGTTAGGTTAGGTTTGGTTTTTAGTTAGGTTAGGTTAGGTTTGGATTTTAGTTAGGTTAGGTTAGGTTTGGTTTTTAGTTAGGTTAGGTTAGGTTTGGATTTTAGTTAGGTTAGGTTAGGTTTGGTTTTTAGTTAGGTAAGGTTAGATTTGGTTTTTAGTTAGGTTAGGTTAGGTTAGGTTTGGTTTTTAGTTAGGTTAGGTTAGGTTTGTTTCTGAGTTAGGTTAGGTTAGGTTTGGTTTTTAGTTAGGTTAGGTTAGGTTTGGTTTTTAGTTAGGTTAGGTTAGGTTTGGTTTTTAGTTAGGTTAGGTTAGGTTTGGTTTTTAGTTAGGTAAGGTTTGGTTTTTAGTTAGGTTAGGTTAGGTTTGGTTTTTAGTTAGGTTAGGTTAGGTTTGGATTTTAGTTAGGTTAGGTTAGGTTTGGTTTTTAGTAAGGTTAGGTAAGGTTTGGTTTTTAGTTAGGTTAGGTTAGGTTTGGTTTTTAGTTAGGTTAGGTTACGTTTGTTTCTGAGTTAGGTTAGGTTTGGTTTTTAGTTAGGTTAGGTTTGGTTTTTAGTTAGGTTAGGTTAGGTTTGGTTTTTAGTTAGGTTAGGTTAGGTTTGGTTTTTAGTTAGGTTAGGTTAGGTTTGGTTTTTAGTTAGGTTAGGTTAGGTTTGGTTTTTAGTTAGGTTAGGTTAGGTTTGGTTTTTAGTTAGGTTAGGTTAGGTTAGGTTTGGTTTTTAGTTAGGTTAGGTTAGGTTTGTTTCTGAGTTAGGTTAGGTTAGGTTTGGTTTTTAGTTAGGTTAGGTTAGATTTGGTTTTTAGTTAGGTTAGGTTAGGTTAGGTTTGGTTTTTAGTTAGGTTAGGTTAGGTTTGTTTCTGAGTTAGGTTAGGTTAGGTTTGGTTTTTAGTTAGGTTAGGTTAGGTTTGGATTTAAGTTAGGTTAGGTTAGGTTTGGTTTTTAGTTAGGTTAGGTTAGGTTTGGATTTTAGTTAGGTTAGGTTAGGTTTGGTTTTTAGTTAGGTTAGGTTAGGTTTGGATTTTAGTTAGGTTTCTCGTTCGCGGGGCAGAACGGCCTGCAGCGCCATCAAACGGGGCGCGGTGTTCCACAGGGGTCAGTCTTAGGACCCCTCCTGTGGAACATCGGGTACGACTGGGCCCTGAGAGGGGCCCTATACCCCGGCATGCAGGTCGTCTGCTACGCGGACGACACCTTGGTTTTAACCCGGGGGACAGACCCCCGGGAATGCATGCGGATTGCGGCCTGCGGCGTCCAATTGGTCGTGGGTCGCATCCGCATGCTAGGTTTGGAAGTGGCTCTGGGGAAGACCGAAGCGCTAATGCTGCACGGTCCCCGGAGCCGGCCCCTGCCCGACTCGTGCCTGACAGTGGAGGACACTCAAATCCCGCTGTCAGGCGCGATGAAGTATTTAGGTTTGGTCCTCGATGGGCGGTTGAGCTTCCGGGAGCATTTCAAGCGGCTGGCGCCAAGACTCCAGGCCGCCGCTCTCGCTCTCGGAAGACTCTTGCCAAACATCGGGGGCCCAGACGTTGGGTGTCGCCGACTCTATACAGGAGTCATAAAATCGATGGCCCTGTACGGCGCACCCATCTGGTGCGATGCGCTCAAGCCCGAGCACCGGGCGGTTTTGCTCGGTGCGCAGCGGGTGGTGGCCAATAGGGTCGCCCGGGCGTATCGCACCGTCGGGCAGGAGGCGGCGTGTGCCCTGGCGGGGACTCCCCCCTGGGATTTGGAAGCGAGGGTGCTAGCGGACCTCTACACCCGCTGCACCTCGCTCCGGTCCCGGGGCTTGGACCCCTCGCCAGGGCAACGCGAAGCCTGGCGCAGACAAGCCCGCCTCGTCGTGTTCCGAAATTGGGAACTTCGGCTCGCAAGGCCGACGGCGGGGCGGGCGACGGTCGAGGCGATCCGCCCACATCTACAACAGTGGGCGGAGAGGCGGTACGGAAAATTGACGTACCGCCTCACGCAGGTGTTGACCGGACACGGGGCCTTTGGGCACTACTTGTGCCGGGTGGCCCAAAGAGAGGCCACCACAGCGTGTCACCAGTGCGGTGATCCAGATGACACCGCACTGCACACGCTGGCCCTGTGTCCGGCCTTCGATGGGCCTCGCGCCGTCCTTGTGTCTGCGCTGGGCGGAGTAGATGTCTCCGCGCTGCCGGCTGTTGTCGCAGCCGCGCTCAGCAGCCGCGCGGCGTGGGACGCACTGGCCTCCTTCTGCGAGACCGTTATGTCGCAGAAGGAGGCCGCGGAGCGCGTCCGGGGAAAACGACCCGGGCGCGCCCCAAATACGCCGACGTCGGGTGGGGCGGCGAAGGGCCGCGCATGAGCGCGCCCTCCCGCCCTAACCAGGGTCCGGACGGTGGCACGGGGGTGCCATCGTCCGTAGTAGAGGACCCGCGACGGGGGACCACATTCGGTGCTATGGGTGTGGTCCCAGTATCAGGCGAAGAGGCCGACGCCCTTTACACGTCGGCCTCCAACAACAATGCGATTTTGCAACCCGCCGGCTCTCAACTGGCCGGCGGACGCCCGCGGTCGGTGCATGAAGTAGTACTACGCGCTGCCATGCACCGACACAAAAACGCGGATGACGTAGCACAGCGGTTCAGGTTTAGTCAGTAAGAGTCTGACACTACCCGCGGCTCCCCCCGGGGTCGCGGGTGTCCATGAGGATTCCCCCGCTTTACCAAAAAAAAAAAAAAAAAAAAAGGTTTGGATTTTAGTTAGGTTAGGTTAGGTTTGGTTTTTAGTTAGGTTAGGTTAGATTTGGTTTTTAGTTAGGTTAGGTTAGGTTTGGTTTTTAGTTAGGTTAGGTTAGGTTTGTTTCTGAGTTAGGTTAGGTTAGGTTTGGTTTTTAGTTAGGTTAGGTTAGGTTTGGTTTTTAGTTAGGTTAGGTTAGGTTTGGTTTTTAGTTAGGTTAGGTTAGGTTTGGATTTTAGTTAGGTTAGGTTAGGTTTGGTTTTTAGTTAGGTTAGGTTTGGTTTTTAGTTAGGTTAGGTTAGGTTTGGTTTTTAGTTAGGTTAGGTTTGTTTCTGAGTTAGGTTAGGTTAGGTTTGGTTTTTAGTTAGGTTAGGTTAGGTTTGGTTTTTAGTTAGGTTAGGTTAGGTTTGTTTCTGAGTTAGGTTAGGTTTGGTTTTTAGTTAGGTTAGGTTAGGTTTGGATTTTAGTTAGGTTAGGTTAGGTTTGGTTTTTAGTTAGGTTAGGTTTGGTTTTTAGTTAGGTTAGGTTAGGTTTGGATTTTAGTTAGGTTAGGTTAGGTTTGGTTTTTAGTTAGGTTAGGTTAGGATTGGATTTTAGTTAGGTTAGGTTAGGTTTGGTTTTTAGTTAGGTTAGGTTAGGTTTGGATTTTAGTTAGGTTAGGTTAGGTTTGGTTTTTAGTTAGGTTAGGTTTGGTTTTTAGTTAGGTTAGGTTAGGTTTGGTTTTTAGTTAGGTTAGGTTTGTTTCTGAGTTAGGTTAGGTTAGGTTTGGTTTTTAGTTAGGTTAGGTTAGGTTTGGTTTTTAGTTAGGTTAGGTTTTTTTTTTTTTTTTTTTTTTTTATAGTACGGTAACCTCCAACTTTATCGGAGCCTATTTCTATCGTTGAGCCTTTTTCATTCCAGTTCTATCATTTATTCCGCTCGCACTTTCATTCTGCATACTACTCATTCATACTTCATCTAGTGTTCTCTGATACGGGTGGGATGCCCGCCTATTATATCTACAGACTATCTATCTCTAATATTGTTATGTTGCTGCTGTGTCTTAGTGTAGGGTAAATAATTGACACTGAATGGTTTTCTTTATTTTACAGTTTTTCATAATCTAGTCTTAGGTACTAATAACTATTTTTATTCGTTGCCTTATATTTAATTCATCCAATTACTTTACGTTTATTTGCTTACATTTCTACGCCTTACATTCTAATCAGTGATCACATCTTAATTACTTACATTTTTAACTACATCTATATTTTATTTTAATATATCTACTTATGCTTATTTCTATTCCCATGTTACCATTGTATGGTAAACAGTAATATCTTTAAATATTATGTCACCATACTTTTATTGCTTATTGTTTGTATTTGCCTGTTTTGTTATATAAATCAAGTATTTCATAAAATCGGTATTCGATTTTGCCTTCATCAGTGTCGGTAGATTTTGCTTTGTTACTTTAATATTGATTTTTTGTTCGAGCTCGAATCTCTGCCGGCCATAGATTGGGCATTCTGTCACTATATGTAAGACGGTCTCCTCTACGCTCGAGTCGCATTTGCATGATGGGCTCATTTTGCATTTAAAACGGTGCAGATATTCAGCGAACCCACCATGTCCCGTCAGTATTTGTGTACTTAGGAACGTTGTTGCCATCCTGCGCACCGCTCCATATGCCTCTATCGCCGAGGGGAAGAAGAGTTTTGTAGTCTTAGCGGTCTCGCCCGTCTGATACCTTATGTCCCATTCGCGTATAGATTCTAAACGCAGTTGTCGCTTTACGAATGATGTTGGGCACAGGTCGTATGTTGGTTTGTCCTTGGTATTCAAAGCGGCCTCTTTTGCCAGCTGGTCTGCCCTCTCGTTTCCCTCCAAACCCGCGTGTGCCTTTATCCAGAATAGCGCTGTTGACTTACCTTGGAGAGAAGCCTCTCTTAAATTTCTCCTGGCTTCTACCGCCAGCGGGTGGAGGGAGTCGAGGTTAGTTAGCGTCTGAAGTGCTGACATAGAGTCACTGTAAACCCCGAAAGTGTCCGCATTTGTTCTCAGGATGTTCCTCGTTGCCTCACAGATTGCCAGCAGCTCCGCCTGGTAAACGGTGCAGTATGACGGCAGGCCAAGTTGAACTGGTCTGGCTTCGGCCCCATCAATCCAAATGGCCAGTGCCGCTCCCACCTTTCCATCCAACTTGCTGCCGTCCGTGTAGATTTTGACCGAGTAGTCAGAGTTATCTTTCAGTTGATCCTCGTCTACCAGGTTTGTGAACTGGAGATCAGTCTGCGAGGCGGGATGGGGTGCTTCGATTGCGGATGCCATTTGCTCGATTTCCCTGTTTCCTAACCCAGGCAGAGGCGCCCCCCTCTTGACCCTGTATAAAGAATCTACTTCTTGTACACGAAGGTCAAGGGGAATAAGCCCAGCTAACAGCAGTGCTGCGTGCAGTGACACCGTGCGATAGGCCTTGCAAATTTTTAAGGCGAAACCGCGCTGCACCATGTTCAGTTGTTTTTTGACGCACGATTTCCTTGCAGCTGGCGCCCAGGCACTAGATGCGTACAGGATGATCGGTTCCACCGTTGCCACATATATTGTTCTGATTATTTCAGGACTCAAACCCCAACTTGCTCGTGCTGCTTTTGCAAGCTTTTTGTAAATGCCAATTGCTTTCCGACATTGATTTGTGACGTGTTTATTAAATGTAAGTTTTTTGTCAATTGTAACCCCTAATATTTTTATTTCGTCCTTCATACCGATGTTTATCCCCCCCATGCTGAGTCGCGGGTTATCGTATGCGCGTTTCCGGGTAATTGTCATGGCATTAGTTTTTAAAGCGGCAAAGGTTAGCTTATTTTTCCTTCCCCATGACTCGACCCTTATTAGGATCTCATTTGCCTTTCTCTCTATTTCTAAGGCCTCCTTTCCCTCGAAGACGAGCACTACATCATCTGCGAAGGCTTGGCAGTAGACGTCCTGTTTTTCTAGATCTTTAAGGAGAGGATCGAGCAGGAGGTTCCATAAGGTCGGACCCGCTATGGACCCTTGTACACATCCTTTAGTGGTTTCTGTGCCTGCCTCCGTTCCACCATATCTGACCTTGACTCTTCTGTCGGCAAGGTCAGTTAGGTTAGGTTAGGATTGGATTTTAGTTAGGTTAGGTTAGGTTTGGTTTTTAGTTAGGTTAGGTTAGGTTTGGATTTTAGTTAGGTTAGGTTAGGTTTGGTTTTTAGTTAGGTTAGGTTTGGTTTTTAGTTAGGTTAGGTTAGGTTTGGTTTTTAGTTAGGTTAGGTTAGGTTTGGTTTTTAGTTAGGTTAGGTTTGTTTCTGAGTTAGGTTAGGTTAGGTTTGGTTTTTAGTTAGGTTAGGTTAGGTTTGGTTTTTAGTTAGGTTAGGTTAGGTTTGTTTCTGAGTTAGGTTAGGTTTGGTTTTTAGTTAGGTTAGGTTAGGTTTGTTTCTGAGTTAGGTTAGGTTTGGTTTTTAGTTAGGTTAGGTTAGGTTATGTTTGGTTTTTAGTTAGGTTAGGTTAGGTTTGGTTTTTAGTAAGGTTAGGTTAGGTTTGTTTCTGAGTTAGGTTAGGTTTGGTTTTTAGTTAGGTTAGGTTAGGTATGTTTCTGAGTAAGGTTAGGTTTGGTTTTTAGTTAGGTTAGGTTAGGTTTGGTTTTTAGTTAGGTTAGGTTAGGATTGGATTTTAGTTAGGTTAAGTTTGGTTTTTAGTTAGGTTAGGTTAGGTTTGGTTTTTAGTTAGGTTAGGTTAGGTTTGGTTTTTAGTTAGGTTAGGTTAGGTTTGGTTTTTAGTTAGGTTAGGTTAGGTTTGGTTTTTAGTTAGGTTAGGTTAGGTTTGGATTTTAGTTAGGTTAGGTTAGGTTTGGTTTTTAGTTAGGTTAGGTTTGGATTTTAGTTAGGTTAGGTTAGGTTTGGTTTTTAGTTAGGTTAGGTTAGATTTGGTTTTTAGTTAGGTTAGGTTAGGTTTGGTTTTTAGTTAGGTTAGGTTAGGTTTGTTTCTGAGTTAGGTTAGGTTAGGTTTGGTTTTTAGTTAGGTTAGGTTAGGTTTGGTTTTTAGTTAGGTTAGGTTAGGTTTGGTTTTTAGTTAGGTTAGGTTAGGTTTGGATTTTAGTTAGGTTAGGTTAGGTTTGGTTTTTAGTTAGGTTAGGTTTGGTTTTTAGTTAGGTTAGGTTAGGTTTGGTTTTTAGTTAGGTTAGGTTTGTTTCTGAGTTAGGTTAGGTTAGGTTTGGTTTTTAGTTAGGTTAGGTTAGGTTTGGTTTTTAGTTAGGTTAGGTTAGGTTTGGTTTTTAGTTAGGTTAGGTTTGTTTCTGAGTTAGGTTAGGTTAGGTTTGGTTTTTAGTTAGGTTAGGTTAGGTTTGGTTTTTAGTTAGGTTAGGTTAGGTTTGTTTCTGAGTTAGGTTAGGTTTGGTTTTTAGTTAGGTTAGGTTAGGTTTGTTTCTGAGTTAGGTTAGGTTTGGTTTTTAGTTAGGTTAGGTTAGGTTATGTTTGGTTTTTAGTTAGGTTAGGTTAGGTTTGGTTTTTAGTTAGGTTAGGTTAGGTTTGGATTTTAGTTAGGTTAGGTTAGGTTTGGTTTTTAGTTAGGTTAGGTTAGGTTTGGTTTTTAGTTAGGTTAGGTTTGTTTCTGAGTTAGGTTAGGTTAGGTTTGGTTTTTAGTTAGGTTAGGTTAGGTTTGGATTTTAGTTAGGTTTGTTTCTGAGTTAGGTTAGGTTAGGTTTGGTTTTTAGTTAGGTTAGGTTAGGTTTGGATTTTAGTTAGGTTAGGTTAGGTTTGGTTTTTAGTTAGGTTAGGTTAGGTTTGTTTCTGAGTTAGGTTAGGTTAGGTTTGGTTTTTAGTTAGGTTAGGTTAGGTTTGTTTCTGAGTTAGGTTAGGTTAGGTTTGGTTTTTAGTTAGGTTAGGTTAGGTTTGGTTTGTAGTTAGGTTAGGTTAGGTTTGGTTTTTAGTTAGGTTAGGTTAGGTTTGGATTTTAGTTAGGTTAGGTTAGGTTTGGTTTTTAGTTAGGTTAGGTTTGTTTCTGAGGTAGGTTAGGTTAGGTTTGGTTTTTAGTTAGGTTAGGTTAGGTTTGGATTTTAGTTAGGTTAGGTTAGGTTTGGTTTTTAGTTAGGTTAGGTTTGGATTTTAGTTAGGTTAGGTTAGGTTTGGTTTTTAGTTAGGTTAGGTTAGATTTGGTTTTTAGTTAGGTTAGGTTAGGTTTGGTTTTTAGTTAGGTTAGGTTAGGTTTGTTTCTGAGTTAGGTTAGGTTAGGTTTGGTTTTTAGTTAGGTTAGGTTAGGTTTGGTTTTTAGTTAGGTTAGGTTAGGTTTGGTTTTTAGTTAGGTTAGGTTAGGTTTGGATTTTAGTTAGGTTAGGTTAGGTTTGGTTTTTAGTTAGGTTAGGTTTGGTTTTTAGTTAGGTTAGGTTAGGTTTGGTTTTTAGTTAGGTTAGGTTTGTTTCTGAGTTAGGTTAGGTTAGGTTTGGTTTTTAGTTAGGTTAGGTTAGGTTTGGTTTTTAGTTAGGTTAGGTTAGGTTTGTTTCTGAGTTAGGTTAGGTTTGGTTTTTAGTTAGGTTAGGTTAGGTTTTGATTTTAGTTAGGTTAGGTTAGGTTTGGTTTTTAGTTAGGTTAGGTTAGGTTTGGTTTTTAGTTAGGTTAGGTTTGTTTCTGAGTTAGGTTAGGTTAGGTTTGGTTTTTAGTTAGGTTAGGTTAGGTTTGGTTTTTAGTTAGGTTAGGTTAGGTTTGTTTCTGAGTTAGGTTAGGTTTGGTTTTTAGTTAGGTTAGGTTAGGTTTGTTTCTGAGTTAGGTTAGGTTTGGTTTTTAGTTAGGTTAGGTTAGGTTATGTTTGGTTTTTAGTTAGGTTAGGTTAGGTTTGGTTTTTAGTTAGGTTAGGTTAGGTTTGGATTTTAGTTAGGTTAGGTTAGGTTTGGTTTTTAGTTAGGTTAGGTTAGGTTTGGTTTTTAGTTAGGTTAGGTTTGTTTCTGAGTTAGGTTAGGTTAGGTTTGGTTTTTAGTTAGGTTAGGTTAGATTTGGTTTTTAGTTAGGTTAGGTTAGGATTGGATTTTAGTTAGGTTAGGTTAGGTTTGGTTTTTAGTTAGGTTAGGTTAGGTTTGGATTTTAGTTAGGTTAGGTTAGGTTTGGTTTTTAGTTAGGTTAGGTTAGGTTTGGTTTTTAGTTAGGTTAGGTTTGTTTCTGAGTTAGGTTAGGTTAGGTTTGGTTTTTAGTTAGGTTAGGTTTGGTTTTTAGTTAGGTTAGGTTAGGTTTGGTTTTTAGTTAGGTTAGGTTTGTTTCTGAGTTAGGTTAGGTTAGGTTTGGTTTTTAGTTAGGTTAGGTTAGGTTTGGTTTTTAGTTAGGTTAGGTTAGGTTTGTTTCTGAGTTAGGTTAGGTTTGGTTTTTAGTTAGGTTAGGTTAGGTTTGGATTTTAGTTAGGTTAGGTTTGGTTTTTAGTTAGGTTAGGTTAGGTTATGTTTGGTTTTTAGTTAGGTTAGGTTAGGTTTGGTTTTTAGTTAGGTTAGGTTAGGTTTGGATTTTAGTTAGGTTAGGTTAGGTTTGGTTTTTAGTTAGGTTAGGTTAGGTTTGGTTTTTAGTTAGGTTAGGTTTGTTTCTGAGTTAGGTTAGGTTAGGTTTGGTTTTTAGTTAGGTTAGGTTAGATTTGGTTTTTAGTTAGGTTAGGTTAGGATTGGATTTTAGTTAGGTTAGGTTAGGTTTGGTTTTTAGTTAGGTTAGGTTAGGTTTGGATTTTAGTTAGGTTAGGTTAGGTTTGGTTTTTAGTTAGGTTAGGTTAGGTTTGGTTTTTAGTTAGGTTAGGTTTGTTTCTGAGTTAGGTTAGGTTAGGTTTGGTTTTTAGTTAGGTTAGGTTTGGTTTTTAGTTAGGTTAGGTTAGGTTTGGTTTTTAGTTAGGTTAGGTTTGTTTCTGAGTTAGGTTAGGTTAGGTTTGGTTTTTAGTTAGGTTAGGTTAGGTTTGGTTTTTAGTTAGGTTAGGTTAGGTTTGTTTCTGAGTTAGGTTAGGTTTGGTTTTTAGTTAGGTTAGGTTAGGTTTGGATTTTAGTTAGGTTAGGTTAGGTTTGGTTTTTAGTTAGGTTAGGTTAGGTTATGTTTGGTTTTTAGTTAGGTTAGGTTAGGTTTGGTTTTTAGTTAGGTTAGGTTAGGATTGGATTTTAGTTAGGTTAGGTTAGGTTTGGTTTTTAGTTAGGTTAGGTTAGGTTTGTTTCTGAGTTAGGTTAGGTTAGGTTTGGTTTTTAGTTAGGTTAGGTTAGGTTTGGATTTTAGTTAGGTTAGGTTAGGTTTGGTTTTTAGTTAGGTTAGGTTAGGTTTGGTTTTTAGTTAGGTTAGGTTAGGTTTGTTTCCGAGTTAGGTTAGGTTAGGTTTGGGTTTTAGTTAGGTTTGGTTTCGGTGCATGAAGTAGTACCATGCACTGCCATGCATCGACACAAAAAACGCGGATGACGTAGCACAGCGGTTCAGGTTTAGTCAGTAAGAGTCTGACACTACCCGCGGCTCCCCCCGGGGTCGCGGGTGTCCATGAGGATTCCCCCGCTTTACCAAAAAAAAAAAAAAAAAAGGTTAGGTTTGGTTTGTAGTTAGGTTAGGTTAGGTTTGGTTTTTAGTTAGGTTAGGTTAAGTTTGGATTTTAGTTAGGTTAGGTTAGGTTTGTTTCTGAGTTAGGTTAGGTTAGGTTTGGATTTTAGTTAGGTTAGGTTAGGTTTGGTTTTTAGTTAGGTTAGGTTAGGTTTGGTTTTTAGTTAGGTTAGGTTAGGTTTGGTTTTTAGTTAGGTTAGGTTAGGTTTGTTTCTGAGTTAGGTTAGGTTAGGTTTGTTTCTGAGTTAGGTTAGGTTAGGTTTGGTTTTTAGTTAGGTTAGGTTAGGTTTGTTTCTGAGTTAGGTTAGGTTAGGTTTGGTTTTTAGTAAGGTTAGGTTAGGTTTGGTTTTTACTTAGGTTAGGTTAGGTTTGTTTCTGAGTTAGGTTAGGTTAGGTAACTACAAACCAAACCTAACCTTACCTAACTAAAAACCAAACCTAACCTAGCCTAACTCAGAAACAAACCTAACCTAACCTAACTAAAAACCAAACCTAACCTAACCTAACTAAAAACCAAACCTAACCTAACCTAACTCAGAAACAAACCTAACCTAACCTAACTAAAAACCAAACCTAACCTAACCTAACTAAAAACCAAACCTAACCTAACCTAACTAAAAACCAAACCTAACCTAACCTAACTCCTAACCTAACTAAAAACCAAACCTAACCTAACCTAACTAAAATCCAAACCTAACCTAACCTAACTAAAAACCAAACCTAACCTAACCTAATTAAAAACCAAACCTAACCTAACCTAACTAAAAACCAAACCTAACCTAACCTAACTAAAAACCAAACCTAACCTAACCTAACTAAAAACCAAACCTAACCTAACCTAACTAAAAACCAAACATAACCTAACCTAACCTATCTAAAAACCAAACCTAACCTAACCTAACTAAAATCCAAACCTAACCTAACCTAACTAAAAACCAAACCTAACCTAACCTAACTCAGAAACAAACCTAACTAAAATCCAAACCTAACCTAACCTAACTAAAAACCAAACCTAACCTAACCTAACTCAGAAACAAACCTAACCTAACTAAAAACCAAACCTAACCTAACCTTACTAAAAACCAAACCTAACCTAACCTAACTAAAATCCAAACCTAACCTAACCTAACTAAAAACCAAACCTAACCTAACCTAACTAAAAACCAAACATAACCTAACCTAACCTAACTAAAAACCAAACTTAACCTAACTCAGAAACAAACCTAACCTAACCTAACTAAAAACCAAACCTAACCTAACTCAGAAACAAACCTAACCTAACCTAACTAAAAACCAAACCTAACCTAACTAAAAACCAAACCTAACCTAACCTAACTCAGAAACAAACCTAACCTAACTAAAAACCAAACCTAACCTAACCTAACTAAAAACCAAACCTAACCTAACCTAACTAAAATCAAAACCTAACCTAACCTAACTAAAAACCAAACCTAACCTAACTCAGAAACAAACCTAACCTAACCTAACTAAAAACCAAACCTAACCTAACCTAACTAAAAACCAAACCTAACCTAACCTAACCTAACTAAAAACCAAACCTAACCTAACCTAACTCAGAAACAAACCTAACCTAACCTAACTAAAAACCAAACCTAACCTAACCTAACTAAAAGCCAAACCTAACCTAACTAAAAACCAAACCTAACCTAACCTAACTAAAATCCAAACCTAACCTAACCTAACTAAAAACCAAACCTAACCTAACCTAACTAAAAACCAAACCTAACCTAACTAAAAACCAAACCTAACCTAACCTAACTCAGAAACAAACCTAACCTAACCTAACTAAAAACCAAACCTAACCTAACCTAACCTAACTAAAAACCAAATCTAACCTAACCTAACTAAAAACCAAACCTAACCTAACCTAACTAAAATCCAAACCTAACCTAACCTAACTAAAAACCAAACCTAACTCAGAAACAAACCTAACCTAACCTAACTAAAAACCAAACCTTACCTAACCTAACTAAAAACCAAACCTAACCTAACCTAACTAAAAACCAAACCTAACCTAACCTAACTCAGAAACAAACCTAACCTAACCTAACTAAAAACCAAACCTAACCTAACCTAACTAAAAACCAAACCTATCCTAACCTAATTAAAAACCAAACCTAACCTATTGACTGTCAAGTGAAAAGTCGATCCCCAGGTGTACACTGACTTTTTTAATGTTTGTGCTTAAAATGTGGGTCCTGTGCCTGATTTCTCTCCGGTCGCGTCGGATTGCCGTCCTATAAGGTTATGAAACTAAGGGAATAGATTGCACCTGTGTTAGCGCACATGCTTGAGCACCCAGTATAATATGTCCCGCGACGCTAGCTGGTGTCATAGCAACACTAGCCGCCGCTGTCGAAAACGTTTTTTTAACCCCTAACGTATTTAGAGCCTATTCTGTAACTAATTCTCTTTGTCATTACAGTTCTATCAATTATGCTGCTCGTACTTTCATTCCGCAAATTTCGTCTTCCTTTAATTCATCACTTTGTATTCTTTCGGCCAAAATCGGTTAGGACATTATTATTATTAGCAACGTCGACTTGATGTTCGCAACAAGGTCAAGTTGACGTTTTCTCAGTCGAATTGACTTTCCTAGCAAAATCAAGTTGACGTTCGGAGCGAAGTCGACATTACATTCGTAGCAATGTTGTGTTCTGGTCACGTGAGCTTAAATATAAGACCACAGTTCCACATTTATGGCGGCCCTGTGAGGATATTTTGACGTTCAAAGAGGTAAATAGAATAATGCGATAAAAAAAACAATCTTCAGACAGGACTCGAACTTGCTACTCTTGGGTATACTTTATCCTTATTTGTAAAATATTTATTGATGTTGATGTGTAATCTTCCAAATATTGGTATGGGATGTTAATCGTAAAAGGATCATCATCATCATCAATATATGAGCTTAGCTTTTGTCGGTGCAGCTCTCTCCATCTCTCTGTATTTCGTGCCAGCTTAGATCTCTTTAAAGGTCAAAGGTCAATAAAACAAAGCATAGTTAACGACACTGAACATGTTTAATAGTTACATTAGCAACAGATCACAATAGAAATGCATCTTTAAACTATCGCCCGCGGGCGGTCTTACACTTAACGCTAGACAAGGAAGCAATTACTTCGATGTAAAATACTCATTATATCGGTGTGGGCAAAGCATTTTAATAAATAATGTATCACAGCTGGGCAAAAGTTTTCCTAAGAATAGGAACGAGAATTGATAATCACGATTATTTAATTGTGGGTTGGCTGTTTTCTCAACACATATTGCAGTTAGTTTTAACTCAGTAACTGAAATTATTACTAATTATATGTAATTATAGTCATGACAAATGGAAAGATGTGATCTCTGCCTACCCCCAAGGGAAAGAGGCGTGACGTTTATGTATGTATGTATAGTCATGACATTTTTAATTGTGTTGGATCCAATTCTTTGATAAAACAGACAGTTTTTTTTTGTATAAAAATATATTTTATACATATTATTATTGATACATAATTATAAAATACTTCACCCAAACGAATATAAAACATAATTAAATAAAGAGGGTGACCAGACAACACTCTCGATTACTTGTATATTAAAAATAATATAAAAATCACAGAATTATGAGGATACAAGAACGTCCAATAGTGTAGAAAGAACTGTATAATTGCTATTTTAGTCGCTGTGACGCTACAAACTTATCAATGCAAGTGACAGTGGCGCTAGTAGCGCTGTCGTTACTTTAAAACCAGTCAAAAGTATTCGGCCAAATTTTAGTTCCATTTTCCGTCACCAGCATAAATAAATTTGTCGTGCCAGTAAAAATAACACTGCAAAAGGTCGGGCCAGCTATATTTTTTTACAAATTAGCCTTTTTGCTTGAAAAGTGACTTTAGGAAAGTGTATTTTCCGTCTACGGGATAGACGGTATAGCAATTATATTATTTATTGTATGATAACACAATGTGAATGTGTTATTACAAATTTTAAAACATTTGTACAGGACTTAAGCGTTACTCAAATCTAAGATATGGAAGTCTCATGCTGATTCAAAAAATTTCATTGTATAATGTTGCCAAGACATTTAAGAACGACTTATCATTGAGGTTCGTTTGAGTACCACAGAAAAATATTTCGTATTATTTTAAATGATTTCTTCAATTTTAAATTATTTAGGACGGACATAAAATATGTATTTCAACAACATCTTTTTAGTAAAAGAGAAAAATATTAATTTTGTATCTGACAAAAGCATTTACGATTTTTAAACTTATAACTAAATCTGTTGCACGATAGTGGCGCAACTGTTTCGACGTAGTTGCGCAACTGTGGGTGCAAATGTTACCATGATATGATTGGAATTTTGTTACTTATAGCTAAGCCTTATGATATATGGGAAAGTATGCCATAGACTACATTTGGAAGCATAAATACTGAAACGTCAATGTCACTTATAGCGCTACAAGGATCTTTTGTCGCACAGCCGAAATCGGAACTAATCCCGTCATATATGAAAAACCATCACTTTTGACAGACAGTCGAGTTGATTCTTGTTGCGAATATGCACACCAACGCCCTCATGTTAATGTCATCCACGTGACAAAAGATCTTTGTAGCTCTATAAAGTAGTATTGGATAGACATTTAAGGTCTTAAATGTTAAGTTTCAGAATTTAAATCAGTAAAATTGTAAAATGTTAATTATTATGACGGGTCTGTTGGTCTAGTGGTTAGTGGCTCTGACTGCTATACCAGACCTTGTGGGTTCGATACCCACCCAGGACAAATCTTTGTGTAATGAGCATGATCATTTTCTGTGCATTTTAAAGTTATTTATTAGTTATTATAATTGAACCTCACAGCCATAGCTCTTTTTTGTATTATTTTAGTTACAAAAACATCTTCTACATTAAAATCCTTTGGTATTTTGATAAATCAATATAATAATTTAGATAACTTCAATTCCTTTCACTAAACTATTTGTCTATGGCAATACCAATCCACTGAACATTTTTAAGCACATTTTCATCGAATAATATTTATTGCAATAATTTAATACTGTATAACAATTATAACATGGTAACACTTACATTAATGGCACAAACAAATTGGATTTGTATTTGATGCTACTTTTTCTAAAATAGCCTCTTAGATTAACTATCACTGTTATATTTGAAAATCAATCTTATTTTCATGCACTAAGATACATTTTTCAATTCGATGTAGCATAATCCTTTCTCTATCACACAACTGAGAAAATAGAGCTACTAGAAAAAGATGGAAATACTTAAACTAATTACAGTAGAAATGTTATAGTTAAGCCCAGCGTTGGGCAAGCTTCACATCAAATACAAACCCAATTAATAAAAGCAGTGCTGGAAACGTCTTTTTCCTAACATTTCATTTAATAATAACTTAATTATTGCTTATGACTAAGAAACAACACTTTTGGAATGAATGAAGGATCACAAGCCTTGGTTTCATTTAATTTGGCGTCATGTACAGGCATGAAAACACTATATTTCAGTGTTGCCACAGGTCAAAATAACAATTTCTTTTAAAAACTGGCAACATTGATGACAGAAAGGTCAAAAAAAATATTTTTGGTATGTTTTCGTACTGCAAATTAAATTAATTATTATTTTTGCAAATAATGTTACGTAAATATAAAAATTATGCAGTTTTCAGCCTGTACAGAAAAAATACATCAAAAATCTAAAATTGTAAGGCAACTATCAAGCAATGTACTAAAAGTATTATTGCTCGTTACATTGAATGCCGTAACAACAATATATGTATGCAAGAAATCAAACAAGATAAGCTATAAATAAAAATATAATTTAAATAAATTAATAAAAATAATTCTTGTTTGTTTCTTGCATACACACGATAAAGGCCGACGCATATATCGAGCTGTGCAAAGAAGTTTTTATGACACGATAAAATAGATTTTATTACTTCAGATAAAAGTTTAGCATACATGCAATTTTTGCCATTCATTTCGACCAATTTTCCTATGCCTATTCCTATTTTACTAAGGAAATTAATCCTTTTGTCGTAGGGGGTTTCGCAGACATTCAAATCACATGTAGAAAGACATTTAGACTCAGAACTAACATCTGTGGATCGCACAAATTCAAGTCCAGCGCGGGGATTGAACCCGCGACACGTCGCGCTCAGTGATAATTGGCGTAGTGACCTATACCACTCGGCTATCAGTAATTTAAAGTCCATTTTTCAGTATCATAAAAATGTCGACGTTTTACTACGTCAATGCGTCGGCCCTCAGACAAAAATAATACATTATCAAATCATTTTGAACACTGTTATTTTAATCTCTTTCGGAAGCACCATATACATAAAAAAATATCTATCAAAAATACACGCACTTACAACAAAATAATTACGTAATTGTGACGATTACAGATTTTTACGTAATTTAATATATTCATATATGTTCATAACGATATGTCTTCGTGTGACAAGTCTTACATTATGCATAGAGTTTACACATTGGGAAATGTTCCTAACGATGGGGTCAAAATTGGGAAAATTCCCATTAAGAATTTCTAATCTTTGGACGAGCATTTTCGATCACATCGTTCTGACTTACAGTCAATCACAGATGTAAGAAGAAAATTTAACCGAAGGAACTAATACACGAATTAACCTAAGATAGCTTATTAACTTCGAGTTTAAAAACTCTAAATATTAGGGCTAATAAAACCTACAAGAATATAGTAACTCACCAAAATAAAGTTCTTTAAGAACTTTTAAATGGGAAAATTCCCAAGTCGATTTATTGTCTTAGGAAAATTTCCCAATAACGATCACGCGGTGACTTAAAAGCTAAGCCTTATTGGCTTTTATTCAAAGCCTTTTTGGTTACAAAGTACTGCAAACTTATAGATAGGTCTTGTCGTTTAATTGGGGTCTTGTGTAAAGTCACGACTTTAGACCCCATTTGTCTTCACTTACGATTTTAACCCACATATTTTTTTGGTCTGTTGAGTCGATCTTACCTACAGCTTGAGAAAAATATATGTTATAGATATAAATTAGTATATCTTCATACGTTTTGATATGTTTTCCCCTTAGAACTTTTAGAAGCTCAAACTTCCTTACACTTATTTCAACCCCTACTTTTTTGTAGTTACCAGTCCCCACTATATCCCTTACGCTCAGTGGTCGCCGGGCGTGGTGAGCTTGGCAGTCTCGCTGTCGCTGGGCGGTGCGGGTTCGGTGCCGGTGACCTTGATGGTGAGAGCGAGTGGCGTGGCGGGCGGCTCCGGGCGCGTCGCTAGTGTTAGCGCGCCTGAGTTCACGTCTTCTATGGCTTTGCGGAGCTGAGGGACAGAAAAAAGTTGTTGGATGTTATTTTATAGTGTTTTAGTAAATTCAGAGGAACATTAAATATGAAAAGGAATTGTTTTAAAAGTTACTTAAAAACGAGAGCAAAAATACCGAAAAATATATTAACCAGAGCTCAGAAACAGGCCACAGAATGTATGGTCTTTTTACAATAGTTTATCAAAACAGCGGTGACTTATTAAACGAATAGTGATATATGATGACCAGTGATATTATTATAATATTATGTGCTTACCTCTTTGAGTGAGACCACTCCAATAAGTCTTCCGATAGCTGTGACGTACGCTCTGCTCACGCCCAGCGTCGAGAACAGCGAGTGGACCTACATTTATAAATTGTTATGAAAATGATTTCAACATATAGTCTTCTATCTAAGGTTAAGTAAGAGTAATAAACATTAACAAAAAAAAAAAATAGGAAGAAAGGCTTATCTTTAAAATATTCCTCAACATTCCCACAGGGCCACCTAGTCTCAAATAAGGAATGATCATGTTTCACATAAACACTTGTCCTGGGTAGGAATCGAAAACACGACCTCTGATATAGCAGTTAGGGCCACTAACCACTAGACCAACAGGCCCGTAAAAAAATTGCTTTTGATCTGCAATACGACGGCAGTTTTCTTCATACTTTTTTCGACTGTATCAAAGAATCAGTCAGATAAAAGGTCTATATATCGTACCTTAAGCAGTGAGGTTCTCTCGACGAGCTGGAAGGGCGCGGGGTCGATGTGGCAGATGTACAGGTTCTCGTCCTCGTACTCCGGGTCGTCGGGGTGCTATAATAACACGAAAGGAATGTGAATATTATGAAAACATCCTTTATTCACAAACTATCGATACGTTTGTTGACCAAAAGTGTTAATATCTTTGCTGCCTAATCTCTAGGTCTCACGAGCAGAAAATATTCGAAAAAATAAAATCTTTTATACAGCCACAGAATCACAAAATATTATAAAACAAAGTACTCTGGTGTGTCTGTCTCTCTGTTTGCGATAAACTCAAAAACTGCTGCACCAATTTTCATGCTGTTTTCACCAATGTATAGTAATTTGTTTATATTGACTTAAATATATCGATAGTTGTAGGAAAGTAATAATAATGTCTTTCGATATAGAAGAATTGGGTAATGTTAGAAAAGATAAGAAGTGGGTAATGTTTTCACGGATATATACTATATATATATACGGATATATATACGATATTCGCGTGGGCGAAGTCACGGGCAGCAGCTAAATAAGGTATTAAAATAAGTAATGAGAAACTGAGTCCTCATTTTTATTTAACAAAATTAAAGCTTCATATTAATTCAAGTCAGTTAAATGTTTCTTCAATATAATCATTAATGTACTACTTTGGACAAAAATATAATCTTTAAAGTACAATCTCTTGTTAAACTCACCATATCTCTCTTCCTGGCGATCTGCAGCATCCTGTCGAAGTCGATCTCCTTCGCCATCTCCATCTGCTCCCACGCCTTCTGGTCCTCAGGAGACATGTCGCACACGCGCTCGCGGGGCTGAGAGGAAAATGATTGATAAGAAATGTTGTATAAAACACTATAAATGATGTTTATAATGAATGATTGTTTAAGCAATGTTATGAATGAAAGAGGAATAAAGGATGCAAAGACGTCTGAAAGGAGAGAATGGAAAAGAAAAATGAGTTGCGTCGACCCCAAGTAAAATGGGATAAGGGCAGGAAGATGATGATGATGAATGTTTATGATGTTTTTAAAAAAATTGCGTTTTGACTAAAGTAGTTGTGATCAGAATACCGTTGTTATTTTGATATTTTGTCCTTTTCTCGGTAAAATCGACTAAAAATAAAATGTTGAAAAAAGGTCTATCTTTGGTCGCGACAGAGCGCAAATAGAGATAAGATCAGCATTAAATAAATACATTATAATACACACATCAACATAGTCTAGGGATATTTTGTATTTATCAAATTTACTCGAAATTTATTGAAGTTTACCTACAACATATATATATATTTATAAAGCCTATTTATCGATCTACAGTCTAGAATGAAAAAAAAAATATTTTTTTTGGTTAAAAAAAATTTTATTCGAATAAAGAAAAATACGTGTAATAATGGTAAAACTAACAATTAATGTTTTTTTCGAGAAAAAGTGAAAATTATGGAAAATTATAATGTTTCTAACAGTAATGTGAAAGATCAATGGTCAGTAAAACCACCCATGACGTTAATGACGGTCCTACAACGGTTTTTCATGCTTAGGATTAAGTTATCGAAGTCCTACTGCGGTCTATGTCCCAGGTCCGACTAAGATGCAAAAAAAATGTTCTTCCGTCGCAATGTTAGCAGGAAAATTCCTCAAAGCCCTTCTTTGGAGCATGTCCCACGCGTGTTCGATGGGATTTAGGTCGGGCGATTAAGTGGACCAGTTTAAGACCGATGGGAAGTGCTCCTGTAACCAGATCGTCACCATTCTCGCTATGTGCGGGTGGACGTTATCGTGCATGAGCGTGATTTTTTGGGACCATTTGTAGTCGATGGGGGTAGATTATCGATACTAGCACCTCGTTACGCTATTTTTTAGCCGTCATGGTGTTTCTGATTCAAACGAGATCTGTTCTTCCACGAACACGAATTCCCGCCCAAACCATAATTGTCCCCCTGAGGTATGAATAGACTTCCTGAGGATGTTGCAGACGGGTCTCACGACCAAGAACTCGTCAAACACGTACTCTACGTATATCACTGTGGAAACTGATCCGGGACTCATCGATAATCAGCACTACAGACCACTGGTTAGCTTCACAGGGCAAAACTTCACGAACCCTCTCTAATCGTCGTCCACGATTTTCTCGACGTAATGCTGGAGTTCCAAGCGATCTGCGAGCATAAAGGTTAGCTTCATGCGGCCTTCTCCTCACAATCTGGTCACTCACAAGCAATTGGTGCTCTGACTGGAGCCTCTAAACCAACTGCATGGCCGTAACATTTGGTTGTCTTCTCGCGACAACTTGCAGAAATCAGTCTCGTCGTTCACTGGTTTTGCGCTTACCGCCTGAGTGTCTTTCAGCCACTTCACCAGTAGCACGATTAAGTAACCATAATGTTGATATCACGTTTTGTCGTGTCCCTATCTCCTCAGCAATACTTCGTTGAGTAGCCCCAGCTTGGAGCATTCCTACTGCCCTTAAAATTTCCCCCTTCGATAAATGGCGCCGCAGCGTGATGCGCACAATAACAATAATTCGATATTAACAGATAAATTGTTATAAAACCTAAATTTGCTACAAAAAAATAGCCAAAAACCACTGTATAAAAATGACACCTTCGGACTTCGATACCGTTATGGCGCGTAAATCTTTTAATTTTAAATATATTTTTTAAATTCAAATTTGGAATCGTTGAAAAACCTTTAAAAAATAAGTTTTCTTCAAAAAAATAATAACTAGTCAGTATTTTTTGAGTTTATGAATTTTATACAAAATATCCCTAGACTATGTTGATGTGTGTATATACACTTTTTTGCTATGAATCAAATAAGACGAAAATTTTATCCAAATGCGGACAAGCCTGATCGAGACTGACTATTTTTACCGTGGCTTATTAAATTATCAGATTATTTTTATCATACTCACCAGTTGCACTTTCTTATTGATAGAGGGGCTGCGTGGTAGGGAGGTGGGACTGAGCTGGTCGGGCAGGCCTCCCTCCACGTCCTGCAGGAGCGACGAGCGCTTGAAGATGGCTTCGAATGCTGCGCGGATCCTACGGACGGGAACATTAGAAAATGGATAAAGTTAGTACTTGATTATTCAGTGTTAAGAGGGCATAAAAATGTGCCACAATCTAGTTAAAATGACACTTGTAGAGCCTTATTCAATGGACTGTTGCTCTGTAGAACATAGTAAAATATCTTTTTGTTGCTATCATGGTTATTTAAAATTTAAAGAGGAGGTACCGCGCAAAAACGCAAATTATAATGATCGAACTAAATTTAAAAGAAAGAAAATACTTTTAATTGTGTAATTGATAACGCATAGATACGTTACATTATCTTGAGTGAATACTACATTATACAAAAAGGAGCTATAGTAAAACAATCATACATGAGGTCATAGTGTACGCTGTGCATTACAATCAGATTGCTTTCATTCGATTTAGTATTATATCATTATTATTTCGTAAATTATATATTAGTTTAAAAGTAATAAGTAATCTTACCTAGTCTCAGCTCCCGTGACAGTAGTATAGACAGAGGGCTGCGGCGCGCTGGGCGTGTTAGGAATGGAGCCGGCGCCCAGGCCGCGGGTCAAAGTGAACGAGTTCGTCTTCTTCAGGATAGACTTAGGACGGAAGAGCTGGCCTGGAGCTAAGGAAATAATGTTTTGTTAAGCAAGTTTATACAGGTAAAAAAGATTTACACAAATATTATTCCTATTTATTGCTTTAATAAAATGTTACTTATTTACTTCTTTCTAATACTTAAAGCAGCATAAAACTGGTTGCATAATAACAATGTATAGAAACGGTAACAACTGTATAACTGAACAATAATATGTACTGCACTAAAACAACAAGGGGTCTAAGGTACACCCCTGTGAAACACTCATTTCACTTATAATATACATTGAACAAAATACACTGCTCAAATCAAATAAGACGTCAACATTTACTCAGTCAATTTACTTAAATAAAAAGTTACCTATCTTGTTACTAATTTATATACTAAATGTTATTATTTTTATGATCAACCTAATCAAACGCTTTATTTAAATCATCACAATAACTTTCAGTAACACTGACCTGGTATAAGTCCACCCTGATCTTTGGTTGTGAGTGAGGATCCTCGTGTCATGCCAGTACCGGGGACTTGCAGCATATCTGGCGCTGGAGTAACCTGGAAACGAATAAATTATAATAGTTAGTAGTAGTAATTATAATAGTATGGTAACTATCAATGTGACACGGGAATTTTATATATTGTATTTGACCACTGTATATTTATGGGATTGGTACTCATGGACCTAGATGCTTTACAATATTTGTTAGTGTTAGTAACATTGTTAAGTGTAGTTGTACGTTTTTTTCTCTCTTTAAATTATAGTTATTCAAATTTACCGTTACAACTCGCTCACTTTTAGCAACTCAGTGGAAACTTAACTAGAGATTTGACAGCTTGTTATGTTAGTTGATATTTACGTTGTTACCTTTCAGAAACCGGGCATAAGTTTCCAAAAACGATTTCCTATACTTTAATGACAATCACCTCAAATCTAGAAGGCCGCCTAACTTTCTTCTTGGCCTCCTCGTCCCTCCTCCTCATCTCAGCCTCCCGGTGCCACAGCGCCGCTATCTGCAGGCGCCTGTCTCTCCCCACTTGCTTCTCGATCACCTTCACCAGCTCCCAGCGGTGGATGGAGCCAAGGAGTACCATGGATGCTGGGCTGTCCACGAGTGGGAAGCTTTTGATTGTCTGTCGGGTTAAGAAAATGGTTCACGTTGAGAAGGAAAAAGAGATTTTTTACGTTTGCGTTTTAAGTTTTTTTTCTCTTTATTTTTATTAACCGAATAAGACTATGTCAGCCTTATCGTACTCTAAAGATAAATCAAGAGAAAAGTATACAATGTTATTTTTTAAGTTTTATTTAGTAGAGATCAATTTAATTTTGATTTTATTTTGTGTACCACAAATGAGTAACAAGGTCTCTTGGCTGTTCTATCTTGAGTTACTGCACACCACACTTTTTTCCTAACCACTTAATATTATGATCTGAACATATTATATTCAAAGCCACTTAAAGATTTATGACTGTGTTTTCTGCGTTTATAACATAAACAGAACAGTTGCTATAATAATAGGGAAACAAATATTGCTCTACACTGCGTCTCAGATAAGTCTCGCTAGTCTCACCTTGTTTTCCTTCAGCAGATCCTTGAGTTGTTGGAAGGTCATCCTGTTCCAGATGTACTTGACGTCACGCACCATGAAGTCCTCGACGCAGATGTCGTACATACCTACCGAAAACAACAATATTTTTTTGAACAATTTAGACATTTCAAGTAATCCTTGTTAAATCTCGCCACAAAATTTCTATTTATTAGCGTCATTATGCCGAAAGATTTGAGAGGTAGAGGTGTTTTGAGTTGGCTCCACCTATCATTCGTCAAAGTTTGATCAATAGGAAGCATGGGGGTTTAAACTTTTAAACCTTTCTCGTACGCACGTCATTTTATTTTCCTGTCCATTTTCTATTTGCAACAACATTAACGTAATCATTTTTTGCATGTTTCTGACTAACTCTAATAGGAATGGGTACAAACAAAATCTCCGCGTCCACTTAAATTAAGGAAATAAAAATAGCCATAATCTTTCAAACAAATTGAAATAAATAAAACACGTAATCACTTTGTACCTACATACCTATTATGATTAAATAATACACAGCAAAACATAAATGCGTTAGAACCTACGTTAGCTGGCACAAGGAGACTTCTTTGCAACATAAAGTAGGAAAATAAATGTTATTCTACCTAATTTTCCCATACTCGACGACTTTAGCCTCCATACTCCATCAACGCGTGCCTACATATAAATAAATCTCTATGACTTATGTAGCGGTGGTAAAATAATATAAAATCATCATCATCGTGTGAGTAGCCAGCCCTTATCCCATTTTACTTGGGGTCGACGCACCACGTTTTTTTTTCTATCATTCTCCCCTAACAGACGTCACAGTATTATTAACTCCTTTTTTAATCATATCATTCCTTATACAATCCATCCATCTTTTTATGGCCTCCCCGATTTTTTTCCATCCATCAACATTCATACTCATCACTCTCTTAGTCACGTGAGTCTCATCCCAGGCCCATACCAAGACAGATAATTTCCTTTCATTTTTTCTGTAACAGGTGCTACTTTCAAACTTCCCCTTTAAATTCATATAAAATAACATCACTATTAATCATCAAATTATAAACGATTAAAGTCCGCTGATGGTGACATTTCCTGACTGGCTACCCTGAGAAGAAACGTCGAATCATATTCAGGAGACGAAGTTTGGTTATTAAATCATCAAATACCATAGATTCGCGACGTCTCAAACAAGAACGGACGAAGATTTAATATCATTGAGCCATACATTTAACAATACCTTATGTTGTATCATTAAATTCGTATTGTTATCAGACAAATATAAAACAATTTAACAGTACACGAGTTTGTAAATATAATGGCATGTGTTCAAACATTTATGTTGGTGTAACTTTTGATTGGCTTTCATTGAAACACCTGTTACATACATATACAACATGACATAATAATAGTTTCAACTGTTTTTGTTAACCGACTTTATAAGGGGTTCTCAATTCGATTGTATACTTTTTCTCGTATAATTGATTAGTTGTTGCCCGCGCGAATGTCGATTATAACTGCTAAAATATCACCCCGTCAGACGCTGTCGGTTAAAAAGTAGCCTAGGTGTTAATTCAGGGTGCCAGCCAACTCCATCAAAAATTTCATACAGTAGTTAAACTCGGCTGTTTCTAAAAAATAAATACAGCCGCGCGGTACGTAACAGCAATAGGGATACAGCATTTTAATTACATCAACAAAACACCATCATTTCGTCATTGCGACACGCTTGCGACTGTATCATGCCACGGTCATGCCACGACCCGGCTGCGTACAACTCGAGTTGCGCCATGTCATGTCACAAGTCTTCATACCGTTTACATTATTATGCCGTGGTATCCATTGTTACCTACAATCTTTTCCATGTTTTTTGGCTCCTATAATATCAATACAAACAAATAAACTTATTGTCAATGGAATATGGATAAATAGAGAACAATAGATGAGAATGTTCTAATACGAAGTGTTTACATCAAGCTGTTACGAATTTGTTCATTGTAGTCACAAGACGAGGTGGCCGAGAGGTTAAGGCGTTGGACTGCTAATCCAATGTGCTCTGCACGCGTGGGTTCGAATCCCATCCTCGTCGGGATACACTTTTAATGGTTTTAGCTTAGAATTTTAATAAATATACCTAATACATTCAATAGAAATTTGAGAAAATTTATTTGGAGAAACCAAAATTATAGCTTGTTTTTTTGCCTAATAAAGAGATTTAAAATCTAAGTTAGAAGCAATGTTTGCTATCTTTCAGTCAGTTATTAATAGCATATTTTCATAAACTTAACAAGTAAATCTGCATGTAAAAACTTATGAACCAAAATGTGTAAAAAGAGACAACCAGTAACTGTTTTCAACAGACAGCTTGCATCAAGCATGACAATTTTCTAAATAATTAATAATCTTTTCTAATGTCAAAAAGTCTTCACCCGACGAGGATGGGATTCGAACCCACGCGTGCAGAGCACATTGGATTAGCAGTCCAACGCCTTAACCTCTCGGCCACCTCGTCTTGTGTGAGACTGCTCTGTATTACGCACCCACTTACACATCACAGCTGGTATGAACCTTAAGGATCACTTTCAATTGGTTCTATAGACTATTTTCTATGTGAGGGAAAGTCTTTGTAGATTCAGTTGGTTAAGAGTCAAAAAAAACTTTCGTTGTAATGTATATTATACTGTAACTGTCGTAAATATTGCCGCAGTCGACGTTTTGTATGTGGCTATTATTTAAGTAACAGCATGATAATTTTTTTTTCTTTGTTACCTTAATGTATGTCTTGTGAGCAGAGTTTTTTTAATTATTTTTTTTTCTGAATGTGAATCTATTTTAACAAGTGCACGCCTGAGTAAAAAAACAAAAATTGTTTATTCAAAATACGCTTCTAAATAGCAGTTTTCAAAGGTCAAATTATGCATAGCACCCCATCGCCCTTCATCGCTTCCTGCGCTCTTGCTATGGAAGAAGAAACGATGCAATAAACCCCCCAGCAGCACGCTGTCATTTATTTTACAATAAAATAAAAACATACAAATGATAATTAATGATAATATAGGGAATAAGGAATCGGTTTAAACCCTTTAATACTTTAAAGTTACCAACTGTTTGCTGATAACAGTTAAAATCACTATACGGCACTTAGTCCATACGGCTTAGAGCCTGTTTTTATGGTGTTCCATATCGACTTTCTTTAGATATTAAAGAAAACCCAACTATTATAAGTTTCAAATTCATACATTTTTTTAGAAATTGTTGATTTACAAACAAAAGTGTATCCCGACGAGGATGGGATTCGAACCCACGCGTGCAGAGCACATTGGATTAGCAGTCCAACGCCTTAACCTCTCGGCCACCTCGTCTTGTTGCTACAATTATGAAACACAATACTTCTATAGTAATATGTATCTAGTGTTTGAATAGGTGTAACTGTAAATTTATAGATATAAGAGCGCAGAACTTTGGCAGTGTCTTTAAGTAAAATCCCTTTTGAATGATAAATGGTTTGTCACATGCTATTGAACACAAGAAGGTATTTGACCAAAAACACTAATTAGTCATTTAGATAGATCTCCAAAGGATATGTTTAAAGGACTAATTAGTCTTTTTTTAAGTTATTTTTTTCTATTATCGCCTTAAAAAAAATGAAGACCTGTGAGTTGAAATCTCGTGTCTTTTTACTACCAGGTAACGTTACTAACCCCCAGTTTATACGATACACCTTAAATATTTTTTCTTAATCTATCTGACGGACTAATTAGATTGTTTTAATATGATACTTTACTTTCTGCATAAGTGTGTTGTAATAATTTAATAATGACTTCATAGTTTAAATGAGCAAAAAATTTATTTTTCTTTCTTTTCCTTCTTTGAACGTAAGTTTTTAAATATGATCAAAATCGATCAACCAATTACAAGATGCAGGGCGAAACATAAATACGCAAGCAATACTAAACATAACCTTACGCAAACTAGTATATTATCAACTTACGGCTAGCAGAAGACAGCAGATCCGGCAGATACGGCAGCTTCTTGATTAGGATGATGCTGTCGAAGCACGACGGCTGCAGGAGGGAGGCCGTCGCGTTGGCCGCCAGTACCGCCGCCATTATGGGCAGGAGGTGGGTCACCTGTGGGTCAATACGGTGGAATTAAATTGGTTCCTATGGGTCAATACGGGGTTGTTAAATGCTATGAGCAATATGTAGGTAGATAGATAGAATATTATTTATTGCACACCACATGAGAAACAGATATATGATATTTTGGTCGTTTATTACTGGTGTTGCATGAATTTGAATTATTTGTAATTAAAAAATTTGAAAATGTTGAAATTGATTGCAAAGTTATCAAGTCCCAATTGGCATTGCTGTCAAAGAATAGGCATTGTTATTCAATGTGGTCTCCTGGCCACATTTCCCGCCATTGACGGAGATGACGACATATATTTTACTTTTCAATTTTTCAATGGTTGTTTTAATTTTCAGTTCTTGAACTGTTTATTACGACAAACTTTGTGTTCAGCTGTCGAATTTTTGGTGTATTGATGTTCTATTGCCTCCTCAGTCTTCATTCAAGTTTTATAGAAATAAATAATGAATTAATTCCAGTAGTGCTCACCTGTCCCGTCATCTCGCTCACGATGACGATAGTAGACACGGTGTGTGTGACCGCGCCTGTGAAGGCCGCCGCACCCACCACCGCGTAGCCGCCTGGGAACATACATATAATTGTTATTTGGTTCAATATACTAATTATAATATTATAATTTTAAAATGTGATTTTGAGGGTTTAATTAATTTATAAGTAGATAAGTTATTGTTTTAGAGGTATATACTTAATGCGTCTGAGTAATTCTTATAGTAGAAATTGATTTCAAAAGGTAAGGATAAGGTGAAATTATTAGGGATTAATGACAACTGATAGGGAATAAATTGGAGGTTTCAAAAGACTTAGACAATGTTATATCTAATAACAAAAGGACATTATAAATTATTGTTTTTACAGGACATTATAAATTATTGTTTTTATTATTATAATATTTACATGTTGAAGGGCAGAATGTGATGATTTACTAAAAAAATTGAATATGAATTTATTAGAATAAGTTTTTTGAAAGTTATTTTTTTTATTAATAAAATCTTGAACTTAATAAACATAATCATCATCTTCCTGCCCTCATCCCATTTTACTTGGGGTCGGCGCAACACGTCTTCTAGACGTGTTGCTTAAAGATTTGGCTATGGTTTTATAGTCGGCCGCCTGCCTGACACTAACCCTCTTTGGGAGTGCGATTGTTGGTTGTTTACCCACCACCATTCGGGTGACCCAAGGTGCTTGGTACAGTGCACTGGGTCTTAAGGTCCATTAGTCGCCTTTTACGACACCCAGTGGAGGATATGGGGTGGTGCTATTCTTTATATCCGGACACCACACGGAACGACGGACGAATATATAGAGTTATTTGTTCACTACATAGCGGTTATTATTATTATTACTAGCCTGAGATATCCCACTGCGGGGCGAAGACCTTGCTACTCTTCTTTCACTTGACTCTCTCAAGAGCAACGAGTGACCAGTTCGGTAAAAATAAATCCAGGTCATCTCGCCACATGTATGTTAATGCATTTTTTTTAATTACTCCCGTCCAAAGCTATTAAAGCCTTGTATCGCGAGGGTTTTATAGACATTCAATTCACATGCACAAAAGGCACACTTTTCGCCGTTCACGCTTGTCGTACAGTGGCACGTGCAAATTCACCTATACCGAGGTCTCTTACCGCGCTCAACGCTCTCCCTGGACGGTACAGATTGTGATATTTTTCCCGATGAATGGAAGAAAATCTTGTCTGTGTGTCTGAAGTACTGCGAGAAGTCAGTGTAATAGCAGTGTCCTTAATTATTGTAATTGGCCTGCGGCCGTTCTAATATAGTAATAAATTAATACAATTAACTCACCAGGCAGTATCTTCTGTATATGCCCTCCATACGCGACCCCCAGCGGGCAGAAGTAGTGCATGACCTCCCCGGTGAAGCGCCCCAGCCCCGCGCCCATCTTGAACGCCGGCACGAAGATACCCGCCGGCACGGGGAGAGTGCAGGACACCAGGCTCAGGAAGAACTGCAGGAGGAGTGGGTAATGAGAAATTAGTTGTAACTCGTGGACAATCAGATGTACTGGTAAAAGGATTTTTTTTTTATGTAAGGGACCATTTGGACCATTGGGAACTGCTGCTACAAAGTATCTACAAAATAGAAAGATAGGCACACACACACACACACAAACAGACACACACGCACGCGCACACACACATATGCACCATTTAGAATCAAATCAAATATCTATTGGAACATAAACAATTTGTACAATGTATAGTGCTCGTTAACGGCTACATTAGTTACAATGAAACTGTCGCAGCCGTTAGCGCCCACCTCCGAGAGGACAGTCTTCTAGAATGTATCTATTGTTATGTTTTTATTGTTTAAATTCTGTTTTTTTTTTTACTTTTTATATTATTTTTATGCATTTCTTTTACTATTATAATAATGTAATTGAAGAACGGGGTTACCTACCACAAATAAACCTTTTACTTATAAGGAGGTCTCTACGTAAGGTAAACTGTAAAAATTGTTATTTCTATTATTATTTAATTTGGATGGATTATTTTCCACATTCCTCTACTCCCAATCTACACAGATACCCTGCTATAGTAACCAATTTCATTTTCATTCAAATCACCAATGCCAAGATCTTGTATGTATATTTCTATGACACAATAACCAATAGTAAATGTAAATACATTTGTTTAAACATACGCTAGACAACTATCATAGGTGTGTTGTGTTTGGTTCTTATAGCAACAAGACGAGGTGGCCGAGAGGTTAAGGCGTTGGACTGCTAATCCAATGTGCTCTGCACGCGTGGGTTCGAATCCCATCCTCGTCGGGATACACTTTTGTTTGAGTAATTTACAAAAAAGAAAAATCTAGTATTTACTTAAATTGAAATTCTTACTTATTTGTGATTTTTAAATATATAGAAAGAACATGATTGATCTTAGTGTTTTTGCTAATAGGAAACGCTATAATTATTAATATTTTCAGCCACAATAAAATAGTTTTGAACAGAAACTCAATAAAGGGCATAAAAAAGAAAACTAGCTCATAGCAGGAGAGTATGGGGTATTCGGCTCCTTTTGAAAGGAAATTAATATACATGTCCGGGCCGATTTCCATAATTGGCGGCTAGTGTTACTATGACACCAGCCTGCTACGCGGGACATTTTTACCTAGTATTAGGATTTAGACATCTTAAACAATTTTTTTCATGCATTTTTTCACGATTAAATATTTTACAGTCATCTAACCAGTTGTTTCAATATACGTTCACTACATGAATAGTTTATAGAACCAATTGAAATTAACCTTTAAGGTTCATACCAGCTGTGCTGTGTAAGTCGGTGCGTAATACAGAGCAGTCTCACACAAGACGAGGTGGCCGAGAGGTTAAGGCGTTGGACTGCTAATCCAATGTGCTCTGCACGCGTGGGTTCGAATCCCATCCTCGTCGGGTGTAGATTTTTGGTATATCAAATTTTAATACGAATGTGAAAAAAAAAATGTTTATTTTTTTTGTGAAGGTGTTTCTTTATGCTGTTTTTTTTATTCAGAACGTAAACTGTTCTTAATTTTAAGCTAATAAGTATAATATTTAACCAGTTTAAAGTAATAAAAGATTTATACAGATTCACTAACTGATTTTCGTTTACACGTATAAACAACCAGCAATAACTTTACACAGCCTAAATCACTCACATACACACACTTTTTTGTCAATTTCCACAGATACATATTTTTTTTAATTCACAAGATTTTTCACCTTGCCTCAAAACAGGATTCTACTAGAATTACATTCAACCACTTTCATACTTCCAAAACCCTTCAACCACCATCAAGAACCTTCATCTCAAGTATCTTCAAAGTAAGTTCATCCCCGCTTTGAACGACATTAACTGAGAGGGTGATTTAATATTGTTATTCTTTTTTTACTTATGTAGCCTGTTTGAGATCTCACTGCTGGGCAAAGGCCTCCCACATTTTCTTCCAAACCTTTCTATCCCTTGCGATTTCTGGCCACGAGCGCTCCGCATATCTGACTAGATCGTCGCACCACCTTCGCCGCGGACGACCTCGACGACGAAGTCCTTCCTCTGGCGTCCAGTGGGTGACGGTCTTTGCCCATCGGTCAGGCTTCATTCGTGCGACGTGACCAGCCCACTGCCACTTAAGCTTGGCTGTTTCTTCTCCAACATCTGCTACTTGAGTGATGGAGCGCAGAGTAGTGTTCCTAACTCGGTCCGTTAGTTCAACGCCTAGTATGCTGCGCTTCATCGCACGTTTTTTGTAAATATGGACGGTGTAAAACTTTGACGATCAGAAATAAAGTTTTTTTTTTATTAATACTCACGATAGAGAAGAAGTAGACTATGAGACAGCCGAAGTGGTCGAGCTCGGGTGTCTGCCAGTGCGACACCACCGCCGCCTGCTCCGCGGAGAGAGAGTCCGTCCATGTGAAGTTGGAGAACAGCGAGAGCACCTAGAGGGGAAGGGGACATGTTAATACTTGGTACAGTCAGCATCAGAAGTCAACACAAACCGATTTACAAAGTGTCATTACTTTTCTATGACATATAGGAATTGGTGCTTAGTAAGTTTTAACTATACCAGGTGTCAAGTCTATTTTGTTACCTAATAGCACAACAATAATTCATTGAATTCGATTGTGTACAGTTTGTTTGAAAATTTAAATGTGTTAATCGACTTTTGATGCTGATCGTACATGATATTTCAAGTATTAGATAATATTTTTTGAGCCATTACGGGTTGAAACGCTCAAGACGTAGGGGGCGGGTGCACGAGTTTTGTATAAGGAACTTGCAAAGCGCTTGGTCGACGGTAGTTTACAAAATGACATGATAATAACAAAGCGTCAAAAAATAAGTCGTCATTTACGTCAATGGCGGGAAACGTGTCCAAAAGACTGGAGGTACTACCACTTTGAATAGCAATGCTAATTCTATGTGTAAAATACAGCCCCGACTTCTGATCACGGGTGGAGTCGACCAAGCGCTTTGCGAGTTCAGATCTCGAGTTACTGTAACTTACTTCATAAATTGAGTTTTAAATGTATACATTAATATAGTTTCTATCAACAATACTTTACAATCGTAAAGACCTCAAGAACATAATAAAAAACTAAAATAAAAGACCATCATAATATGTTACCTGCTCCTGGTTCCCAAGGTCAGCAGCCATGTACTTGCCGATGCCCGGCGGGAACAGGATGGACATCACCGCGAGGGTTATGAAGCCGGGGTAGATGAAACGACTGGGAATAAACAAATAGTGTATCAGTGAAAATAAATATTTCAAATTACGTAATATTTCAAGACTTTCACACAACGCCATCTAGTCTCAAACTAAGCAGAGTTGTATTATGAGTACCAGACAGATGCTAGACGTACTTATGTACTTCTAAATACGTAAATACGTTAGATAAACAACACACAGACACAGAACAAATGTCAGTTGCCCCAGTCAGGGATGGTGTAATTTGGATTGATATGCAGCAGATTTTTTTTGAATCACTACAATTATTTTAATTTATTTCAGGACTCTATCATTCGACTAAGTCGATATTTCATTGAAATAAAATGGATTTGTCAATGAGCATATGTCACAGTAAACATAAGAATAGAATAGTTTAAACATAACATCCATTCCATGGGATCCAATTTAATTAAAAAGAAATACAATTTGTAAAACTAAACGTTTCAATTAAATTTAAAGAAAACGTGAATACTTACTTCTTTTGTAGGAAGTTGCTGAGCGTTTTTGTGTTTCTTATAAATAAGACGTATTGTCTGTGTAGGAACACCCAGAACGCGGCTAGGAGACCGCACACGATCCTGAGAATAATATAAACATACACATATTAAACGGAGCAAGTTATTGTATATGTATATTTTATGCTGCCTATATTATGTTAGGGCTTGACGAGATTTCCATCCTAGTGAAGACCGAAGTACACTATATTAAATAAAAAAGCAGTAGTTGGGTTAGTCAGTAGTGGGTTTTTCTTTGGTCGGAATCCAATATAACCCCACGACGTGCCCTCGGCATGGGTTGGAGCCATTAGCGTTTCATCCCGAAAACAAAAAAAAAAAAAGAAAAAGTTTTATCTTTTATTTCCTAGCCTGTAGTTTGCCACTGCTGGGAATACCCCCCCCCCCACCCAAGGCCTCCCACGATTCTCTATCTTGTGCCGCTGCGAACCAGTCCTCGCGGTGTATGTTTAATTCATCCTACCATCACTTTCTGGGCCGGCCTCGGCGGCGCCGTTCATCTCCTGGCTTCCACTGTGTGGCATCTTTCGCCCAACGGTAACTTTCTTTACTCTTATTTTTTACCATCTGGGGCCATTCGAGTAACAAAAAATAGTCTATAGCAGGAATCCACACTCCCGTCATATCTACTACCTAGACATACATATCCGGGTAGAGGTAGTATCAAGAATCATATAGCGTGATTTAAGCTCACCCCAACAGCACGAAGACAGCGAACTCCTGAGGGTCGAAGGGAAAGTCCTGCGGCAGGTTGGTGGGGAACAGCGGCTTCACTGTCGGCATAGCGCCAGACCACACGGACAGTAGGCGGAACATCTGTAATGTACGTAGAAAAGGATGTTTTAGTGGAATCATAAAAATCATATAAATTTGACAGGCCTGTTGGTCTAGTGGTCGACTGCTATATACTCAATACTCAAATATTTATTGCATTCCACATGTTAGTTTAGGTCTTATATTACAAAAAGTAGTTACAATGTGGACCCTGTCGGGTATACGGGTTCGATTCCCACCCAGGACAAATGTTTGTGAGATGAGCACGATCATTATTTGTTCTGTTTTTATCTATAGTATGTATGTATTTAGAAATATATAAGTATGTTTATCGGTTCTCTAGAACTCATAACACTAGCTACTTAGTATGCTTAACTTGAGACTAGATGGCGTTGTGTGAATGTTGAGAAATATTCTAGTGATATGACTGTTGAACTGCCTCTGGTATAGCACTCAGGGCCACTCACCACTAGACCAACAGGCCCGTTTAATGATATCACAATGGTTCAGATATTGTAATTACAGGCTTCGTGTCTATAAATACATGCTTTACTAAACTTGTAAATTAGAAGGTCATACACATACAATGTCAGTTCCGTCTCCCAATAAATTAGTATCGTCCAATTCAGTTTGAATTTCTTCATTAATTAACGTTGATGAATACGCGCAGTTTTAGTATTCACCAGATGTTACTAGTTGGTTTATTAATATGCTAATCAATTCAGATATTTTGTACTGAAACCATCTAAAACTGTATTTCTGTATTAAAATTCTCCCACATCACAACCATGTTTAAACACTGCCTCTGACATTTTTCAAGTAAGCAAGTATATTCTGAAAACAAATGGCGGGTCTTCCATGCTAATTTTATGCAGCTGATAATATTATTTTTATGGTAACTCATATTTTTAAGAATAGTTTTAATTTCCATGCACAAAGAAAAAAATATTTATGATGACCATCTTATGGCACCTCATGGCATACTAATCTTGTTTTTTATTGATAAAAGAATATATTTATTTTTTTCTTTATTTTAAGGGCTTTATCGCTTGGCGATAACGTCGCCCTGTAACATCAACTTAAAAAACTTACTTACTACAACCACAAGGTAGGTACCTACTTACAACTCACTTAACTATTTAAAAATAAAAAAGCCAGTTTATACAAGTTTCTGGCCTCTACCGATAAAGGAGAAGCCAGGATGGCATTACACTAAAAGAATATATTAAAACGATATACTTACAATAGCACTGCAGCAAGCGGCGAAGAAACCGCGCCAGTAGTTACGGACAGCGAAATACGTCGTCGTTACTTCTATTGAGAACAGGACACCTGGAAAATATACAGCTTATTTAGAGTACCAAAAAACAGATTAAAAATTAGTAATCGCTGAGAATTTACAGAGATGAATGTCCTTTTTCTTCATTATCATCATTAAAAACCATATTTTGTGTCCCACAACTAGACAAAGGTCTTTTCGAGGCTGCAGACTATTATATCCTGAGCCACTTCAGTTTGGGTTTTAGAGGCCTATTTATAATGTTTGTTTAGCTATCAAGTAAATTTATGACCAAAAATCATCAAGGGCGAATTTTGCAAAACCAGACCAATCACTCAAAATTTGGGTTGGAGGGTCTTTTCTAGACCCTCCCAACAAAATTTTGATGATTTTGAACCAAGCTAGATACTATTGGACTATACGGTGTTCCATCACTCATAATATACGTTAGCATAAGTTACCTCCAACGGGTGCAGCAAAGCACGAGGCGACGCCCACAGCGCAGGCCGCGGCCAGCATCTCGCTGGTGCGCGACTCGTTGCTGTAGATGCCTTGGAACGTCGTCACCAGCTTCGACAGGAGAGTCGCTACCATTGATGCTATGTGGACTGATGGGCCCTGGAAGTGTGGGAAACGTAGGTAAGATAATGATATACTAGACTTTAAGTGGTATGGGAAAACTAGGTAGGTCAAAAATTGGTTTTTCAGCTGTCGGGTTATCAGACTGTTAGGTAGGAGTAGTTTTAGCACGCTTCGAGCACCGCATGTAATTGTTATATTGAACGTATGTGAAGGTATCTAAGGTTTATATTAAATTGTAACGTTTTTTCTTCCGCTGCGTCTTCAGCGGTGTTTGCAAGGCCTTAGTAAAGGGTCTGGCTAGTTGGGAACCAAAGAGTAGAGTATTGATGCCTTGTCTTTCAAATTTAAAAGTCGCTAACTGCAAAAAAAATACATCCTTTTATTAAGCGATTGTTTTGTGGGGGTTATTATGCTTACTATGAGGTTTTTACACAGAACTATGATGATGTCGTCCTGTTATCCCTCATCAGGGACATAGGGCTCGCAGAAGATTTTTCCACTCCTTTCTATCTTGAGCAGCAAGTTTGATGTCCTTTCAGCCGAGACCCGTTGAATGCAGAACTAGACCTCTGTTTATGCGTGATGCTTTACTACACTGCCTAAAACGGTGACTCGAATCCTTAACGACATGAGTCTTACTGTGTATACTCCTATAGTCTTAACTGAACAGTGAAGGGACAATTAGCGATTTTATACTTTCGCGCCTTGTACACATATTTTAGACGACAAACGGGACTTATTCGCGATATAAAACGTTATTTCTTTTCTCCCGACGTTTTGATCGAGTTGCACCGACCGTGGACACGGGTGGTCAGTCCACCCGTGACCAGTTTGGTGCATTTTATATCGCGAATTAATCCCGTTTGTTGTCTAAAATAAGTGAAGGGACAAGTAAGATATAAAGGCAGTAAACTCACTTCTTTACCAAGTGGTAGACCAGACCCCAGTGTGGCAGTGAGACCAACAATCTTCGATATCATGGCTCTATACGTTAAGTATTCTTTCAGGTGAACTCCTCGGAGGATGGTCTTCATTTCAGGAATACCGGATCCTGAAACACATAGGTTAAGAATGTGAGGTGAAAACAGATTTTGGTTTTAAGAGGAATTATGAAATTGGGGGTAGTTTTAATCTGGTAATGTTTGTAGTGCTACCACTTTATGTTTTAATTTTAATCCTATTAATAATAAGTTTTGCAATGAAAGTAATTACTATTTCGAAGAACATTCTTGGATTTCCTTGTTAATAAAAATATATTGCTTCATAAATCACATTAACTACTTTGTTGCTGAAAAAAGAAATAAAGCCAATATTCAGTACGACTTTTCCTTAATTTGAAGATAGTAAATTGGTCAATCTATAAGATAATTGTGCTATGGTGAAATTTTAAGAACCCAAGAAATAGGGATATTGGAATAATAATCCAACATTAGGACTATTAAATGCAAAAGGAAAATATATTAACGCCCGTTTTCTAGAACGACTTGTAAAGTGACATTATAAAATTTTTATTTGTCTTTACTAGTCACTTGGTAGTCTTCTTTTACTATCTATTATGTGATATTGGAAATTTTGGCTTAAAGAGACACTCCTTATAAAGGGGACTCAATCCATACTAACGAATCATTACCCTTTTTTTTTGTTTTCCGGGGTAAAACGCTAATGGCTTCAACCCATAGAACAAAATATGATCATGCACATCACACAAACATTTGTCCTGGGTGGGAATCGAAACAACGACCACCGGTATAGCAGTCAGGACCACTAACCACTACACCAACAGGCCCGTCACAAAAAAATAAAAGCATATATTACCTATACTCTGTGCAGCGACTATGTGCACGAACCCAGCGGCGAATAATATGAGACAGACGGGCAGTGATACCCACGCCACGTACTGACTGAACGTCGACGTCGCCAGGTCGTTGTACATCCACATACGTGCTGAAATATAGAGGAAGAAACCGTCAATAAAAAATAAATAAATATTAACATTCACACAACGCCATCTAGTCTCAAGTTAATTATACTTAGTAGCTTGTGTTATGAGTACTAGACAACCGATAAACGATCAAATATAGTTTTCTGGACATATCTGCTTATATATTTCTAAATACATACATACTATAGATAAATTACACCCAGACAGGGAACAAATGATCGTGCTCATCACACAAACATTTGTCCTGGTTGGGAATCGAACCCACGACCTCCGCTATAGCAGTCAGGGTTACTAACCACTAGACCAACAGGCCCGTCGTTAATGCTATGCTACTACTTATGATAGTTTATTTTTTTTTATTTTAATAAAGAAAACTCGTCCCGCATTAAGGAATTGAATCCTTGTATTGCGAGGGGTTTCACGGACATTCAATTCACATACACAAAGACACAGACTCAGAACAAGCATTTGTGGAACGCACAAAGTCTTGTCCTAACCGGGGATCGAACCCTCGACACGTTGTGCATAGTGTCAATTAGCGTGATGACCTATACCACTCTGCTATCCGTGCAGTCAATATAGTTATATTTACTCTTGAAAATGTTACTGAATTTAAAAGTAAAGACTAAGTTTGTATTATGAAGAATTTTTCTGTCTCGTACATGAAAACGCGTACATGAAAATGCAGAAATGAAAACAGTGTGGTGTCTTAATTTGTCACTTACCTAGACATCTTTTCTTACTTTTGTAAGCGTGAAAATACAAGAAACCTTTTTAATTAGGCTGCCATCATAGGTGTAGAATGGAACTTTGAAATCAGACAGACTACTATCACGAATCAAAGTAATATTATTACAATTAAGCATGACAGTGCACTAAAAGCGTAGAGCGGCATCTCTCTTCCATAATTGCAATAATATTACTTTAAGAGATGATGGTAGGCATTTATGGATGACAATATGAACTTTTTAGACAACAAACGGGACTTATTCGCGATGTAATTCGATCAGTCCACTCGTGACCACGATCGGTGCAACTCGACCGAACCGTCGGGACAAAAGAAGTATCGAATTGCATCACGAATAAAACCCGTTTGTAGTCCAAAATTATTTTAGACTACAAAATACACAAACTTTATATTTTGGCAAAATACCTATGTGTACAAGTCGCGAAAGTTTATAAACATGTAATATGAACTTCTTTCTAAACCTAGTATCAAATATAGTCTTCTAGCCATCTTACCATTCTGGCAGACAGCGATCCCTCTGTCCATGGCAAAGTTAACGACCGCCATGATGATGCCCAGCAGCGCCAGGAACACCCAGTCCTCGCCGAGGCGCGCGAACGTGTGCCTCCACACATAGCCTGCAAGAAACTTTACTTACGTGAATATTTGGTATTCTGGTTAAAGACTTGAGGGTAAAAGAATATATGAGATTAGAAGTTTTCCTATGATATTTTAATACGGGTTACATCGGAATTATTTTACTTGTGTGGTTTAGCAAACATTCAAATTCACTTAGCATAAATATTTATGGGTCACACAAATCGATCGATACCAGAAAGGTGACTTGTTTACACCTTTTAGCTATCCGTCATGCAGTCAAACACGTTAGGATATAAAACTTACAAAACATACAGACATACACCATACAATCGTTCTTCTTGGTAGAAGGAAAATCATTGTCTTGCCGAGGGATCCCAGGAGCAAAGAGAAGATAAAAGAGGACGTCTAAAATATCGCGGGACCAATTACCGTAGGCCTAAGTTGGCTATAGTAATAATAATGTCAGGGCCGATTTTCATCCCCGGCAGCTAGTATTACTACTACACCAGTCAGCTACGCGGGACATATTATAGTGCACAAGCGTGTGCTAACACAGGTGCACTCTCTGTTCCTTTACTCTCATAGTCCGATGTGACGGCAATCCGACACGATCGAAGAGAGATCAGACGCAGGAACTACATTTTTACTTGCCTTCCGAAACACGGAAGCTGTGATATTGATTCGAAAAGTCGGTGTGCCCCGTGGGGATCGAACCCCCGTGGGGCTATCACAGCTTCTAAAGTAAAGGATAAAGGAAAGAGGGACTAAAATACAAAATAACAAGAGACTTCTCTATCTCTTCTTGTTACCCAGGAACCTTCAATTCTACTCACCTAGTACTTTAAAGAACTTCCCCCTTGGTCTGTGCTTGCCGCTAGCCTCCAGCTCCTTCTGTCGGAGCTTGTCGTCTTTCCGTCTCTTCTTGCGCAGCCTTCTGAGTCTTCTCGCTTCTTCTCTAGCCGCTTCGCTTAGGTCGCGTTGATAGCGACCATACATCTGTAAAGGTTTGTTTAAGTTAATATTGTTATAATAATGAGATGATCCTGTTAATACAATTTCTGAGAACGATACTTTTTTTTGTTATTTAAGTAAGAACATGGATTGCACTGATGTTTATAAATCAAATTATATAAATAAATATGTATCGCTGCAACGTAGTTTTATTCATGTATTTAAAGTTCTAAAACATTTTAAAGACTAACATTAATAATTGCATTTAAAGCAATAGTTTATATGTACAAAAGGTAAGGTTAACCCTATGGTAAATAAAGTTTCCTTTCTCATTCCGTCTTTAATCCAATCTAATGTACCCATCCTTTTCTATCTTCCACTGGATGTATAATACCCATTTCTTCTACAATTACATACAGTATTATCACTTACGAGTATTAGCTACAGAGATATCCCATCTTCAATAATGTACTTAATTACATATTAGAGCTTCCTACATCCTAACATCTAGACCATAGTTAATACAGCAACAATTAATACTTTTACAAGGCACTAATCATATCAAATTACGGTAAAATTCTTTCAGTACTCCCACGTCACTTGTTAACGATGTTCAATGCCAATTCGTTTATCAATATTTTGATTAATGTTAAATCGTACAACACGATTTAACGTAATGATGAACGTTCGTTTTACAATGTATTCAAGATGCGTGAATATAATGTTTGTTTGAACTTTTCAATTAAATTTCGGGCTTCTAATAATACAAATATTTACTCAGATCTGATGAACGACGTGTAAGTAATAATAATTATTTTAATAAATATTAATTATTAAACTGGTTTGAGGTGGCGCTGGACAGAAATACGTGGAAGGACTTGGGGAAAGCTTTTCCTCAAAAGTGGGACACAATAGGCTAGGGAAAAAAATGTTACATATTTCCTTATTACTAAAACTAAAAGCCCACAAAACTGTTTGAATCGTTTGTCTGTGGGCATGACGACTGAAAGTTGTATACTTATTAATAAATGTTGCTTTAAGGTTAATCGATGTATTACTAGAACAGTACAGCCCTTCGTTGTCGAGGCAGCGAAAGTCTTTCATACCTAACGTCTTGATTCTCTTAACTATGGAGTACCTATGTACTTATAAACCTCCATAAATTCGTATGGTGAGAATCAATCGGCCTTAAATCAAGTCACTGGATGTTAGCTCTTGTCACGAGAGTTATTTACAAAGGAGACCTTCTCAGTTTTAACAACACAGCTATTACCTTTACATAACATTAAACATACCACAACCCTGCTTCCCTTCTCAACGATCTCTTCCATTTCTTGAGTATTCATTTTGATTTAAATTTAATAACTACATTCTTACAGCTTGTAAAATTTGCCCTTTTCTTAAACTTTGTTGAATCAGCTTTCAATTTCACCAGGTTTAATCAAATACCGTATTTCACATAAAACTATAGTCTATTCGACCTCCCCAGTATCAATTAATAAGACTAATAAAAACCAACTGCTTATTACTAAGATGGTAAAAGTACTGAAATCCTAATTTGCGCAATACTGCCTTGAATCCGGTCCGTGTTTGCAAAGTTTATCAGATTATCTCTTGTGTTTAGCGGAGATAATAAATCGGAAAATATCAATATTTGCCCTCCTTGTCCTCCTCCTCCTCTCAAATAGTTCCATTAATCTTATTTCGGTGAGGTCTCTTTGCTTAATTAATCTTCAAGCTTAAAAATTAAGGGGTCAAAGTAAAACAATATTGATTGTGTTTGGGATACTTTTTAAAATTTTTGTTCCATCCTACGTTATCTTTCTGCTGCCTAAAGACGGAAATCCAGATCCTTTGATAAAACTAATCTCGTAATAACCTAAAAGTTTTGCTCTCTGATTTATACATTCAAATAAATACAGAAATATTAAATAGTATTACGCTGGAGTACATTTCAATAAGCATAATAAACTGTAAGGGAGAAAAGAAATATCGAATTATATCGCGAATAAGTCCCGTTTGTCATCTAAAATAACTGTGAGAAGAATTACTGGCTTTTCTCTGACACTCATTTCATCACTGCAGGACCTAAAAACCTTCATTGTCAAACTAACGATGATGATGCCGCTATATCTACTGCACGTGATATAATTGCATTGTCACGTTACATAACGTCAACCGAAACTAAATATTTGACAGACTGAACGCGCTAAGTGGATCACTTAGCGAGTATTGGCATTGGCGTGGTATGAGAAGTAAGACCATGAGTTATTAAGACGGATATGGTAAGGCCAAGAGACAAATTCAGAAAGTTTGTAAGTCTGGCTGAAAAGTGGTATAAAATGCTAGCTTTTTAGTTAGAGCTAATTACAACTAATGAAAAGAGACGCTTTGTGGCTGAAAACAGATCCTAGTGCCGTGAACTTAAAGAGGCCTATGTCCAGCAGTAAACTGCGATAGGCTGATGATGATAATGCTTTGTAACGACTAAGATTAATTTACACATAAATACTTAGTAGTTTCACGGTCGAGTAATGAACTTGGGCATTCATCAATGGTACGCATTCAACTTTATTTATTTATTTATTTATTTATTTATTTACTAAAAACTTAAATCTATCATTACAGGTAACTTAACCTAATGCAATAGATAAGACAAGACAACAATTACTTAAATCTAGGAACTAATCAGTACTTTCTATTAACTTATAATTCTATACGTAGTTCTAGTGAAATCATTCAGTGTACAAGAGAATATGTCCATTTGCTCGGCCACCGTATTGAGCGTACGCAGGGCCCGCGTCAGTGGTGCCCGCTGCAGCAAGTTAGTGCGCGCACTCGGCACCGTCAGCATCTGTGGCTTTCGCCGCCTACCGGCATACCCGTCCGGTACATTGAGGTTTAATTGTAATAAAATTTCCGGGTTGAAGATTTGGCCACGAAAAACTTTAAACAAATATACTGCCAGTGTTACTTCACGTCTTACTTCTAACTTGAAATACCCCACCATACCCAGAACGAAGAGAGTCGGGTATAATAAGGGATAGCCGGGGTATATTTTATACATTTTTAAATACATAAATCTAGCGAATTTATTTTGAATCCGCTCAGCCATAAACTTATATTTATCTTCACTGGGTCCCCATATTACAGAATTAAATTCTAGGTGGCTTCTTACGAGAGCATCATATAAAGCCCTCAAAGCCTTTACATTATTAAAGTCATTTGCCTGTCTCAACACAAACCCTAAATTCCTGTAAGCCTTATTACAAATATTGATGATGTGTTTCTTAAAACTGAGGTCTACAGAAAAATTAACGCCCAGGTCTCTCATCTCAGAAACCCTTGTCAGCGGCTCTCCCTCTATATGAAAATGGTAATGACTTGGGCTGCGCTTTCGCGTGAAAGACATAACTGAACATTTGGAGATATTAAAATAAAGTTTATTATGCGTGCTCCATTCGATAACATTGTTGAGCTCACTTAGTAAAATTTTGTGATCAGTTATGTCTCTCACTATACGAAATACTTTCAAATCATCTGCAAATAGAAGACATGATGCGTTCTTAATGGTATCAGGTAAGTCGTCTATCATTAATATGAACAGAAGAGGACCCAAGTTACTCCCCTGACTCACGCCCGATCTCGTGAAATAAGGCTCAGAAAGCTGCCCTCCACAGTCAACAAACTGGCGTCTGTCCCGTAAGTAACTAGCAAAGAATCGCAACGTTTGAGTCGTGAAGCCTTTGCCAGCTAGCTTAGAGAGTAATACGTCGTTGTCGACGGTATCGAACGCCTTCCTGAAGTCGAGGTAAGCGACATCTACTTGCAATCCCGCATCCACCGCAGGAACCAATGTTGCCATAAGCTGTAATAAGTTGCCAGTAGTGCTACGGCCTGGACAAAAACCGTGCTGAGCAGTAGAAAGATAAGACTTTACCTGGTGATATATACTGTATTGGATAGCTGCTTCAAATACCTTAGCGGGGGAAGAGAGGACCGCCACAGGCCTATAATCACTAGCATTAGGTCCACCACGTCCCTTGGGAACTGGTACCACCCTTGTGAGTTTCCAGCGCTCCGGAAAGTGTGAGGTATTTATACAAACATTAAATAAATGCAACAGTGGTTGAAGCAGAACCATACGGCAGTCTCTTAGTACAAAGGGCGGTATACCGTCAGGTCCCAAGGATCGCTTAGGCGGCAGACGAGTGAGCGCCCGGCGCACCGCCGCCGCGTCCAGAGGACGGAGGTGAACATACGCCCCACTCGCCGCCGCTGTGGTACTCGCTGTGGTAGCGTCTAAATTAGCAGGTTCCGAGTTGTACACTGAGTGGAAAAACTTAGCAAATTCATCAGAACATTCCTTTTGAGACAGATTTTTTCCGTTTTTAACTAACTTATATTACTAACTACATTTTATTCTGAAAGATTTCATTCTTCATCATTTCCCTGCCCTTATCTTAATTATTATTTGGGGTCGGCGCAACATATCTTCTGAAAGAGATCGACTAGTACTCTCATCTAATCTCATTTAACAAATTTTTGTGTTGATCAACGTTTGAGAAACCAGGAGCAAGTGACTGCTCATTTGGGATAGAATACAAAAATAATAAGTAAACTCCCAAAGTTAAATTAACTGCAAAAGATCCTCAGAAAGTAGGTAACCCCACATCAAAAGCAAAGGAATTCAAACGACGCAGTTCATAACTCCAGTAATCAAGAGAAATCTGGTCTAAAGGGGACATAAACGGATCCTAATAATACACGTTACGTCGTGCAACAATTAATACTGCAATTAGACCGCTGGATACGTGGGAGGCAAGTATTTATAGAACGTCTGTAGGTCTGTCTGTATGTATACCGGGAATATTAGAGACACCAGGTTTCCGATTACCACGGTCACGTTTTTCTGTATCAATTTTTGTTAATGACATCATGTCAATATTGTGGTACCAAAAAATTGTACCTATCTTATTTATTTCAGCTACAGCTAGGAAATGCAAAAAGTATAGTGGATAGAAGTTTTTGTATTCTAACTGACGGTAAATTGCGTTTTGTTTTTTTTTTGTTACACCCAAACGTTTGCCTGTTGATTTGGGCGTAGACTATTGTAGTATGAGCATACATATTTTATTATAAGGAGGGATAGAAGTCATCTTACTAAGAGAGTTATGAATATACCTCATAGTGGATGACCAAAATGTTAGATAGAGAGATAAAGGGAGTGTGTAAAAGATGATATTAAAAAAGAAAGGGATGAATTAAATGACCAAAAAAAAGGGTGGATGAAAGGAAAAATAAATCTTGGACTCCAAGTAATTGGAAACAGGATACAAAGATAAGGAATATTTCCATTAATTTAACATATCAAAAATTCACTGAAAATCGCAAGCTATACAGTAATCTACACATAAATATGTGAAAATCAGTGTCGAGTACACACTATAATCTTAATCTCGGCAAACACAGTGAAGGTTGTGTTAATCGTTCACGTGAATCTCAACGTACACGTAAGTAGCGTTATCTAAATCCGTAAATTCTTCCGTATATACGGATTGTTTGTATTTTAACTGCAAACTGTTACCGGTTACTTTTATAAAAGTCTGATAAGTATTTCTACATAGATGGTTTGTTTGCTGCGTTTGTGTTTCTCTCTTTCCAAGCTATGCTAGGGTTGGATTCTAGTCTTTTCTTCTAGAATCCCAGTGGAAACCCTCATGGATTATCCTCCGTGGGGGACTTTACCAGCTAAAATCACAGGAGCGCAATCATCTGCTTATGGCCGGGGGGCATGGGGTTTGATTTCGCATTCATTGCACTCTTTGATGGCTCGGATTTTAGTTCTATCCAATTTAGATGGAGATCGTATTTTCGGCATACACACAGTAATGTTGACAATAAACTAAACATTGACGAAAATACTGTGTGTGGGCATTGTCAATATGGAGCTACTGAATACCTGACCTCGAAGACCCATTTTACTGTGTATGTTGGAAGAACCTAACATTAAAATTTCAATGGTATTTTTTTCTGACCACTACCCAAAACATTACCTACTTGTGTTTTCGTTTGTATGTTTTTTCATGAAGCGACAGAGTCCAATTTGATTTTGTATATGTAGCTAAGCATGACATTCCAGGCATATCTAGTTAGACCTGCTATTTAATTATACACAGCTTGTTACTCCTAATTGAGCGATCGACCTAAATATAGTTGATTGTTCGTTTACTGACATCAATTAATGACAAGTGTCTGAAAAATCTACAACTCCCAAACATTGATAAATATTTTTTACTAGTTTTCACCTAGTATTTGAATGTCGTAAAAATTTAACTATAATACAAACTACCATTTTCTGTTTTTACGATGTTAAGTGTTCATGAAAAACGCGATTTGTGAATTAGTGGTCACGTTACAATACTACGGCATAGGGAATTCCTCATACGTAGTGAGTATTATTCAGTCACGAAAATAATGAGTAAACATTTTTTTGCCTTGAAAATTGTGGTAAGTATCTATAAGTATAAGATACCTATATGAAATGTATAAGAGGTCACTACACTAACTTGTTCGACTACATGTATAAAGAGTACTATAGGTTACCATGTCAACCACCACTGCGACATACCACAGGTTCGATCTCAACATGGGAGAGTCAGTTTTTAATCTTGGATTTCTTGGTACCGCGATACATTAAACATGAAAATATAGCGATCCAACCCAGTGAAGAATAAATATATTATATAATTTAACTGTCTTCCTCTAAACTCAGCTCAATTGGCAGTGAATTCAAAAAATCTACAGAAAAAATGAACCTCAGACAGGACTCGAACCTGCGACCTGTCTAAACCAGTACTACGTTAACAGCCTATACGCAAATTTCATCCATGAATGAATAAAACATAAACATTGAATAAGCTTTACATAAGACGAGCAGCTAAACTTGTTACAGCAAGGTTACAAGAAAACTGCAAATGTTCTGCGTACGCGCATGTCACGTCATCACGCGGTGTCAGTGAACTCTGGCAGAAAGCACTCTGGCAAAAGCGTTAACTTGCAACCCTGACTATATAAACAGTTTTGATAACCCTGATATTAAATTAAGCTAAAATATGTAGCAGGTCAAATAAATAAAAAAAAAATAGTAGTTTAGCAGCTCGGCGAAACTGTTAAAGTTTAAGCTAAGGTTAACTGCCAAGTTATGTTAATGTTTTATTGAAAAATCTTTTTGTCTATTCGCCCGCGTGGATGTCGATTAAAGCTGCAGATTAATAACCTTGTTTTTCGCAGTCGGGTAAAAGGAAGCCTATATGTTTATCCGGGGAGTCAGCCAAATTGATTTAGCCGTTTAAACTTGAAGTAGTAACAAACATCCATCCATCCATTCATACATACGACCTTTCGCATTTGTATTATTAGTAGGATATTTAAATTTATCCTTTACACATCCCTAATGTTTGATGATGTTTATGTTTTAAACAACTGTTATGTTTCAGACCACAATCTAAAAACAAATATTAGTTGCAAATAAAGAGGAAGTACACACAAGATTTAAATCACTCTATTAAACCTTAATAATCCAAGCCATATTCCAGCGGATACGAGATAAAATCTTACTAATTAGATCTCACACGGATTCGCACATTTACAGTCAATTATGTAGCCACCCGAGTTGATATAAGTCACGAGGGATTCTGAGGTTAGTAACTATAGACTTGGTTGTTCTGTAAGCTATTTAATTGCTATATGTTCAAGTGAAGTCGAAGAATTTGTTCATCTGGTTGGGCTGGAACAACTGGTGCGAATCGGACGTAATATTTTGTATCGGATAGATACATTTATGAGGAGAGATGAGACTTGAGGGGGGGATGATGATGGGTATGAATGTCGATGGATTTAGGAATAGGGGAATAAAATAGGGGAGGAAGGGAAAGTCTAAAGAAAAGATGAATGGATTGTAACTCTGATTTGATGATTGTGTGGAGGTAAAAAGCCTATATGTTAGTCAAGGGTATATCCTAAGTCCATACCAAATATCTTTCAGATTTAGCTGTTTAAGCGTGAAAGAGTTACACACATCAATACTTTAAAACATCGATCTATACTTACAAACGTTGGCATTAGTAATAATAGTAGGATTATAGAGTACATTTTTTATAGACTTTTTAAATATGCTTACATTTCAAATTAAGTAGCCTCGTTAATATCTTTATGAAGATGGTAAATATTTGCGGATAAACTTTTGTTTGACGTCATAACATAGTAAAGAGAAGCTTTATTTAATTTGTAATGACGTAAAACGGAGATTGTATGTGTAGCAAGATGGCGCGATGACAAAGAAACGAATGTGAACGATTTTTATTTATGCTGTTGAAATAATTTAATAGAATTCTAAATTTATTCTAGAAAAACTGAGGTATTTTAGTAATATAAAAATGTTTCCTGGTTTAAAATGTCTAGACATTATAAAATAATTTTACACATCTAGATAAAGTATGAATAACTATACTCACCTACACTTATTATAACGTGAAGTACATAATAACATGAATCGATAGGTATCCATTACACATAAAATTATTGGGAATCACGACTTATAATAGGTACAATAATTGTTATATTACGTAAGAATGTTCTTCTCATAAACAATATTGAAGTTTCTGCATTTATTATTACATCTACTTGTCAATGTAAGACTGTTTTAATTAGCAAAGCGGCACACTACAGGGAAGCCGACGGGCTGAGGACTGGAAGAGTCCGATGTACGTCACTAACGGCCGAAGTGAGCGTGTAGTGAAAGTTCCTACGCCTGCCAGGAGAAGAAACCTGCCAATCTTGCATGGCGGCTCAAGGCCTGCCGGGGGCGTGGTGAATGAGAAAGCGAACCCCGCACCCCCGGTCATGGGCAGATGAGGACGCTCCAGTGGTTTTAGCTGATAACAGTCCGGCACACCCCCCTCCTCAACTTCCTGACGAGGGACAGTCCATGAGGATTGATGAAGAAAAAAGAGAGTAGAGATTTCTGTTGTTTTCTGATGTTTCATTTATATAGCTGTTGCAGTGTTAGTTTAAAGGTAGGCCCTCTGACTTTATTCTTCCTGACCTAAAGCCAACTAAATTATTAAAAATCAGCGTAAAAAGCGCAATCATTCCAGTCACATCTGACATTATTTAACGCAAGGCAAAACCCCTTCTTCTTCTGGAGAATCCTAAACAGCAGGCTAAGTCATACCGTTCCTTAACACAGGCAAGCATAAGATCAAGCTGTTTCCGTAACAAACGTAAAAGTCAATTTATTTCATCCTTTGAATAATAAAAAAAGTAGAAAACTTTAGTATATACTATTTGGATGCCTTTAAGAATACCGCCAAGTGTATTAATATAAGAAACAATATCGTTTTGTATAGTTTTCAAACATTTGTTTTGACTGACAGCACTTTTGTCTTGGAACGACGATTGTACTACCTAAAAAATTGGAGGTAAGAGTGTATGCGTCTCGAAGACTAAGGGTTCCGTAGAATTTGTATATTTTAATCTACAAACTAAAAAGAATGAGCTGAGAAGAATATTTGGTTGCGAGAGATACAAACATCATTCATTCATTTACAGCAGAGTGAAACCATTTAATCTTTTTCGCCTAGCTAGGAAAGTATAATTTGTACCCTCATTCTATAAATTCTGTAAAATTACTTCTGAGCTTTTAAATACAATTGTTTATTTATTTATTCTTTATTGTATACAAACATTATGCAGATTCTTCAAAGAATAAATTTGCTGTACACAGATAAGAATATTTAAAAAATGAATTTTCTACCAGCAAACCTTTGAGTGATAGAGAAACTGGGTCTTAAGGAGATATTTAACTGATTAATTGTTCTTTATTATCTGATAGTTGGTTTTAAAGATTAGCTATTTTAAGCGAGATCTTAGTTTTATGACTTTTCCAAAAAAACATTTTTAGAATAAAAAGCTCAATCATTCTAACTACGGAACTCTAAAAACGTCGGGAACTCCAAAATTATATAACACCACAACGTATTGAATAGCCACTGTATTCAGTCAAAGTATCTATTATTAGCTGTTACATAAATAGAACAATGTTCTTTCATAGCTATGTATTGATTTCTGTGGTTTCGCAAACAATTTGCTCCGACTTATTTTATCTATAAGTTGACCACAAAGTAATGGTATCCTTGATTTTTCCATTCTAATGTAATGTCTTTAATATTGTAAGTAGTTACTATGAAGAAATCTAATTTACCTACTTCTTTGTACAGACTATGATTTATCGAAGAGACCATAACTAAGGATTTTTTAGCCCTGAATTTTTCTCCTTAGTTTGTATGGGGGGTAGTTCCCATTCAAACTGATAGAGATTCGTAAATATTCTGGCATCTTTAAAGATTAAGGTGTTATCGCCTTTCCTTTTAGAATATTTTACCACACCATTTCCCTATTATGCACCTACTTCTTGTTTTCTCTTCACCACCCTATGGTTGACTGGTAGAGAATGCCTCAAATCATTTGTCTAAGGAAGGTAATTTCTTTTACTATTTCTACTTCTATAACTCATTACTAAGACCGGTGTAGCAGAAAATTTTGTATCTAAGGTGGTAGAAATTATTACAAAATATTTTCTCTGCGAAGACACAAAGACATCATTAGTTAAGGAGTAATTTTCTAACTGAGTCACTTCAATCAAGCACAGACCAAGTAGTTACATTACTTTTGAGGGTAATCGCTGTTTCGTTCCCACAGTCATACAAAACTAGCTGAATTTAAGTGACGATTACATTATCAACAGGTCTTGTTACCGGACGCTTGTCTTATTATAACCTAGGCATCAGGTTGCTGACTACCTAACTGTGTAAGTACCATGAGAAATTGTAGAAATTGTTCGAGAATTTATAGAAGCGAGATGCCGCTAGGCGCTGTATATAGCTGTCTCGCTTCTACGTCGGAAGTCTCTTGGTTTTAGCTTTCATAATAAGAGCGCCGGTTGCTATTTGATAACTTTTGAAGTTTTGACAGTGATCAAAACCCAAACCAAGATAAAAGGATTCATAATGTTTTTGCCGACGTTGCGTCGAGATCATAAGTGCTATTGGTTTCCGAAACCACTCGGTCGAACCCCAGAAATACGCGTGAGTCAGCCGTCAGTGCCAAATGAATTTGAATCTAATGTATACCTCTTATAGTGGATAAATTTGAGCACATCTTCAATCTCCTAATTAGACCAAGTCTTCTCCAGCTCTTAATAGCGCATAGGCTCAGTTTCGACCGGACGTAATGATTCCCAGTTATCAAGTTGCACTGCGTGGAACACAACACCTGTTCAATTCAAACCATTACACAATTGTCCCTGTCGTGGGAGTAGAGGAAATACCGTCTGATGAGGTAAATTTCACAATTACTGCAATTGGCATGCGTGAAGACGGGAGCGAAGCTTAGTGTTGGGTTTCAAGGGATCATTTTGTCCTTAATGATGTTAATATTACATAATAGAGTTATTATGAGGTTTCTAGTTACATTGTAATGTACTTTTGGCTTCGTTTTAACGGCCGTCTCTTTATGGGGAGTGGCCTTGGCCCAGTGCAGTTTAGAGATTTTTATAGGCTGGTATTGTTCTTGTTTTACTTATTATTTCCTACTACTATTGTATAATAAATGTCACAAAAATTCATCATAAAATGGTACACAATAGTGACTCATATATCCTCTTTTTGATCTCGCCAATTCGTCGACCTCACCTCGTTAAAACGAATTACAGGTACATTTCAATCGTCAGGATGAAACCTGTTATTTTTCTATTAGCTGCTTTCATTGCGTTTTTGACAGTTTCATATGCCTTGTGAAAACAGAACAGAACTCCTTTCTAACAGTCCACTATTCACTATTGTTGGTACACAATGGTGCATGGTGGCTACCTTACCGCTAATAATACTACTTCTCACAATAAGGAGAACACTATTTTCTATCAGCAGATCGTCTTTACAATTTATTATAAAGGAAAGGTTCTTTATAACACCATAACAACTGACCTAGGTTACTGCAACCGTTGCATCGACATTAACCTTAGGCGATCGCGTGCGGGATGACAGGTTGACACTATAGTTTATCAGCTGTCGTAAGCCGTCTATCTTGGGCAGACAATCAGTCGTTTACGTGAATGTCCGAGGATGTCCGCGTTTTTCAGATGTTTTGTGGCAGTCTGCCTATTTGTGCAGGATTTCAGCGTAATGACTGTCAGGGTAACTTAGTTGAATATGCATCGATTTTAATGGGGTATGAAATGCTAAGGTGGTGAATTCGTAGTTCTTACACTTTCATATACTCAAAGCTTTATTGGCACTCCATATGTTATACAAGTGGCACTTTTTGCAGTCTAGAGAATCTATATGGATCCTATAGGGCACAGCTTAAAGAAGTTTAGCAGTAGCTATATACTTACGTGCTTTGAGTTCATAATTTTTATACGCAATCTTCTCTACACCGTGTTATATTCTGATCAACATAAGATTATTTTTTCCTGTGTAAGTAGCTGAGTGGGATAGAAGATTGTGGAAGGATTTGGGGGAGATATTTGAAGCAGTGGGGCTAGGACTAAAAAGTAACTTCTGCCCATAACCGGAGGACACCAATTATTGTGACTTATTTTTATGAGAACAGCCACAACTAAACCAAGACAATTACATACCAGTACCATAACAAATACAACATAACTATTTAGACAATTTTACCATAAGTACCAATAATTAACTTCTCAAGTATTTATCATTAACTAGATCAAGTTCAGTTCGGTATGACAGTCAATGGGAAATTGTATTCGCGGCGATTAGCATAATGTTTTATTATTATAATGTTATTGTTTTTCATGAAGTAATTAGTGTTGTTGTTATAAGTAACGAGGTTATGTAAAGATGGCGGGATTCTGATGTAATGGTAACAGCTGGCATTGTTGAAATAAGTTAAAGGTGTCGAGGCACTGTAGTACAGAAATTGAACACTGATTGTAAGAGTGTGTAGTCAGAAATAATTCCGATATTAACTTAACTCTCGTAGTTTAATTTTGATATTTTCTATTTTATAAGTATTCTAGTTCGTTTGGTGTAAGATACAAATAAATTTGGTTTGTTTTTACAGTATTATAAACGTAAAGATAATGAAGATTTCCAAAACGGTAGCAGCCACGATATGACAGGACGAAACGCCTTTTTTGTGATTAGGGATAAAAGAAGGCCTTTGCCAGGACAAAGTAAAATTGATTTTATATATCTTACTAGCTGACAGCTGAGCTAAAATAGGGATAAAAAATAGATGTTGGCCGATTCCAGAACTACTGAATGCACATACAAAATTTCAAGAGAATCGGTCTAGCCGTTGCGGAAGACTACGCTTACTAACATTATGTCACGGGAATTTTATACCTAAGATAATATCCTAAATAAAATTTCAACGTTGTTTAAGTAATAAAATAACGAGTCTACTCACTGTTTGTAAACAAAACCAGCACCGATCACGAGTTCTCAATAACAACATTACACTCGCGAAGTTAATTAACTTACTCGTACTTAAGTAATTAGTCTTGCCCTTTGATTTATAATTATCACTTTCTCTAGATAGCAGTCATGTGATGTGATTATTTATATCAATATTTATACGTTTATTGTTGTTTTAAATACGTCATGTTTGATGTGGATATCGGGTCACGGGTGGTGTGAATAAACTGTAGGAAATGCTTTGGTAAATACATTTTTTTTGTGATAGTACAAAAAAAAAATCTCTGAGTCACTAAACAATGATTTGGTCAGAATTTGGGGATATATGTAGTTCATAGTGAGAGATTGATTTTAGAACCAACAACAGTCGTAATAGTCGATTTGAAAGCTGATTCTATCCAATATTAGGCTTCCAGAAAATGAGGGTTAGTGCCTTTAAATTCTACCATAACATATTATATTAATAACAAGAGTATTCCAGACATCATCACCGTCACCATCATCAGGCAAAATGATAATATATTATACAACCTAAAAAAATATTTTTTCGTAAAAAAAAAGCCTCCAAATAATATTATTACAATTTCTCACTACTGGCAACCCTGTAAACAGAGCGTTAGATTCATATTAGGAACGCCACGAAGTATCAATCATCACATGATCGTTCGCTAATTATCGCCAATGAATAATTAGTGTTCGAAATTCAAATACCTACCTACTAACGCTTTACAAAATTACGTGCGTGTGCGCAATGTTAAGATACAGATTTATTTAAAGTAGTGAAGATAATCGATTTTTGGGCGAATATTTAACTTAATTTTATGTCTACATTGTATAATACTTAAACACGCAAACTACCACACTTCCCAAAACATGTAGAAATGAGAAAAGTTAACAAGGGCACGAAGTAGAAAGAGATTTATTTGTCAATTTATTTACTAAAAATATATATCTAAACTTAAATTAACTGCAAGTTAAAGGCGACTTTTGCAGTATTCGGCCTTCCTTTACACGTTGAGCAAAATTAGTGTGTCAATTTAATAAATACATATTCCACGACTTTGACACAACGCCAGCTAGTCTCAAACTAAGCAGAGCTTGTATTATGAGCACTAAAAAACTTAAAAACGTTCTTATATCTAATTACATACATATGAAAGGCGTGTATGAAGCGATTGATGAGTGTGGATGAAGCTAAAGTGGTATGCCAGGATCGTAGCAAATGGAAAGATGTGATCTCTGCCTACCCCCAAGGGAAAGAGGCGTGACGTTTATGTATGTATGTATGTTCATACATATTATACCACTAACTACTAGACCAACAGGCCACTCATTTAAGTTATAGCGTATTATGCACAATGGGTCACCGGAGCTTACGTGCAGAAAAAACAGCCTACTACCAATTATTTGGGGGTTAACCAAACAGATTGTCCGTACATAACATAGTGATAATAAATTTTGAGTGTTACGATAAAATGAACGCTTTCCGAACCTTGTTTGTTTCGATCACGAGCTTGCGCATCATATTGAGTCATACATGTCAATTGGATTTATTAGTGTTTATAAATTTATATTTTTTTATGTATTAAACGTGCACTGCAAGGGCTGGTTCAAAGCGGCAAAAGATAGAGAATCGTAGAAGGAATTTGGGGGAGGCCTTTGTCCAGCTGTGGGACAATACATGCTAGGAAAAAGACGTATTTGTTTTTTTTTATTTCATTTGCCTGGTAGGTACACGATCTGGCAGTTTTACAAGAGATCATTTTAATAACTGATATACTAATATTTGAATTCAATTCAATTTATCTCATTAATACGGGTCATCATAGCTAACGTGAGAAATAAAGGCGGTTTGTTTAGAGAGAAAAAAAAACCATTTTAGTAAATACAGAATGCCATTTTGAAAATCACTTACTATGACTAGTTGGAATCATATGACCGTCTGTTCGTATATTAGTGTGAGTTAAAATGTTTAGAAATTATTATTAGTTATTAACATAAAAATCACATACATTCAGGTGACTTCAATATTTAAATTAGTATGGAAAATGTCTAGAAATCTCGTTTCTATTATTTTTAGCATTCGTCATACTTTTTGCATTTGTACATTGCGCAATATTTTGGGTAAACCATGGGTAAAATATATTATTTTTACTATAGTTGATGATGATGATGCTAACTATGAAAAGGAAAATGAAGTGTTGACTGAGATAATGAGTAGTAAGGATAATTAGACGAAGTATCAAAACTGGTTGAGCCATTGAAATTGCAGCCAATCTCACTAATAAGAATGAACTTTACATTCAAAGCAAAATGGAGAAACAAAGAATAGCAATGATATAATGGAACCGTGCACCTTGATCATTGATCTGAAATGATTAACATTTCTGAAGTGCCTCTTTGAGCAACTGGAAATAAAATTTGATTCGGTTTGAAAGCAGACTTACCACAATAAATAATAAACATCAGATGTTTGGTATAACAACAATGATTTCACAATAATCACATAAAACCAGTTTAGGATCCATTATGAGAAGAAAAGGGTAAAAAATTGTTTAAGTTCAATTTCGTGTGATTGAACTTATCTAAAGGATGATTAAAGAAGTCATCAAACCTTTGATACAAAGGAACAAAGTAAAGAGGATTTAAAGGAGACAACTGCATCGAGTTTAAAGATAATTGATTACTAAAAAGGGGTTTCATAACTTTCAAGTCATTGCACTGGATTGAACTAAGCGTTAAATATGTAGTAAAACCAATGTAACTTTTTCAAAGTTGTGTACTCTTACTGACAAACAGTGAGGGAGAACATCGTGAAGGAACCTGTATTCCAAATATTGGTATCTGATATCGGTAATCCGCAGTGAGCTAGCGTCATGATTAATGCTCAAACCTTTTTATACGTAGAAGAGGTCTGTGGCTGGTTTATTATGAGTTAAATATTGTAGATGTTCTCTTTTCAATGTAGTCTTTATTTTTTTTTAGTCTAAAACAAGTGGAAAAGTTCCTATTACAAGAGGCAGGCCAAGATGACAGTGGCGGATTAAAACATTGATCAGTTTTTACGGGCCTGTAGTAGTGAGACTTCAAAATCTGAAGCCAAACGGTAGACTGCACGGATATCCGAGTGCAAGGTCAACACGTCAATTACCACTGTGTGCGACGTGTCGCGGGTTCGATCCTAGCGTAGAACAGGAATTTGTAAGATTCACAAATGCTTGATCTGAGTCTGGGTGTGTTTGTGCATGTGAATGAAATGCCTGTAAAACTCTCCGCGATGCAAGAATTAAGATTATTTATTATTTTATTAAATAAAAGATTAAAAAAATATAGGAAATAGAGTTCAATACCCTTATTAAGAAGATCACGAGTTATTTAACACATTGACAGAAACTCACGTGGTCATATTAAGATCAATCGCTAATTAGCAACGCAAACTCTTTCCGCCATATTTGACAAACACAAACGCTTCGAATTTGCTAAATTAGTTGTTGCTAATTTACATAGAATTGTTTAGCGATATACATGTTTGTATTGTGAAAATAATTTTAAAATTTTGTGCTTTGTAAAGAAGAAATACTGGTATGGATCGAACTGGGTATCTTCATTGACAAATTGGCAAGAAACAGCTAGATCAGGATCGTTGGAAGAAAATGAGACATTTGTCCAGTAGTAGGACCGTAGAGATAGAGAATATATTTTAGTACACCCCTGTTTCTAAACTGGTTGAAAGACTATTAATTCAGTTTCTAAGCAATATAAGTATTGATGAGCCAATTTGACATATTCACTTCTTAAACGACTTAAAAAAAAGAGGTTCGCTACCCGTCGAAATTTTTTTTTTCCATATTAACGCTACATAATGATAGATGAAAAGGGCATTTACTTCCCTTCCTACACTATCATTTGCACCCTCTAAGAGTAAGATCAATAAACAGATCATTTAGGCTTCAAATTTCGTCAGAAAGAGTTGAAGAATCATTGAAACGAAGAGAAAAATTACTGTTTACTCTTCACCAGTATGAATGGACCCTACCATTCATACATAATAATATTAGTGAATACCTAGACTCAGTCTAGGTCGTAATCCTGATATAAGGATGAGTAATACATTCTTCGCTAGTAAATAGTAGTCAGCTGAGGGAAGCGAGTAATAGCAAGATGGTGGGTGTTCACGCATGCGCAGACGGTACTACAACTGCCATGCCGTGCAAATAGCAATATAGAGTTGACATGATTTTGCAAACATTTGAGAATGGGCTGAATATTGTAGGTTTTTAACTATAGGGATTTTAAGGCGAAAGTTAAGTTCTATCTCTAAAATAATATACAAAAGCCTGAAACACTTTTCATGTACGAGGTACAAGGATATGGGCGAAAATTACTACAAAAAAAAAATACGTTAAAGACAAATAACGTAAGTCATATTTGCTATGATATTGAATGAAGTAAAAATGCGTAAGAGTATTCCGTCATCATCAATGATGCACTTGCCACCAGAGATTTGATAACATATCAAAAGGAATTTTACCAAACAAATAGAAATGATTTACTGTTATAACTATAAAAGTATTTACTTAAGCATTTTTATATGCAGCACGTCATTTTCTTAATTAATTTATGGAGTAGTATAAAATTACGAGTGAACTCGTAGTATTACATAAGAGATTATCTGGGAAGGTAAATTACCACGTCAAAAAAATTGCAAGAAAACAAAAGTGGAGAAAAGTTTACAATCTGAAAGTGAACAAAGTTTATAGAGCTGACGTCCCTCATCATATCGAAGGGATTTAAGAAAGAGGAAGGAAATTATTAAATTCTTTGAGCTAAGGATCAGATTTTAACAAACAGGATCGAAAATTCTTGGGAGCTTGGGAAGTTGGACATAACGGCTTCCAAGTTGGACATAATCCTACTCTATGATCTTTGAGGGTTGAAGTCGATCAAAGTGGGGTAATTCAAGTTTCGTGATTAGAAATGTTGACTTACCAAAGTGCTCAAGTAGCTGTGTCCGATCTCATCCTCGGAAGTCTCCCCGGAGACCAGGGACTGTCGCTTCCACTTCATGGTGACACTGACCAGTGATCACATTCGAATTTAAACACTAGTCGGAGCTTTGCGCGCGAGTCGGGGTCGAAACTGGTCGAAATTTTCTTAAGTGATAGTCAGGGTAAGTTTTGGAAAGGTATTTGAGTTTTATGGGAATTTTAAGACTTAATTGTTTGTGAGGGACTTGTATCTTGAAATTGACCAGTTCTAAGAGTTGATAGATGTATTTAATGCGTTTATTTTGTTGATAGATTTTGTTTTATATGAATGAAGTAAGAGTGAGTGGTATGGATTTGTTTGTAAAAGGATTAAAAGAAGTTTTTTTTTTACTTTAGATTATTTTGCTTTCGTCAACATAACAATGTAAGAGGAAGTTTGTTTTGATGCAGCAACAATTGTTTGAAGGAAAAATATTATAAATGAATGCCTTAATTATACCATAAGTTACTTAATAAGTTTCACAGTGTAAAAAAACAAGCGAATTTTACAAAATGACTATAATTAGCTAATGACTTGATTATATTTTTTTCTGTTCTCTTATCTAAAGGGTTTTGCTAAAAATAATTGTTAATGAGATGACAATGATTGATAATTATGAATGTATGTGAATTATCAATCATTTTGATAAGACTGGTTATCACTTAAAAATAATTTCCACCAGTCCCGAAATTTTCACGTCACTTAACCAGAAAATATTTAGCAAAACACCGAATTTATCCCATCCCAATGTAACTTTTTTTTTTTTTCGAAAAATTCCACATAAAAATTTTGTCACTTGGAAAACCTACTTAAAACTTTTTTTTCGTATTGTCAGTTATTTTTTTGAGTATAGTTTAGTTAACGGGCGTCCGTCGCGTCCAGGTGAGGCCGACTAATGAGATGCGATGCTCCCGCGCACATCTGAAGCTGAAAACTAAAGCCGCGTGCTGTCTGCGCAAGAGTCGATCTCGAGTTGTAGTTGTAAGGAAACTGGGTGTTATTAACTTAATTGTAAACTTTTTGTAATGGTTTAGCGTGTATATGAGTTTATATTTTATTTTACTTAAGTTTTTATTATAACACTTGCTATACAAAAATATGTGAGGCATCTACCAACCAAAATAAGAGATTCCATATTGAGAAACTCTAATTTTTTCGATGTCGGTTAAAAAGATGTAGGTAAGTTCTTTTTTAATATTTTTGTTAATTTTATTGTTTGCTGTTGTCATCGGTACTTAAGCACCAAAAACTGGAGAAAAGACACGGGATTAGGTTACGAAACTTATGTGTATTGTTTTTTTAGTTTTTATTCGAAAAATGTCAAAATATGTATTTGGGTTGTAATGTAAATTAACATTTATGATTATGATGATCCTGTAAGATTTGTGTTTTGGGATTTTAATTCAATAACACCCAATCACATGACAAAAAATTTTAAAATAAAAAATAATACTGGCAGGACAATCACATCAATCTTTTCTTTTTTAATAATTATAATGACGTCATCATTTGATTTATGAAGTTCAAATGCCCTTTCCTTGATAATCAATACTATTAGTGATTAATAAAATTTAATTAATACAATCTACGACTTCTTTGTAACATAAGGTGATTGTAGTCTTCATTAGCAATAACCTTTTGAGGTAAATCAATGTATTTTTAATGCTTTCGTGCAATTGCAGCTAAGCCTTATTTTGTACAGGTAAATATATTTGATTATAAATAAATACCTATCATTTTATGTACAATATTTGTTTATTATTGTTTATCTAAATTATTATTACAGTACTCATTTTAATTAAAATCATTTTATTGCAAATAGGCATTTTATTGCAGGCATATGTCGTAAGCTGTACCAGAATCACTCCAGAAATGTAAATAGAAAGAGAATAAATTTTGGTACATTACTCTGAAATGTATACAGCTTAATGACCGTTTTCCGGTACTGAATTTATTAAAATATCAGTTGCAATTTAGTTCATGCTGTAAAATGGTAAAACCCAAGCATTTTCTTGGAGAAAATTTTCCAAAAAAAAAAGGTCTTTGAGTAGGTACTACGTTTGTTTCCAATTTTGTTTTTATTTTTAGAGAAAAATCACAAACAGAACAAAACAAAGGAGAGTAGCTTAAGGAATTAATATAACAAATTCAAGCTTTTCTTCCATTTACAATATCTTACAACATCATCATCAATACAAAAAAAAAATGGAGTAATATTTCAAAGAAAATTTCCAAAATCTACATTATAATGTGTACACGACCTAAGAAAACTTGTAACTATCATTGCCTCACACATTACCACAGTTTGCTCTAACAGTTAGTGCGTCCTCCGGTATCGATAACAATAACGTTTATCGATATGCACAACACTAATCACTCGATAATTGCGCTGTAATAGCTCTAGTAATGAAATCACGTTAAATTAGTTCCGTGAGTTTCAGTGGTTGCTAGGGTGGATTTGTTTGCTTAGGTGTTGGTTCATAACTAAGTTATTAGGATAATCGGAACGATATCATTTCTGAATGTAGTTTAGTGTGTAATTAGTCAAAAGTCAAAATCCAGTAGTAGTCAAGGTCCTGTTGGTCTAGTGGTTAGTGGCGCTGACTACTAAAACGGTAGTCGTAGGTTCGATTCTCACCCAGGACATTTTTTTGTGTGATGAGCACGATCATTTGTCCTATGTCTGGGTGTAATTTATCTATAATATGATTGTATATAGAAATAAATAAGTATGTTTATTGGTTGTCTAGCACTCATAACACAAGTTACTCTCGTATGCTTAATTTGAGACTAGATGGCGTTGTGGGAAAGTGGAGGGGTATATTTATATTTAGTTTTTTGTTAGGTAAAAATCTAAGTATTTGCGTGTTATATATGGAATCAATGACACTATTCACGTCATTTCAAGATTAAAATCACTTGCGTCACATACGATAAAGAAGTTTTATAATCATCTAATCTCTTAAACTTGTTAAACATTATCTTGATAAAATATGCAAGATGTCAAATACTACTGCAGTAGTAAACTGATTTATGTTTATAGACCTGTTAAAATACACCTTTCCTTAAGGAATGTTTTCCTGTATCTAGATAGGTATTAGGAGCCAGCGTACATATATCAAAAACAGGATATTCTAGTTCAGGCATGTAAAACTCGGATTTAAGCTTACATTTAAGACTCCATGTAAATTATCAAGTAAAAGAAAAGAGACAGAGTAGCATATACACTTGAAAGACACCACACAGACCCACACACACCACTACAGACCATAAGTTCACAAATGTAAGCGAATAATTATAACTAAAATCACGCATACTCGAATATCTTTCTTTTAAACCAGTATAGGTACACTTTATAACGTTTCTTTTAAAATCTGTTTTTGAGTTACACAGGCATAGAAAATCAGCTAAGTGTTGGTTTGAAAGTTGGCTGGCAGAAAATGCACGAAAGCCCGCCTTTGTGCTTCAGTGTGCCGAAAAGTATTAAATCATTATTACAGAGTACAAAACAAAGTTGCTTCCTGCGTCTGTCTACCCCTATGTGTGCTTAGATCTTTAAAACTACGCAATGGATATTGATACGTTTAATATTAGGATGATTCAAAAGGAAGATTTATATGTATAATACATCAGTATTTCACACGTGCGACGCTGAGGTGGGTCGCTACTAAGTAAAATAAATTGATCCAGTGTAATTGCTATTTAGGAAAGGTAGTTAAAAACACATTTCCTCTATATTTCCGACCATGAATTAAGTGTCAATAATGAAGTATCTAATCTATTTTTAATAGAGAATTTACCTTAAATTAAAATGTACAGAATAGCCAATAAAATACATCAGGACATATTGCGAAAGAGACAACAATTATTGATAGAAATAAGCAATTAATTGACTTTGCATCTATTATCTTTGAAATTGTTTTACATAAGGAAACTAATCGATTTCCGATATTGTGACATTTTTAATAGTATATTTCTTGCGTAAGATAGGTTTACTTATGTTATTGAAGTTATCTATGTAACTACTGGATGACAAAAAAATGTAAAACAATAAAAATAAATTTACTTAAAATCAGTTCGACTAATTTGACAGACTTTTTAAATGAGACATTTACTTAGGAATAATTTGTACAGAAAAAAATATATGTAGAGAAAAAAATGATTGTGGGTAATGTATTTTTCATTTGGTTCCCAAATGTTTGTTCTAAATCTATCTGCTATTTTACCTATTCAAAAATATATTGAACTCTTTGCACGGGGCAAGGGTTCAAAAAATCCTGAAGAAGAACACGTTTTTAACCTGAAGTTTTTCAGAATCCCCCTGTTTTAGAAGCTTAGGAGTCAACGACTCAACAGCATTTAAGACTAAGTGACAATAGTACTGCGAGAATAATTCGCGGAAGTAATCGTGTCGAGAATATGACTCAACCGGGGAAACGGGATGTCAGTGGACGTAACACGCGATGGTAAGATGTACTGCTAACAGACAGCTCGGGGTTAGTAGTATGTTATCATTATAATAACTGAGAGAGGCGTATTCATACTTCATCATCATTTCATCATCATCAGCCCGTTGCAGGCCACTGCTGGACATAGGCCTCTCCCAAGGTACGCTACACACTAAACTTCATACTTGTTAAATTATATTCATTAATAGTATATAGGTCCGAAATTAGTCGGACAGTCCCGAAAAATTGTTATATCATTTAAGTATGAATCATCCTCACGAAAGCTATTATAAAAATATAGTAAAAAGTTGTTGTAGTTGTTCCATTTGAGAAGAAGCCGGAGAAAGAGAGGAGGGAAAAGAGCATAAAGTTGACCTCATATTGCCAGGATTGGAATCGCTTTATTGTAAACTTTTACTTGTTTTATAAATCTAAACAGCTTAATCTACTCTTACAGCAAATTGTCACGGCGGTGATTGACTCATCAAAAGCCAATCACTCCACTGTCAATATTTGTGTTATAGTCATTTATTTTAGGTTACATATACACCTGACCCCATAAAACTCGCCATATCAGGAGCATGTCAGTTGGGCGAGTGAAGACGCGCAATCAGGCGCGGAAGTATCGTAGGCCGTGACTGAGACAGTTTTGTGCGAGCCCATTGTTATACACGATACGAGAATCAGGTATTTGACGAAAAATACTCAATACTACAAAATTTTAAAGATGGAGGGATTGTGTGACAAATGGTAGGGCTGTAAAGAGTGTTACTTGAGTGATACACGTCCGATAGGATCGTGTGGAAGAAGAGGACATGCTGCGCCGACCCCAAATAATAATTGGGATAAGGGGGATAAGGGCATGGTAATGATGATGATGACTGTTATTTTTTGTTCATTCCATACGTTACAGAGATGGTAAAAAAACAAGTTAAGATCAATATGTATCATGTCAATGTAATTATTGCGTCAGATTGATTTTTAATAAACATTGGATACGATATTTTTCTTTTATCGTTGTTTGAAAAAACTCGTTGTCGAAACTTGGCACAGCATTTTTTTTCTTAAAAAAAAAGATAAATATTTCAGACAATTTGGAGCATCATGCCTAGGAGTCAATGTTTCAGATATCTAAATATATTTAGGTATATGATATAACGGTTTACTCGCGAGTATTTGTCGGGTTTATACAAAATATATAAACATAGTATATTTTTTTGTCTTTTCACATAACATCACATTTATATCTTCTTTAAGTTTGATCGAATTAGTACAAAGAATACTTATGACTGGGATAAAGGTTCAATATTGACGTTATGTATAGATTTACGTAGCAAAAAATTTAAATTTTAATGCTTTGGCTTAACAAATAAGAGTTTTTAATATTCATAGAACGTTACCATCGCTTGTACATACACATTTTTACTTAAATAATACGAAGTTAGTATCAGTTATCTTAATGCCCTGTCCCTGGCCAACTCTAAATACAGCCCGTGTAAATTACTGTACACCTTAATCCTACCAACATTATAAAAGCGAAAGTGTGTAAGTATTTATGGATGGATATTTGTTACTCATTCACGCTTAAAAAGCTAAACCAATTTGGATGAAATTTGGTATGAAGTTAGCTGACACCCTGGAATAACACAGGTTACTTTATACCCGACTGCAATAAAAAAGTGAATGTTTTACAGCTATAACCGACATTCACACAGGAGAGGCTACAGGACCAGTGAATAATATTTATAATAAACAAAAGAAAAGAAAATGTCGAACTGATCGAATAAAAAATATCGTATCGTACGACAACGGAGACGCGCATCGCCTTCCCCTTACGAACGCCAAATTACCCATTATACTTTATCCTTTGCGACGTTGATGTGAGACAGAATGTCTCTCTGCTGACCATCAGACAGAGATTGTTCTTACTCTCGTTTTAATTTGGCTTAGCACTAAAATTGAAAAATTGACGAGGTTCGCACATTTCGATAGATCGCTTTAGAAATTAAAAATAGTTTAAATGGATTGTCGCGCTGTAGTTGCATGCATACTTTCTTAGATAAAAGAGCATTCATAGTCCTAGAACCAATACAATAAATATTTCCTACAAAGAAGATACGATCAGAGGTAGGATCATGCTACTATGCTAGCTAATAACAAATAACAAAAAATAAATCCTTAGTTATTATTAAATGCCTTTCAAATCTATCATCATGAAAGAAAAAAGTAGACGCAAATGTAAAAAAATATTCACAGAAACGACTCAATTATACAAATCAACATAATTACAATTTTCCTTTAAAACTGTTGAAATAAGACAGTTTCATCAGACACGATTATATCTATCATTCAGTGTCAAGTCATTAAGGAAAGTGATTAAATCGTTAAACGGCAATCATTAAACGAATCACGAATTAATTTGACTATTTACGTCTATCTAGATAATTAAATCAAGTAGCCTAAAACAAGGACTGTGGAATACATATTAGGGATGTACAATTCTAGATTCGGTTATGTGTTCGGATATTTAATGTTATTGTATCGGGTTTGCATACAAATGCTAAAATAAAATTACTTTAATTTATCTTGTTATATTATCGTTAGTTTCTGACTGTTTCGGTTAAGAATACTAGTTTTATTTTTAATGATTTTTACAAGTAAATTAAAACTATTAATAAAAAGGAACTACGCGTTATATTTAAACTAAGCTCCCATCCAAAATTATTCATGCCATTAGGTAAGTTTCGGATATTATTTATTTCGGATACTCGATACTTTCGGTTACGATCACGCACATCCCTACTACATTAATATTCAAAACACATTTAGTAGCAGCGATTCCCTTCCTCGTAGCAAAGGTCACAGAAATTATTGAACACCATCAGTCAACTCGCATAATTCTTCGAAGGAAAGATGTGTATCTGAATATTAAAGTATGATAATTTCAGCCTAGGTGTTAGCAGTTAGGACGTCTGGATTTCGGTCTACAGTTTTCCCTGTCGCGTTTCGATCTGACTGCTAATGACTTCCATTTGTTATATTGAAGGTGAAATTGTTGATAGAGAAAGATTATTAAACAGCGGACCATATATCTGTACTCTTGGTAGAGTTTAATTGAATATCAAAAAAAAAGAAACAAGAAAGAACGCGATTTAAAAATCTGATTTTTAGTGGTCATTCGATTGCCTACTACCCCAGTCATTCCTGACCTAAGTAACCCACAAAATACACCATAATTTACCGTGTTATGGGGAATCTAACCGCTGCTCTACTACTTTATCTAATCTCATTGCAAACTAGTTTTTCCTTAAAAAGACATTTCACAGTTTTCCTCATTTCATTTCCATTAAAATTCAATAGACGTCAATCAATATAATTGTTTCTCAGAGCTCTATATAAATCAAACAGTACATCAATAAAACCGTACGAACGGAAACAATATGCAAATTGCTGGCATTCAACGCTTTGCAGCGAGTACCATTCCCAGCTGATTCACTTAACTAGCTGAGTGATATGACGGGCAGCTGTCGTGATGCAGCTGTCGTTAGATGGGCTAATCGTGTCCACGCTTTAGAGAGATTTGAGAAGTATTTGCTCTACAATGAGAAAAAAATAGCTAGAAAAAATATCATCTTCATAGATAGTTAATTATGTTTTTGTAGTGTCTCTTTTGATATTGGTTTGAAATATCTAATTAACAAGATGACTCAATGTACCTAGTAGAATAGCTAAAATTTAATTTAGCCGGCACTGCTTATAAAAAAATGTTGTATAACATACAAACAATATATTTTTTTCTATCGACTATCATATTGAAGGGGCACGGAACCTGCCTGCCACAGACAGGCGGACGCTCCAGTGGTTTTAACCGGCAAGAGTCACACCCTTTTCTCAACCCCCCTGACGAGGAACAGTCGATGAGGATTTCCACTGGGATACAAAAACGAAAAAAAAAGGGTAAGGTACCTGTGTCTCTCATTTACGTAAGTCGAACTTCAGTCTTGTTATACATATGTGCTATTAAAAGACTTTCCAGCTTATTAAATTGCACCAACATTTGTAAGATCTTGGTCATCAGATATTCTCCCTTTTACATACACACTCAAATGATTGAAGTTTGTAAACAGACCTGCGTCAATGCCTGTCGGTACCACGTGATGCTGCAATCATTATGTATGCGCAGACGCAGTAATATATTGGCGTCAATAATGTAACTCGTTTGAGGCACTTGACTTGGGCCTGATGGGGACGAGATCGAATCTTAGTACCTATATTTTTCAGTACAATAAAGTACTTTATATTAGCATTCATTGTAGTACTTTTGCTTTATTTTTAGAACATCACAACAAATAAAACGTTTGTCTTCTTTGACTATAAGTATTTTGATTTTGAATTCTAGTTACCGAAAAGTTTTTCATTGGACAAAAAAGAATTAAAACCTTTTCTTACATGAACCGATATAGCAAGTCTGATACCCAATGCCCTAAATTCCCAACAATGAGTATTTGAAAATAGATCTTACGATATTGTTGTACAATTGTTGTTTGGAGAGCCTAATAAATATGCTGATGCTTTATTTTTCATTAAAAAAAAACAAAAAAAAAATTCAAATAGGGCTCCATTCAAAATCAAAAGGATTTTTTCAAATAAGGCTACAATGTAGCACTTTTTGGAACATCAGGTTAGGAGTTATAGACAGTACACCATCACAGCACGCTGGCTTTTCAATAAATACTGATTTAAGAAATAAATAGTTATTTATTTATATCTCATAACATATCACTTTCTTTATCCCCATTTGCAAGTTCAAGTTGGGATGCTTCATTGCCAATTTATTTCAGGGTCAATGTCAAATAATTAAGGATGTCGTGTCTTTCGTCCCATTGTATTGTTCCAAGGGGAAACACTAATTAATTATCCTATAGCGAATTTTGGTATGCAGACTCACGATGCATTTAGGCAAGGAAAACAATCACTTATTCGATAACTGTCGATAAGTAGCTTAATACACCATGCATAGTGCATACTGGATGAGTGGGTGATCTTGTCTGAATGCTTGGCGTATTGCGAGATGAGTGCAAGCTAGAGATATGTTTTTGTTTTGTTATTTTATTTATTTCGTATCTTTTACACAACGTCATCTAGTATTAAACTAAGCAGAGCTAGTTATCTGAGTAGGTACTAGATAACTGATAATCATACTTATATGTTTCTAAATACATACACATTATAGAGAAATTGCACCCAGACACAGAACAAATGATCGTGCTCATCACACAAACATTTGTCCTAGGTGGGAAATCTAACCCACGACCTCTGCAGTCAGAGCCACTAACCACTAGACTAACAGGCAAGTCGAATATACTATGTTCTGTTGTTTTTACTTTCATAATTTTAATTTACGTTCTTGTTAATGTAAATGGTCTTTGTTACAGTACTTATACTGAATATATAAATAAATACTAAGGTAGCATTTACCATAAATTTATTTAGATCTTTGCACCGGATCAGAATAATATCGTGTCGGAAAAAAGAAGTTTGAATATTTGCGGATTCACATGAATATATTCGTTTTGACAGCCATCAAATCGTATTCAAATATATGGGAACAAGACTCAAGACACGTGTCTCTTTGAAAAGAAATGTCATTTCCATTGCATCGTTGAAGCTGCATTTTTCCCAGGCATAGGTAACGAGATACGGGTTTATATGAACCAATAGTTCTTTTTCTTTTTAAGAGTTCTGTAGCCAAAGGGTAAAACGGAACCCTATTACTAAGACTCCGCTGTCTGTCTGTTTCCAAGCTGTATCTCATATACCGTGATAGCTAGAATACTAAAATTTTCACAAATGATGTATTTCTGTTGCGGCTATAACAACAAATTAAAAGCAACTAAAAATAAAAAAAAATATTTAGAGGGGTCCAGATAATAGTACGGAACCCTACGTGCGCGAGTTCGACTCGCACTTGGCCGGATTTTTTTTAACGACTCCTGCAATAAGGAATTTAATCCTTGTATCGCGGGGGTGTCACAGATATTCAATTCCCATGCACGAAGACACACAGACTTAGAACAAGCCTTTGCGGATGGCTCAAATTCTAGTTCATCATTCCCCTGCCCTTATCCCAAATATTATTTGGGGTCGGCGCAGCATGTCTTCTTTTTCCACACATTTCTATTTGACGTCATCTCGCAAGTGACACTCTTTGCAGCCATATCATCTTTCACACAATCCATCCATCGCTTCTTTGGTCATCCTCTTCCCCTGTATCCGTCCACATTCATGTCCTGCACCTTCCTTACCACGTGATCCTCTTTCCTCCACATGACATGCACAAATTCTAGTTATACTAGATCAATGAATAGTTTATGTAATGCTCAACAAATTCTTCCCCTTAGGTCCTTAAAATACGTTTCTTGCTTTTTCTTTGGCAGAAACGCAAGCTATACTAACTATACTTATTGCAGTCTATTGGACGAGTTCTATAGGTTCATAAAATGCATTTACAATGCAATTTCAAAACACAATAAAAATAAATTAAAACGAGAATTCTTCATTTAACTACAGTATAGTAAATGCGGTTGTTATGAACTAATTGCAAAACTGCCTAGGACCAGAAATATCAGTCACAAGTTAGCTAAACTCGTATTCTCGTACACAATTTAAAATACATTCAAATTGTTCTCAATCATAAAATGCGTATACATGCTATTATAATACTTCATAAATCTTTATCTAGACAACGTGTTTCGGTGAATGTAAATATGTCATAATATAAATATGCCGTTTCTGATTATTGTAATAAGACATCCTGCAAGTACTTATTTATCTAACAAAATTGATCAGCAGATAACTATTTTTATGGTACCTATTTATGAGAAATCAATTGCCCATCCCTAAACAAAATTTATCATCTATGATGACTTATCTATTTGAGGAAAGTCTGGTTTTCATGACTTTATTTTCAGACACAGTAGGATTGACAATAATATGATAGGTCTGTCTAGGATAGAATAAAATAAAATATTATTTCAATATAATGAAGAAGAAATAATACGATGCATAATACACAGGCTCATCACATTTCCATAAATCCTAGACCGTTATTAATCAAGTAAAAGTAATGGATATTCAATTTATCGAAACCAGAAATAATATCCAAAAACAGCACGTAGTTATAAATTAATTTTACGCATCGCTTCGCGGTTGGATTAACTCTATCTCGACCGTGAATTGTGGAAACGACGTGTACTAAGATATTGTAATGTTAGTTAGACATGGATACAGGTCTAACTGGTTTAGTCTAGACTGTGTCCTAGACAGCATGACGGTAAGGATTGCTGCTTAGAAACGTCAGGAAATCAGCGTGCTGCTGGGGAGTTTGTTGCACCGTTTCTTCTCCCGTAGAGAAAGCACAGGACGCGGTGAAGGGTGGGCGATGGGGTGTTGTCTATTAAATTCTCTAATCGGACCCAACTGGAGTCCAACCAACACGTCAGCTCACGATTAAGCGTGAGCTGACGTGTTGGTAGGGTCGCAAATCGAAGTCTTTTAATAACAGCCTGCGGACTACATTCAAGTATCTATATTGCGTTCTCATACTACGGGTTAATTTAGTCAATCGGTTGTTCCATGACAATAAGTAATAAAACTACTTTGTATAAAAAAAATACATATTTCTTTATGAATATTATGAACCAGATACAAAACATTAAAGGTAAATACCCTAGAGATAAATATCCTGCTAGAATATAAATCACACACTAATAGACTTAATAGTCACACAAACAAAGTATTTAATTAGACAATTCTGAGAATATAGAAACATATTGTCAATTTCAAGGAAAAGAGACGTATCAACAGGAAATTCGTAAAAAAATAGGTTACTAAACTAGCGAGTTTAGAATTACGATCTTAAAAAAATTATACAACTAATCAATAAATATTGTGTCAAGGATACTATCTAAAAACTGGTGTTGGTATTGCACCAGTGTTACTAAGTAGATGCTGAAACTGGTATGTTACCTAAACGACACATTGCCCGTTCCTTCTCTGTATGGGAAGACGCTTTTCCTCAACAATGGGACATTAGCAGGCCAGAAAAATATATTTTTTTAAGCATATTTAAAAGTTTTGCTTATTTAGTATCTAACCAACAACTACAATTATATTACTTCTCTACAGAGATCACTCCCAAATTACCTTATAGCATTGGATCTAGTTTCTGGTCTAGATAGAACCAGTAATTATTTACGTATGTAGCTAAAACAAAAAAGGTTTTAATAATAAGATCTGTCTGAACTATAAGTATGCGTGCAAATAATACATTAGACTTTTTATAGCCGTATCGGAACAGTTGGCCAAAAAATGTAAGACGTGTAGTTAATTCCATATAATTATAGAGAATCTGTTTCGTATATAATAATCATATAATTTAATGATTTTAGGAGAGGGGAGAGGCCAAAGAATTAAGTTCCGATTTGTGTCTAAATCGATACAAATAAGGCCAAACTGATTGATTAAAGTAAGAAACATAAGATAATAGTGTACGATGCTAAGCAGGAAAATTGAGACAAAAAAAGTAAATGTGTAATCAAAGGCTATGAAAGCTTTGCAAAAATAATTTAATGTAGTTGAAGGTAATTTTAACTAACGTAAATAAAGAGGCTGATCGCGCTGACAATTAACACGAACATATTTTTTTCAAAATTCAAGATCAATGCGGGAAATTGATTAAACATCCTCATCATCTTCCTGGCTTATCCCATTTTATTTGGGGTCGGAAATTAATGAAACAAAAATCAAAATTTTTTATCGAAATAATTAGGTACTAAACTATCTTCATTGTGTAACACAATTATCAATGCACTTACATCTTAAAAACCAATAAATTTCTTTAAAATCCCTTAACAAACCACTCACAAATCAAAAAAGAAACACTAAATATCAATTCCAAAAATAAATAAATAACAAGACAATTTAGTACGGAACATTATTAATGCAATCTTTCGACTCACGCGCACGCACAAAACTGATGCAAAGTTGACTAGTTATCTAAAATAAGGAACTAATTAGTATTATTTATTATATGCGATATAGGGGCTCCCAGGAGAGATGCACTACAATCTTGTTGTTATAACAATTGATAATTTATAATTGTTACTGTTTATCATTGTTTATTTAAGGGGTAGAGGAATGTGTAGGACATGAATGTGGATAGATATAGGGGAAGAGGGCGACCAAAGAAACGAAGGATGGATTGTGTGAAAGATGATATGGCTGCAAAGATTGTTGCTTGCGAGATGACGTTAGATAGGAATGGGAATAAACTTGTAGCCCCCATGGACTAGAAACCATAGTTTTGCAAAAACCTTTGCAGGATTTTCAGAGATGGATCCATAATTGTTGCTTGTTGCTTGGGGCTTGATGCTACTGCTCACTTATTGTCTTAAATATAACAAAGTAGCAATAGTAGACCCTGTCGAGCACGAAAATAATTAGAGAGAGGAGGAAAGCTAGTCGTCAACTTATTCTGATACCATTGATTGAGTAATAAATTCCTCAGTGTGTATAATAATCATTGATCACCACGCTAGCTCACTGCGGATTGACTTTCAGATTTCAATATTTGGAATCAATACGAAAACATTAAAAATACTATCATTGGATGGAAAAGGTAAACTCCTTGTAAAACTTAGACACTGTTCTTTAAAGAAAACCAAAGCGACATCCATTTAAAACGCTCTACATAGTCCACAGAGACATTAACATAAGTATTTATCTGTAGGAACAATAAATACATACATTGACAATAACCCATACATATTCATGTGTGTATTTGCATATTCTTTAAGTAAAAGTGTAGCGACAGATAATGTAATGGGTGATCTTTTGAATGGTTTAAGGTCAGCGCAGACATTGGTTTATTATTTAAGCCTTATGTAAGATGTAGGTTCTATTAAGCTAGCTATACCTACACGTCACGGTATACCTCCATTTTGTAGGCAAATGGCAATAAAAAATAAATAAAGGTATCGAATAAGCTAGAGAAATGCTCGCAAAGGATATGGATTAAGTCGGTTGTTAGGTATCCCTGAGAGCTGAGATGCGGACCCGACCAGATTTTAAGCCTCTCTTGATTTTTTTTCCATACAGAATTGTAGATTCTGCATTAAAAAAAAATACAAGTAGGTATATATATATTTAAGAGTGAATCGCTGCGACTTCCAAAGTGAAATGTTACTGAAAAGAAAATTGTCACTCGCACCTTGTTATAGTGTAACTATAGAGTAAAAGCATACTTCATAACAAAGCATAACTGATTAATCTGAATAAATCGACAGGCCTGTTGGTCTAGTGGTTAGTGACTCTGACTGCTATACCGGAGGTCGTGGGTTCGATTCCAACCCAGGACAAATGTTTGTGTGATGAGCACGATCATTAGTTTTGTGTCTGGGTGTTATTCATCTATAATATGTATGTATTTAGAAATATATAATGGTCATCAGTTGTCTAGACTTATAATACAAGCTCTGCTTCATTTGAGACTATATGGCTTTGTGTGAAAGTCGTGGAATATTTATTTAATATAATTTATCGATACTAAATACAAATATAACGAGCTGTATAATCTTAATCGCAGCAAACATGTAAATCGTAAATGTTTTGCAATCTCAGCTGTGCGGATGACGTCAGATCAAACACTACCGTTAAGACCGCATGCGCTTGCGCATGCTATTAATTAAGATTCTCTAGGAATTATGTGGTCTTAAGGTAAATGGTATGTCTTGCACACTTGAGGCAGTAAGATTACAGTTTTCAAACCATTATTTTCTTTTCTAATAATAGTGTAATTGTCATGCTGGCATTGGTGGCCTAGCCAGTTCCATATAAGGATTTTTAACTAAGAGGTTGCAGGTTCGAATATATCCATGCAGATAATATGTTAAAGTTACGTTTACATAATATGGGTTTATAAATCTACTTTTCTTCCAGATTATATTAATAGAGGCATTTCTTAATATTCTCATATTGGTACTTTTAACTACCAGTAGGTTAATAATCAAGTTACCATTAAAAAGCATCGTAAAAGCTGTATTCAGAATAACAATAAATAACAAAAGAATGATAAACGATACTTTGAATATGTATGAAGAGTTTTATAAACAAAAATTGGTTCCAAAATTGCTAATCAGTGGCAAATTTATGTGTATAATGCGTTTTTAATGCACTACTTAATACGAAGCGAGGTCATTGTGACCTTGATTTGATGCCGACAGCTTTGTTCTAGATATAATAAACTTAAGGAAATGTATTATTAATATTATATATTGTTAAGAATTATGTGCTCTGCTGAGTAGTAAGTATAAGTGACTGAAAACAGATCTCGCACAAGGGTGCACTCGGAGAGGCCTAAAATGTGTTCTGCATTTTGATCAAAGAAAAAAGAAATCAGTTTCTTTTATCTTTGATCAAAGTAAATATGAGTTACTGTTTTATCCCACTTAGTATGCTATCTTACTCTTACTTACGCTAATTTATTTATGCTTGTTCAAAAAGTAACAAAAAACTTTCTTTAAAGAAGTCATATTCCGAAAAATGTGTTTAGTCTTTTATCAAGTAGGTAATCCAGAATTCCAGACCAGTCCGGGATAAGCAACCACTTCTTCTTGGAACAATTCCTTTGTTTTTTTTGGAAATAATTAATTTCTAAGCACTATTTCCGACTTTGTACGAATCTTTTACACATTGAACATACCTATAATTTCCGTTTAAATCTCTTGCATCACTTGTACACCAGGAATAGATCCCCAAAAACTGGGGCACTAGTATTTTGCAACGATTCCAAGAAATACATGATTTATTTATAGCGTTCTCTGAAGATACCAATAAAGTTGATTTATAGTTTTAGAAACAAGTATTATCAACGTAAAGTAATTATGTACGAGTTTATGATTTGTTTTTGTTTCAATGCTAATAATATAGGAAATAAAACGTCTTATAGAACTCTAATAATATTGCACAGTAAAATGTCGTGTAATAAAAAATAAATTCGCTCATTTTGGTGAAATTATTGCACAATCGTCAATATTAACCTTACACGTTTTCTTTTTTATGTAGCCTGTCTAAAATCCCACAGCTGAACAAAGGCCTCCTCCATTTTCTTGCGAATCTTACTATCTATACCTGCATCCAACTACACGTATATTAAAAATCAAAAGAAATAGTAGTCATTTTTATAAATCAAACTACAAATGTCTTTATTTTAGTTAGGCCTTCTCGGGCACATTAAAAACTTATTGACACTAGTTGCGTGGTTCCAAAGTGTTCCTATAGAGAAGAACCGGCAAGAAACTCTATGCATATAGTAAGCAATAAAAGGTTAAAACCGGGATCTGTTGAAGGTTACTGAGTTTTAAAATATGACACTTGACAAACGGTAAACGAATGTGATGAGTGAATAGTCACTTCATTCTTTGTCGGCCTTGTGATGTATATTGGTATGTCTGAATAGCCCTAACAGAGATAGAACCGCTACTTTACGTTGATATCGGGTTGTAAATTACTATAACATATCAGTATTGATAAAAAAAACACTGAGTATTGCCCGAAACTTCGCCCGCCGCAAATGTCGGTTATAGATACAGAAACATTACCAATCTTATACGTAGTCGAATGCATAAGACTATGCATTAATCCAGGATTTATTTTTTTATTTTTTTATTTTTATTAAAAAGGAACAGCAAACAGTTACATTATACAATCTTACAACTAATAAAACAATGCAATTTAGTGGTTATAATGTAACCCACAACGCTGTCCACAAGTAGTCATACAAATTTAAAAAATAAGAAATTTAAATTCTAATCGCTAGGAAGACTAGACTAGTATAACAAGTAACTTTAGTATAATTATGTAAACATCACTTTGAGCACAATATAGATATATAAAATATAAGTTTAAAGATACAAGTATATAGATAAAATTACTATAGCAAAGTAGTTTGGGTACTGAGTAAAGAACTGTGAAGGAGATTTTTGAACTTATTTATACTGCAGTTGAAAATATCTATGTTTACAAAGGTGACGTTATAATTGTCAACCATACGGCGGATGGGTGAGCGCAGGCCTGAGTTAGTTCGACAGGTGTTCAGTGCAAACAGAGTGCCTGCGCGTACCTGTCGCCTGTGTACGGTTCTAGGTACAGCGTAGCAGATCATATTGTTAAGGGATGTACAATTAAACTTATTTCTGACTATATTGTATAAGATAGTCGCTTCAAGGTATTTCCTTCGAGAACTGAGGGAAAGGAGCTTGTATTTACTGAGTAAATTAGGATATGGTAGGTAGGATTTATGGCATCTATAATGCATAGCACGCAAAAATTTGTACTGGACATTCTCTACCATCTCAGCGTATTTTATGTAGAATGGGTTCCATACTGAAACTGCATACTCTAGTTGTGATCGAACAAGGGCTTTGTACAAACATAAATATGAAGTGGTTTTTTTGAAATCAAGAGTGGACCGCATGACAAATCCGAAAAGTTGGTAAGCTTTGCTGACTATTTTGTTGATGTGTAAGTCTAGGCATAGTTTGGTGTCAAATATAACACCGAGGTCGCGAACTGATTCCAGTTGATGTAAAGGCTCATGACAGAGGGTGTAGGGGTACTTAATTATGTGTTTATTTTTAGTGAATGTGAGAAAATTGCATTTAGGTAAACTAAGCTGAAGTTTGTTTCTATGGCAGTAGTCTGTTAGTCTGTTTAGGTCTTGTTGGAATAAAATAGAATCGTCTATAGTTTTTATGGATTTATAGACCTTCAAATCATCGGCGTACATAAGAAAATGCGTATGATGAAAACAGTGATCGATATCGTTCACAAAAATATTGAATAACAATCCTCTCCGAGTCCATTGTCTTCATAATAATTGCTAAAATAGTTCTTTATTTCACCAAAACGTATAATACAGCTACTTGCATTGTCATAAACATCAATTAAGCCAATCGAGTAAATCAAGAGCAATAAAATAATAAAAGATGAACAGGTGTTATGAGATAATCCTCATAACACCTGTTGTTAGTTCCATTATTATACAACTAGATGGCGCTACTGTACGCTAGACGAAAGTATTATGTTTACATGGTTTCAGACATTGTAAATGTGAATCTGCATGTTCTAGACAATTTTATTGTGAGTATGATTGTATTTGTGAAAGTCTAACGTTTTGTAATGAACATCGAAGACGGCGATGAAACATTTTTAAATGAAATTGTAATTCATATTTGCGGCTTTAATTTTTATTTGTTACGGTATAGAGAGCTGAAGACAAATTAGGTACTTAGACTATAATCACTGGTAATTAGATAGATGTACGAGTTTAGTAAATAAGCGATTTCCGAAGTCACACAAAATAAGTTAAATAAATATTGACATAAACTAATTGGATATGAATAGCTAATATTTTCACAGCTGCGTATCGGTCACACGTTTTAAGTTTAAGTAAATGATATCTCTAATGAGAAGTTTAAGTACATTGTAGTGGAGTATTCTTATCCCAAATTGTTGTTGTTTATTTACAGTACACTTTGTACTCAATTATTTTACGATTTTATCGGTGTAAATCGAACATATTCCAACATTGCGCCATCGACAAGTGTTGAAGTCACAAGCTTTTCGCCCTGAAGCGCAAAAAAATACAATTGTGTCCAGTTTACATATTATTCAGAAGCCGAAATACGAAAGTTAACTAGAGTTCTACTTTTTATTTTGGTAAAGCGGGGGATTCCCCATGGACACCCGCGACCCCGGGGGGACCCGCTGGTCGTGTCATACTTTACTGACTAAACCTGACCCGCTGTGCTACGTCATCCGCGTTTTGGTTTCGGTGCATGGCAGCGCATAGCATTACTTCATGCACCGACCGCGGGCTTCCGCTGGCCTCGTTTTACGGCAGGTTGCTCCGTCGTAAAGTTGTTGGAGAACTAGAGCTCTCCTAGTTGACTAAAAATCTATTCCGAAAGACTCATTTTATGCCAAAAATCTAATATAAATCACTCAGCAATCATTTAGCTTCTTCGGGTATTAAAACGATTAAGCAGGTCAGTATCAAATGGCCGAAACGAATCGCTAAAGCATTATTTTAATGCTTTGTCTAGATTCTGAAGTAACGGAGAAATATTCTAATGGCACTTTCTTAATTAAGAGTTCACTTTCTCCTAAGTCTAGTAGTTAAGACGGTCATGAATTATTTGAATTGGTATACTTACAAATAAGTTCTTCGTTAATTTGCTCTTAAAGCTACCTCTACTTATTTTTATTACTATTTTTATTCAACAACAATTACTCTTCTTTTTGCAGTTTTTGCGACATGAATCATGGTGACTAAAACTTCTCAAAAACAAAATTGACTTTGACTAGCCAATTTAAAAATGACTTTTCTTCCAATTTTTCCAACTGAAATTTAAAACTCTTGACTGAAAACGATCGCATAAAAACGAAATCGGCCTTGGCATTCACAAGTTATTAAATAGAGGTCTCTGTGCATGTAAATTAGATGTGTCTGTAAAACCTTCCGCGATACAAGGATTAAATTACTTAGTGCGGCAGTAGATTAAAAAAAAATGAACCTAAATATTGAGTTTCCTTAAATTAAAATAAAAACTGGATAAACTGCATTTTTTTGTAGATCAACCAGTTATACAAAATATTAATTAAAATAATTGTTGACATTAATGATACAGGTATCGTAAACAATTAATAAAACCTTGTTTAATTGCTTTTTGATAGCTTGCACGATGCTCCTTATAAGAAACAAATGATTAATTTATTCTAAAATGCTAACGTCTAGATACGTAATTGCATTTTAAAAGCAGTTATTTGTATTGTTCGTCACAATATAGCTTTACCTTTTTGTAAATCTATAATTAAAAGATTGATATATCACTAAACATATGCCTTTTTTAAATACATTGCATTTTTTAATTAAATTTAAGTTATCTAAGATTAAGGTTCCACTTATGGCAAAAGCCATCAAGCTGAACTTAAAGATTTCAGCTCCAAGACACCAGAGCTACTGGATAATTTAATTTCTTCTAAATATCAACCTAGCTGCATGTTTAACGTAAAATACTCTTGACCAAATCATACATTCTCGTACATGTAAATAATCTCATCTCTCGAGTTTCCTCTCTAGCTATTATGAACTTTTGAAGAAAGACTTCTGCCGTTGTGGAAAAGAGATGCAGCTACGCGTAATATAGTGTTCGGTCTCGCTTTCTCAATGGCAAATATCCTGCTTTTAAGTTTCATAGTACAGGTTATGTTTGGATGCCCTATATTATTTTGGTGCAGTAAACTGTTTAGCGTTCTCGTTCGGATTGTCCAAACAAACAGGTTTAAACAGCACACAAATATACACTTATCCGCGAATTAAATGAAGCTAACTAGAACGAATACTATCGAAATATCTAGTAATCGAATCAATGGACTGAAAAATTGCTAGTTTTATTCATCATCTTCTTGTCCTTATCCCATTTTACTTGGGGTCGGCGCAATACGTTTTTTTTTCTTCCATTCTAGTCATCAGACGTCACAATATATTGCCTAGTTTTTATTATAACTTAAAAATGTACAATAATAAATAAGTGTCTTTAGTAAAATTCTCAAAACATGTTTTGGAATTGTTACAAACTAAACATCGGTCGAGGCATTGCGAAGGACGGTTTTCAGTGTAAATTATGTTATCATTATAGTACTGAATACATTAATTACGTGAGGACCTAGAGGTTCGTAAAATGAAAAGGCGACGTACCTACACAAGCATCCGAACTACTTTGGATCATCAGGAGTCCGTATCAAATCAAATCAAGTCTCATTTATTCAAATTAGGCTACAAGTTAGCTCTTCTTGAACGTCGAGATACATAAATTATAGACATAGAACCACAATTCTTATTCCAGGAACAGGTTAAAAGGCAAAGTCGTAACCAATGAGGTTAATCTAAGGTGCGATAATTGCTAGTCAAAAAAAAGGTTTCAGGCCATTTCTTTTCCATATCCCGTATATTTTACAATCTGCCCAGTAACAAAATACTCCATTTCAAACTACATAACCTATAAACCTAATCGATCTCGATCAAAGGCCGTTACACGCAAATACGCCTATTTCTTATCACCACGCAAATACGCCTATTCCTTATCACCACCCAAATACGCCTATTCCTTATCACCACGCTCGGTAATCGCTAAGCGAGTGGAACAACGAGGTAATCAAGCCGTGAAACTTGCTTCGGAATGTTTCATTAATCATAAACATGTTTACTTACATCATGATATTTGTATTAAAAGATTGTCAAAAATCAAAAAAAAAATAATAGAAATTCTGTCACCAGGCTGTATTAACCATACGAAAAAAAGAAAAGGAAGGGTTCACCGCGCACCGAATCGCTCTTTTCTTTACTTTTATCCCTTTTTGTCACTTACAAAACTGATATTTTTTCTCCTACATTTTCATACCATTACGCTCTAGAAAAAGACGTGGAAAAGCAGCCAGAACCAGTGCAATACTTGAGATGTCTGACTCCTTTAAACGCAATTTTTTCTGATTCTGAATACAATTTTCATATCATCGCATTAGATTGCCTGTAAATATGTTATAAATTACGAAATAAATATGTAAATGAATTTAGGCTATATTGATCCATATAATGTTATCCTCGAACCTACTTTTCTTCGTGATCGTCTTCTATTGACCTTTCAGTTCCACCGACTTGTCAGCAGTAGCAGCACCGGCAAACATTGCAACATTTATTTCGAATTTCCGACTATTCTGCTTTGATCTTTGACAGTCATTGTTATCTGAATATTAACTACGGGATACTGTGTTGAGGAATAAAAGACAAAAAAAGTAAACTACGTTTGGAAAAAGCTTTCATCTGTAGTTTGTTTCCTTTCTGCGTTTGATGACCGCTGATTCCATTTTGGGAAAGAGCAAAGACACGGTTTAAATCTTGAAGAAGCAGAAGGACCTTTTTTTCTTAAAAATATAATTAAATTTCTATACAGGATAAATTACATGGAGTCTTAAACATAAGCTTGGCTCCGAGTCTAACGTGCCTGGAATAGGATATCCTATGTTTCAGGCAAATAAAGAGTAAGTATAGCCCAACCTCTGCATACCTCACAATATCAACGTAAGGAACTTTAATATCATGCTAATAGTTATACTTAACAGCAAAATAACATACTTACAGCAATTTCGTCTCAATTGTCCTACATAGAAACCATACATTACAAACTTATACAAAACATATTTTCGTGATTACTTTAATGATAAAAATAAGAAAATCGTAGACAGACAATAGGCATCATCATCTTATTATTTTAAGCACAAAAACGTTTGATGATTGGTCCTTTATTTTTCTTTTTTCTATACATAACCTTGTGATCATGATCTCATCATACCATTTTGCAATACTTTATGTAATGTATAAAATGATGGACAGTTATGGGAAACTGTACAATTTGTGGATGAAATTGAAGATGATAGGGCAAAAGCCTTGTCATGGATGTAAACTGTACTTAATGATCTTTAAGTTCATTCACATTTTCAAATTGGTATACCAGAAAAATCTGAAGAATTTAATGTAAATGATATGCAGCAGTAAGTGCGTATTACACATATTCAGACAACACTAAGTCTATAAATAGTTGTGAAGATTTGAAGCATCAATAAAGACAGATCAAAAATTGTTTGAAGATATTTTTCGGTGTAAATTAGATACGATCTTGGATCTGAAACCTAAGACACAGAAAACACGTTCAAAACCTTTTAATTGAAATTATCTGAAAAAAAAGTATGCTTCTTCACTAGCCCTATGTAGATTTGAAAGAAAAGTACTTGAAAGTATCCAAATATGGTTTATATTATGTAAGCAAAGTTCCAATCTTCAAGCTAGTTACTCGGGATACACAAAAACACGACGAAGTAGTTATGAACTTACAATTTGACCTCCCTGGAGAGAGCGCAACGACCCTACGCCACTGCCCACCGGGATACTTGAGGCAAACGTACCGAATTCTCAAACGGTCAAGTATAATTTTCATTATATTCTGTACATTTCGTCTTGTGTTTACATAATTAAATCAATTAACAATTAATTTTGTATTCAAGTTACAATAAATAATAATGATACCAGTCTATAATAGTACACACAACTGGGTTTAGGACGCTTTTATGCAGAAAATGTTTTTTAATGACTAAATACTAATACTTAATAGAAATTAATAATAACAAAATTACATATTACAATGCTAAAAAGCCGTTTACTTGACGATAAGTAAACAAAGTTTGCCTATTAACCAATTCTATCGTTTTTCTCATTCAATAAATCAGTAGGCGTATGTTTTGATTAATTCTAGAACATTTGGTTACGCATAACCCTTGTCCAAAAAAGCTTGTTAATAAAAGGGATTAGAACCTTTTACGATACCGTCTTAAAGTTTTAATTAGGTTTACAGCTCGTAATGACAGCATGCCTATTAACTTCATTGATAACATATATCTTTCATACTCTTATCAAACCATTTAAATTTCATCACATTATCCGTAATCCCGTGTAATCCTATCTGATAAGCGTTATTTTTTTGTTAATACAGATAAGATAGGGTACTATCTACCTTAATGCTTGACTCGCGGTTTTGTCCGCGATTTAGAGAGATTTTAGACAAAAAACGGGTCTTATTCACGATATAATGCGATTTTTCTTTTATTCCTGACTGACCACCCGTGACCACGGACGGTGCAATTCGGTCGAAGCGTCGGGAGAAAGGAAATATCGAATTATATCGCGAATTAGACCCTTCTGTTGTCTAAAATATGTGTACAAGTCGCTAAAGTTTAAGAACATTAAGTGAGACGTAAAGTAAACAATCATGAATTGAGAAGTAATTAAGAGGCTGTTTGTTTTGGTAATGTTCGAAAATAAAATCCAATCATCTCGCATCATTGAATTTATTTATTTCGGGTTAGTGACATTTGCCAAGGCTTCAGTACACAGTATAAAACAGAGGTGCTTTTCACTGTTTATATGTCTGACCCTATGTATGCTTAGATCTTTAAAACTACGCAACTGATTTTGATGCGGTTTTTGTTAATATGCAGTTTGTTTCAAGGAATATAAGTATAATAACACTAGTATTGCAACCGTGCAAAGTTAGGACGCGTCGCTAGTAGTTGAAAGTACTCAGTACCTACTGAACTAATTATTTGCTATGATGTGTCTGAATGACACAGCATAGCAAAAGCAAAAACTGCGACATTCCTGTCCATATGTGTCTGTAGAGAGGGCTGCAGTCACCATACCATCAGTATGGTTTTAAACTTTAAACCCTTCAGTTGTAACTTCGAGAAAATAAAGTCAACCTAACATGAGTACTTTAGGTATTGAAACTCAGGACGCCTATCTACATGCATTGTAAACAAAAACTACACAAAAATAAATAAGAAAAATCTTTCCAAAACACATTTTATCAGTGACATTTCAACTAACAGACAGTCAGACAGACAAGTTTCAGTACAAACACACGCGCATGATAACGTTGATAGCGTTAATCTTGCCTACTTTCAATGTCAGTGTTGTTTTTTGACATTTCCTTGCTTTTTTATTATGAAGTATCACTTTTATTGTATTCTAAATGATATAGGTATATTCAGGGCCTTGGGGTCTACCGTGGTGGTAGACCGCACTAGCAAGTCTTAAAGTACCTAAGAAAATTGCAGCATAAAAATAAGACACGCACTATTCTTATTTTTTACAACTGCAACGTTCTCACTTCAAGACTTGGTAGTAGGCGATCGAAAGTAGATGGCGAGATCAGCTAAACTCATTTTGAAAACTAGATGGTAATACCACAGGGTTGCAATAAATAATAGAAGAGGCAGTGGGCCGCTCATGGCAAATTATAATAATATAATAAAACTAGCTGTTTCCTGCGGCTTCGCCCGCGCGAATATCGGTTATAGCTGCAAAAACATTACCCTCCTCTGACACAGTCGGTTAAATAGTAGCCTATATGGTAATCCAGGTTGTCAGTTAACTCTACATCAAAATTACATTAACATGCGAGCTTGAAGGAATCTGTCCATTTGTCTGTCCTGTCTGCTGTCCATTCGGCTCCCAATGTATGGTGACTTTCTCCCAGCGATCACCATTCATGCGGCTGACGTGACCCGCCTAATCCTATTTTAGCTTGGTAGCCTTTTTGCCAACATCGGTGAGTCGGTGATCAACCTTACGAAAACTGAAACTGCGTGAGGTCCTAATGTGACATTAATGTTTATGCAAACAACAATGGAAATTATCTAGCATACAGGTGTGCAAAACTATAACATAACCGATTGCTGATCAGGCAAATAGTTCGCAGGTGTTACATTACAAGAAATGCTCATATTTAGTTATACGAAGCTTGGGTACTTTCCTGAGCCTGTAACAACGTATATTATAATTATGTACATACGTTATGCTTCAGTACAAATTCATGGTCTCCAGTTCTTAAACAACAACATCATTATACCCTCAGCCGTAGGTCGTCTACTGCTGGACATAGGACAGACCCAAGAATTTCCAGAAAAACCGGTTAAAAGTAGCCTGCATCCATCCTTTTTTTCGACAACCTTTCTAAGGTCGTCGGACCACCTAGTAAGTAAATCAACAACACACCATCGAACAAAACGTATCTCCAAAAATTCCATCCAATGGCGCTTCAGATAACAACAGCTGATTCATTCACCGATTATCTGATATCGGCAAAGATTATATTTTAACAATACAGTAGGTAATACACAAAAATGTCACATGATACATGACGGAAATGATAGCATATCTCTCAAAGAACTAGAAAATGTATCAATAATATTATGTCCAGTAGTTGGGCATTAAGTGTTTCCGGATAGTTATCAAATCAGATCTTAATACTAGGAAGCTTAAATTACATTTTATCGCTGAAACTTTCCACGAATTTCAAGTGGAATTCTTTTCGCCTTGATTTTTCCAAAGTACTAATCAAATAAACCTATACAGAGCACAGCTGGGCATAGGATCTTCCCATTTTGAGCATTGCTCCTTTACCTTCCTTATCCAACTACTTTCGATAACACATAGTAACAGTTACAGCTGTTTTCGAATTACTGTCTGATAAAAACGACTGACAGGTTAGTCACTTCGACAAGGCAAATATTGTGAAGCTAACTAAAAAGGTTTTACCACCAACAAATACCCTTTGTCCGATAATATTTAGAATATTATCAAGCAAATAAACGTAACACTGATAAGTGATGTCATTACATCATAACATTGATAGCGTATCAATCATAGATATGAAATAGATTTACCGTTTCTAAGATAAAACGTAATTCCCGAATGTTCTATCGCTTAATTCGCTAATGCGCAGATGTCGATGCTTTTTAAACTCTGGATTCTGAGAGATATTGATAGACTTTCTGTGGAAGACAAAACGTGGACTCTTTCCAGTATAAATCACAGAACTGCTTCAAATTGTTCAGCAGGAACAATACGAAAACTCGTTGCAAATTATTATTATAGCGTCGTATCAAAGACACGGATTATACAATTCTGTGTCACGTTGTTTAGCCGTTTGGCATAAAGGGGATAGATTTCTATTGGCCTAAAATATGTCACAAGGTCATACAAAAAAAATACAACAATCATCATTCATTCCCCTGCCCTTATCCCAATTATTATTATTTGGGGTCGGCGCAACACGTCTTCTAGACGTGTTGCTTAAAGTTTTGGCTATGGTTTTATAGTCGGCCGCCTGCCTGACACTAACCCTCTTTGGGAATGCGATTGTTGGTTGTTTACCCGCCACCATTCGGGTGACCCAAGGTGCTTGTTACAGTGCACTGGGTCTTAACTGGTCCATTAGTCGCCTTTTACGACACCCAGTGGAGGATATGGGGTGGTGCTATTCTTTATATCCGGACACCACACGGACAATACAAAAAAAATACAACAATCTAAACAATAAATAAAGGTGTCAATATCTTAATTTACTTCGCTTACAAACAAGCAATCAAACAGACAATAACTTATAAGATTGTATAAAAAAGAAACATCATATGCGCAGAAACCTAATTTATTCATCGGTGGATAACGTTAACAAACTTCTATTAAACTTTATGATCATTGAGGATAATAAAACGAGAAATGATAAAATAGACACGACTGTAAAGATAGCATAAAAAGATGAATACGTCAATCATCATGATAGAGTTTATAGAAGCAGACAGAAATATAAAAGGGACTTCTTTTTGCAATGCGCCACTGCAGGGAGATGGTCTCTATAACTTCATTGTAACCTGTTCTATTTGGAGTCACTTTACACCAATCCCTAAATCAGAAATCGATGTCATACTAAGTGTCTTCTCCATCTTTTTTTCCTTTTTGAAACGCTAATTACTTCAGTCCACGCCGAGGGGATATGTCGGACTCCCACCGACGAAAAACACCCCGGGCCCCTTCTACTACCTAAGCCAGCGTCACAGGATCGCCCGCGTATGCTCTGCGTGACCCTGGAAGGCAGTGTCATCTCCATCTGCCTTATTTGCGTATATACATACCTTGATTTGTCCTTACGAATCCGTAGTCTACTAAGTTAGAAAAAAATCCATTGAAAAATCCACCCGTTTCCAGGAATAAAGATCAAACAAAGCAAGGGTTATGAGTCAAAAGTGTGAGTTGTTTGTTATTTCAAATGCAATGACTTTAAATTTAGCAGTCAAATGAAGTCAATGATTTACTGGCACATGTTGTGTATAATAATGTGTTTACTACCACTCAGACGTTTGTTTTTCAGATCTAGTATTAAAATAAATACATACGCAAATACGCGGCATCAATTTTGGAATTCTATAAATCAGAAGCATGTGTGCATAATTTCACTGGATGTCTCACAAAATCTAACAATTGAGTTAATTTAAGAAAACTCAAACATTGAAGGAAAAATAACGAAAATTTCGTAAAGTAAATTGCGTTAGTCTCAAAAACTTTGGTGTACATAATGCGTCCAGACATTAATCCTGTATTGGTGAAACTATACAGGATTGTATCATCATTCCCCTGCCCTTATCCCAAATATTATTTGGGGTCGGCGCAGCATATCTTCTTCTTCCACACTTTGTAAACAGGATTGTATCTTATATTAATTTACTATTTCACCGCTATAGACCTTATGAAGAAGTTAGTTTATTTGCTAATGATAATAATCTTGCTGTAATAAATCCGGAGCGTCTCAAGGTATGTCTTCAAGTTCAAATCCTATCGCGGTTAGATCAGTGTTGGGTAAACAATCTCATACATTTTATGGCATTAGATTTAGACAGGGAACATCATCTATGAAAACATATAAACACATATATTTCTTTTTTAATGTAAAGACTAAAATGTAATTTGGTGGGATATAAAAAAGTTTAGTTAGTTTAATAGTAAGTACGAATTTATGTTGATGTAATTATGAAGTGGCGTGTTTTTTTTATTGTTGGAAGCTTTATAAATTACAACAATGCGTAAAAAATGCTTAAATATTTACTTTGTTTTCAATTCAAATAATTTCCCTATAGAGAGTCTTTCTTAACACGAAATTCGATAAATGGTATCTAGGTATGTATATCTTATAAAAAAAGATTCTGGTTGATCCGTATCTGTTTATCTCCCTTTTTGGATCACGTGTAATCTTCTCCGCAAATAACTGTGCAATTCAAACTCATTGTTGTATAATAAATACAAATACGCAATGTATTAAGGTGTTGACAGGTGGCCACTTTGTAGGCTCTGACCGGCTCAATGGACCGCTTCCCGTTGTTCATTCAGGCCATTTGTGCTATGATAGGGATAATAGTCTTAGAAGTTGTGTACAGGATCGAGATTTATTGAATAATGAGTTTCTAACAATTAAGGACTCAAGACTTTTTGTTAGTTACTTTTTAGAACTCGATTCTTCTAGGGTTCTTTTAGGGTTCAGTAAATCAACAAATATTTGCAATATAAAAACGGAAAGTACAAAAAAAACATGCTGGAAAATTTTTAGTTCGGTCTTTTATTTTTGCCTAAGACCTTTTATTTATTGTAATTCATCCAATTCACGTATCTACAAGAATTTTCAAAAACACGCAAATCAACACACATTCAAAGCTACTCAAAATGGTGTAAGAATGAATACTCCAAAAATCTCTGAGTAACAAAACTAACACATAATTACAAAGTGAATTGTTCATCTATACATATAATAAATCTGTAGAAAAGTCATTTTTGTACATTGAAGAAATTGGAAAAAAAAATAGCCAGGGTGTGAAAATATAATAAACAGAACCCATTTCCATCATTTTTGAAATTTTTGTCTGTTTGTCTGTTTGTCTGTTTGTCTGTTTGTCTGTTTGTCTGTTTGTATGTGCGCGCATCACGTAAAATCTACGAAATCAATGCAGACAATGTTTATACACAAAAATTATACGCAACTTGAGGTATAACTTAGTCTTTGTTTGATCAAAATCGGTTCACTCTACCAAAAGATATGATTAATTTAGTGAATTCAAGAAGTAAAATAATTACGTTACGCAATTCAGTGTAGTACATGCAACGACATCTTATGACAAAAAATAGAACTAATTTTGACAGCTAAATTTCAAATCCGATAGATGGCGTTGTGCAAATTTCGTCGTTTTCTGAATCGCAGTGTTAAGATTTGACACCATTATATTATTGCTTAAGGTCGGGCTAACATAAATACTATATATTTTTGTGATATCCTATACGGGGGGTGATCAATCACGAATTTTCGTAACTTTTCTACTGTCACTATAGCTGTGTACGAGTCACCATAGCGACCAAAATACTGTTGCTATGGTTTTATGTCTTTACATAAATTTGTATTAACATGTTATTTGGCTTACAGCATAGCAATTAAAATAGCCGGATTGGGGAAATACGAGCTTCGTATTTTTTCACTTCAAGTTCAAATTTCATTTCGACATACACTTTTTGAATTTATTTTTCAATAATTTTTTAATACAAATTTTACTAAACAAACATTTACTTTTCTTTCATCGTTTTTGGTAGTGCAAAAGTATTGTATGAAGTACCTGGCTTTTTTAACATAAATTGATTTTCAAAATAAACAAAAACAATAGTTTGGACGGTAAATGATTTACTATATTTTATTAACCTGCTGTTGACTGCAATTTTGTTGTGTGTTACGCGTGGTTTTGTAGATTTTATGGTACTTATACACTACTACAATTGTGCACCAATTGCGATGGTATAGGGTAGTTGCATTGGTAATAGTGTGTTGATAGACTGTTATTAATATCATTAATCTCGCGTACGAGTATGCCCCGTTCACATTCTCCCGCAAATGTTTTGTTACGTGTGAGTAACATTACCTTTCTTCAGGCTCAGTTGGCTCAGCTCAAACTACCATAATTAGAAACTTGAAACATTGATAACCATATAATAACCATTTTGATAACGAAATAGAAAACCACAGTGCATAGCGCTCCTTAAAACCAACCCTGCTCAATAAGTTCTCCCTTTGGTTAGCATTGCTCTAGCTGACGTTAGAAGAGAAGTCGCATGTGCGCTCGAAAAAGACGTCGAGGAATCCGACACACGACATCGGACATCCCCTATGTAATACCAAAGCTCGCACCCGATTAGACTTAAGAGCCAAAAGAGCTTCCTCCGATGTACACAGGCTACAAACGAAACTCCAACTTGAACTCGGTGCAAGATCTGGGCAGATCAGCATCTACCACCTGCCACTTATGTCCTACCTCAGAAACGTCTGCCGCCCGGAATTCTTTGCAGTGGCCTATTTGGAAAGTATTCAACCGTCTGAGAATCCAAGTTGGTCGCTGCAAACAAAATTTGGCAAACTAAGGTATACAGACCTCTCTAACATCCAGTAAGAATGCGTCATCTCCGTACAGACGATGTCACACCACCTATAGTGACGAAAATATCTGCACACTTGCAATTCAGAGGATCTAATATTCACCAAATACTACGTACAATTGACACGAAAAGAAAAAGAAGTTTTTTCTAATTAAACTTAAAAATAGAGAAGAAACGGCGTAACAAACTCCACAACATAATTCAATTCATTATTACTTTTAGTGTTTTCAGAGGGTATTAGTTTGCCGTAACCAAGAATGTGTTGTCATCGAGTTCTGCAAAGAAGTGATGAAGCTCAACAATAAACCGCAGAAAGAACACGGGAAGCCTCATCTGACTATTAATTGATTCGTGCCCAGCGAGAAACAAATTGAAGAAAGAACAAATTTACCCTCCTCAAACCACCATAAATAGCCTACGCCAGTAGTCTAGGGGAAGTCTACTGTACTGTATAAAGACAAAGACGGCATGCACGGTGCTTTGGCGCGCCTCTTAATGAGCGCTGGGGAAAACTGACTCCACGTCTATTAAGAAGCTCCCGTTAAAAAGATCTCTCCCGTCAGGGTTCGCGGTAGTTTAAAAAAGTGTTCCCGTGGCTCCCGACAATAGGGAACGGAGATGCACTCAGGTGGTTTTAGCCAGTCAAAATCCGGCACACTTCTTCCCCATCACCCGTTTTCAAGTCCTTCAATCCAAATTGTCAAATCAGTGTAAGATAGTGGACACAGCAACAATATAATACGACCTTTCAACCTATGAATGTTGGACTAACCTTTAAAACTAGCAGTGTTATCAGTCAAGTAATATGTTTGTAAGACTAAAGGTTATGAGTAGAAAGTTAAGAAATTTTGGAACGGAACTGGATTAAGGAGCTTGCATTAAACTTTATTTAGCTTTACTTTGTGTACAGCACTACACATCTTCAATTTACCTAATCTTCAATACCATGCAGACAAAGTCGAGGGCAACAGCTATTTCTATTTCAAATAATTTAGGTACTATAATCTCCTTTACATGTGCTTTTGTATTTTTAGTAATAATAAGTAGTTTTAAAAATCTATTTTGAAGAGCTTCCAGTTTATCTCAGTGAGTTTTGAATGTTAACCCATAGCTGTGACATAAAAAAAAACTCTTAAAATATTAATAGGAACTTTGAAGCTTAGGTAGTACATTTTTACTTAATAATATTCTTAGTTCGTCATCTATTTTCACGCCAAGGTATATGTATAAAGCCTACTCTTATCTAAATGACGTTGTTTTGTTTCGACAACCACGCGAACGAAGTCGCGGGCACAGCTAGTTAAGTAATAAGAATCAATTAGAAGAAATAGGTTAGTGGAGTGCTCGTTATAGATAAGCAAGCAGTTTGCGTAACTTCTCATACATACGATACTGTGTATTTATTTTGTTATTTTATCAAGACCCTCTAGTTTAGAGGTCGATGTGTCCGAGTGCGATTCAATTTATTTGAAGGCAATTTCAGAATATAACTACTGGTGAGGTGAATGCGAAAGCGAATCCCGAGTCTGACCATAAGAAGAAGATGCTTCAGTGATTTTAGTCGGTAAGTATCATGGCATGCCCCCACCCCCCTCGACAGCGGATAGTCCATAAACATTTCTACTGGGATACCAAAAAAAGTCTACTACTTCTAGCTTATAAATTATGCTCCGGTAAGCTTTCAATGTTTATATCCATCAAAGTAATCTCAAAAATCTGGATCAGGTGTAATATTCATTAGTATTAGTATGTGGCAAAAGTATGCGTCACTAGGAATAAAACAACTAGAATTAAAGTCATCATTAAAAGAGGCTATCTAGGACATATCTCTATTAGATTTAGAGCTTATAACGGATACATTTTAATATAGTTTTCTCAGTTTCCGTATCACAAAATCCCAGCAACTGCTTCCATAAAAATTAACGCATAAACATGTTATCGCGAATCGCTCGCTGTTTACAAAATGTCGTTAGATACGCACAAACATTCAGCCAAGCATCTGATTTGTAGTGAAGATGTAATCTTGCTGTAAGAACCTTTGATCTTAATAGTTATGTAATAGGTGTAGGGTACCACGTAGATGAAGGTAAAGAAATCACCCTTTATGCATCGAAGAATGGTCTACGAATTAAAAAACAAAAAGACTTAGAAATTGATGAAGACATGTTTTAGTTCATGACGATCTGAATGGGATAGGATAAAATATTATTGATTCCAATTAGGTGTTGTTAAACAATATTTGTTTGCGGCTTGGTGGTCAATTATATTAGGCAATAAAAGACATGCCAATACAGTACATTTATTTGTCTACTATAGTAACGATTAGTCTATTTCTGGACATTCCCCGGAGATCAAAATCGGTCTGGCAAAATCAACGTTGTTCCTTTTATGTGGCAGCAGAAATTTCTCTCTTTCATCTACCTAATTTACTTCTTTATAAACCAATGTTCTATCGTTAGATAGTCCATTCCCCGATACATATAACCTTCACAATATATTTGCCACTTGCCATCTTTATCCTTAACTTATAAACTACGTGTAGTTGCGAAAGATTTACCTTTCCGCTGCGTACCGCATCTTCAATTGGTCCTGTCAAGTAGCATTTGTCTCAAATTAGTTTACGAGCTGGCCCCTTTCAATATAGTTTTGCAGACACTTGGTAAGAGAATCAGGTCATTATAAATATGTCCAGTTTTATCCGAATGTTGAATGGAAATCTGGTGCTGTTTAGTAAATAGACTTAAAATAACGTTTACGATGGGTTGGCTATAACTTTTGGTCAGTAACCTTCAAATCTGAACAGAGGTAATGTACACATGTGATTTTTAACTCCTATTATAAAGTTTTCTCGAATACAAATGCGCAGTTCTTCAATTCTCGAAATCTTTCTTTTCATACAAACACATGGAGATTCGTACATATGCAAATGACGTATGCCATCGGATTTCGGAGACTTGCTTTGCGTAAAGTTGAAAGGGTTTCCCTGAAACTATTCCGATTGAGGTCATCTCGGAAAACACTGGAAAACGTACAACCTACATTTTAACTAAACTCCAAAGCTGAAAACAACTTGAAATAAACCCGGACCGAGACGAAACTATTAAAATCGATTGATGATTTGCTTTAATTTGACTTGCTTTAATAATTATGTTTACAAGTAAAATACCTAGTACCTACTAAGAACTAATAAAGTTGTTTTTATTATAATGATGTCACTCATAACGTAGTCAAGAAGGTATTATGAAAATGTATAACTGCAGTATAAAAACACCGCGGAAGTTATTTTTTAAACGTGTCAGTTGTAATGAATTTCCTAGTTACGTACGTATTATGAAATACGTACATTTACTTCTGTAAATACGCTCCTAACAATTACCATCTAACGTGTGCAGAAATGTACATGTTTCCGACTGAAGGGAAACGGATTTAAGATTAAAGAAAAATACCATTTTCTTGAACAAATTCTTTTCCTAGTGGTCGGCCATTTCAGGACCTGTACCTATCGCAAAGTCAGGATTTAACTTTTTACAAGAAATATCAGCCTACCTAACCTCCACAGCGAATTTTAATAAACTGTAACAAAGTATCCCATAATAAGAATTGACTTCACGGCCCACTGTCAAAAATTGAGTACAGTCATAAGCAAAAGCATGTAGGTATACTCAACCAAACAGTTGCAGTAGATTTATTATGCGATGAACTGCCAAAAATAGAATACCGAATCAATCAACTATTATAGAAGACACCATTTGAAAAATATATCACCTAAAAACAAACAGCTGTTTCAATAATCTTACCCATTCTAATCAGAGAGCAGTCGATGCATGTTAACCAAATATTAATTGCTAATCAAATAGCAATGTGTACATTAATTAAGATAACCTAATAATGACCCGATCGGCTCAGCTTCGAGGAAACGTGAGTAATGTGCGTATGTAGCAGACTGCATCATTGTTAAATAATTTATTACATTCATATCATGTACCGTCTAGCTATTGCCCGCGACTTCTCCCGCGGATGTTAATTCTAGCATGAAAAACACCACCCACCTCTGACGCAGTCGGTTAAACAGTAGTCTATGTCTTAGTCCAGGGTGTCAGCTAACTCCATACCAAATTTCATCAAAATTAATTCAACCGTTTAAGCGTGAAAGAGTAACAAACATCCATCCACCATAACTTTTTTGCGACTGAATTGCGAACTGAATTCTGTATCTGAAATCTCATAAAACCTCGCAAAATTCCCTGCGTAGAATCATTTGAATCGGGAGAAGGTTTCTGTATATGAAATTAGTTTCGTTCTGCGCATTCGACTCTAATAAATTTGCGTCAATCTTAAATGTAACTTGTCTTAGAATCCGAGCATCAAAAAAAGTACCTTCGCTTAACCTTTTTACAATTCCCTGTATAATATGTTCATTAAATCAATGGATCAATAGTCGGTAGGTAATATTTATTCACATTTAATGTTTTTGCATTAACACTTCGTAAAGCATAGACAATAACGGTGTCAGAAGAGTTTATTAGAGACATAAACTTGTCAATGGTTTTATGTTTAATAATGCACGTGGTTTTAATGTTCTTCTTTGTTTATATTTAATAAATTAAGTCTAGAATAGAATATTGAATTGAGTTATACGATCGCCGATAATTTTTTAGATATTAAGAAATGAGAATGAAAATCAACCTTATCGTTTGGATGATAAAGTTCAGTTTAAATCAAATTATTCTGGAGCAAGGGTATGGCCATCTTTCGGCCATGTTATAGAACTACAGACTACTTCCTTATTGAATTGAAACATCTTTAAAATTATTATGACCTTGCAGATGAACTATGTGATGGTCAAAGAACGTGTAGAATTATTAGAATAAATCCTTCTATTATAAACACGAAAGTTTGTAACTCTGTCACACTCATACAATTCAATTTTAATGAAATTGAAATTGGTATTGAGTTAGTTGGATTAACATATAGGCTGTTTTTTACCGACTGCGGCAGACGCGGGAGAAAACCCGGGCATCAGCTAGTAGTACATAATTCAGTAAAAAGAAAATAGATCTACTTTTTTTCTGAGTTTAATTTTAAGACCTAGGTAGTCAGACAAACCATAAAGGAAAATATAATTTATAACATAGAAGTAATAAGCAATAAAATAAAAAATATACCTATAAATGAAACCGATGTTGAAATCAGCAATAATGACTTATAAAACCTATTTCAGTACCATAAATTTAAATCATGATTACTCATTATAGTAAAAGGGTTAGTAATTAAAAGAGTATGTATAATACAATGTTTATTACATTAGCTTAATTTCCAGGCCTTTCATTAAATATTATTGTTCTTGCATTCAAGGCTATATATTACATTAAAACTTCAAATGACAAAGAAATCAGAAACTAAAACAGTTATGTCTTAGAATTCAGATAATAATACAAGAAAAAGTAAGTGTATTCAATTCTAGTAAAAGCCATTTAGCCAGGAATCACGGGTTGAACTCCTGAACAAGGACTAAGTTTCTTACCATATTATTTATATTAAGTGCAAACTAGTAAGTAAGTAGTGTAATTTTTGATTGTATTCTTTACAATCTGACAAATCTTGGACAACTTCCAGAATAAATTTGGAAATCTGAATACATGAATTATTAATTTATCAACAAGTTATAAATAAACACGTTGGTAGTCACAATTATCAATAAAACATGAATAAATACATATTTGATTATATCTAGAATTGCAAATTCAATTAGTAACAGCTGATCATATATTATCTTTATAAACATGTGTTTTAATTTGCTTTATTTATTAAATACTTATATTATTAAGAGGCAAACTGCATTTCCCAGAAGTGAGACGCTATGGGCTAAATAAAAATATATCCGTGAAGTTGTAGAATATAATCCTCAGGACAGCGGCGAAAGTCCATAAAGACATCGCATAAAGAGATAGCCCGATTAATATCTAGTAGTTTATCACATTATTATTTTATGAATTTTGATTTTTTCATAGACAGGTCTGATTTATTATAATAATATGCACTGTAAGCATATCCTTTCTCCAATATCCTAAGTGTTACAATATTATTTGTATCCAATATTAACTGAAAAGATTAAACTTGTAACATTTTCCAATTGATTTATTATTTGTGAATGAAATAAGTTAAGAAATATATTATCAAATCTTAATCATTAAAAAAATTACAAAAGCAGGGTTTTTTTTCATTTTCAACTTCAAATTCTCAATCCTTTGAAACCGAGAAGTTATTATAATAGATTTTGAAGATGGAAGTGATTGCTTGTTTACTATTGTTAGTTATCTATGAAAACCTCTAAATTTGAGCGATGTCAAAATATCAAGTAAATAATATTACCTACAATGCATACATTATAGTTTTATTATTACGGCAAACATTATTTGTTTAGTAATTATAAATAAATATCTGAATGTTTCTAAATGACAGTTCAATACTACATAACATAATTCAAATCTAGAACAAGTCACAAACAACAAAAGTTTTTTTTCTGCACCACATTATTTTAAATGCTGACAATACACTTCTTTAATAAATAAACATTGAAGAAAGTGTGTTATAATTCTTTTAAAGGTCAAAGAATATTGCTCAACCACCTGTATAGAAATAAAAGTGTAATAATAGAATGCAGAACTCTAAATGAAATATCAAGGACTGCATATGAACCAACCTGTTTAGTATTTTTTTTTTGTCTAGGCTGAATGGTATTGTACTAATGATTTATTAGATAGATTAAAAAATTGTTTGTTTTTTTCTATGGCTTTAATAACTTTTTTTTAAGTTGAGGAACAGGGAAAATACTGACGATTTGAGTTCGTATCGAATTTAGAAAATTTAATTAAAAATTGAAGTTTTCAAAAAGTTTTAAAACTTTTGTGGTGTTTTTTGAATTGTTATTATGGCTTAAAAGCAAGTTCTAGAACCTAAAGAAAGCCTTTCAATGAAATGTAAACGTCGTTAATTACAATATTCATGTGTTTAAATAACTGACACCAGATTCAAAATAATGTATTAATGTTTATAAACAAAGTTAATAGCAGCACAATCCATGAAAGACCTCACATAAAAGTAATGTAACGTTAACTGCACATACTCAGCCTAGCGCGCTTTCATAAACTAGGAAAACGACTTTGCAATACGTATTTTCTAGAAAATAGAAAGTCGGACATAATATTATTATGCACTTACCAAAGTATTCTGGTATCCTAGCCCCGACTCCTCGTCCGAGGTCTCCTCCTTGCCATGTGGTCCTTTCATGTTCACGAGAATGTTTCAAACTTTACTCAACACACAAAACTGAATTATCAAAACAATGCGAATGCAGCGGTTCGCCGCGTTTCCAAACTTTTTTTTTCTAAATATACAACAGTGGCAAAGAATCACAGTGTCCGGTGGCAATCGGCCATCTCCCCGCTATTCGTACAACCAACGTACAAGTGTAATAAGATGATGTATAATTGAATAAACGGAATTTCATGCAAATTGCTTTCGTACCGGCGGATACGTTAACACACGTTCAAACCGAACGTCATCGAGTGACCGACTGACGAAATGACAAATGACAAAAAACTGACAAGTGACAGTGCACATTCAAAGGTTCGAACGGCGACCATGAACTTGAACTTATTCGTTATCTATTTAAACTATGTTGTATTCTCACTATCAATGTTAAATTAAATTTAGAAGTCAGTACAAAAAGTTTAAAGAGTTGTGTATTTAAATTCAACCGCACTTGAGCAGCGCGAGAGACACGCAAACGTCATGATATTCCGAACGCAACTAATCTCTGATTTATCAACGTTCCGTTCCGCATGTGATTTGATGTTTATTTAGCTTCTCATGTAGCACTCATGATAAATGGTTTTATCAGATTAATTTGCAAAAAGCATGTGACTATACTACTTGTATTTATCAGATAAACCAATCAATAAGACGTCTTGCCTGTAAATTTGCATTACGTAGAATAAGAAGCAGAAAAATGGGGGCCTAAAACATTGCGGCATTGTATTGGAATAAATGATGTAAATCTACCGGAACACTTTATATATTGCACATAAGAGCTCATAGTTATGTAGGTGTAGAAAGGAAACAAACGCCTGAGCCACGGCCGTTGTAAAACGTTTAAAAACAAAAGATATTCATCCCATTGTTATTGAGACTTATGTTTGGTTGACAATTAGTCACACAATAATTATTGTAATAAAGAAGTCGCTGTAACAGTAGGCGGTATTCAAAAACTTACACGAGTGGCTTCGAGTAGCTCTGACGTTGTTATACTTTGTCTTTCTATTGTTTGCAGTAACAATTAGGACAGGGGTTATTCAATAATTTCAAAAACGTTGCTTGTGTTATTAACATTCCTACCATTTTCCCGCGGCAAACCTTCATAGACTACTTTTGAAGTTTTACCCAGACGAAGATATTATCCTTTCTCTTTTTCCGAGAACAAATAAAAAAAGCAAGCCATCCCAGTATACCATAGCACAAGTTACAAATATTTGCCCACAGCTGGACAAAACGTTTTCCTACATAATAGTTAACAACACAATCAACTATCACTCAATATCTAATGATTAAGGTCTTGATCTTGGCCGGAGTCAAGGTTTGTCTTTACAACAGGTCGTACGACGTAAACTTGTAACAAAAACAATGTTTTTATGATTAGATAAAGATTTATTTAATAAACTAGCTATGTTCTGCGGTTTTATTCAATAGTTTCTCTAGTTTTGGGTGCCCGGAAATGAAATATAGCCTGTATTATTCCTTGATAATGTTGCTTTCCATTGGTGAAAGAATATTTAAAATCGGTTCAGTGGTTTAGGCATAAAAGCGTGACAAATAGGTTTACAATGCCATGCTTAGTATTTATTAAACTTATTAGAATGCCTAACTTATGATATGAATGTGATTTCCTTGTTATTATTTAGTATTTTCCATTAGACTTAGTTTGCTAATAGGCTTAAATGAACTAATTCCGTAAGTTATTAACCAGATTTTTAATAAGTTAATGATGTCGGTGCTTGGGATGTGTAAGTTGCGTCTTCATCTAACCAGAGTAACGCAAAACATACGCGAGCGATCCCGTGACTCTGGCTTAGGTAGTAGAAGGGACCCGGGGTGTTTTTAGTCGGTGGGAGTCTGATATATCCCCATGCCGTGCCCTCGGCGTGGGTTGAAGTTATTGGCGTTTCATCCCGAAAACCAACACAAAAAAAAGTTACATGTTCATAAAACGTTATTTTAAAACGCAATAAAGTACCTCTTTACCTATGTAAGTATGAGTACAAGTTTTTATACAGACATTTTTAATTAAAACCTTTGATAAGAGTTAGTTTTTACAAGACCTATTTAGATATCTAACTGCGTATATAACCACAAATAGAAACAAATAAACTGTGCCTTTCTATCTTTTTACTGCTTATATATCACTTTAATACATTTTCAAGAGCAAAACTACTTATTTAAAAACACTCAATTAGGAAAACATCAACAATTTTTTGTCATATTTATACAAAAAAAGGATATGCCAAATGAAAAACCAATCTTATTTACTCGTATCTACGAAAACAATTTGCCTCCTTCTTTCTTCTTGGTGATACATGGTGAGGTTTAAGCCAACAAAAATCTCGATACTTTTAGAATATAACCTTTAAATACAATTATATTGTACCTACAGTCTTATTTTATTCTGAAACTGAAAGAAACTGAGGAAATACTGACGTAATTTTCATATAAATCTTCCTCTTGAATCACACTATCTATTAAGAAAACGCTTCAAAATCCGTTGCGTAATTTTAAAGATTTAAGAGAACAGACAGCGACAGCGACTTAGTTTTATACTATGTAGTTATTAAGGACCATGACAGAAATATCTGACTAATACATTCGTGATATCTCACAACCCACGCCTTATGATACTCAGTAACTTTTACCCCCCCCCCCCCTATTGAGACTCCCATGATTAATGGACGGCTCTCTATAGTTTAGACGTTCTAAGAATTCTAGATTTTAAGGTACAAAAAATATTCCATTTACGTAGTCATTTGATCGTATTGTTATAAAAAACAATGCTAAATAAGCGGTTTTCAGAAAACCATTTAACTAGTTTTCAATCGGTTTTTATTGCACTTTATTTAGATTGTGCACTTAACTTAGATTTTTAGACAATAGGCTATAAAAGAGTGGTATCATTAATTAACTTTGATCTAATTAAAAAACCGGTGCTAAGAGAGACACTCCTTTATTCGAGTATAAGCACATGATAGTGTCTGTAAAAAAAACGGTTAAATGCAAGTTGGACTCGCGTACGGGTGCCGTACTATCATTTATAATAGAAAATTACGTTTGTTGTAGGTATACTAATTTTTAGTCTGTTAATCTACCTGTTTATTAAGATCAAGTAAAATATTCTTAAAAATTACGTTTGTATTAATATTTTCTTATTTATTTTTAGTATTTGTTGTTACAGCGTATTCAGTGTGGTGTCCGGGTATAAAGAATACCTAGCACCACGGGGTGGTGCTATTCTTTTTACCCGGGTGTCGTAAAAGGCGACTAATGGACCTTAAGACCCAGTGCACTGTACCAAGCACCTTGGGTCACCCGAATGGTGGCGGGTAAACAACCAACAATCGCATTCCCAAAGAGGGTTAGTGTCAGGCAGGCGGCCGACTATAAAACCATAGCCAAAACTTTAAGCAACATGTCTAGAAGACGTGTTGCGCCGACCTCAAGTGAAATGAGATAAGGGCAGGAAGATGATGATTCGTTGTTACAGCGACAACGGAAATACGTCATTAAAATTTGTGAAAATTTCAGCTTTCCAGCTACTACGGTTTATGAGATACAGCCTGGAGACAGACAGACAGCGGAGGCCTTAGTAATAGGGTTCCATTTTGCCCTTTGGGTACGGCACCTTCAAAACAGTTCATTTTACTTTGATAGTGTAACATGACACAGTTAAGATACCTTCGGAATTATCTGTAACACACGAATACAAAAATAACAACTATTTCAATTAAAATAATAATCAGACGCGATAGTTATGTAGGTTAATGGAAGAAATAACGAATTCTAAAGGATTTTCACTGTTGGAAACATTAGCTCGAATATTCAAAATACAATGTACCAAATATGTAGACAGTTCGTAGTAGTAAAAGGTATTTTTTATAAACACCGTACTTACTAGCTTTACAATTTAGTAACAACAAGCGCGAATTACTGCTTAGTAGAGTCTAAATAACTTCCATCCGCATCTTGCATAAGATAACAGATACAACTGATGATATGACACACAGTTAACTGCTCAAATAGGTCGGTAGCCTGTTTGTGCAATCCTCTTAATGCGTTAGATAATTTCCTTTGTTACTCCGCTTATTATAGCACCTGTGTCAAAGTGAATTTCAAAAAGAGATTATTTTTTTCGGTGGGATTTCGTTGTTTCAATGCTATCGACGTATTTTTAGTGACAAATATAACTTACGCCTTTTCTGGAACATTGTGAATGAGTGGTTATCAAATATCATAAAAACTTACATAAATATTTAGGGATTTTTGGTGCAGAGTGAAAACCTCGAATTGTTGGCCTATTTGTATTTATTAAGGAATACTTACTTGGGTACCTTACTTACTATTTTTATATTGATTTGAGACTAGGTGCAACCCGCGTCTCCATCATCATCTTCCTGCCCGTGTCTTCGTCCGTGCGAATGTCAGCTATAGCTGCAAAATCATTAGGTACCCTATCTGACGATGCCGGTTAAAAAGTACCATATTTGTTAATTCATGGTATCTCAATCATCAGGGTAACGCCATACCAAATTTCATTAAAACTATTCCATCCGTTACGAGCGTAAAAGAATAACAAACATTTATCCATACTTACAAACTTTCGCGTTTATCAAAGCAAAATAGCAAGATGGTTTTTTGCCCACCTCTTTACCGGTTATAATAACACAAAATACTAACGCGTAATAGTTTATTTCCTAATTAAGTAACCATTACCATGGTTCAATAAGCATGGCAGAAAAAACATCGTTTAGAAACGTTTTATAATTTTTTACATCACATCGAAAATTGATAAGTCGTCACTCGGGTTTTATTAATTGAATTTCTTATAGAAGTTATGAAGTTAATAACTATTACAACTTCAATATTACCTAACTATTATTTGTATCTCTTTTGATTCACAGGATAACTTCAAGGGAAGAAACCCGGTCCTTTTTAAAGGCTTGCACGGGGACACAGGTCTAACATGCAGAGGCCTTGTTGGGAACTGTAATCTAAAATGTGATGGGGCTTCTACGAAGGCCCATCTCGATTTCAACGGTCCCGTGACTCTGCATAGCATGGGTTTATTTTTTTTGTGAAATGCTTTTTTAATAAGCAAAAATTCAAAAGGATAATTCTAGATCCACCATTGATTTACGTCACGTCGAAGCTTGACTAATAGAAACCACCTGACGTGGCTTGACTCATCAAAATAATATTCTAAGATTACTTCAGTCGTAAAAAAACAAGTCTATAAAACGAATAATATTTTATTTATTCACATAAAACATTAATGATACATTTATTAGCTTCGATAACTATGATTTGTACATGATAATAATACAATAGTTTTGTTTAATCATTCTCAAAACGTACCAACCTTTAGCAAAATAAAAGAAAAGATCGGGAATATACGTAGACAAATAAATAAAATATAAATATTCCACAACTTTCACACATCGCCATCTAGGTTCAAACTAAGCAGAGCTTGTACTACTAGATAACTGATAAACATACTTATATGCTTCTAAATACATACATATTATAGATAAATAACACCCAGACACAGAACAAACACAGTCCGTCCTGTACAAAGATTTGTCCTGGGTGGGAATCAAACCCACAACCTCCGGCATAGCAGTCAGGGCCACTAAACACTAGACCAACAGGTCAGTCAATTCAGTTGATATGTCTAATTCGTTTTATTCTCATTGTTAAATACTCAATCGTGAGAGCGTTGCAGTTGTGGAAAGGACCTGTCCGATTTTAGTGAGTTGAGGTGTCCCAGACTATGGCTCACTTTTTACCGTGACCTATTTGCCCTATCTCCATCAAATTAAATAACTTACATGGCAACAAAATCGACGTTAACCCAGTATTTCTTTGGCCTCAAGGAGTTGAAGTTGACAATCGATTCGAAAACGAGAAATTTCAGACAGTTTAAGACCATAATTGGTTTGGCAAATTACATAATAACTATATTATGGAAATCCGTATCTATCCGTCCCTGTAACATTTTAGTCACATTTCATTTTCTACGTCTAATTAGTTTGTCACGATTCGTAAATAAATGAACAATACACATTGTGCTCCATCAATTATATTCTTAATAAGACTAATTAGTAAATAACATAGAGTTACGTAAGTAAATCTTTATGTATATAAAATTCTTGTGTCACAATGTTCGTTCCCGTACTCCAACAAAACGGCTAGGCCGATTCTCATGAAATTTTGTGACCTTGACCGAGTGAGATATTTTGAATAGTTATCATGTCGGTACGTTTTAAGAATGTTTAAACAATTTAAAATTAAATTTTCTAATAGTTATACTTAATTTAAATCTGTGGAATTTATAACAGGATAATATGGAATTAAATAATTCGGCCTATTTCCCATGGCATGTCGGGGCAAAGGCCTTATCATAAAGAAGAAGTTAGCATTGACTTTCGAAATTTAAACTGCATTTCGGAAAGACTGATCAACAGAAAAAAATGTTGATCACCTGTCAAGACCGATCACAATAGTGATCAGTAGAAGAGGTTAATAAATTGATCATCCTTTCAGAAACCAGTTTTCTGTCAAGGCTAATTACAAAATAATGGAGAAGATACTTAACAATAAAATAGTTTTGAATTGCTTGGAGAGTAACTAACTAAACTAAGACTAAGACACAGATAATTTAGAATTGTAAGTTAATTGTTCGATAAGGATAAAGTTTGTAGATTCTGATTATATCCTAAATTAAGATAAGGTTGATAGTGAAGAAATCGCCGTAGAATGGTATGGTGAGCAAGTAAGAAAAACTAGCTTAAAAAGAGAAATTTTTCGAGAGTAATATGTGTAGGAGAAAGAAACGATGGATGGATTGTGTGAAAGATGATATATTATGGCTGCAAAGATTGTTATTTGCGAGATGACGTCAGACAGGAACGTGTGGATGAAGAAGACATGCTGCGCCGACCCCAAATAATAATTGGGATTATTACAAATGAGACTCTTAGAATGTTGCTCATAATAAATAATCATATGGTTACGTCTAAAATGAAAAATATGCAATACAGTGAACTTAAATGGTGCAACGGTTTACTCACGCATATTTATCGGGGTAACCAGACTAGTTTCGAACCCAACCGGAATCCTTATGGGATAAGAGCAGGGAAATGATGAGTAATATTTGTAGGAGAGAGCATATTTAACAGTACAACATAAGGGGTAAATAAAAATAACAGCATTTACAAATGAGACTCTTAGAATGTTGCTCATAATAAATAATCATATGGTTACGTCTAAAATGAAAAATATGCAATACAGTGAACTTAAATGGTGCAACGGTTTACTCACGCATATTTATCGGGGTAACCAGACTAGTTTCGAACCCAACCGGAATCCTTAATCATGAGCTGACGCGACGGCGGGACCACAATTCGAACTGAGTAAACCGTTGCATCATTAAAGTATGAATCATCCTCACAAAAGCTACTAAAAAAGTACAGTGGACTGTTTATGGACCTACACAGGGACTGACAGGGAGACAGACAGACAAAGAATAAAGGACAATTTTTCAATAAAAGTAGATGTAAAAAAAAAAGAAAACATTCGAGAGAACCAAACAAAACAGGTCTACACAAATCCATCAGATGTACTGTCCGAAATGCGCCCAATAGATGGCGTTGAGCACGGAGAATAGAAGCGGGAAGAATACGCGTGAGAACCTGTCGATGTTGATGGCGCGGGTCTTGGCGCGGGCGGCCTCTGCTGCGTCCTAGAAAAAGAGGTAAAAAAAATCCTTTAAAACAAACCTTTTATATGAGGGTAGGGCTTTGTCCAGCAGTGGGTTCTCAGACAGGCTACATAGAAGACCTACTTCAAGTCGAACACTTGGTGGTCTATAAAAATTTTGTTATGACCTTTTGTAGTAGGTAGGTAAATTAAATAAGTAAGTTACGTCTAAATTTTATGAACAAATGAGGTATAGAGAATTGTAGAGTAGGAAAAATTATTATAAGTCTAAACGGGTGACAAAAAAAATTAGATTATTCTACAGCTATATGTATAAGTTGTTTGTATAAGTTTAGATTTAAATGTAGATACTTTTTGTATAGTTTTGTCGCACATTGTAATCTATTAAGGCTGTTAAATCTAAATAACATAAATAATGATAAAATAAAGTTTAAAAATACCTTTGGTTTGCCGGTACCATCGCCAAGAACGATGTTCACCAGACAATATTCCATAAGAGCCATGAACACGAACCTGGAGAATGAAAAAATAAACTTATTTAAAAATATATGAGGACGAGAGCCTGTGAGACGTGAGCCAAGCCTAGAATATTTATTTATCTGGCACGATTCCTATTTAATTTAAATCTTTGAATAAATGTTATTTGAAAGACGGCGTGCTGCTGGGGAGTTTGTTGCGCCGTTTCTTCTCCCGCAGCAATAGCGATGAGCGATGGGGTGCTGTCTATAATTTATAATTTTATTTTTTGACGTTCAAAAAGTGCTACATTGTAGCCTAGTTTGAATAAATGGCTTTTGATTTTGAGCCCAAATACAATGTAATCAAGTGTGATTGATTAACGTAATACAAAGCTAGCAGTAACACATTGTGTGATAATAGACTTATAGACGATTCATATCTTTTTTGTTGGATGAACACCAAAATTTATGTATCTAACATAACCCATTCATCAATAACTCCTAATTGATGAATGGGTATGAAACAAACATACTTTTATCGGGATCTTTGGCCTTAAAATTAAAAAGTTAGACCCTGTCTGATGAGGAAACGAATCTCCGCTACATGGGCCGTCCAGTTTTTACAATATAAACAGTCGATCGGTTAATTTGGATTTGTACACGACTGACTGAACCCAAAGTCGGTATAATAGGATATTACAGGATTTTTTGAATGGTTATAATTTATAAGGTCATACAACAAGTTCTATTGATTCTTAGTTAGTTATAGCTTTATACAGGAAAATATAGACGTAGGCTAGCTAGCGACTAATCGTTACAAAACGTAAAAAATAATTTATTTCAAGTTATTTGTTATTGTTATGTAAGTTAAGGTAAGTCATGTTTTTAGTTGGATTCAAGTGTCTAACATAAACTTTACGATGATACTCACACAGTGCAGACCGACATGAAGGCATCCACAGCTTTGAGATAGGAGACGGGCGGCAGCTGCGCCTGCGACTTGGCATGTTGCGTGCTCAGCGTCAAGAGTGACGTCACACCCAGCGTCACCCGCGCCGGCGCCGCGTCCGGCTTGATCCAGAATGATACCCACTGGAGAGATAAAGAACTTATTCGTTTTACGGCACTATTTATGAAGGCCTATAACGGGATAACTTAAATCTCTCCTTAAAAGTCTAGTGTGATGTGGCTTAGGCTTATTCTGTTTTTTAGTCTTTTTTTAACGACTCCCGCACTAAAGAATTTCATCCTTGTACCGCGGGGGATTCATAGACATTCAATTCACGTGCACAGAGACATCCAGACCCTAAACAAGCCTTTGTGGATGGCACAAATTCTCGTCCTACGCGAGGATCGAACCCGCGACACGTCGCGTACCTACGTAATTGGCGTGGTGACCTATACCACTCGACTATTCGTGCAGTCAAACTCTACTCTTACTGAGTAAAAGACTGTTTTTGGGTAAAGGTTTATCTCAGAACGATACCCACTGGAAACACAAAGACCTTAATACCGACTGCACGGATAGACACAAAGACCTTATTACCAATTACCACTGTACGCGACGTGTTGCGGTTGCGATCCTCACGTAGTACAAGAATTTGTGAGATCCACAAATATTGTTGAGTCTGGGTGTCTTTGTGCACGTGAATTGTCTGTGAAACCCCTCGCGATACAAGAATTTCTTAGTGTGGGAGTGTTTTAAAAAGATATTAGTTTTACGCACTATTTATAAAGGCCTCAGTAACAAGAGAACTTTAGCCTCTTTTAAAAAGTCTAGTGTGATGTGGCTCAGGACACGAGCCACATAACACCGGTCAAAATCCAAAAGGGTAAAACCTTTAGATACTCTGCAGTTTGACACAGAATGGAAAACACAGGAAAATACAGATGGAAAATATAGGTGCAATGAACGTGACTCTTTCAGCAGAAACTGGAACCGTATAACCCTAAAATCTCCTTCTCTTTTTTCTAGGCTTTCCAAAGCTACATTTTGTTTTTCAGTCTTATCTAATCCAAGACTTCAATATGAAGCTACTAGACAATGATTTAACCGAAGCCTTTGATGTTTAAATACTAATATGATATTAACTTCTTCAAAGGTGATATTTAAGGTATACTTACAGACATGATAACAATAAGGCAGGTAGGTATGTAAGTGTTGAACAGATGGTAGCCGAGACGCCGCTTCAGTTTGAAGATGACTTCCAGACACGTGAAGTTACCTGAAAAAATGATAACAATATGTTAAAGATGGTAGTGACTAACAGATCTCAGTGGCGTGCACTTGGAGAAGCATATGTCCAACAGTGGACTACGATAGGCTGATGATGATGTTGAATATGTTAAGGCATTTATTAATTTATCACCCCACATGAAAGTTAATCTGGTTAGATACTAAGCAAAAGTTGAATAAATAATAAGGAAATTAGATTCTATTACATAAACTATGAAAAATCATGAGTCAAACTATCAAAAAGTCATGGAATGAACATGTCATGCAGAGAAAACCGGATCACGTGGTAAGGAAGGTGCTGGACATGAATGATGGTGGATATAGGGGAGAAGGAAGACCAAAGAAACAATGGATGGATTGTGTGTGATATGGCTGCAAAGAGTGTTAATTGCACAGCACAGGAAGCGGTGAAGGGGGGGCGATGGGGTGCTGTTTCTTGTATTTTTTTGACGTTCGAAAAAGGCTACATTGTAGTCTAATTTGAATAAACGAATTTTGATTTTGATTGCGAGATGACGTCAGAAAGGAACGTTTGGAAGAAGCAGACATGCTGCGACGACCCCAAGTAATAATTGAGATAAGGACAGGGGAATGATGATGATGGAATTAGGTGTCTTGCTACAAAAAGAACATTGTTTATCAATATACGCACAGCTACTGACACAAGCTTGTAATCCGAAGAATGGAATAAATTTCAGATCGCATTGAAATCCTACGTGTGTATTATTCTTCGTATATTTTTTTAGGTGTGAAATAAATTATTTTTCTTGTTTGAAAAATTGAAACGTACATATTTCTATTACTGTAAAACGTAACAGTTAATATCGTTGATAGTTCCTTATCTAACAAATGGTTGGTTTGGCCCAACATGAACATTTCACACCACCATTAATGATGAAGTCGTTTATTCACAGATTATGAAATGCAAAAGTCTTAGGTTATTCATTAATCCATTAGCCCGCGTCAGTAAAATTTTATGGCATACACTAAGAGACAGTCATCACTTTAATCTGAACTAACCTAGTTTCATTTTTGGATAATCTTCATACTTAGTAAAGGCTAAATTTTAAGCTTAAGTGAGATTTGGAGCTAGTTTGATCCGTATCATCTTTTCACTGGGAATTTATTTCAAATTAAATGCACAATATTTACAAACTTATAAAACTAAAATTAAAATATTTACAAACATATAACATATACACATTTACATCCGTATCATTGACCTAAAACGTTCGTTTCAATTTTGTCGGCGAATTTTAAAAACCTATTTACAATTACCCGATCATAATGTAAGTAATAATTCCAAATGTTACAGGGATTGTGAGTGGATTGTGTGAAAGATGATATGGCTGCAAAAGGTGTTTCTTGCGAGATGACATCAGATAGGAACGTGTGGAAGAAGAAGACATGCTGCGACGACCCCAAATAATAATTGAGATAAGGGCAGGGAAATGATGAATGTAATATTTCCAAAATAGTTACAAATATCTCATATTCTTCGCTAAATATTATATTCGCTTCTTATAGACAGATGTCTCGGCATAAACCTATCGTAAAACACTATAGGTGGGGCTTACCTGTCTATTTTGTTCTATTCGATAGGCCTGTTGGTCTAGTGGTTAGTGACTCTCACTACTATACCGGAGGTCGTGGGTTTTATTCCTACCTAGGACCACCTATTTAAATATAAGTATGTATACCAGTTGTCTAGTACATGATACTAGCTCTGCTTAGTTTGAGACTAGATGGCGTTGTGTTCAAGTCGTGGAATAGGTATATCAAAAATCTTTTTATTTTATAAACCTCACCAGTAGAGTACACCTGTGTACAGTCAGCTGTGGTGTTCTGCACCAGCTCCAGTTGGGGCAGCTCAATGTTCTCGTCCACCACCAGGGGCACGTCGGGGTCCCACTGGAAGATCAGGTCGTCGGTCGTGTGGGATACTGAGGGTTCAAGAAAGAAATAACTTAGTTGCAAGGTGGAGAGTATGGACTACATTTTGTGTGCTTAAAGCCTTTCTATTCATAAATGACATAAAAGTCGGTGTTCTATTTATTTATTATTATTTGTTGTATCTCTTTTAATTCTCGGGATGACTTCAAGGTAAGATACCCGGTCCTTTTTAAAGGCTTACATGAGGACACAGGTCCTATTGCAGGGCAAAGACCTCCCTTCCATCAATTAGTTATGCAAAACACCCCTCGTCAATAAATAGAATACATTTCTGCTAAAATTAACAGTAATAAAATTCTCTAGAACGTGTGGAAATAAAACAAATATTCTTTCGAAAATCACGTAATTTACAGACAACATCTAAAAAATAACTTTTATATACTGCGTGGATAGCTGAGTGGCAATAACCACAGAGCGCGACGTGACGCGGTTTCGATCTCCGCGTAGGACAAGAATTTGTGCGATCCACAAATGCTTGTCCGAGTATGGGTGTCTCTGTGCATGTGAATTGAATGTCTGTGAAATCCGCCACGATACATGGATTAAATTCCTTAGTGTAGGAGTCGTTTAAAAAATACGAATATATTAACTAACTATTATAAAAATTACATTTGTCTAGTGGCTTACAATATTTATGACATCAATAAATATTTCCAAAACACCTGCAAAAATAAACAAAACGACATAGAATACTCTAAAAGTGAAGATGAAGGACTCAAAAAAGCTCCCTTACAAATCGCGAAGATTCTCAAAGTGTGACGTCATTAGCAGTGCTTGTGTCAAAGCGTCAAAGGTTTGTTAGTACCCGGACACTTGTGGGGCACGGTGAACGGCACAGTTTTAATGAACCCTCAGTGTGATGGATAAGCTTTGAAAGATCTGTGGAATGGCCTGGAATCTACTGTAGATGTATTATATTGTTTATAGTAGATTTTAGACCTCCTTTTTTGGGCAGTACGATACGATTTAGGATTTTAGGTTTGTACTGTGCTAAAGATAGTCTATTGGTTTGATATTTTCAATTGTTTTTGCCTCGACACTGAACTTTGTTCTAGGTTATATTGTAAACGCTTGTATGGATAGATGGATATTTGTTACTCTTTCACGCTAAGGCAGCCTAATCGATTTTGATAAAATTTGGTATAGAGTTAGTTGACACCCTGGCTAAACACAGGCTACTTTTCTATCATCTGCCACCGAAGCCTGGGGGTAAAGCTTTTCAGCTATAACCGACATTCGCACGAATGAAGTCGCGGCAACAGCTAGTCTTGAATATTTTCTCTCTTTCTTCTTCTGCCTCTCCACTACTGAAGGTTGGCCTTCAGCTCTTTAACGACGGTTTGGAATACAAAACAAAGTACCTATTGACAATAATGTTTAAATAGGAAAAGTTTTCAAACCTTTAAAATATTGTCAATGACTCTTGTTAAAGTAGAGTTGTAAGTAGAGGTAGAGAGGTCGTGAAGTAAGAAAAATGGTCAAGAAGCAAAACGCAAAATTATTTACCTCACACTATTTTCAGACTTCTCTCTTCCTACAAAAGTAATCTCCATTACGTCCCGACAAAGTCAAAGCTCGTTAATTAGAACAGTTCATTTCGCGTTACTTCATTAGTGGTGAGGAATGCTTTCAACTTGTTACGTACATCTTGTTACGATGTCTGTCGTTACAGTCGTTAATGATTAAATTCAAGTTTGAACAAAGTAACTTGTTGCGAGCTAGTTTTAGCAGGTAACTTGTTCAGCAAAAGAAGATGGCTTGTTCTGGATATGTCTAAGCATGTGAATTGAATGTCTGTAAATTCCCCTTGCAATACAAGGATTAAATTCGTGAAAAAAAATAAGTTGATTTATCTACACTTTAAACTCTTAAAAGTTATTTGAAATAACATGTAAGTAAGAAACCATCTAATAATAGACACCCTAAAATTTATCAAGATTTTTATTCACGTAGCAACACAGAAGTCTCCGATAGCCGAAGTGTTAAAGGAGTATTGCGATACATGCTGGATTGATGCTACAGCCACTAGTCCACCCTCACTATCTATACATGTCACCCAGTACCTTTTCACTATCTCTCCTATCCACGTCATCCTTTAAATTACCGAATACTTACAAACCTCACAACCTTACACTTACTATCTCCTATATCTTAATCCTGACCTCCAAAGCGCATCTCCTACAAAAAATCGCAACGTCCCCTACAAACGCACTTTAGAATCAAGTGCATATCACAGAAGCATCGCTTTCCCCGATTCACTTTCCACTTACCCCAGCGTCACCACTTTCGCCCATCGGGGCCTATTTATAGCCCCCCCCCCTGATCACGATAAGGAGCAGCTGAGTTGACGACCCTCAAGGGCTCTCGTACCTACTTGGCCCACATTTTAGAAGCCCCTTGAGCCTATAATTTTTTTGTAGCACACGACAAACTTTACTTAGGTCCTCCTTATTGTTTGATTTTGAGTTGTTTTGAGATTTGTGGACGGATTTATTTTTAAGTTGGTGATTTGGATCTGTTTTGGAATTGTCTTTGGCTGTATATAACGTTTTTTTTTTAATTTTCCTATTGATATTTTAGACCCTAGTAGTATCTTACCAAAATGGTTATGATTCAGGGAGCACATTCATATCACTAACGTTTTTTTATATTGTGATACAAGTAACTGGCCTGTTGGTCTAGTTAAGTGGTTAGTCAGTTAGTGGTTAGTGGATCTGAATTGTATACCAGAGGTCGTGGGTGCGATTCCTATACAGGATAAATGTTTGTGTGATGAGCAAGATCATTTGGGTGTCTGGGTTTAATTTATTTATCTATAATATTTAGTATTTAGAAGTACATAAATAGGTATGAATATTAGTTATCTATTACTCATAATACAAGCTCTGTGCTGAAATTACACTTATACACGTCAAATCAACAAACTCTACCAAGAATTCAACGTATTCAAAATCAATACCGATCCCTACCAACAAAACGCCAACTATTCAATTCTGAAAGCCAAGTTCAAAACCTATAGACTAATACCGTCTAAGCATAAAAATATACTCGAGGGCTCTCCGTCGACTCGTTATACTCCCATTGTGGGGAGGGACGCGCCGACACAGCCACTTAACGGTCTAATTATAATCTATGTTTGACATTTTGTATTAGCTTGGAGGCTTTGATGCTTTGATCTTTGGAGTCAGTGGTGACGGATTAGATCGTATCAAGGTTTTGATAGTGATCGGCTGGTGTGGTGGTGTAGTGTGGAACGTGGTGGTTTTTGGGTGCATATGGTACAAGTTTGGTTGGTAAAATTATACTTTTTTTTGCAAGTTTTTAAAAAACTACTCAGAGTTTAAAATAAAAATTGGAGATGTGTCTGGTTAGTTAAAAGCTATAACATTTGCAACTGCGGTAAATTTTCAGACGTTTGACCAAAAAAATAAGCATAATTATAAAAATATTAGGCTTATCTACACGCAGTACAAAAAAATTGCTTCCACTATGGCAAGTCTTATTTTAATATTACACCCCTTGAATCCCTTAATGATGCCGTTTATCATCATCCGATGAAACATAATATAATAGACACACAAAACCATACTAAGTTAACATCCAAACACTAAAAATACAAGCGTACAAAATTTGTCTGCACGGATAACCGAGTGATATAGATCATCACGCCAATTACCACTGTACGCGACGTGTCGCGGGTTTGAATCCAGCATACAATAGTTTGTGGATCGCACAAATTCTTGTCCTACGTGGGGGCTACATAGGGGGCTTGTTTTGAGTCTGGGTGTGTCGGTGCATGCGAATTGAATGTCTGAATATATTAAGAATTAAAAGGTACGAGTGCTTTTGGTCGCAAGGCACTCCTGCCTTGCTAAAAGGCAGGAGGTCGACTGCCTGCCTGCCTTTCGGTCGTAAAGAACGCCTCGGGTACTAATACAGAAGGCGTTTTCTTTTCAAATAAAATAAAAAGCAAGTAACACTCACAGCTCTCCATCTGCAGCTTACACTCCTGCGTATCATGAGGGTAGATCAAGAAGTTCATCGCACACGACAGCCTCAGCGTCAGCTTCACCATGTATAGTATCGTCTTCTCTTTGGACAGCCACACGTAGTGGTTGGGGATGGTCATCGTCTGGAACGTCACCGACTTGGCGTTCTTGAAGAACGAGTCTGGTCTCCACATGTGTTTCAGCCAGTCGACTTCCAGGAGCCTGTAATTGGAGTTAGTATGCAGATTCACTTTCGTAAAACGGGGTGAATAGAGACATTATCGGGAATGGAAAGACAGCTTATCTTAAATTTTGCAAGTTTTACGAGACAAATTATTATTTCAAGATTTTTAACTGTGTGATACCTACATATGATGTGATGAAAATACAAGTAGACAGAGTTCCTGTAAACAAACTTATGCAACACCCCGAAAGCAAGTTATATATTATTTTTCTATTCACCCCTTAAATCTCTAATCACTCCGTTTTACTGTTAAACTTTTTTTTTGGTATACTCCTTTTTAAATCATTCTCCTGCACTTATCCCAATTATTATTTGGGGTAAGGGCAGAGGAATGATGACTCTTTAGGAGGTCAGACAAGTTGCAGGTTTTAAATGAATTTGGTAGTTAGTTTAGCTTTTCAGTAATCAATATAGCTAGTCTTCAAGGTTTCGTTGTATGTATTTAGGTTAACAAATTTAATTTACTCAAACATCATCTTTATACAGTGTGTTTGAGTTTTTGTTTTCTGAGTCAATACATATCTCAAACTATATAACAAATGTGAAGTTAAAGGATTACATGGATTTACACATCTTTATTTACCTAACAATCGGTTATTTTTGCCATCTCAAAAACTTACTAAAAAGGTTTTACCTGTATTCAGTAGTCATATTTTCCGGTAATCTTAATCGATGGTCCTTCCAGGTTTGAGCAAAGAATATATCAGCGGCGTACGTCTATAACAAGAGATAGAACTGGTAAAGGGTGACTTGTCTGATTCCTTTGTGGATTACTTTAAACGCCTTTCATTCCGAATAGCGCTTCTAGACATTTTTAACGTATTGTCAGTAGTTCTAAGGTCTAGTTTTCAGCCAATAATTCTTCATTAGTTTTTGTTTTGTTTTAGATTTTAAGTAATGAATCAAGTCACTGATGTGTATCACAACCATTTAAAATTTCTAGTTCTAATAAAACAATTGCTGTCTGTGGGGATTTTAATATCAATCTCTTAGAAAACAATTCTATTGTCAATAGGTTTTTAACATTATTTAGGTCCTATAATTTTCACAGAACATTCCTTGAGCCAACGAGAGTAACTGCCACTAGTGCTACTTGTATAGATAATATTTTTACGAATCTTAAACCCACTTTTAATTCAATTATTAATGCACTTGATTCTGATCACTGTGGCCAGTTGGTCTCGTATCCGACTAAGTCTGTTAAAATAAACCGTAAAACTGTAAAATATATTCCTGTTACCAAATATCGTTTAGAATGTTTCAATGATAATTTGAATGTAAAATTACCTGGTTTACCTTACCACAGTAATCCAGATCAAGCGTACTCATTACTTTTCAATTTAATTAATTCAGAATTTAAGAAGGTTTTTACCTCAAGATCACTTATGGTCTGTGATCGGATTACCTTTAGTGATTGGGCAACACCAGGTATTTCTAAAAGTAGACTTAAGTTATATGAATTGTATGAGGAAAGAAGACACAATCATAGTGTGACTTTTAGAGAATATGTTAAACAATATTCAAAGACTTTTAAAATTGCTTGCACTTGTGCTAAATCTTTGTACATTAAAAACAAAATATCGTCCTCTGGTAACAAAATTAAAACTACTTGGAATGTAATTAATGCGGAAGCCGGAAGGACTATAGTGAAACATAGAGACTTTCATCTTAAAATTAATAATGTTGATGTTAGGGCGGATATGGAGGTGGCAACAGAGTTTGAAAATTTCTTTACTAATATTCCTATTTTAACAACCAGGACTCTGTTGTCGTCTGCTACTGCCGCATATTCGATACTCAAGGAATGTGTTGCGGAGTGTGGCACGGGTTTTGAATTTACAACTGTTAGCAGCAAGGACATCTTTGAATCATTTAAACAAATAGAAGTAAAAAGAACAGCTGATCTTTGGGGACTATCTAATATCTATGCATATTGTATCTTCAATCATTAAATCTATCTCCCCTTTTCTGGCAGTGGTGTTCAACTCTTGTGTCACATCCGGTATATTTCCAGACCTGATGAAGTTGAGTAAAGTCATTCCACTCTTTAAATCAGGTAGTACAACCGACCCAACAAATTTTCGGCCTATCTCAATTTTGCCCACTCTAAGCAAAATTTTTGAGAAATTAATTTTAAATCAAATGTTGCAACATTTTAACAAACACCGTTTGTTTCACAAAAAACAATTCGGTTTTACGAAAGGTCGGTCTACTACTGATGCGGGTGTGGAGTTACTTAAAAATATATATGAGGCTTGGGAGAACTCGCAAGATGCTCTGGGCATTTTTTGTGACTTGTCCAAAGCCTTTGATTGCGTGTGCCATTCTACACTTATCAAGAAATTACACCATTATGGCATTAGAAACAATGCTCTTAGTCTGTTAAGATCATATTTAGATAATAGAATTCAGAGTGTAGATGTCAACGGTAAAAGGTCTAAAGGGTCTGTGGTAACAATGGGTGTTCCGCAGGGTTCAATTCTAGGCCCTTTTTTGTTCCTTATTTATATAAACGATTTACCTTTTCATATAAGGGAAAATCACAAAATTCTGTTATTTGCAGACGACACCTCTCTGGTGTTTAAAATTAAGCGTCGACTTCAAAATTTCGACGAAGTAAACAATGCGCTCTCGAAGGTTGTCCATTGGTTCAATGTTAATAATTTACTTTTAAACCCATCAAAAACTAAGTTACTAAAATTTTCAACGCCCAATGTAAGGCAATTAGATACCAATGTACAACTGAACGGAGTAGAATTGAGCCCTGTTGAATCAACTGTTTTTCTTGGCATAACTGTTGATGCCAAACTACAGTGGGGCCCTCACATTGAAAAATTATCTGCTAGACTAAGTTCAGCAGCGTTTGCTGTGAAAAAAATTCGACAGATAACTGATGTGGATACAGCCAGAATAGTTTATTTTAGTTACTTTCATAGCCTGATGACGTACGGCATTCTCCTTTGGGGAAGCTGTGCTGACATCAACAAAATTTTTGTATTACAAAAAAGGGCCATTCGCGCTATTTATAACCTAGGTCCCAGAGTTTCTCTCCGAGAGAAATTCAAAGAGATAAACATTCTGACTGTAACTTCACAGTATATATTTGAAAATTTAATGTATGTTCATAAAAACCAAAATGATTTTGTAAAGATGTCTGATGTGCATTCATTGAATACGAGGAACAAACATAATTTAACCGTTCACTCCACTCGTCTCCACAGAGTAAGCAATTCGTTCATGGGTCAATGTATACGCTTTTACAACAAGCTTCCCATCGATGTTCGCAAATTAACGATAAAGAAGTTTAAAACTTTTATTAAAACCAAATTATCCAAAAAAGGATATTACAAAATGTCTGATTACTTAAGTGATAAAAATGCTTGGGATTGAGCTGCTCGCTAATATAGCTATCTTTCGCTGTCTGATTATTCTTATGCATGCTGACATTCTATTTTATTGTTTTTTTTTTCTCTTCTTTTGTGCATTATTGCATATAATTGTTTTAAATATTTCATGACATGTTTTGTGCTTTTGCATATACTGTTATACCAAAATGACATAATGTCTTGTGCTTTGCATATTATATCTACAAATGACATTACAAATTAAATTTTATTATTGCTATACGTTTAACAAATATTATTTGTAAGAGTAAACATAATGCAGGTTAATTTCAATACAATTTTTTCTTACTTTGTCATCATTAATAATATATTCTTAATTTATTTCAATCTGGCGACCTGAGTAAGTTATTGCCTGACATTTTTTGTCGTGTCACTGGCGGTATCGTCGTGTGCCGGGTTGTGCAGCACCCTCAAAAATGGTTGAGCTGCATGAGCTATTCGGGGCATGCGTGCCGTCTGTCGGCACAGGCTTCCTCAGATCGATCTGGTTCTTTCTTCTAAAGGCCAGTCCAGACCCTGCATTTTGTTTACTTATTGTCTATATATATAACATTATTGTCTGGACTTTAAAAGAGGCGATGACCCCTGAGTTTGTTTCGACGTTTCTTCTCAGGGTAGCCAGTTAGGAAATGTCGATTCCAGCTAGCTTATATTTAAGAAAATGACATGTAAAAGTGATAAAATTTATCCTATTTGCAAAATAAACGATTTCATTTCATTTCATTTCAACCATTATCTGTATCTAATAGACATTAAAATGTTTTGTGACTAGTGATGATGATGTCCTCCTAGACGTTTCCGTCGACGGCGACACCCTGGCATACATTACTAGCTTTTTTTTTTTGTGAGTAGTAGGTGTAGGTACAGAGTTGATTTTCGCGTCAATACCTATGCAAACACTGTACAAGGAGCCACAAACTCCGTGAATCGAAATAAATCATCATCATTCCCCTGCCCTTATCCCAATTATTATTATTTGGGGTCGGCGCAGCATGCTGCTGAGGTTTGTCTGGCTGTATATTTTTACGGCCGGCCGCCTGCCTGACGCCAACCCACCTTGGGAATGCTGTTGCGGGTGGTTTACTCCCCACCAGGATAAATATCAAAAGGTTTTTATTTCGAGTACACCTTCTCAGGCACTTTCAAAACGTTACTGACTCTAGTTGCGCTGAATATATTTGATGAGCAACCTGGCTGCTTGTCTCTTCTGTCTGATTTCGGCCACGGCAACTAGTGTAACTATGATACTAGCCAGCTACGCAGGACATAATTATTATAGTGCTCAAGCGTGTGCGTAAACACAGGTTTCTTTTACTCTCATAGCCCGACGGGACGGCAATTCGACAAGACCGGAGAGAGTTTAGGCGCAGAAACTGTGATATTTATGTCTAAACCGCATACAACATTCGAAAAGACAGTGCGCCCCGTGAGGATCGAACTCGAGGTCTTTGACTTGGCAGTCGTATGGTCTTATCACTAGGCTATCACAGCTTCGAGTTTCAAGGGCGGTATTATACTTACCATGGAGGTTTCATCAATAGAGTCCAACCCCATGACGGTGACGTGAAAGTTGACGATCGTCGGCTGTTCGTTGATCTTCGGCGGCCGCATCTTGTCGTACAGTCGAGGGTCCTCCGGCAGCAGGTCTTGGAAGGTCAGGAGAGTAGATCTGATGAAGATAGATATTATGTTATCTTAGACGGGCTTGTTGGTGTAGTGGTAAGTGCAAAGTAGGTTTGTGCGAAAATTTCCAAAACTCGTAGATGACCCCCTACGACACAACAAACTTTAAACCTTTATAATATTTACTAGCTTACCGCTCGTGGCTTCGCCCACGGGTAATTTGGGATTGTGGCGTTTTTTAATGATCTCGACAGGACTTTCTTTCATAGGCTAAAAAAATGATAGAATTTGAATTATATTATACAGCTTGGTAGTTTTGGAGTTTGTCGATTACGTTATGTAACAAAAAGTAAAGCGAGACAAAAACATCGTCTAGAAAAACTAAAAGTATCAGTTGATCTCCCCCCCCCCCCCGCCCGCTACCTAAGGGCTTGCTACTCCAAAAATCCCTTCTTAGTGGTCATTTGTGTTACTAAAGGAAGGCTTGTTTAAAATATCAGACTTCTATACCGAGAGGTTTCGGCAGTGCGTTAATCAATCAGTCACCAAATCACACCCGCTAAATCACGATTGGAGGGTAGTTTGGAAAAACTTACATTACCAAACTTATTTACTTGCCTATGACATTTTCGTGCCAATTTTCAAGTTTATAAACCTAAGGAATAACATTTTTCATAGAAAAGTTTTTACCCCTTTTCGCCCCCTTGGGGGTACAATTTCCAAAAATCTTTTTTTAATGCTCACTCCCTTCAAGTAAAGGAAGCTTTGTTCAAAATATTAGACTCCTACACCGAGCGGTTATGGCTGCGCGAACGTGAATCAGTCACCCAATCGCAACCCCCTAAATCACTATTGGAGGGTAGTTTGGAAAAAAATATAATGCCAAACTTATTTACTTGACCATATACATGTTTGTGCTAAGTTTCATGTTTATAAACCCAAGGAATAAGATTTTTCATAGAAACGTTATGACCCCTTTTTACCCCCTTAGGGGTTGAATTTCCAAAAATCCTTTCTTAGTGCACCCCTACATATCTCAAGGAACCTACATGCCAAATTTCAGCTTTCTACGACCAGTAGTTTCGGCTGTGCGTTGTCAGTCAGTCAGTCAGTCAGTCAGTAACGGAAGAGTTTTATATATATAGATTAGTTTATATAGAAGTATGGATTAATAGTTGTTTACCGCGATTTCGCCCGCACGAATATCTTTTATAGTAGCAAATCAGTATCACCGTCTGTCGCAGTCGGTTAAAAAGTAAGCTTACGTGTTAACATAGGGTGTCAGCTAACTCCATACCAAAATTTCAAATCAAAATCCAGTCGGTGAAAGAGTAACAAATGTTTATTCATTCATTCGTACAAACATTCACATTCATAATATTAGAAGGATAAGTACTGTAAAAGCGGTAGAGAGATACAACTAAATGTACACCGTGAGGACTGATTCGAAGCGGCGCAAGATAGGGAATCGTGGAAGGACTTGGGGGAAGCCATTGTCCAGCTGTGGGACACTATAGGTTAGGAAGAAAAGTACTGTAGCAGTACTGTAAATATCGTCTTAATGTCCTTAACCCAAGGACTGGACTAAAGACCTAGTCCGCTTAGTCATTTACCAACGTATAGATGACAATTTGTTATATAAATTGGATCCGAATAAGTCCTGCTAATATTAAAAATACGAAAGTTTGTACGTATTGATGAATGGATAGAATCAATTTTGGAGTAAACTGACACCCTGGAATTCAAGGAGAAAAGTAGCCTATGTGTTGATCCAGGGCCTGGATCAACACATAGGCTACTTAGTACTTTTTTAACCGACTTCGTCAGAATTATGTTTTTGCAGCTGTAGCCGACATTTCCGCAAGCAAAGCCACGAGCAACAGCTAGTCAATCACAAAAATATAACAATTGTAAAAATAAACATAGATCTAAAAATACATTTTGCCCTCAAAATAAACGTTTTGTTATATCATTTCTTTTCATACCGAACAATAGCTTTTACAAACCCTCGCTAAATTTAGATTCGGCTTGCGACATCTGGTTTATAAACGCTTAGCTAATTAAAAATGCACGAAAATGGACGAACGAATCAAAAATGAAACAAAAGACAATATACTCTTTTGTTTTATTATTATTGTACGAAGGTTTGGGAAAAACACATACAGCCTACTAATATTATAAAAGTGAAAGTTTGTAAGTATGGGTGGGTGTTTATTACTCTTTCACGCTTAAGCGGCTGGATAATTTTACGATAATTAAAATGGATAATTCTGCTTGGCAGTAACCTGACACCCTGGCATTATTAACTACTACTTTGTAACCGACTGCGTCAGAGCGGGTATTTTTTTTGCAACTATATTTATAACCGACATACGGGCGAAGTTGCGGATAACTGTTACTATTTTAAATGTATGAGCGTATGTCTTTTAATGAGGTTCATTTGCCTAAAGTTTTAATGAACTCTAAATCCTTGAATGCGATTCTAGATTCTCGAGATTATAATGAAGAATCGGGACTGCAGAAGGCACGAATTTGACTAATGGGATAACTATCTTTAAGCTTTGCCCTATTGGGTCCATATTGATTCTAGACTACAAAATGTGCCGCCTGTATAATATATGGAATGCTAATAAAGAAATGAGTATTGAGTATCTATTCCGTGTAGAAGAAGGAATTAATTGTTTAATGTACAAATTATAATTGTCTTCAATTAAAATGTCATAATTTCTGCATGAATGCTACTCGTTTTTAAGACACTATGATGAAACCTTTTATTGTAAATTATAAAGCAAATTTATTGTTATCTACCAAGTAATTTCAAGGCTTTAACGGGTGGCTTTAGAATGATAAATCTAAATTTTACTCTCAAAAAATATAGAAGAGGGCATTCAGACAGACCACGTAACCGTAATATGAACACAATCAGTCTAAAAGCTCAGTTCTTCGTTTTAAAGCTAAACTTAAACCTTATAAAATTAATAGATATACAAAATCTTAAAATGTTTTTCTATTATTTAAAATTAAAAATTATATTTTTTTATCTGTTTGTGTGTATGTGCATAACTGATTAAATGAAAAAGACACAAACTAAGTTTCGGGAATCGAACCCGTTGCATCTCAAATAAGGCAAGTAAGATGTAAATCGCCACTATACCCATGTGACTATGCTAAGATAAGCAAATGTTTCAATTAATTATCATTATTCCCTATTACTTATTTTTTGGTATAAAAAATCCTTAATTGAAATAAATGAATAGAACTTACTGAGCGTAACATAAGTCGGTGGCCCCAAGCCATAGACGAAGAAGCACTGTTGTCACCCACAACAGCTTCTCAGCAGCCATCTTGCATTCGATATTCAAAAAATATCGAAATTTAAAACATTATTTATTTTTCTTTTTGATTGTTATTTAAATTAAAATAAACTGTCTACATAATTTTTGATTTATTCTATTTTTAAATTAATTTATTTTTAATTTAGAATATTACCGAAACCGTTTCTTATTTTTAAATTTTAAATACGTTTTTAACATTTTAGAGCATGATAATTACTTTTTAAACTATCTATTGTTACTTTATTTGTAATCGAAAACTGATTGATTTTTTCTTTATGTCACTTGATGAGAAAACCGCGCATTATTTTGACAGGTGACGAGTAAAGCGCGGGAAACAGTTATGACGGAGTCGCGGGGAAAAATAACGCAATGACCAACGGGATGCGTTTTAAAATTTCTGACATGCGCATTGATTTACATGTTTGATAGACTTCCTGCAATGTTCATTGCTGGTTTCGTTCTGAACATTGGTTTTGAGTAACGGTTGTAGCACGCAATAGATTGCGCGTAATATTAGGTAATGTTTGCTTTTACATTTACGATTGTTTTCAGAATTGATGCGAAACTATGTTACCGTAGAAGTTTCTTTTAAGGTTTCTTGATAAATACTGCGAATATTTATTTTACAATATTATTACAATAATAATTGTTATAAAGATTGGTAGTTTTGTAAACAGGATCAAAAATCTCAATGATGATACTTAAGCCGTCGTATTTGCAGTAACTAAACCGTTAGACACTTAGTCAAATTTGGCTGGTACCTATTGATTCAAATTGAAGACATTACACACCCGTGTAATTAATTATCAATTAAAACTTTTTGAGGTTAAAAAGTTTTCCGAAAATCGAGAAAAAAAATACATTTCACCTCCGTTTCTATACATCTCATTTCATCGGTTAAAAATCAATAATACCTACTTAATACGTAATATACTGCTGACGATTTCACCCTGGTTTCCTTCAGGAGGGGATGGGGGGAGTGAAGGGGGGGGCATTCGACAGCTCTTGAGCACGCTGCGGTCAAACGCTTTGCCAGTATTTGTTCTATATCCCTTAAGAGCTGGTAATACCGAAAAGAGAATATGAATGAGAAATAAGTATGAAAAGAAATCTTATTTGAATATTTGTGGGCCTATTAAGGTAAGTGGGGCTATTTGCGGTTGACTGGGGTACTTGTAAGGTAGTCAAGTAGGTTATAATTAAGATAATATACTGTGCTTCCCTAAAAATTTAATATTAGGATTTATATTCTAATCGATATGCTTCTAATTTTCAATATGCTGTAGGTATATGATTTTTTTACGATAATACTACAAATATTACAAATGTGAAAGTTTGGTATGGATGTTTGTTACTCTTTCACGCTCAAACGGCTGTATCAGTTTTAGTAAAATTTGGTACGGAGTTAACATACAATAACATATGTATAATATAGGCTACTAAGGCTAAAAAAGGCTAGTCCTAAAAAAGGGTCAGGTCAGGAGTACCCTAAACCGACGGGCGTGTATGAAGCGATTGATGAGTGTGGATGAAGCTAAAGTGGTATGCCAGGATCGTAGCAAATGGAAAGATGTGATCTCTGCCTACCCCCAAGGGAAAGAGGCGTGACGTTTATGTATGTATGTATGTACTAAGGCTACCTTTGACCGACGGTGTCAGAGGGAGGAATGTTTTTGCAACTATAACCGACATTTGCACGGCCGAAGTCGCGGGCAACCAGTCTGAAATAAGTGAATTATTTTGTTATTACTTATTTCGTTACTGACATATTTGCTTCCATCGCAGACTGTTTCCTTTCATTACACGTTAAAGCATATAAACCTTAATATTAGTATTTAGACATTAGTTTTTGCAGGTTTACAGGTACATACGTAACAAGATTTTTTATTTTAGTGCTTAATGAAATTATGAGTCGCCTGTGTCAGCGGGCGAAACCAGAAGGATAGATCAAAAATTGATAATTAACGTCTGGTTTGACCACGGGTTTGACGGAGTGGCAAATATAATTAACCTGACTTTTCTGAATAGTTTAGATAATAGATTCTAAAATCTATCACAGAAGGTCCAACAGCACATTTTAAAGCAAGACTGTTCAAGTTGTAAAAGCAAGACCACGCACTACGCATATGGCGTAGATCACCTCTCTTCTAAAGCTGATAGACAATACTTGACAATACTACTTTGAGAGGTGGTGATAGGTCCATAAGTTTTATTCATTCTGATTACTTGATAATATTACGATTCCATTAATTAAAGTAATATGTGAACGAAACATAAGAAATGTTTTCATGGTAAACCCTTTCGAAATTGGTACCCAAGATACAGACTTGCCTAGTGGCCTAAAATTCTTGTAATGTGATTTCAAATAGCGACTGAAAATTATTTTTCTTTTTTCATTTTACTGAGATAGTATTTCCAGCTCTATAGGTCAGTATTAGGAGTGGCGCTACGTGTTCAAGCCGGCGTTGGGCAGACCACGTGGAACAATAACCGAGGCCTCGCTTGGCAATTTTAGATGCAGCAACTGCCAATTTTCGTGGAAAGAAAATGTGTCATTTCTGTTTTTGTACCTACTAGTAATGTCTTTACAACTTTCGTAAGAAGTTAATTCTAGGACTTCTTTAGGAGTATCTTACTTTTACCATTAAATAAGTACGCGGTTAACATCCATAACAGTATTTTATCAAAACAAAATGTATCAATTTCGTTTTAAATCCTATGTTTGCATTCGTAGCGTAAATCCTAGATCTGTATTTAATATAATATTGAAACTTCTTTCGAATATGAGAATACGATAACAAAGATTTAGCATGTGCTCATGATAAATAGACTTTGCGAGAAAGACTGCTAAAGCATTTACATCAGTACACCATCCCCAGAATTTCGTACTTATTTTTGGCTCATCGAAAAAATCTAAGAAAAACATATGTGGAGGTTCCAATGAGGTATTACATTTTAATTAAAAGATGAACTAATTATAACGCCTGCAACTACCTAGGTGAAATCAACGTGCTCCAGATTAAAGACTCAAGATGCAAAATTACTTTTAGGTGTAACTTTTTTTTGGCTTATCGAAAAAAATTAAGAAAAACATATGTTGAGGCACTTAATTTTAATGAAACGACGAACTAGTTATAACACCTACAACTAGGTGAAGTTGACTTGGTCCAGCCATTCTGATGTCAGAATGGCTGGCCACTTTGCTCGTAATAGTTTCCCTTCTATAGCGAGGTACGAATTATTCGATGTCTGGTACCAAATAGTATCAAATAGGTACTAAAACTTGGTATTGCTCAAACTTCAAAAATCTCTCTTGGTCCAGTCATCCTGACCCACACACTACAACGGTTCCAAAATGTCATTCTTATTGAGAAGAGAAGAACCAGCAAGAAATTCCATCGTTTCATCCTGGGTGGGGATCGAACCCACGACCTCCGGTATAATAGTCAGGGTCACTAACCACTAGACCAACAAGCCAGTCAAAATCAATCAAATCCATCATGATCAGAACTTTTTCTGAACGTACAAAATTCTCCATCGACTAGCTAAGAAGGGATGAGCTAAAAATACTATCGTGTCAATGAACCGCCCTAATAGGGATCAAGTCCCTTTGTCACTGATTCGTGCTCACGGCTGTATCAGATAGGCGGAGCCCATTAGTTGTATATTCGACCTATTTGGAGTGGCCTCTCGGTCAAGAGGCTGCGGTAGACTGTGATTAGGAATAGGTAAAGTGTGGCTTTTGATGTATATGGGTATAAGGTTTTGTGAAGTCATGGTTATTCGATTGATGTAAAGATATAAGAAAGAGATGGAGTCTAGTGTAGAGAATTGTCGCAAAAAATACTACTAATAATATAAACGCGAAAGTTTGTAAGTAGTAGAGTAATTTTAATTTCATTTAGTATCCCCGATATGTACGTTTTAAGCGACTGCGTCAGAGTGGTTGAAAATTAGAACAAGTTTAGACGAAATCACAGGGAACGAACGCAATTTGGACAAAAAGAAACACATTATAATTAATTATAACTAGGCCTAGGACTTCCGATACTTTTAAGACAATTAGTCAACTAGTAGAACGGAAAGCACAAGGTTTCTTGAACTGTCTGATCTAGTTATAATTTTTATTCTTTCACATTCAACTTATTTTTTGTAATCGATTCTACCAAGAAAATATAGGGGAGGAAGAAGGAATAATTTAAAAGCTTTAATAAAACAACGAATAACTTTGTATCTAAAACATTTATTCAAATTCATCTAGTTTCTTATTATATCTGGCCTGTTTTATGGCACAATCAAAGTAAATTTACAAAATAATAACACATAAAGCTCTTTTTAATAAAATCAGTTTCATTAATACTAACTAGTTGTAAAAAATTATGATGAAGATGATAAAACCGTCTCAAACTCAGACACGAATGAGTAAAAAGTAGACAGATAGATTGGTTTAAGTCAAACCAAAATCTTCGTTTTTTTTTTGTTCGCTCTAATTCCCTACACAGTTAAAAGGAAAAGTTTGTACTCTCGGTCAATGACCTCTGTTGTTTCATTGGTAAAGCGTCTGCATTTACCCGGCAGTCGAGATCTATGGTTTAAATTTCTCATTATTATACAGTATTTTTGTTCTGTATTTTTTATTATGGCCTATTTTTATCGCTATTTAACCTTCGGCCGTCCTTCTCTCGTCAGCTTGAAGTGTATCAGTTTGTCGTGTGTTTGCGATATGCTGGCCTAGACGAAGTGCTCGGGATACTTGCTGCACTGGTACCGACGACAGCTTGTGTACATGAGTTGAACGGTTTCATCGTTCAAAGCCTTTAAAGAAAATATTGTACTCTCGGTCAATGACCTCTTTACCTTAGTTGGTAAAGCGAATGCGTTTGCCCAGTAGTCGAGTCTTGTGGTACAAATTAATCCTAAAACACAAATTAATCCACTGAAATTGATACTTCTGTATTTTGTTTACTATGGCTCATTTTATTCGCTATTTATCTTTTGATCGTCTCTCTCTTGTCATTTTCTGGTCTAAGAGTTTATCGTGAGTCCGCAGTATACTGGCTTGGATGAACTACGCGCGAAACTTGTTGAGCTGATACGGACGCTGACCATTACAGGGTAAGTCGATTATATATTTTGATTGCCCTTGAAGGAGGAATTTGTACTCGCGGTCAGTGACCTCCAACTTTTCCCCTATAAATTGTTACTATACACATTTTTTTCTTCTGTATTTGCTCATTACAGCCAACTTCTTCTCTATTTAACCTTCGGCCGTCCATCTCTAGTCAGTTTGAGGTGTATGAGTTTGTCGTGTGTCCGCAGTATGCTGGCTTGTGTGAACTGCGCGGGACATTTGCTGCACTGGTACGGACGCTCGCCAGTGTGCGTGCGTATGTGGCTTTTGAGGATTTGACTACGCTGTAAACAAAATTGTTTTGTTCTTGTCGGTGACAAAGATTTTAATATTTGTACACTAGAAATGGTAGAATACAAGCATGTCATAATGTTTTATTGTAACACCTTCATTGTACTAGATTCTAACAAATAAAATGATCTTTATCTTTATTATTAAGAACAGAAGGTTTACACCTCATATTTTTTTTACTGTTTTTTAAACGACTCCTGCATCAAGGAATTTTTATCGTGTGGGGTTTCACAGACATTCGATTCTCATGCACAGAGACCCAGACTCAGAATAAACATTTGTAGAACGCACAAATTCTTGTCCTACGCGGAGATCGAACCAGCGACACTCAGTGTTTATTGGCTTGGTGACCTCTACCACTTAGATATCCGTGCAGTCAGATAATGTACAATTGTGGCAGTTTTGAAAGCGAGACGCGACTTTACGTCGTGTAGCGAGCGTCTCGCTTGTAAAACTGAAAAAGTCATACTATATTGGAAGTGGTAGGCTCACCCTAAGAAGAAGAATTACTGTTTTGTGAAGTATGCCCAGATTTACCCCGGAATTGTTACGAGGATTCTCCTGAGTCGCTAAATAGCACTGATAAACATTGATATATTTGTGAATAATCGTTTTTTAATCATTTTTGATCAGAATAATAAAGCTATGTTACTTAACAGATTAAAAGAAGAGAATACTTACATCGAAAACCTTATCGCACATGGTACAAGGGTATTGTAGCGGTCTCTTATAACCCTCATGAACGAGGCGCTTGTGGTCCTTCAGGCCCCATGAGTTTGTGTATGCCTAGAAACAATAATACATACAGATATAGTTGTATGGACATGTCATGCGAAGGAAAGAGAATCACGTGGTAAGGAAGGTACTGGACATGAATGTGGATGGCTATAGGGGAAGAGGACGATCAAAGAAACGATGGATGTATTGTGTGAAAGATGATATGGCTGCAAAGAGTGTTACTTGCGAGATGACGTCAGTTAGAAACGTGTGGAAGAAGAAGACATGCTGAAGACAGGCTGACATGGCCGACGCCAAATAATAATTGGGATAAGGGCAGGGGAATGATGATGATAGTGGATTGTTATACATTGGAAGCCCGCAGTGGTATTTAGAATTAACTACAGCGTGCAGCGTTTACAGTAAAGCGAAACGAAGATTATACGTCTATTGCTTTAAATTTCATGAAGATATTGCTGTGAATACATAACTTTTTTATTTTTTTACCGTCCTAATGCGAAGAAAAGTGTTACGTGTATCCAGCACTACGTTTTAAACAGGTTGGAATTGTCTATTTATACATATAACAATACTAATATAAGTATGACGGTTACCTTATCACATCGATCACAGGTGTACGGCTTGATATTCAAATGCATCCTATTCATGTGCCGCTCCAAGTCGCGTCGTATCGAGAAACGTTTGTCGCATTGTGGGCATCCAAACCTGCAACCATAATGTTACTAAGAATTACTATAAAATGTAATAATTTGTTACCTCTTAAATATATACTCCTCAACATTCCTACAACGCCATCTAGTCTCAAATTAAGTATACGAGAGTAACTTGTAATATGAGTACTAGACAATGTTGTTTTGACAGTTGAAGCTGTGATAGCTTAGTGGCGAGACCGTAGGACTGCTAAGTCGGTCTTGAGTTCGATCCCCACGGCGCGCACCGACTTTTCGAATGTTGTGTGCGTTTAAGAAATAAATATTACAGCTTCCGTGTTTCGGAAGGCACGTAAAAATGTGGGTCCTGCGCCTGATCTCTCTCCGGTCGTGTCGGATTACCGTCCCATCGGGCTATGAGAGTAAAGGAATAGAGAGTGCACCTGTGTTTGCGCACACGCTTGTGCACTATAATATGTCCTGCGTAGCTGGCTGGTGTCATAGTAACACTGGCCGCCGTGGCCGAAATCGGTCGGACCGCTATTATTACTAGACAATTGATAAACATACTTATATATTTCTAAATACATACATATTATAGATAAATCACACCCATACACAGAACAAATAATCGTGTTCATCACACAAACATTTGTCCTGGGTGGGAATCGAACCCACGACCTCCGATATAGCAGTCAGGGCTACTCACCACTAGATCAACAGGCCAGTCAAAATAAATTCTCGTAATCCTGTATAACCAAAATCGTTGATTGTTGTTGTTGATTTTGTTCCTAGTTCTTTTAGTTAATAGGATTCTGATATAATCACATTTTTTACTGTCAGAAAAGAAATTCTCATATCATGTTAGCATACTTACGGTAAATCTAAATAATTGACATGTTTCGATGCAGTCTTCAAATGATTCTTTAATATGGCGTCTGATTTGAAACTTCTGAAATGAGAAAGCAAAAACGTAAATTTTAGACATAAAAATTAAATACAAATAAGTCATAGTAACTATTTGGTGCCATAACAGCCACACAGTTGTATGGCCGTCTCAAAAAGATAGTAGAAAGAAACAATTAGACCAATTTTAAACGTAAATTTAAGCCACTTAGTTTAAACTATCTATTTATATTTATATATCTTCTTATATATAAAAATCAATTGCTGTTCGTGTTAGTCTCGCTAAAACTCGAGAACGGCTTAACGGATTTATCTCATCTTGGTCTTGAATTGTTCGTGGAGGCCTAGGGAAGGTTTAAAAGGTGAGAAAAATTTAATAATTGTCAGCTAGTTTAAAGTATTAACTCCACTAACTTATCACATTCGACGCAGTAATAGTCCCTGTTATCGGAATGCTTGATGCTGTGGTTCTTTAGTTGCGAAGGCGCCTTGAAAGCCATCCCACACTCCTGGCACACGTACTTCTTGCTCACTTCGCCAGCAGACACCTCCTTTGCGTGTTTTCTGTCAAAGAAAATCGCAAAAAGCGTTCATTTTGAAGCCAACTGTATTTTTATTTTAGTTAGAAAAATCGATGAAAGTTGGTATTATACACGGTATGTAGGTATGGTAGGTACGTGTATTTGAAAAGGAATTGTGAAATTTAGGTTAAAATCATATAAATGACGTTAAAACTGCGATTTTGGGCTCCTTTACACTAGCGTTTCTCCAGCGTAAGCACGGCTCAGACGCTGGTCATTAATCACTTAGCGCTAAGTTAGATGCCCTTATACTTACACTTGAAATAATTGACAGCAAGTGTAAAAAAGTCACTACGAAGTTACTGGACGCGTACGCGCTCCGTGCGCGTACAGTATATACGTACATGAGCATGTGCGAGCGCAGCACGACGGCGTTGGCGTAGCGCTTGTGGCAGTGCGCGCACGTCACGCGCTCGCGCGCTCCGTGCGCGTACAGTATATACGTACATGAGCATGTGCGAGCGCAGCACGACGGCGTTGGCGTAGCGCTTGTGGCAGTGCGCGCACGTCACGCGCTCGCGCGCTCCGTGCGCGTACAGTATATACGTACATGAGCATGTGCGAGCGCAGCACGACGGCGTTGGCGTAGCGCTTGTGGCAGTGCGCGCACGTCACGCGCTCGCGCGCTCCGTGCGCGTACAGTATATACGTACATGAGCATGTGCGAGCGCAGCACGACGGCGTTGGCGTAGCGCTTGTGGCAGTGCGCGCACGTCACGCGCTCGCGCGCTCCGTGCGCGTACAGTATATACGTACATGAGCATGTGCGAGCGCAGCACGACGGCGTTGGCGTAGCGCTTGTGGCAGTGCGCGCACGTCACGCGCTCGCGCGCTCCGTGCGCGTACAGTATATACGTACATGAGCATGTGCGAGCGCAGCACGACGGCGTTGGCGTAGCGCTTGTGGCAGTGCGCGCACGTCACGCGCTCGCGCGCTCCGTGCGCGTACAGTATATACGTACATGAGCATGTGCGAGCGCAGCACGACGGCGTTGGCGTAGCGCTTGTGGCAGTGCGCGCACGTCACGCGCTCGCGCGCTCCGTGCGCGTACAGTATATACGTACATGAGCATGTGCGAGCGCAGCACGACGGCGTTGGCGTAGCGCTTGTGGCAGTGCGCGCACGTCACGCGCTCGCGCGCTCCGTGCGCGTACAGTATATACGTACATGAGCATGTGCGAGCGCAGCACGACGGCGTTGGCGTAGCGCTTGTGGCAGTGCGCGCACGTCACGCGCTCGCGCGCTCCGTGCGCGTACAGTATATACGTACATGAGCATGTGCGAGCGCAGCACGACGGCGTTGGCGTAGCGCTTGTGGCAGTGCGCGCACGTCACGCGCTCGCGCGCTCCGTGCGCGTACAGTATATACGTACATGAGCATGTGCGAGCGCAGCACGACGGCGTTGGCGTAGCGCTTGTGGCAGTGCGCGCACGTCACGCGCTCGCGCGCTCCGTGCGCGTACAGTATATACGTACATGAGCATGTGCGAGCGCAGCACGACGGCGTTGGCGTAGCGCTTGTGGCAGTGCGCGCACGTCACGCGCTCGCGCGCTCCGTGCGCGTACAGTATATACGTACATGAGCATGTGCGAGCGCAGCACGACGGCGTTGGCGTAGCGCTTGTGGCAGTGCGCGCACGTCACGCGCTCGCGCGCTCCGTGCGCGTACAGTATATACGTACATGAGCATGTGCGAGCGCAGCACGACGGCGTTGGCGTAGCGCTTGTGGCAGTGCGCGCACGTCACGCGCTCGCGCGCTCCGTGCGCGTACGACACGTGGCGCCGCAACGAACCGCGACGGCTGAAGAGGATTGTCAACTTTATTATTGATATGAGGAGTGTGTGCGGAGTTTTAAGAACGTTGTTGATATGCGGAGTGAGTGCGGAGGATTATGAACGTTATTATTGATTTGCGGTGTGTGTGCGGAATTTTAAAAACGATGTTGATATACGGAGTGAGTGAATTATGATCGTTGTTATTGATAAGCGTAGTGTGTGCGGAGTATTTTAAACGTTGTTATTGATAAGCGTAGTGTTTGCGGAGTATTTTTAACGTTGTTATTGATAAGCGTAGTGTGTGCGGAGTATTTTAAACGTTGTTTTTGATAAGCGTAGTGTGTGCGGAGTATTTTGAACGTTGTTATTGATAAGCGTAATGTGTGCGGAGTATTTTGAAAGTTGTTATTGATAAGCGTAGTGTGTGCGGAGTATTTTAAACGTTGTTATTGATAAGCGTAGTGTGTGCGGAGTATTTTGAACGTTGTTATTGATAAGCGTAGTGTGTGCGGAGTATTTTAAACGTTGTTATTGATAAGCGTAGTGTGTGCGGAGTATTTTGAACGTTGTTATTGATAAGCGTAGTGTGTGCGGAGTATTTTGAACGTTGTTATTGATAAGCGTAGTGTGTGCGGAGTATTTTGAACGTTGTTATCGATAAGCGTAGTGTGTGCGGAGTATTTTGAACGTTGTTATTGATATGCGGAGTGTGGGCGAAGTATTATGAACGTTGTTATTAAAATGTTCAATAACTGCGTAGTGAGTGCGGAGTGTTATAAAAAATATTAGTAGAAATAGGTTGATGGTGCAAGGAATATAGCATACACGTACTAAATACATTTGACACGCTTAAATCACTGCTTAAAAAAGGTGGACAAAATATCAAAATTATAATTTTATCATTTGACAGTTGTTTCAATGAGTTTATACAAAATACAAATTAAGCATTATTTTTACAATATTATTGTAGGTATGATGTGATCATATAACTACCAAATCCGGCAAAAGAGCTATAAATTCTTCAACAATATTCTATTTTTATATATTTAGATAACTTACAGGAAACTCTTGCCGCAATGCGGGCACGTGTGGTTGAACCCCTGGCAGTGGTGCACCACATAGTGGTCTAGGATGGTCCCGCGACAGTTACGGACCAAACCGCATTCCGGACACTTGTAACGGCTGGGAATAATATTTTTTTAGCATTAAATCAAATATGTGTGTTGGATTTTATACTTTGCAACATTAACTTTTAACATTATTTTATATTTTTTATATGCTGGCAACTTTTTCTCTCTTGCTCTGTGACACGGACCGAATACACACGTATTTATTTGAGCTAGCCACCAGTTCTATCGACAATATCAACAAAACGCTATACCGCTGCACAATGTATGCATGTACTTACATTAAATGATATCTCATATGACTCATGAGTTTTTCTTCTGAATCCATTCTCTGATGGCATACATCACATTCGTGGTCACCCATATACTGTAACATAACACATATAATTAATGAACCGCAATGAAATATAAATAATACAATGAACATAATAAAACCTCAGGCAGGATTCGAAACCGCGACTCTTGGATTTACGAGCCAGTCGCTATACCAATTAACCTTCAGAGGTCAATGTACGAGAGTATGAATTTCTTCATCGTATCGAGACATCAGGTGGCTAATTTTACAATTACCTGATACTGACTTGATTAGAAAGTTTCTAATTTAAGTAAAGATAATTGTGGTGCGAGTACGGTCTAAGGTTTGAATTTTAATAAAAAACTTGCCAAATGTTTTTGCAAATTTTTAATTACTTAAATTATACTCTTTTGTTTTAGAACTGAAAAGGGATGCGAATGGGAAGGGAGAGCAAAACACATAGGTACAGAAATGGCGAATATACAAGGGTATCCTTTTTTGCCATTAAGTTAGACTAGACCTCAATAAAAATAATTTAGTTATCATATTTACCTGACTATGCCTCTCCATATGTTTATCATAGCTGCCTTTAAAGCTGAAGCCTTTTATACACTCCTCGCACTTATACGCACAGCCCAAGTATTTAGGGTCCTGTGCTAGCCGCGGCCGCTCGTCCAAACATTGCTCTTTTGTTAAATATACTATTTTTATTTTTGGATTAGCTGTGAATAAGAACAATACAATCTACTTAAATACACCTAATTAAAAAGAGGCGATTTCTGCGACGTGACACGATATGATAAACAATTTTGAACTCTCGTACATTGACCTCTGTAGCTTAGTTCGTTAAGCGACTGACGCATTAAGTCAGGAGTCGCAGGTTGAAGTCTTATCTACATACATACATAAACGTCACGCCTCTTTCCCTTGGGGGTAGGCAGAGATCACATCTTTCCATTTGCTACGATCCTGGCATACCACTTTAGCTTCATCCACACTCATCAGTCGCTTCATACACGCCCGTCGGTTTAGGGTACTCCTGACCTGACCCTTTTTTAGGACTTTCCCTATTTGGTCCTGGAACGTCTGTCGTGGTCTTCCCCTCCCAACAACTCCATTCAAACTACACTCATATATCTGTTTCGTTAGTCTTCTTTCGTTCATCCTCTCAACATGTCCAAACCATTTAAGCATCCCTATCTCAATCCTTGTGACTACATCTTCTTTCACGCCACATCTTTCCCTTATCACATCATTTCTTATCCTATCGCTCAATTTCAGTCCTAGCATACTTCTTAGAGCTCTCATTTCAACTGCATTTATTCTACTTTCATGCTTCTTCTGCCACACCCAACTTTCACTCCCATACATTAGCGTCGGTACCAACACACCCCTATGAACTGCTAAACGTGCTTTATTCGACACTTTCTTGCTGTTCATAAAGGTATGCAGTGCACCATTCACTATATTTCCAGCATTCACTCTTCTTTCAATATCACTATCATACTTCCCATCTCTCGTAAATTTCGTGCCCAGATATACAAATTCATTAACTCTTAACATTATTACACATTAACATTAGTCTTCTCTTCACATTAACATTAGTCTTATCTGATGTTTGAATTATTTTATTGTAATATTTATGTTCAATATTTGTTCTATACATATTATAGATAAAATTACACACAGACACAACCAATGATCATACTAAGCACACGACAGCAGTCAGGGCCACTAACCACTACACCAACAGGCCCGTCAAATATCAATGTACAAAAATACTTTGTTCTAAGTCTTGGTGTCTTTAACTCAACCATGCAGTACTAAATAAACCACATCTTAATAGCAAACGCGTTTAAATCATTCGAAAACTTCAATTTCTCATGCTTTTATGTGGCCAAACAACAGAAACATACCTTTTGAAACCGAATCAGGTTTTTCATCTTTAATTTTATGTTTCTTCTTCAGTTTATTCTTCTTGAGCGTCGCGCTAAGAGTCAAGAGGTCCAAACTGTCGATATCACCCAATTCTAATTCCTCTTTGAGCAAGACTTTTAAAGGGAACTCTTCTTCTTCTTTAACACATGTTTCTGAAAATTCTGTGGAATGGAAAAAAGTATACAAATAACTATGATTTTAAAAAATAAATAAAGATAAAAAAAAATAAAAAAATAACTATGATTTCTTAGTTATGGGATTATCTGTTTTAATAAATGGGGATATCGCATTTCTGTGTGTCATTATGAGAATTGAAAAAGACTTAATGTTGTAATCATTTATTTTTTAAAACCTTAATAAAAAAATCAACAAAAAAGTTTAAACTTAGCATTTATAATAATTACATAATACTAAATAAATATGATTGGGGTTGTGGTTCTATATATGGATTTGTATGCACGAAGTGCAGCAATCAATACAATTGTGATTTTTTTTAAAGTTATATGCACTTTCTTAATTTGTTCTAAGGCACTGCTGACAAACGGTGAAGGTAAACAACATGAGACAACTTGGATTTCAATCATTGTAATCTGAAATCGCCAATCTGCAGTGAGCTAGCATAGTGATCAATGTTCAAACCTTCTCTATATGGGAAAAGGCCTGTGCCCAGCAGTGGGATGTTTATAGGCTGCGGGCTGGTATATTTTTTATTTATTATACATGGTGTATATTATACAAGTTACTTACCATCACCACCAATAAACTCTGCTTCAATATCATCAAACAGTTCCTCTTCTTTCATTTCCATTTTGACTTGGACGTCCTTCCTCATATTCGACGAGTATACCACAGAAAACATCTCGTCGGAACAAGGACTGGTCTCCGATAACTCTAAGGAGTCTAACGGTATTACGGTAAGATTGACTAGCGGTTGTGTTTGTGCTCGTACTGAGTTTAGTGATTCATCTAAAACCTGAAATTGTAAGGTGAATTAATTAACAATGGTGGAAATATACTTTAAGACCATCTAGTTCCCAAATATTAGATTCGGATTATTAACTATCCGAAAGTCGAAATTGTTGCCATTAAATGAGATAAGGCTTTTGCTGAACAGTTACACAAAAACATAGTAGACAGAGTTGACAGAGTAGAGTACCTATTGCTTAAATTGCTTTCACTATTTCTAACATAAAACTGTTAATGATACAAAATAGACTCAGACTATGACAAAGAGTGACTCGCCTTAGCAACTCATGCCTTAAAACACAATCTATATATCACAATTCTTTAGACTTACACTTTGAAAGTTTTCCAATAATATATGGTTACTCTGTACATTTTGTATAAACATTTCAGTCCGTTGAGCCAACCGTTTACACAAGTGACATAGAAGTATACAATCCATCTGAAAAGTTAAAAGTAGGAATTAGCTTTAGATATAAATAATACACTAATTTAAAGCAAGATTTTAGACGTTATTTCTATTTTCCAAATGCTTTGTTAATACAATGTATGTTTACTTATTTATTAAAAAAATAGATGTCAAAGCAGGATAATGTTTTATAGAACAACTTATCACCTATATTATTACTAGACAATAATAAAGAGTTTAGCCTACATTACAGCCAGTTTGGTTCAAATATATCATCATAAATATACCTTCTAAACTTGCAAATACTTTCAAGGATATAAAAATTGAGTTGCAAAGGTCAGATACAATCATTACTTAAAGCAGGATATAGCCAGCTGAATCTAGTGAGACCGGAAGCTGACCAATGTAAAAGAGAAGGTTATTAAAAAAGTTTGATAATATAATAATATAATCAAAGCTATAATACATTTAACACAGCGCAACTTAGCTTTTTATATTCTCTTAACATAAAAAGATTATAATCTTCTAGTGACCGCTTTTAATAAAAGTTAAACTTTCTTTTAGTATTGCAAATATATTACCTGGAATATTTCCTTCAACGGCCCGCATTGGAACGAGTAATTATGTACATTTTCCTCCTTATTATCACATAAACAACCAAAACAATAATGTTTCGTCCATTCAGATTTTTGTTCTTTATTATCGTTATTCCAACTAGGACTACACTTTTCATCCATTTTTGTATTTCTCTGTTTATGGATACACTTAAAAACTATTGAAAATAATTTATTTTGTTAGATAATTCGTAGAAAACAACTTCTGATTGCAAATAGATTCTCTTTTCAAATGTCAGTAGATAAGACGGACAAATTAAGAAGTTTTCTAAGATTATCTGTGTTGTGGCCCCGTAAACAAATAAGAGCTTTATCTTAAGTCCATAGAATTTATTTTCTTCTGATTCAAAATGTTCAAAACAAGACTTTTTTCTTTGGTTAGTTTACATTTCACTGACAGTTGGTACGTTCAGAAGTGTTCCAATGGAAATAAAATGGTAACGTTCAGAAATAAATTTTATTTTTCATTTGGTTTTTATTTTTTAAATAATATTACTGTTTTTTATAAAGTGAAATGCTAAGGACTAGGTCGCTATCGCGAAAACAGTCGAATTCTATCTGGGTCTAAGTAATGTGTAAACTGGCCCCCGTTAACTTTTCCAACGGTAGAGAAAATCATTTTAAGATTACCACGGAATCCAATGACTGGTGTTATTCAAATTTTCGTCAATCAATTTGATGAACTGGTTCTCCGATTAACTAAGTTGTCTTTTTAATTAGTAAAATACCCTAATTGTAACTATGTTAACGGTTTACTCAGGCAAACTGTTAACATATTATTATGAAACCATCTCACGAAAGTAAATACCAAAAAATGCAGTTATTAAATACAGATTTTTTTTTATAATTACCAGTAGGTAAGTTCATGTACCTTGTCCTACTACTATTGCTACTTTGATTTGAATGATGACACAGTTTCTTGTTGATATAAATAAACTGATGATTTCTACATATTTGAAATAGCCATCAGATAATCCTAAAAGCCTAAATTTTGAAGCTATGTACTCTGTAATGTATATTTTAATTTTGAGTATCGAGAAATTCTGCCAAATAATCTGTCTCTTCCTGACTGGACCTCATTTCTACCAAGAAAAGTTTTCCAAATTAGCAAAAATACCTAAACTTAAGTAATCTACAATTATTCCATTCGAGGATCGAACTCGCACTTCACAAAACCTGAGTTGATAAATTTACCACCCACCTATCCTGCAATCGCATCACCATAAATTCGTCAACGGTTTCCGTACAACTACTGCACAACCATATCCATCGTTTATTACAAATACCCATGGGAAAGACATAATTTTAGTGCATATCACATCCTAAACAAGTGGCACACAGATCCCTTTGCCCTAAATACCTCGTAGGAACCACGGAAGTTTAGACTAACAGAGTCGGCGCGACTAACAATTTCCTATGGAGGCGTCAATGTTGCTAGGTACGTATGTAAAGTGGGGAGCACACATGAGGTGGAACGGCGAGATGTGTCTGAAGATTGGAGCTTGTGTTAGTTTTGGGTAAAATAATGCTGGTGAGGTCATATTGGTTACCTTTGTCTAGATTTCTATCTAGTCAAAGTAACTTCGCCTTAAAAAAAATAAAAAATTGCCAGACTGCGACGAATCCTAAAGGAAGGATTGTGATAACAGCATTATGATAACCGTTTCTGTATCTATGCATTTTTACCTGAATCGTTTTCTTGATTTGTACTTTTTTGCCCTCTTTTTCGTGGATAAATTATAGGTTTTTAACTTAATTTTATTTTATCATTCATTCGCGTGTTCTTTCATTTTGCCTAATATTTCTTTGTAAAATTATACCGCACAGAGAAAAAATGAAAATCTGTAAATTAAAAAAAAGATAGCTGCCTTTTTTAATTCACGTATTAATTACTAAGACTAAAGAAAATTAAATATAGGTGATTGGAGTTAGCTTAATGTTTTAAAAGAGAAATCTAATACAACTACGGCATAGGGATTATCTATATATCGGGTAAATTTTACGTTTGTCGTAAGTAGACGGATTATTAAAAAAGAAGGATACTGCCAATCGGTCGCTACTAAATAGGTTAGTATGTTTTTATTGATGAGGCGTTCTTGCAAAGTTATGTCAACTTGGTAAGGTCAAGCAATCAAATCAAAGGTACCAAACAGGAATTTAGATTACTTTCTGTTGAAACATCATCACAGAACCTCTCCATCCATTCAGCCATTCATTCCTTACCAACCATTTCCACAAAATATCTCCGGACACATCTCCACTTAGTACCCTGTGTATACCGGTACCGGATGTCGTCACATCCGCGGCTCCCCCCCGGATGTCACACTGCTCCCGTGGGACTGCGCGCCAACACCGCCATCTATACGCCGCGGTGAACACAACGCTCACCTTTCACAGGTGACGGGATTTACAGACACAGCTTTCGGGATTGGAGCAAATATCATTTTACATTTTTTTTACTTGAATTTTAATAAAATACTGAGTAATTAGAAAGAGGTATTGTTGTGCTGATAAGTAAATTTAATGCTAGTGAAGAGTCCCAGTTCCCAGTACAATGTGTGACAGAAATTAAACTAAACAAAAATATCTACATTTCAAACTAAACTTATATAACTATAAAATAGCATAATTACAAAGCGTAAAAAAAAAATCAGTTCAATAATCATTTATCGTTATCAGTTCGCTTTTTAAAGTTTTGTAAATAATGAGTAACTTCACGTAAATGTTGATTATAGCTGCAAAAATTCCAACTTATATGATAATTCAGAGTATCAGCCACAATTCTATACCTACTTTACCAAAATTTGTTTTGTACTGAATAAAATCACACCCTCACAAACTTTCGCCTTCATATTAGTGCGATTGACTTCCTCTAACGTCTTAAAAAGTTGTTTTTTTTTCACTCTGTAAATGGCCTTACCATTAACAAAAGAAAGTCACTTAATTAAGAATGTACAATTTTTTGTTGACAGTGAAAAAATTAATACCTACACAAACCACACATTTATAACCTTTTTAGTTACAACAGCTTAGCGTATCTACAAAAATTCGCTGTCGAAAAATCGCCTTTTTTCAGAGCATAATAAAAGGTTACCCAAGCAAACAAGTTATTAAGTTTGGTATTCCTGTACGTGTGCACAGATGTGGCAGGGCGAGGGATATTACAGCATTCAATGGGAACGTTAAAGGGTAGACAGGACTCTTATTACCATTCCGCAGATTGTGTTTACAAAATACCAAGATCACAAACGTTATTAAGAAAAGAATAGATAAGATTTAGCAGCTAAGTGCTAAGTGTGTTGGTTAAGTAAGACCGTTATGTTAATAAATATTGGAAGGGTTATTTTCTTAATTTTAAAGTGGTGTAATATATTAATTTTCTTGAAAATAATTCATGAAGAAACTTGTGTGAAGTTAAAAATAATATGAGGAAATATACATAATGGTGAAGGAGAGTAAACTTAAGTTCAAAATGATGGAGTTCGTAAGTTCTCTATTTAGGAAGTGGACTTTCGCTAGCGGTGGTACCTCTACAGGAGTTTTAAGCGATCTTAAATTGACATAAGATTTTTAACCATTTACAAAACGACCCTTCCCTTTAGTAAACCTAATTAAGATCAGATTAACATCTTCACCATAAAAATATTGCATTCTACAACTATTCACAACAGCATATTTCTTCCATGTTTCATAACAAACAATGCACATAACTCCCATTCAAACTTCCCCAACTCTACATAACAGAATAAACATACTTAAACAGAAGTCAACTATAAGTTTTTATGGGAAAGCTCCCATAAGAGCTTCCCCTTAAACTATGGCCGGGATGCAGTGGAAACTGGGTCACAAGATCGATAGAGGTCGAACTTGAAAGTTTTGGGGCTCAGCATCCCTTCTACCAAGTCTAAAAGATACACACTTACAGTTGAGGAAAAGAGACACCACTCTATCTTCCTCTATACTGTCTAGTGCCGTCTCTTTCTTACGATTGCAATAGCTTAGCTTAAAAAAGTATTGGTGGGAGTCCTGAGGGAAGATACACCATAAGGACCATAATCTGGATTTTATGGTTATATGCCTATACAGTCATAATATTCAGTGTTGTGGGGGGATAGGAAAGGTGAAATTAGATTTTAGGTCTATTGAATGTTATGAAAAGTTATGGGTAGATAACCCATATTATAAGAATTTGGTGTAAAATAAGTTTTTATTACGCTTTAAACTACCTTAATGTTTGAGGAAAAGCTTTTGAATGTCGGTTCTAGCACTATTTACTTAATGATAATTTATATTATGCATCTTTGGATGACCAAAATGAATGCCTTATTTAAACTAAACTAAAGAGCTGTAATTTGGGATGTTCACAAATGAATATCTAATATATAAAATTCTCGTGTCACAGTTTTCGTTGCCATACTCCTCCGAAACGGCTTGACCGATTCTCATGAAATTTTGTATATGTGTTACAGCCAAAGTAATTAATCTAGATATTATACATAATGACTAGTCATTATGAATAATATCTACTCAATTTGGATAAAGTGATAATTCACACAAAATTAATCACATTAACTAGCTATTATACATAATATCTTCAAAGAATTAGATAAAGTGATAATACAAGTAGATATTCGTTTAAGAATAAATTTGTATTTTAATTTTCCTTAAGCATACATATCAGAAAGATTATTTTAACAATTAAAATAACATAAGATAATATTTTCACCTCAATAAACATAGATATTATAAAAAAAAAAGAAAACCTAACCTCACCTAATTTAGGTTAGGTTAGGTTTTTTTTTAGGCAAGAGTGTGGATATCAAATGAACATTATACCTTTTGATCATTAGCGCAAATGTTGATATAGCAAATAAATATTCGACGAACTGAAAATTATGTCAAACGACATTATACAAAGTGATGATTTCCTTAACGTTGTTCGATTGAGTAATATTATATCAAACGTTGTTCGATCAAACATGGGTGAACCTAAGATAAAGACCGTATTATTACTTTGGCTAACTTTGACACGATATTATGAATAATAACTAGATAATGTGATTAATTTATTACACTGTCTAGCGAATTTAGCTATTATCCATAATGACTAGTCATTATGTATAATAGCTTATTAATCACTATGACTGTAACATATGCATTTAGTAGGTCTGAGAATCGGCCAACATCTATTTTTCATTCCATTTTTTTTTTGTTTTTTTTGCGAACGAAGTCGCGGGCAACAGCTAGTTTAATATAAATCAGTATTTTAACACTAAAAGAAACAAGAGATTACTTCGCTAAACATAACAGAAAGCGATTCTTTAGCCAAATCTCATATTTGAACTAAATAAACAAAAGATTACTTTGCTAAACATTATCCGTGTGGTGTCCGGATATAAAGAATAGCGCCACCCCATATCCTCCACTGGGTGTCGTAAAAGGCGACTAATGGACCTTAAGACCTAGTGCACTGTACCAAGCACCTTGGGTCACCCGAATGCTGGCGGGTAAACCACCAACAATCGCATTCCCAAAGAGGGTTAGTGTCAGGCAGGCGGCCGACTATAAAACCATAGCCAAATCTATTAGCAACATGTTGAGAAAAAAAAAAACAGTTTGCGCCGACTCCAAGTAAAATGGGAGAAGGGCAGGAAGTTGATGATGATACTTTGCTAAACATAAAGCGACTCTACAACAATATCTCTTTCAACATAGACATTTAGAGAGTTTTTCTCCACCAATAAAACGTTCTTTTTAATAACATATACCTCAAAAGCTACTTACAACATTAAAAACCTTCTCTTACATTGTACAGTCACGATCAAAAACATGTATACTCGATTAAACAATTGAAGTTTAAGTCGTATTCAAATGGTTTATGAAATCGTGAATTTTTCTTTCAAATTAAACATTTTATGTTTAGCTTACAATATCAGAAATATTCCATAACAGCTTGTAAAGTTTGGCATAAGAAATCTACTGCAAGTGTTCGGTCATGTATACATGTTTTTGCTCGTGACAGTAATAAATATATACATCTACATAGCATATGTACAACAGACAGATGATATAAAAATGGTCTCCACAGTAATGTCGGTGTCTCCGCTCATCGGAAGGGTATTGAAGGGCTCGCGAAGGGTAGATAAGAAGCTGTCAAACCTCAGCTTACATGCCATACAATGATATTTTTATTATAGTTGCACGGTAGGCGTATATTCAGTAGAGTAAGTGTTAAGTAAGCTTTAAATATTATATTAAACTAACTGTTGCGGCCCACGACTTCGTAAGAATTAGGAATATTTTCACAAAAAAAAGGTTTGTCCAAAAAAAAGGATTTGGAGATAAAAAGTAGATGTTGGCCGATTCACATACCTACTCAATATGCTCACAAAATTTCAAGATAATTGGTCAAGCCGTTTCGAAGGAGGTAACTAACATTGTGACACGAGATTTTTTTGTAAATAGAGATTGAAACACATTTAGATATACCTACTGCAATATAAGCATAGAATTCATATTTTACACGAAAACGTACACATACCTTTTTTATTGGCATAATAATTATAGAAAAGAAGAAGAGTTTTAGTTTAACATATAAGTCAATGTTTGAGTATTATCGGGATGTAACAATTCTGTACGTGTTCAATCGGTTTTAAATTTATTTTTATAAGACGTAAGCTTTACCGCTGTACCCAAAGTTTCACTTCGGAATACTAGAAAAAGTTCTTAAATATTAATATTAAAATATAGCTATTTAACAGAATACCACAATATTCTTTTTACTTTTAATGTCTGAGCTTACAACCTTTAAACTGAAAATGTACATAAAATATGAGTAAAATTGTTAAAAAAACAGTCAAAAACATGTAAAGATAGTGTTCGTAAAACTTAACCAAAGCTATTTTCATACAGTTTACATGTAAATGAATAATTAAAACAAAGCTTAGCATTCAAGAGATAACACAGACCCATCCTAGTGAATTGCACTCTGAAATTATCTATGGAATTCAACAACACAAAACAATGAAAAACATACTTTAACTGGTAATAATTAAGTCGAAATTTCTTTGTATATTTCATACCTGTAAAACAAAGAGTCATTAAACTTTGAAAATTAATAACAGCTTTTCAAATTTGAACTTTTCTCTCCTAGAAACAGGCTTGAAAGTTGATAGACACCTGTGGAGATATAAGATGTTTTGAATATTGGTTGAAAGAAGTCACATTACTATTGGTTTGCGATATTCTACGTACTTTAAGGAGATGAAGGCATTATCTGGAAGCCTTAAGGAGAAGTTGAATGGAAAAATTGACGATACAATAATAATGTCCGGATCGATTTCAGGCACGGCGGCTAGTGTTACTATGACACCAGCCAGCTACGTGGGACATATTATAGTGCACAAGCGTGTGCTAACACAGGTGCACTCTCTATTCCTTTACTCTCATAGCCCGATGGGACGGCAATCCGACACGACCGGAGAGAGATCAGGCGTAACATCCACATTTTTACGTACCTTCCGAAACACGGAAGTTGTGATATTTATTTTTAAAACGCACACAACATTCGAAAAGTTGGTGCGCGCCATGGGATCGAACTCGAGACTTTTGACTTGGCAGTCCTGCGGTCTTACCACTTGGCTATCAGAACTATACGCTACAGTTTTACAGATGGAATAAATAAATAACTTTCACAGATGGACTCGTAAACATCAAATTTCAATCTTGGACCTGCCTGTAAATCACCGTAAATTCTACTTTTTAGAATGATTAGTACCTATTTATTTCTATAGTTTGAGCCAAAAATATCAAGCAGGACAAAGGTCTCTCTACTTGTTAAACTATTTTTTACACAAAATTTACATATCGTTCAAATTGCTGGGCCCAAACAGGGTCCACAATTGTTACTTTAATTAAGACCAACATCTATGTACATATAATGTGGAAAACAAATAAATGAATATGAATACGATACTAAAACTCTTTAAGGTTCAAAAGGTCCACAAAAGGATCGTCAGTTCTCTAAAAGGGTATACGTAGAACAATCAGAGAAATCACCTTAAAACAAATCACATTTTCTAATAACACAAGCAAATAGAATACTTAGTAGGGGTTGAAGGACGCCACCTGTTCCCCACGCATGCGCACTTGAGGACTCAGTGCAAATGATCCTTTGTTCAAAAGGGTGGGAACGACGTTGGGACACAGCCGCCCTTAGACTACATCACTACACTCAAACGCACGAAAGTCAACAAAACAGTAAGTTTTTGAAACTTATTTTTCTATTGTTTTTTTTTTGAGGTTGTAATTTGAGTCTTTTTGTCACGGGGTTGAGTTTTTGAGTTTGGGGTTGAAATAGGTTGAATGTTGGTTGGTATTTTGAGAGGAATGTTGTTGCATTGATTTGTTTGTGGTTTGTGTGCGTGATAGGTTTTAAGCATATGGAGTGTGTATTTAATTTATCGTGTACTGAGTTAAATTGTTTTAGAAATTTGAGAGGTTTCATTGCGTTATTGGGTTGATAAAAATCCTTTTAGATTTGTTTTATGTTTTTATTTGTTATTCTTAGTTGTGTGATTGTTTTTATGTTTGATAGTGATATTTATATTTGTGATAATTCTAAATATGTTTTTAAGTGTAAGTCATGATTTCGATTGTTATACTAAGTATTTCATTCAAATTTTATAACAATTTTTAGCACACCAAAGTATGAATTTATGTTTTGTTGTGATAACGACTTTTCAAGTACTTATAAAGATATTTATTAATTATGAATTTATAATATTTGTGTGCTTTCTTATCAGCTATGAAGTTTTCCACTTCATTTTCCAAGGGAAATGTTTGTTTTGTAAACATTGGATGGAAGTTTTGGGAAATGGAATTTTCCAAGTTTGTAAGACTTCCGTCTTGTTTATTTTGGCGTGCCTCAAGTATGTCCTTCATTTGATGGTGCTTTGTCTACCTACTTAGATTGTATGATGGACGTAGCTTATTGATAACTGATTCAGAATGGAGTTGTTCGTTTAGTTGTGTCTCTATTTGTGAGCTTATCTCTTAAATATAAGAGGTGATTTTGATTACATTTTAATATGTTAGCGCAAAAAAGGAGTGTAAGGTTTACATGGATTATTTTTGTATATGGTTTAGGATGTAAGGGGTTTCCTTAGTTTTATGTCGTTTAGAATGTATGGGGTATCGCTAGAATCTTTAATTTATCGAGTGTATCTTGCCGGTATTTAGTTAAAAAAAGAATCTGGTTCCTCGATTTTTGAAAGACAGTAATTTATGAATTATAAATGTGTGCTTAGGGCGTTGATAAAAAAGTATTATTGAAGTTTTAAAAAATATTTCGATATTGAGACTTCTTCGACTTTTTAAATCCATTACATACCTATTAATTTGAAGACAAGCCCTTAGTAGGCTTCTTAGTAGTATATCACATTAAAGGCATCGTCATAGTAAGATTTAAAAATGAATCCGTTTTAAGTACATTCATTTGTTTAAGTATTCCATTAAGTTTCTAGTTCGTATAGTTTAATTTCAGCCATTATTTCTGAACAATTAAGCTCGGTGCATTAGTTTAATGTTCATAAGACACCCACTCATTATGAAAACGAGTGAATGCATCCTTCGTACCTGTATATTTTAGATATTTGATACTAGATGTGTACTTTTTGTATCTAGTATTGATTGGATGGATGGAATTTTTGCATAGAAATTAAATAAAATTATTATTCTATACTGTTGTTGCCCGCGACTTCAATCGCGGAGTTTTGGATTGTGGTTTATGCTATAAAGTTGCATATTATGCTGATAATCCAAAACGTTACCCTCCTCTGGCGTGGTCGGTTAAATAGCAGCCTATGCGTTATTCCATAATGTCAGCTAACTGAATATCAAATTTTATCGAAATTGCTCCAGCCGTTTGAGCGTGAAATTCATCCATTCATATTTACAAACTTTTGCGTTTATAATATTAGTTAGAAGTAGGATATATCATTCCTTTTCATGTAATGTAACCTAACTGGAGTCGACATCTCCTACCTGACAAATTTGAGTAGAAATTTCTGAACAAACTCTTAGGTCAATGGTATTTTCAAAATCCAGATAATTGAACCCACTGCATAAGAGTCCTCCCTTTTACATTTTCCTTATCTTTTTCTAGTACGTGTATGTTCATATTAAAGCACAGTCCAAGGAAGTATTTTGGTATCAAAAGACGGTTTGGGAATTACTTTTGTTTTGTAAAAAGAGAGACATCTCACTGTGGAGAGTACATTGCGTCGTTTCTTCTCCGAGGTATGAAGGGAGTGGGTAAAGGGTGCGCGGATAAAGGGTGCTTGTTATATTATAATTGTATGTATTTTGTTGATTGAAAGTAGAACTCTTTCCTGAAAACATCCTTATGTTTGAAATCCTTCTTCACTGGTCAATTGAATGCATGTTTTTGAGCTTGTTTCTGCCTTGCCATATAAGTCTGATAATCAAATTTCATCTTAGGTAGGTATATTTATAACCGTATCTTATAAAACGACTACAGTATGTCAAATCAGAAAATATTCATCCATACTTATTTATCATTTATTTGAAATTCTCGTGTTATGTTAGTTAAAGTACTCCTCCAAAACGGTTTGAGTAATTTCAATGAAATTTTATACGCACAATTTCAGTAGCTCTAAGAATCGGCCAACCTCTATTTATCATCTCCTTTTTTTTAAAGTGGCGAGCAACAGTTGGTTAAAAGTCTTTAAAATCGTGAGTACTAAATTTGCCAAAACCTATTAATCAAATTTCCAACAACTTTTACCCGACACTTGCGTATCGATTTTCTAACAAATTAGATCCCACCAAATATTTTTTTGACAGCCTTAGAGAAGGCTTACTTCCTTTCCTAAAACAGGCCGAGTTATTTGACTGACTGAATTATTACTTCTGTATATCTGTATCTGTTCCTGTGGGTTCCATACTCTAGACAGGAACCTACAAAATTTCAAAATGACCAGCAAAGTGTATCGCTTGCTATCAAAGTGAGAACCACATCGGGCACCCTACCTAATCAGCCCAGTCCCCCCTTTCCGGTGGGGTTATCACACTGCTCATAAATTCTTTCTAAACCTGACAGCTTTGAGATTCACTCGTATAGTATAGTGCCATGTCAGTTCCAGCGATCACATTCGCTTCAGCATGTGTTGAGGAATAACGTTTCAGTCGCCATTTTATATCGAGTTTGGTGATGTGTGTGTCTCGTGTTGTGTTGTGACTTGTGTGTGTGTGAGTATTCTTTCTTTTTTTTCTTTTTCGGTGGTGCTGTTGAAATGTTTTTGGTAGTAGATTTTTTGTGAAAGAAATTTTCTTTTTTTTTAATCTATCTGTTGTGTGCTGATGTTTTTTGGGATTAAAGTTTTTCGACATTTCTAATACTAAGTTGGTGATCATTTTAGAGTTTAACGTGTATTTTTTTAAGAAAAACGTTAGGTTTTAATATCCGAGGACTCAATATATGATGTTTTTTTAATAAATCACATAAGACGTTATTTTAGTTTTCATAGCGCAACCTTTCGACAGAAGGTGAAACTAAACTAAATTTACAAATTTAAGTCAAATATTAAGACAAATTAAGTTGCAGTTTTGGGTACCTACTAGTACTGTATCAACGCAGTTTTATCTTTTGAAGGCAGACGAATAAACAATTGATGTTAGATTTTGTACGTATAAACTAATGAAAATGCCTAGTCAAGAAAAATCAGGAGAGAGTCGTCTAAGATGATATCTGCTATCTGGATCATAACTTCAAGCTTGCAAATTGTTTCTGATAGATCAGCGAAAGCCTATTTATAGAATATCGTTTATCGTATTAAGGCCCCGCATATCTTCGCGCCCCGACTTCCGCCACTTACTGTGTGCTAATTTAGACCCTGTTTCGATGCTGCATCACACTATAGTTACTATGGTAGTTGATATGTTAGATATATGTAAAACAAATGAAGAGTATAGTTTTAATGAGAGGTTTTTTTTGTCTGTGAAGTCTGTAGTCTATCCGCTTGTGGTAAACTTAAAGCTTGCGTACAAGGAGTACGAACTGTTTAATAGAGTCAAAAGTTGATAGTTTAAATTAAATTGAAGTAATAATTTTGGGATATACTTTTTTCATGTAAGCAATAAGGATTCTTAAAGTAAACGCTAGTAGTTTTTCATATAGGGATTAAAATGAGCTATAAAGAATACATTTGCAATGTAGGTTTTAAACATAGACCAAGTTATTGACTATTTCCATTTACAGAGCTATTTTGTTTAATTAACACTTTTGATATATTTTCTATGCGTGTTCTTTTAATTTCCAATTTATTTAAGTTTGCCACAATATAACTATAATGTTCTGTAGTGTCTCATTTACAAAACGTTGAGATAGATACTGAGTTTCATAGAACTTTACAAACGTATCTCTCAGGATAATCCAAGGATTTACGAACAGGCAACAGATGTATCGGAGTGCTTCCATTTAACTTAGCTAATTAAATACTTCATTAATTATTCTGATTGATTACGAAAGTAAATACACCCAACATCTTAGTAAGATGGACTGTTTCGACGTTACAGGTATGTAGGTACAAAGTATATAGCACTTCATTTATTGATGTAGGTTATAATTTCTATATTTTTGTTACTAGCGTTTGTTCTTGGTTTCTTTTGTGTTTATCGGTGATCGTAGCAAAAATTAGCCCGCCTTTTTATTATTATAAAGAAACGCCTCCCGCACTAAGGAATTTAATTCTTGTACCGCGAAGGGTTTCACAGACATTCAATTCACATGCACAGAGACACCCAGTCTCAGAACAAGCATTTGTGGAACACACAATTTTTTCTCTTACTCGGGGATCGAACTTGCGACACGTCGCGTACAGTGGTAATTGGCGTGGTGACCTATACCTTTCTGTTATCCGTGCAGTCGTAGGGACCTTTGACCAATTTTAATTAAAATCAATTCGGCGGTTGAAATGTGAAATCGTAACTATAGATAGACAGAGTTCTAATATAGCTAGATGTAGTCACCGACTTTGTTACGTGTATCTATTTTGCTTAGCGCGGTAAAACGTTTGTGTTCTATCCAAGCATTTGTGGACTAAATTGTATTAAAGTTGATAGAGTTACTTTTGCATTTAAAATTGATGTTACTATGAATTCTATTACTCTTGTATTTCTGTGAAACTTAAATAACACAATCATAATATATAAATCATTTTGATTAATCTTTACTCATTGAAATCAACATCCACTCATTACAGACTAACCATTTATAGCATTCAAAAACACACCACAAATAGTCAAGCAGTTTCGTATAAATACGCAATAAACATATATACACTTTAGGGCCGCTATTAATAGAGGCGGATTAACATCAACCTGTTGTGGTTCCGTATATAGTTTATAACGCATTATTTGTTACGATCCCCTCGCGATCCGACCAATTTTATTAATAGAATAACTACAGGCATTTGTGGATACAACCGCTATCCATTCAACGAACCGTCAATTGTATAGATAGAAAGATAGTATCAACATTTAAACAAAAATAGTCTGTATTTTATTGTTTTTCTTTAATGTAAGTACACAATGCTCAAGGGTAACTTACGATCATAATAATGGAGTATATTCATAAGGAGTTTGCGCAAATAAACATTAATGATACGTATTTATTAGCTTTACAGTCACTTAGAGCAGAAAAGACGGAAATACAACCTTTTTTATATAGGAGCAACCAAATTTGTATCAAAAACGATCCAGGTGTTTAAGGGTAAAAAAAGTGTCAAAAAGTTATGCGCTTTTTTATAATATTCGTGAAAAACAACATTTTAATATGGCTCGAAACATCTAAAATCGGCCAACCAATAATAACATGAATCTTATAAAGTCTAATGTAAGAGAATACGAGAACGTTAAGATAATATTAATTTAATGCTCTATAAACCTTTTCCTACAAGCTTCTCAAGCAATCTATATCTGACAAAACGCACCTTACTTAAAATCTCTACGTACACGCAAACAACCTATTTTGTCGTGCATATAAAATGGTAAACAAATACAAGATGTAAATGTCTGTTTGTTTATGTTGATGACTTGTAAAGCCGGGCTTACGAGAGGAATGAGGCTATGGAGGATATGGTTACGGGATAATAATATATTCCTCAACATTCACACAACGTCATCTAGTCTCAAACTAAGCAGAGCTTGTATTATGAGTACTAGACAACTGGTAAACATACTTATATAGTTCTAAATACGTACATAGCATAGGTAAATAATAATTATACCCAGACGCAGAACAAATCATCGAGCTCATCACACAAACGTTAGTGCTTGGTGGGAATCGAACCCACGAGCTCCGGTATAACAGTCAGAGCCACTAAACACTAAACCAACAGGCCCGTAAAGATAGAGGCCCGGGTTAGAGTAACGCAATAGCTGAAACTTAGAACAGGCTGTATGTATAATGTTAAAATTGACTTTGTAGTGTCGTGATAAAGAAGAAAATTAACAGTATTTTTTATAAAATTAATTAGTTTTTTTTTCCTAGCCTATAGTGTCCCACTGCTGGGCAAAGGCCTCTCCCAAGTCCTTTCACGATTTTCTATCCTGCGCGTATATTTTTAATATTATTTTATTTGTTTGTAAATTTTTAAACGTGATACTTCTAATGTCCTAAACATTTGAATATTTTTATTAAAGCTAAGTTCTATTGAAGGTTTCGTAATCTTATTTGGAATGGTCAATCCGATCGTTTATTTAGGGTTAAGGTAGTTAATTAAAATTGGTGTTGAAATCAGCTTAGGGTTATTTGATTGCAATTGAAAATAGCTTTAGTTGAGCTTTTAGACGTTAAGCGACATAATTACTACTTCCGAGAATTCTAAAATGGAAATATCGATACTTTACATACCACTCGATTCATTCGTAGAAATACAGTTTTTATACAAACAATTACGCCTTACTGTATAACCACGGATAAAAAGAATAGTTTATCGAAATTGGTCCTGCCAGTAGAGTAAGGAAGAGCAACAGCATACATACAAACGTTTGCGTTTATAATACTAGTAATGATTTTACAAGTATCTACGACATTTAGATTGTAATAGTTTTATTGTTTTTATTTTCGATACTTTATTACATTCACCTTTTCTATTATGTACAATTGTACATTGATGCTATAAAACTAGTATATCTACAAACATAAAATATGTACCTTTTCTACCTCCTCATATTGCATAGTTTCGTTTTTAATTAAAACGCAAATTAAAACAACCTTTTTCTTGTTACAGGTACAAAATTAGCGGCATTCCTTATCTAGTCTACGTACTTCAACGAAAATGTTAATACAGTTCCCCTAAAACATAGAATAGTGTGGGAAAGAGACAAACAGTCTGAAACACTTTGATTTGAAAAGAGAAAGAAGATAATAAGAAACATGGACACGAAAAACGACGGACGTTCGGATGACATCGAACTTAGCGCGCAAGGCACAAGCAACAAAACTAGGTAAGTATATAATGAAAGCTAGTTGTAGTATTTAGGGAACTTACAGACAAAGTGATTGCCTTTACTTTTAATTATATCATATACCTAAGGATTTAGACACGCAAATCTGTTGACATCGCCTAGTTTAGTATCGTTTTTGATATGAGGAAATGCGGCGACAGGGGCGCTAGTCAAAGTTTTATTATTATTTATTTTAGGCAATTACAACTTTATGGAGGACTAGAGGTCCTACTCTAGTCCTCCAGTGCTTTGCTTAGCAGTGGGAAAATACAGGCTTTTAAAAATATTAATAGAGCAGGGGTGGATGACCCGTGGTAGATGCAACATCATATTTTAGATTAAATGCATGTTGGATCTGCGTCCCCGTGTAAGCCTTTAAAAAGGACCGGCCTCTCTGTCGAGGGCAAGTCTTAGTCATCTTTGTCTTCAGTTTTCCAAATCATCTCTAAAACCATTTCCATCTTTTGTCTACAGCGAAGTGGCAACAAAATCAGACCTGCCGGAGAGAGGTTCCTGGGGAAGCAAGCTAGACTTCATCCTCTCCGTTATCGGTCTAGCCATCGGCCTCGGCAACGTCTGGCGGTTCCCCTACCTCTGCTACAAGAATGGCGGCGGCGCCTTCCTCATCCCTTACTTCCTCACGCTGTTCCTCGCCGGTATACCCATGTTCTTCATGGAGCTGGCTATGGGACAGATGTTGACCATCGGTGGATTGGGAGTGTTTAAGATTGCGCCGATTTTTAAAGGTTTGTATAGTTTTGGTTATTTCAATACAAAAACCCCCTAATGTTCCTAAAAAACTTCCTTAAAACCTTGTGCCTTAAAATACTATTCTTATACGAGGTATTTTTGATAAAAGACTATAGTTAAACTCAAAGTTATCTACATGTAATATGGTTTCATAAATAAATTAAAGGTTTAGTACCTGATTACATTTAGCGGACCAAAAAAATGTTGAATACATAAGGAACGTACTGACTGGTTAGACAGACAAAATTCAGTGAATCGTTTAAACATCTACTTCAAAACAACGAACCCATTTTTACCGCAGCAATTCATTAAAATGGAACTTAGCTATAAAACAATAATTTCCAAAATGATGATATTAAGTAAATCTCTGAAGATATCTCTCGAAACAATACTTCCTTCCCTTGGGTAATTATGGCAGGACCCCAAATGGAAAAGGGGCGTTTTAATTTTAACCTTTGTCTTGAACAGACAATTAATTTTGTGACCCAAAGTCCCTATTACATAATTTTGGTAAAACGTTTAATTTATCGATCCTTTTGTTTAATAAATGGGCTTTAATTAATGTGCTCGTCAAATTTAAAATAACTGAGGTAAAGAAAGACTAAAGTGTCGGAATAACAAAATCTCATACGGTCTAGTAACTTTAAATGTATGAACATTGCAAACTTTATACAGAATTTTTATAGTTAGTAGATTTTGTTTTATTAGTTATACTTTATGGTAAATTAACTAAATTAACATAAACAGTTTGCTTTAAAACAAATAAAAATAGAAATTTAGAAAAAAAATATTCGCGAGCACAACTACTAGATTTCGAACCAAGAATTTCTCGGTACCTTAATGTGGATCGAACAAGCCTTTCATCCTCCTTGATAATGAATATGGCTTATAATAAATTATAATATCAAAATGTATGAGACACTTTGATAATAAACATAATCAGTCATTCATATAGATGAAATTCTTGTAACTATGTAGCTATATTAAGATTGATTTTCTGCTTAAATTCTTTCTGGTCTACGAGTATCACGTCTTGCTGTTCTTCAGTTAGTCCAGGATCTTCAATGATGTTGATATTGTCTTGTCTCCAGGTATCGGTTACGCGGCTGCAGTCATGTCCTGCTGGATGAACGTGTACTACATCGTCATCCTCGCGTGGGCCATCTTCTACTTCTTCATGTCTATGAGATCCGGTAAGCTTATTAGGAAAACAAGAGGTAGGAAGATTTAAATTCCCGCTTAGATATTTCAGCTTAGTTGATACTACGACTGGCTAGAGTGGCTAGTTGAGCCCGTAGTCCCATACATATTCGAGTCTTGACTGAGTATTTTTTTAAATTAACAGTTGATTAGTAGTTGAGTTTTTTTTTTATTACTAAAAGTCAACTGAAATTGCTTTGCCTAGAAATTTTCGAGTATATTTTACGGTCACCATATTGTTGTTTTTGGAAATCTACAACTACTTATCAATAGTTTATGACACGTTAATTAAGTTTACTACATGGTTTATCGAAGGTATATAAAATTACGTAAACTAGAGAGCTTTATTATCGAGATAACGTCAAACTTTCGACCTAGTAACCAATAGCAGATGGATTTGTCTATATAGGAATTCCTAGACTAGACAAATTCTTAAGGATAATGAAAGGGTACGAAAAGTAAAGATCTAATCGTCCGTCAAATTATAGAAAAATATTAGACATCTATTTTTGTGTTTATCTGAACAATAAAAGATTTCAAAGATGAGCTAGTTTAAAGTCAAGGAAAGGAGCTTTGTAATGTAATGCATTAAAATTTGCAAAATTTGTACGAAAAAGTGACGCCACGCCTAACTTTCATTGACTGTATTTTTCAAAATAAAACATAAATTCCTCATACACATTCAACTCACGTGCACAGACACACCCAGACTCAGTACAAGCCTTTGTGGATCGCAAAAATTCTTGTCTTACGCGGGAATACAAACCGTGACACGTCGCGTATAGTAGTAATTGGCGTGGTCACCTATACCACTCGGCTATCCGTGCAGTCATCTACATCATTATTTTCTTTTGCTCTTAGACGTGCCATGGCGAAACTGCGACAACTATTGGAACACGGCGACGTGCGTGAACCCCTACGACCGCAAGAACCTGACGTGCTGGTCTACCATGGACATGACCACCTTCTGCACCCTCAACGGCAAGAACATCAGCAAGGCTGTGCTGTCGGATCCCGTCAAAGAGTTTTGGGAGTAAGTGGCCCTTTCCTTAATGAGGATAATAACTCAGAATGTTTCTCTTAATGAGGATAACAAGCATTCAATGATGAACTAGACATTCTGACACCAGAGGTTAAAAAAAAAATCACAAGTCCTAGATAGAAGGATTTCTAAGTTATGTTTAGATTTTTGATGAAATGATATGTTGAATCGATTTTGACGAATGAATGTTGATGAAAAAATTCTCATTTGTATATTAAAAATTAACAGTTTCACTACTCGCTGTTGAATTAGGCATACCTATGTTAAACAATTGTATAAACTTAAACTATATGACTAATTATACTGGTTCATAATGTCTTCTAGAAAGATCCTGCAATTTTCAATGATCGCTCACACTTAGTAGCTAACTAGGTGTCGGGTATGAACACGGTTTGTTACCGAACGCAAGCATTGGGACTTGCCTGAATTAAGAAAGTACATGTTATATTAACAACTATATCTAATATGATTTTACTTATCGTGTACAGGCGTCGTGCCCTCCAAATCTCGAGCGGTATCGAGCACATCGGCAACATCCGCTGGGAGCTGGCCGGGACGCTGCTGCTCGTGTGGGTGCTGTGCTACTTCTGCATCTGGAAGGGCGTCAGGTGGACCGGCAAGGTCGTCTACTTCACCGCCTTGTTCCCCTACTTCTTGTTGACTGTGCTGTTGATTAGAGGTTTGTAGATTTGTTTTTATTGTAATAATTGTATCATCTGAATATTGTTGAATGAATACTTTAAATGTTTGTTAGAAAAATACTATATGATGTCTAAAAAAAATAGCATTGCTTGTCGAAGAAATGCTTATCAAAAAACTGAAAAAAAAGCATTGATTTACCTATTCCTCCTTTACGATAGCATTTTAATAGTTTTGAGAAAATTTACATACTTTATAAAAATATAGCTGCTCTTATTCCTTTGATATCGTTTAAAGCATTGGTCTCACTAATATGTAAGGGTAGTTAACCTAATTTCGAAGAGATTACCACTTGCATAAAACCACTTACCAATTTTTTCTTTCCATTTGCCCAGGAATCACATTACCTGGTGCAATGCAAGGCATCAAGTTCTACGTGATGCCCAACATGTCGAAGCTGATGGAGTCGGAGGTGTGGATTGACGCCGTCACACAGATCTTCTTCTCATACGGTCTCGGTTTGGGAACTCTTGTCGCTCTCGGAAGTTATAACAAGTTTACCAACAATGTGTACAAGTGAGTAGACAGAATGTTGTGATGAATATTTTTTGTCTTTGAATTTGGTGAAAGAATGGACAGCTCCAAAATATGCTGTATGAATCAGGGGATTATTGTAAAGTACTATTAGAAAAAAATCTACGCAACATAAACGTAATGAGTACCTATGATCAACTTTAAATATAAAGATCGATCGTGATCGAGATTTACATAATACTCAATACTTTTATTGCACTCCATAATATGTTCAGAAGGTGTTATATTATAATACTTTGCGTACATGTATTTACTACATAGGTGATATAAATAAATAGTGTTTAATTTCTTCTTAACATGTGTGTGTCTTAACTTCATAAAATGTGTTTGTTTCAGGGATGCGTTGATAGTGTGTACTGTTAACTCGAGTACGTCGATGTTTGCTGGCTTCGTGATATTCTCCGTGGTAGGGTTTATGGCCCACGAGCAACAGCGGCCAGTCGCTGAAGTAGCTGCTTCAGGTATTACTATTCACCACAAAAACATATGAATTTTAACTGCATAACGTACTGAAGCTGCATGCAAACCTATTTTGAATTTCTGTTCCAAAATATCCTTATGATCATCTTCAAATTCAGTTTTGTAATTTTAATATCTTACTTTAATAAAATAGAAGATTTCATACATGGAAAAAAATATGACTGATCCATAATATTCTTCATGATCTTCAGTTTTGTATTTTTAATTCTAATTCAGTTCAATATCCTTTACACCAAATTCTAATTTAATAAATTCGTTGACATTCATCTTCTTACTTCCATATTGACGAAATGGCTTTCAAACAACTTCTTTTTTATTTCTATATCTCCACCATGTAAATTGTCTACCTCGTACCATTCTTCAACCGTCCCTTTATTTCTAGGTCCTGGTCTAGCCTTCTTAGCCTACCCATCAGCAGTTCTCCAGCTCCCAGGCGCTCCGCTCTGGTCGTGCCTCTTCTTCTTTATGCTGTTGCTCATCGGTCTGGACAGCCAGTTCTGCACCATGGAAGGCTTCATCACCGCCGTCATTGACGAGTGGCCCAAACTCCTGAGGCGCAGGAAGGAAATCTTCATTGCTATTACTTGTGTTATCTCGTATTTGGTTGGACTGTCGTGTATTTCTGAGGTGAGTAATGAAATATTGATGAAACTTCTTAATTTCGTAGGGAAAATTGTTACCAAAATGAATGAATGTTTCTTTATGATAATAATATTTTTTTAGTAGATAGGCAAATGTTTTTCCGAATAGAATGGACACATGAACTAATGATTTAATACACTAATGGGTCCGCGAGACGATCAAGTGCGCTTGACAAGTCTACGACGATTTCACTTGACCAGGGACTTGACGCGACTTGAAGGTGCCGTCAAGTCCACATGCCGCAGTCGTTCACCGGCCTGTGCTCAGGAAAGTGATCGTCGCAAAAATTAATAATGGTTTCCAACGCAGACAAGGCATTCCTTGCTATAACTCTAGCGGTATCTATCACAGAAAAAGAGAAAAGAACGTCTCGGTCCGGTCCGTCGTCCGCCATCTTTGATGTTCCGGTCGCAAATGAATAAAACTTGTCAAGTCGCATCAAGCGACTTGACGCAACTTGACAATTATGGTCCAGCCCGTAGATACTTGACGGGACTTGTCAAGTCAACGCTGTAAACGATCAATATTCATTTCAAGCACGTAGACTTGTCAAGCGCACTTGATCGTCTCGCGGACCCATTATGGGTCCGCGAGACGATCAAGTGCGCTTCAAGTCCCTGGTCAAGTGAAATCGTCGTAGACTTGTCAAGCGCACTTGATCGTCTCGCGGACCCATAACAAGATTTTGTTGTTATTTTTTGTGAGGATTTACTACGTAGGATTAAATAAAAAGATACGATAGAGTTTTCTTAGAACGACATTCAAAAGCCAATTTATGACAGCTAAAAAACTAAATCATCAATTTAGATCAGATTTTCCTTCTTAGGTAACTTTAAAAAAATGATCTTTAGGAGTTATAATTTGTTTATAACCTAATTTAAATCTTAATCTCCTAGTGACAGTAATTCTTATATAACTTACATACCAAAAAATGTAGACCATTAAAAATTTGAAGGTCAAATTCAAGGCTACACAACGTCGGCCAAGCAAAACTCTTCATTTGACATTGGTAGGCCGATCTCTTGAATCCCAATTATGTCTCGGTGTCTCCTATGAATACTAAACAGCATTTTGGTATTCAGTAAATTCGTTCATATCGTTATACATTACGTGAGGAAGTCTACGAGAAAAATGTGATTATTTCAAATCTTGATAATCTTTGAGATCGATATTTTTATAACAACCAGAATTTTGAAAATAAATTTTATTCCTTCAATATTTTTCCAGAATAATTAGACGAATACACATACGATGGGATGAGTTCGATTCATTTTCACTAAACTGGCCCTAGTTAGCCATAGACCGGGATAAATGGAGGGGAGGGACACTATGACCTGAAATCATGAACCTACATTATCGTGGATTATTTCGCTTCTAAAATCGATTCATAAAGATTTCGTTTTTTTAATGATACAACCGGCATGCACAGTTTAATCGAAACGAAAATAAAAAGACATGAAATCTTTGTCGTTACTCATGTTTCTAGGAAATTTTGGTAAATATTCGCACTGACGGCAAAATCATAATACAGTATACACAATTTAAATTTAGGAGAACTATTTTGGCCTAAATATGATCTACATAGTAATTATTCTAGCCTATTATTATAATAACATCATATTCCAGGGTGGTATGTACGTCTTCCAAATCCTCGACTCGTACGCCGTCTCCGGGTTCTGCCTGCTGTTCCTGATCTTCTTCGAGTGCGTCTCCATCTCCTGGGCCTTTGGTGTCAACCGCTTCTACGACGGAATCAAGGAAATGATTGGCTACTACCCTACTATCTGGTGGAAGTTCTGCTGGGTCGGATTTACGCCTGCTATCTGCATTGTGAGTATGAAATAGAATTATAGAATTATAAAAGAAAAATAAGTAAATTACATTTTTATTTGACTACCTGCAAGAGTAGTCCTAAACGGTAAAAAAGTGGCCTATTAGGTCTTTACTCTGAAATGGTCTAGAGCCCCTTGTCCTAGGATGAAAGTGCAAGGATAGTATTGTTAGAAAATTGTGAGATTCAACTCGTGAATACTCAAGCTACTAAAACATGGTTATTTTATATTGACCATTTACTGGTCTATACAGTTACTATAATAATCCTGTTGTTTGTCTTAATCAGAGCATCCCTTGTATCAGTAACAGCCTTAATCCTAGTGTGAGGTTTAGGGCTCATTTTACTGGAAAAGTGTAACTTTTTGGAACAATAAAGTTACTTTTTATTATTTTAAACAAACCATATCAAGTATCAATTAATATACACATAAAACTTTTTTCTCCACCCAGAGCGTGTTCATCTTCAACTTGGTGCAATGGAAGCCGATCAAGTACATGAACTATGAGTACCCGTGGTGGTCGCACGCGTTCGGTTGGTTCACTGCCCTCTCCTCCATGCTGTGCATCCCTGGGTACATGGTGTATCTGTGGAGAGTTACTCCTGGAACTTGGCAGGAGGTGGGTTCATGAGCATCATTCTAGTGTTATGTATGTGACATGGTTTGCGGTTTGAGATTGGGACTGGATCTATTGATAGAACATTTATATCGTACTTAATTTATTTAAATTATTAATGTCCAACTGGTTAGTTGAAAAAAGTAGCCAACTTGATAGGAGTTTGTTGGTAGATGTTCTTAAAGTTGTTCTTTAGTATTTTTAATTTTGATTGATGCGTCTTATTATTCTGCTTAAAAAAATGGTCAATGTGATGATGGTCAATGTGATGATAATGTCAAATGTTGAAGTTTAAGTTTTTCTTTTGCATTTGATTTTTTTTATCCTATTTCGTTACATCGTATTTAATATATTTCAGATCTTATATCTTTTACGTACATTTTCAGAAATTCAACAAGATCGTTCGCATTCCTGAGGATGTGCCGTCTTTGAGGACCAAGATGCAGGCTGAGGAGCAGGCCAAGCACGGCTGCAAGGCCTAAACCATCACCACTTAATATCCATATCTCAAGCTAATGGGATTTACAAAACCAATTTACATTTGGTTCTGATTAAATACAATAATAGCTTTCATCGTTCCAAATATAACAATATAAAATATAGTCCAAAGAAATAATTAAAACGTAGAAAATTATCACAAACATCAAAAAGCTTTTAAACTTTCATTTGCTTTTAAAATCAAATACCAAAATAAATAAATAAACGACGATAAATATATAAAATTATAACGACGCACAATTATAATTACTCAATCATATTATGTGCCAAATATAAACTGTGCCATATACTCGCAAATTATAATTATATAAATGATATTATAATTACAGAATATACGTAAAGTGTAGTCGTATTTAAAATATATTAAACCGCATATTATTTAGTTTTTAGAATAATTTGATGACTTTCTGTTTGCCGTGTGTCGACACGTTCATGTATGTTTAATTATACGTTAATTATATTATTATAATATAATTATTAAGTAGAAATTATAATTAAATGTTAAATGTATATTTGTCTTCCGTATTGACGTATAGATTTTACTGTGTACCTTTTAACTTCTAACAAAAATCTGTCAATTTGCTATTTCCGTGAAAATCTTGCCAAAAATTTAGTTTTTCTTATTAAAATTACAACGAAAAGATATAAAATGGTCTATATTTCAAGTTTTATTGTATTAAATGGTACCTAAATAGTAAAATCATGTCATAATTAATATACGTTATCCTTAAAGGATATAAGAATATTTTTAATCGTTAAGTTAGATTTAAAGAGTTTATAAAAACGCTACGGGACGCGTGATTTTGAATCTAAATGGTGTTCTTCAAATTTAAGATTCTATCGTTAATCAATTTTAAATGCATTTAATCTTATATTTAACGGCCTATTTGTTAGTTAATTATTATTATGAGCAATGTATTCTTGTTTTATCTATACAAGGAGCTGACCGGAACCCTGTTATATTTGAAGTACCGCTTTCGTGCGTAAAAACACGTTTTTTTTTTAATAAATTATTGATCTAAGTATTCCGATGGAAAATATTGATTCTTTCATACAAATTTTAGTCAGCTCATGAGTTATGTGTGGAAAATCTGGGAAATAACTGGGGAATTCTTGGGAAATAAATGGTTTTTAAATATGATTGGGGTCTGTTAATCACGTTGTATAGATTTCATAAGAATAAGGTGATAAATATATATCTTTTGGTTATACAGCTTTAAAAATAATGTATTTATTTTTAATTTGATAGGTATCTTAATATTATTAGAGTCACTGCGACCTTATACATAACCTCTGTGTTCTATCTGAGACCAAAGAATCTAAAAATAAAATATATAAAAAAATGTTTCTAATATTTACTGTAGATTTTTACATAGTTCTACCAAAATATCTTTCAGATTTTTCCGTGTACAAGTCAAAATTACAGACAATATTTATTTAAATATATTTTATTTAAATAAAAAACTTTTCGAAAAACTTGTACACTACAATTATACTACTTAGCGTGTTCAAAAGATATGTGTCTATTTATATGTCAATTTAAAAAAATATTTACAGTAGAAAATATTTGTAGCCAATTTAAATAAATCTATACATTTTATAAAACTAAGACAATATTGTAAGTGAATTATAATCATATATATTTATTACTATTTACTTCTTGAAAAAGTATTTTCCAATATTTTAGGTTATTTAATTATTATATTATAGGATATAAGATACTCGTAGCCCGATTTTGACGTAGTGTGATTTACAAGTGTGTGAGTGAGAAAAACACAATTATTCGTAGATTTTCGATATATTAAATGTATTTTTAGGTAGACATTGGACACTAAAACTTATCGAGATTTTGAAAATTTAAAAAATCGTTTTTATCTTACTTTTGATTTATGTTTAAAATTTGAATCAATTCAGTTTTTTTCTTGCAGTTTCATCATTAAAAATAAAATATTTCTATCTAATAACCTTTTAGTGTCCATTATCTATCAATCTGCGTTGTCTAAGATAAATGTGCTTCCATGTATTTTAAAATTATAAATATAATAAAAATATAGCATAATTTTTATCTAAATTTACTATATATTTATTACAAATTTTATTTAATCACAGTTTACTCAACAAATATTATAACAGGAACTGGTGTCAAATTATAATTTAGAAATATTTACTCAAAATGTAATCGAAAAATCGCCTATTATTTGCCAAAGTTTATTAAATAATCAAATATATTTATTTAATTTTAGACTATAAAACAGGATTTATGAGTCGACATAAAAAAAATGTACAACAAATACACAAATAATTACAAAATATATAAATTATTTACACAATAATTATTCAGTATAATATTATAATTATTTAAACATTAACCTTTTATGAGACATATCAGTTGTATTTGAGACTTTATATCTTTTTATTTTTAAGGAATTGTTTTGAAACTTATTTAATGTACTCGTAGATAAAATTGTTGGAATATTTATTTAATTAAATAGTAGAATTAATTTTTGTTTTATTATTTCTTCCTACTTCTTGAATTGATTTGTTCTTACAAGTAACCTGTAACTCTTTAATGCTTAACCAATACCTACCAACGCTTAAAGTCAGACATTTTCATTGCAAAAAGATAACATTACTTCTTGAAGAAATAGTGCTATATATATATATATTCATCCAGTGTTGGATTCTGGAGTAGGGCTTTGTAAAAGTGAGACGTACGCAGGGTACAGCGCTCTCCCAGCCAGAGTCACGCAGAGCATGCGCGAGCGATCCCGTGACTCTGGCTTAGGTAGTAGATGCGGCCCGGGTTGTTTTTAGTCGGTGGGAGTCCGACATATCCCCAAGCCGTACGCTCGGTGTGGGTTGAAGTCATTAGCGTTTCACCCCGAAAAAAAGGGTCCGTATGCACATTATGATATAGTCCTAGATAGTCCATTAGGAATTTCCACTGGGATACGCACAAAATGGTATAGCTCTCGCGCCGTCTGTCTCGTTTCGAAATAGCATAATACTTATTTTTTTTCCTTATAAAGTTGCTCTCTGTTTTACTTAATTTTGATGCATATACTCTCAAATTATTTCAAGTTGGATGTTCTCTAGCCTGAAAAAAAAAACCAACTACTACTAATATTAATTATGGTTTAATCCGGGTTGTTTTAAAAGTAGGCCTCAAAATGGTGTTGGGTAGCAACAGTACATAATCGAATAATTTATCGATATCATGCGAAAATGTTTGCTTGTAATATGACATACCATATAAGAGAAGTGACGTAACCGAGTGGGCTCGAACCTTGGACTCTAGGTTACAAAATAATAGTTTTATTTATTGCCTAGGCGATGAAATAGGCGAAATAGTAGGCGTTGTGATATCTATATAAATGATTAAAGCGTCCGTTTTGGGGTACAGTAAAAGTTGTGTTTCTTGGTTAATATTGGTTGATGGATGTTTGGGAAGAAATAAATACCTTTTTGAATATTTTTTGACGGTAGAAAGATGTTCCTCTTTAAATTTAATGTGTATGAATTCTAGATAATAATGTATGAAAGTAACTATCTGATTCTGCTGTGTATATCTAAACCATACAACCAATAGATAGATAGATAGATAGATAGAATATTCTTTATTGCACACCACATGAGAAACAGATTTGACAGACATAAAAGTTACATATTCATAGAATTTTCTTAAATGCGTCATGTTTTGACTAAATCTAATATATAGTTTAGTTACCGAAAGTTTGAAAGTTTTCTTTTTTGTTATTCTGGAAAAAATGCATAAAAATATTACATTCTACCTATATTCTGCCAAACTGTAGTACTGTTTGTCGGCACAGCATGAATTTACTCTTACGGATTCTCAAAGAACATATTCGTATCCTGTTTCAACCATAATTAATAGGCTACATCTGAAAATATGTCATTGCATAAAAAATGCACAAGAAACCGAAATTCTTAACCGTAGGTACATCGAATGTTAAAGACATATCTTCTTTAAAACACAAGGCACGTTGCCAATGGCCTTGTAGGCGGAAATAAAGCTTTATAAGGCTTTAATATTAATGAACGATAAGTACTTATGTCTGGATATAATAAATACTTTTACATTGTTGTCTTAAACAGGATCCAATACCCTTCAATCTTCTGCCTTAGCGGCCAAGGCTAGCTAGCAGGTCAATAAAATTGTAAGCCTTTAAAAAGTTTAATTTTTTTTTTTTTTTTTTTTTTTTCTAGCCTATAGTGTCCCACTGCTGGGCAAAGGCCTCCCCCAAGTCCTTCCACGAATCTCTGTCTTGCGCCGCTTCGAACCAGTCCTGGCGGTGAACGTTGAGTTCATCCTGCCATCGCTTTCTGGGCCGGCCTCGGCGGCGCCGTCCATCTGCTGGCTCCCATTGTGTGGCTACCTTCGCCCAACGGTCACTATTCATGCGGCTGACATGACCCGCCCAATCCCATTTTAGTTTGGCAGCCTTTTTGCCAACGTCAGTGATTCCTGTTTTGGAACGCAGCGTGGTGTTTCGGATTCGGTCTTGTAGCTTAACACCAAGAATGCTGCGTTCCATAGCTCTTTGGCAAACTCCAAGGCGAGACTTCTGGGAATCGGTGAGCGACCAGGTCTGAGCACCATAGGTTAGGATGGGCAGGATACACATTTCGATGAGCTTTCGTTTCAGGGAAATTGGCAAATCACCCTTCATTAACGTCTTCATGGACCAGTAGCTTTTCCAGGCATTTTCGATCCGTCGATCGATTTCTCTTTCTTGCCTGTTTTCGAAAGATACTAGCTGGCCCAAGTAGATATACTCATCGACGTATTGTATTTCCTGCCCATCTACCTCGACCCTACGTTTTGCTGCGTTGGTCATTAATTTGGTTTTAGACCGATTCATTGAAAGTCCCACCCTGAAGCTTGCCGTGCTCAGTTCTTGGAGCATCGTTTGGAGTTCATGAGCTGTAGAGGCAAAAAGGACTATATCGTCAGCAAATCGGAGGTTTGTCAGCCTTCTCGTACTGATTTCAATGCCCTTGGTGTTCCATGCGGCTGCCAATGACTTGAAAACCTCTTCGAGTGTACTGGTGAATAATTTGGGAGAGAGCGGATCACCCTGTTTGACCCCATTATTTATTTGAAACGAAGGTCCAACGGTGTTAAGTTTCACACTGGCAGAGCTGTTGGTATAAATGTTTTTTAATATGTCTATGTAGCATCTATCTAAATTTTGATTCTGTAACGATTTAAAAATTTCGGAATGTTTTACGCTGTCAAATGCCTTTGTATAGTCAACAAAGGCTAAATACAAAGGTTTGTTAAATTCTATGGTTTTTTCTATGATCTGGTTCAGGGTCTGAAGGTGGTCCGTAGTTGAGTAATTTGGGCGAAATCCGGCTTGTTCTGGTGGCTGATGCTGATCTAAAATGCTATCTATACGGTTGTGAATTACTTTGATAAAAGTTTTGTATATATGGGAAGTTAAACTTATTGGGCGATAATTACCTATATCACTTTTATCTCCTTTTTTATGTAGAAGGACTATATTTGAATGGCACATTTTGTACGGTATTTTTCCTGATTTGAGTATGGTGTTAAATAAGTTTGTAAGGTGGGGTAGTAATGTTTTTGAGCCGATTTTTAGTGCTTCGGTGGTAACTCCATCTTCTCCAGGACTCCTGTTATAGTACATCGTGGTGAGTGCTCTGTTTACTTCGAAACCACTAATCAAAGGGATCGAATCGGGTAAATTATATTGTTCGGTGGTATGAGTCAAGTTGTCGTTAGAATATAAAGATTTGTAGAATTCGGTGGCTATTTCCATAACTTTTTCTCTATCATGATGTTTTATCCCGTTCTTGTCCTTTAAACTGTTAATCCAGGTCTTTCCTCTAGTTATCCCATGTTTTAAAACTCTTAACGATGATTGTGTTTCTAGTGCTGTTTTGACTAAATGAGTGTTAATATTTCTTAAATCTCTTCTTATACTTCTTTTCACCTCTTTGTCTATTGCTCTAAACTCTAATGAACCTATTTCTTCTTTCAATCTTTTGTTTATTAAATCTATACTATGATCAGTTAGCTTGTTCTTGCGTTTGCTGGTGTTTTTTATATTTTTGCAACTTTCTAGTATTCCATTGACTATGGCGTTGTACTGGTCTTCAGCTCCCTTTTCGTCTACCTTTAGTCCTTTAAAGCTGTTAGTTAGTTCTAAATTAAAATGTTCTAAATTGTTAATAAGCGTCTCTTTAGAGATTCTTTTAGTTTGTTTTGTGAATAATTTGTATCTATGGAGCTTAAAATCAAATCTTACTTTTGCGCGGATTGGTCGGTGATCAGAACTGTACTTAAATCTATTGAGAACCCCGACATTTTTAATTATTTGTTTATCTGAAGTTAAAATATAGTCAATTTCATTTTTTGTAAGACCATTAGGGGAAATCCAGGTCCATCGCCGTTGAGGTTTTTTCGAGAACAAGCTATTGGCTATGTGCATACTTTGTCCAAAAGCAAACTGTGTTAGGCGAACACCTCTGACGTTACGGTCTCCAAAGCCAAATTTACCTAGGATATCATCACTATCAGATTCTTGCCTTTCTCCTACTTTGGCGTTAAAGTCTCCAATGACCAAGTTCCAGGTACTCTTATTCTCATCACATGCTTTGTTTACAAGATCGTAGAATTCTTCTACCTCCTCATCACTGTGTGCAGATGTTGGTGCATAAACCTGAATAATAGTTAGTGTCTTGCTAGGCTTGAGTCTAAATTTAAGCAATGCTACACGTTCTGAATATCCGATAAATTCTATAATATTGTTTTTCCATTTTTTTGCCACCATGAACCCCACACCGTGGTGCCCATTGGTTTCTCCAAAATGGAAAAATACCGCACTGTCTCGTTCTTCTGTGTGTTCGCCAATTCTTCTTACTTCTGAAAGACCGATAATGTCCCAGTTGATATCTTTTAAAGCATGTTCAAACTCTGTTATCCGTTCATCTTTCATCAGCGTCCTCACATTGTAAGTCAGAATGTTAATTGTATCGGTGTCCGTTATACTATTAGCTCTAGTCGTTTGACGGTTAGTCGATCTCACCCGGAGATTTTTAGCACCCCTGACTCTAGGGCCATGCTCACGCCCGTCAACATCAACATAACCACCAGAGTCGCCGGGCACTTGGGGCCTGTTTTGGATTCGTCTATTCATCAAGGGGGGATTTGGACCTTAACCCACCGCGCTGGTCCGTAACGTGTTGGTGGGTCGCCATTGCCTCGTTCGTTATTTAGCAGGATGTACCACGTGCAGGTGAGGTTGGCTTGAGTCCCGAAAGATGTTATTTGGGACCCCTTACACCCCAAAAAGTTTAATAACTTAACAAAAAAGTTCTTCGGTGATCTACGCCATCTCCTAAATTAAGTTCATTTTGGTTTAGTTGTTAGTGGCCCTGACTGCTATACCGGAGGTCATGGGTTCGTGGGACCCAGGACAAATGTTTGTGTGATGAGCACGATCACTTGTTCTGTGCCTAGGTGTCATTTATCCATAATACGAATTTATTTTCCATTCATTGTTCTTTTTATACTAAATAGAAAACAAAACGCTTTTATCGCAAAAACGCTGTATTTAATATAATGAATATCTTATAAAAACTCTAACCACAGTGTTAATTAAAAGGTCTGTTTTTCTCGACTAGGAAATTACTTAACCAATTATGCATAACACTTTCACTATGGGAAGATGTATTGTATTTTTTACTGTGTATGAGATTATGAGACAATGTGATAATGTATGACAGAAGTAGGTATTAAGTAAGGTATGCTATTGAATAATGGTAACGTAATCGTATCAAGATGAAATGAAATGGTTTATTCTGGAAAAATGATAATTTTTATATCTTTTACATGTCATTTATTTAAATATAAGCTCACTGGAATTGACATTTCCTAACTGGCTACCCTGAGAAGAGACGTCGAAACCAAATCAGGTATCATCGCCCTTTAAAGTTCAGATGATGAAGTGTTTTCATATCGAATAAACAAATGAGTGTCATACCTGGAGTGGCCTTTAAAAGAAAGGGCCAGATCGATCTAAGGAAGCCTGTGCCACAGACGGCACGCATGCCTCGATAGCTCATGCAGCTAACTGATAACTCAGAAGTTTGATTCAAGGCTGTTCAATTTGGTAGTTAAGGGTTAAGTATAAGTGTGGATGAAGAATGTTTCTGGACAATTTCATGGAAATGTTCATTGACTGCACGGATGACCGAGTGGTATAGGTCACCACGCCAAATACCACTACGCGAGAAATGTCGCTGGTTCGATCTCCAAATAGGAAAAGATTTTGTGTGATTCAGAAATGCTTTTTACTGTGTCTAGATGTGTTTATGCATGTGAATTTAATGCCTGTGAAACGCTCCGTGACAAAAAGATTAAATTAGTAGGGAGTCGTAAAAAATAAGCTTTTGAATACCTATGATAGATAGAAAGAAAGAATGGAAAGGGTTAATAAATAAGACACTGTAATAAAAAAAACTTCTTCCTTCGACTGAGCATTATCTTTTCCCAAACACCGGCTGAGCGCTAAGTTTATCTAGTAAATCATTAGAAACATTACATATTGTAGCATGTTTTAGCAAGGCACTTTTACTTTGTAAGACTGAACACCACGCCTCTTGCAAACAAATTACGTATTTACGTTTAAATATGTTAAAATTTCTAGACTCAGGTTTTATGAAGCGTGAAAAATAGCAACGTTCTGACGGGCCTGTAGGTCTAGTGGTTAGTGGCCCTGGCTGCTGTACAGGAGATCAAGGGTTCGATTCCCACCGATCATGATCATCGACATGATCGTGCTGCAAATAAACATTTGTCCTGGGTCGAACATCGAACTTGTACATCAAAATAGTAACACAAGTAGAGTTCATATGCACTAAAGATTTAGCTCCCAGCTATTATTCACCAACTGGCCCACTCAATACATAAACAAACAGTTATGTCAGTGAGTGTTGTGTCTGACTGTCTGTGCGTCTGCGCATACATGTGTGGAGTTACCGAGAAACTTAAAAGTGTGTATAAACAATGATATCGTGAAGCACAAAGCTTGTTTGGGATGGGTTCTGTATGTTGTTTTTTAATGACTTTTATAGAGAACATGACATACATTATTTTAGGAATATTTTTGAGTGCTTGTAGATTAAAAATGAACCTAGCCCTCTCAATTTTAATTAGTGAGGCAAGACTGTTTGAAACAAAAGCAAGCGATTATTTTTGTTGTTATACTTTTGGTTCAACTTAGCGAAGAATTGATTTATTTATTATTATTAACACGGTTAACTACTTTCACTAATAAAAAAAAAATAAGAAAAGAAAAAACAGAAGCATAAAATATAAATGTATAAAAATACAACTTAGATTTACAAAGAGATCGACATGAAATGAGTTTCAACCAACCTAAGTCACTAGCGACACTATTTAGTGACGATATTTAATGGACATTCGGCTATAAATTCTACTTTAGCGATACAGACAATATGACACCTAAAGACGACTTTTAAGTGTCGTTTAGCATAAACTATTCGATAAGGTTCATACTCCAATTGCCAATTACCACTGTACGCGACGTGTCGTGGGTTCTATCCCCGCGTATGACAAAAATTTGTGCTATCCGCAAAGGCTTGTTCTGAGTCTAGGTGTCTTTGTGCATATGAATTGAATGTCTGTGAAACCCCCGCGATACAAAGATTAAATTATTTAGTGCGGGAGTCGTTTTCTTTTTTAAGTAAAACCATCTCTGTTTACTAAAGCTTATAAATTCTCAGTAACCCAAAGTTTCGCAACACTTTAATCCTTCAATTCGTTTACTCGTCTTATTAATTTTTATGTTCATTGACCCACATACACAGTCTCGGAATAATTTAAGTGACTTTACGATCGATAACTCCGTGAAGGGTCTTCGTGGACGTAAGGCTATTTATTGTCATGATAATCTTTTACGAAATAGTGTGGAACAAAAGGTCTTTCACTAGCTTTACCCGCGACTTCGTATGCGTAGAATTAGTTAATTACTTTATCATTTAACTAAGTTATACGTTAGATAGTTTATTTCTTGCAATTAGAGTTTTTTTTCTAAAGTACAAGTACTCTAAGTTACTCGTTAGGTACATCAGCTACCTGCTAATAAAAGTTTCGTCAAAATGGGTCCAGCCATTTCAGAGATTAGTGGGAATAAACAGACAGACAGACAGTCAGAAAATGCATTTTTACCACATAAAAATGCGGTATTTTCAATACTACAAACATACACTCCTATTTTACTCATATGTAGGTACACATGTATGGTAGGTGTTTGTTTATTAAGAGATCCTGACATATCGGCTATATATGTATGTTTTGAGGAAAAATATTAGTATGAATGCGGTGATAGGTCAATTTAATTTATTTATAACTTTTTGTTACGAGAGTTATTTGTCATCGATTTGCATTGGATTGAAACAAAAGGCACTGGGTTAAATTGCCTTCAGATCTTTTATACCTTTAAGGTACTACGTAATTTTTGAGTTAAGAGTAAAAATGTGGCTATCTATTTCTTCTCACAGCTCTTTTAAGCCCAGAATCTAATACAATTTCATCTCACTACCCTTTTAAGCCCACAATCAGAATTAAAATTATAATTTATTATTTTTTAAAACACAGATAAATACTTAAATGAAAATATAGATCTTAATATACTTTTAATATACTCTTAATATACTTTGACCATTTTTATATTTACGCATTGAGTAATATTGATGTCCTTCTAATTGCAGAATTCTTCCTCGACTACTTTTAATAACTATTAATTCTTTAGAAGTCATTGCAAAAAATAAACAGTAAACTAAACAGGCACCACCAAATAAAACGTTGCAACTGCAGCGCATAACCAGTATAACACAACAACTACCCTCAAAATGAAAATTAATGCTTCTGACTGGGTGTTTAGTTAAATGTTTTTAATGCACATACCTACCTAGGTGCTGTAGGTATGTAAATATACAGTGGACGACTTCCCGGTGATATTACGATGATTTGTGTAATCTGTATGTATTGTTTATTTACTATTACTATTATTTACTTTGTTAGGAAGCCACCTTATTATTTATAAGATGATACATCATATAGATGATATCAAATAGATGCACAAATATGAGTACACGAATATATATTTTTTAACGACCCAAGCGTTTTTTTTATTTTATTACGAAATTAGTAAAACATACAAAATGTAGTAGAATTATTTTTTAAATCTAATTAATTCTCACTAGTTCGACGGTCGAACAAATGAGAAAAAAAATTCTCACTAGTTCGACGGTCGAACAAATGAGAAAAAAAAAAGATTCTCACTAGTTCGACGGTCGAACAAATGAGAAAAAAAAATTCTCACTAGTTCGACGGTCGAACTAATGAGAAAAAAAATTCTCACTTGTTCGACGATCGAACTAATGAATCGAACTAATGGGAACGAACCAGTAAAACTAATTACAGAGCGCTCTGTTTATTCCTCATCCAATACTCCTCATTCCTTTGTTTTTATTAAACATCATCCCAGAATTCACTCCTGGCTTTCCAATATCAACTTCAATCCATTCAAAACCATTAATTGTAATAATAATAAGCCCTTGGTAAGTTTTACTATCATTTCATCACATTTTAGGTTACCTGTGTCCCCGTGTAAGCCTTCAAAATAGACCGGGTTTCTTCCCTTGAAGTTATCCCGTGAATCGAAAGAGATACAAATAATAAGACATTTAATACAGAACAAAATACAGGATCCATAAGATGTTGGTAAAAGTATAGTGAATATGATCGACATACACAATTCTCCACATTGCACTATCACAGTTTTGTGGATAACGATACAGCTGCGTTTGCGCATGCCACAATGAATGGAATAAATGCAAGCTCAGCTGTGGCTAGCAGGGTGACTGACCTTTGAGTTGTCAATCTATTATAAATAGTTTTGTAGTTTTATGTTTATATTATAACGTCAAGATAGGTATAATATACTGTTAGTACACGAGAATAGCATACGAAAAGTAAAATCCTAATTAGTTCGAAATATAAAGATTGGCATTCATGTGTTAAAACGAAAACTAACATATTTTAAAGAATATGTTAGTTCTTAATCATTGTAGTTATATTTAAATATAATTTTAATCTGAACAGCAAAAATTAACAAAGATAAGCTTAAAGTTTAAGATATGGACATGTGAAGTCACGTCCTCACAAAAACGTATACTTAGAAGAAACGTAACGTGTAAGTTTAATTCACTGTAATTCAAATTGTGTTTGCGGGATCAAAGAAATACGTTTCCAATAATCTTCATTAAGCTACATGACAGATACTAAAAAAAATACTGTCATTTCCATTATTATCATCCAAGGGATTTTTTTCTATTCAACAAAAAATATATCTTACTCAATAACCTATTCTCCATTGGTACGTAAATATAATGAGTATAGATCATTAATAATATTATCATTCTTTTCTTCTTCAATGACTCTTGGAATAATTTTAACCCTGTGTCATGGTCTTCACACATTCAAATCATACCAGTGGTCGCCCAGTGGTCACAATTCAACCATAAATCAATCAAAATCAAAATCTTTTTACTCAAACGAACATTATTGATTAGTTTTAAAGATCTAAGCATAATTAGAGACAGACATACAAACATACAAACAGACAGACAGCGGGAAGCGACGTTGTTTTATACTTTCTAGTGATGACTCTACATTTCGATTTTGAACTCCAAATCCTTAACGATGAGATAACCCGACCGGTTACTAACGAAACAATTGTGCAAACACAAAGTTAGCTATGACAGTAAACTGTTGGAGTTAACGTAATAACCACTTATCACTTGCACTAGCCGTTTGTTTGTTTAAAATATTAGATATGACGATAGAAGGATTTTAGACGAAGACTATAATTGAGTTGTGGTTTTCTAACACAATGTGTGACAGAAAAAATATCTATATTTAATACTTAACTTGTATAAAAATAAAATAACATGTTTGCAAAGCATCAAAAAATATGTCGTCATCTCCGTCAATGCTGGGAATTATGTCCGGGAGACTGACGGCATTACCACGTTGAATGGCAATGCCCACAAGTGGGTTTATTTTAAAATACTTTTTTGTTCAATTTAAATGAATTGTAGACATCTTACAGTTTTCCTAGTACCTAAATTTAGCTGGTTAGCAAGCAGTTTCATATTTTATTTTTGCCACAATTGAACACAAAAAAATGTTTTATTACATTTTATTTACTTATTAAAAGATTTCATTCAAAATATATGTTACAAAGATTTCAGAATCCCATTTTAAAACTACTCCTTAATTCTGATCCTGTTCATTAAAAATGTAATATATAAGTTAATATTTAAACAGAAACTATACTAAACAACAAATATCTACCTACTTACATATCCATATTTAAATAAATTTAACAAGAATAAGAGAGTGGGTCAAAATACTTAAAAAAGTAGAGCTTTTGCCCTTCAGGCCCTTTCCTATGTTTGATTACCTTACGAAGCAAATATTGGTTAGCCCTACAAGTATTTGGCATGTCAATCAAGAGCCCAAAATATTTGTTTATATTTGACAACGACGGTATGTGTAGATTCAGGTAGAGAACAGTCACGAGCAAAAACATGTTTACACGACCAAACAGTTGCAGAAAGTTTCTTATGCAAAATTTCTGAAGCTGTTATGGAATATTCCTGATATTGTAAGCTAAACATAAAATGTGTAATTAGAAAGAAAATTTTACGATTTCATAAATCTTTGATTAGGACTTAAACTTCAATTGTTTGGTCGTGTATACGTGTATTTGCTCGTGACTGTACATTAAAAAACGATATTATAAAACGCGAAAGTTTATGAGCATGGATGAATGAATGTTTGTCACTTTTTCACGCTCAAATGGCTGAATCTATAACAAATTATACACTCTACCTATATTTAAGAATGGTTTTTCAATTTCAACAACATTATTAACTTAAAACATTATTTTGTTTCATTAACATTAATATAAACAAACAAATACCAAGTCGAGAGCAAGTATACAAATGAACTAAATATAACTGAATAATCTTCAAATAAACTCAGAAGCTAGTTTTCATAAACTCGTTTTTAGACTGAAATAGGACATTGAAACATGTCCTGAGACATTCCGCTAAGTAAGCCGCAAGCTTAAAGGTGGGAGGGACGGCCCAGACTAACATACAGACGTGGTTATATTAGTATTATGCCTAAGTGACAGTTGCATCGTGGATGTCCATAAGAATGACGTTTTAGAACCGCGCAACTAGAGTCAGTAACGTTTTGAAAGTGAAAGAGCTTTCTCGAAATTAAAACGTTTTGATTTTGTTTTTTTTTTTTGTATTTAAATATAGGTGTTTGAACAGGAGTGGCTTTAGTAGTATTGAGTGTTGGTTATGAGCATTTGATATTTTTTTGTAGCTAGTATCAAATACTTATACACGAGTATCTTAAAATGTGAACGCTATTACAATAACTAATACTTTTATTTAAATAACGGAGGCAATGGAAAAAAAATGCAGAAAAAAAAATGAGTTAGTTATGGCAAAAACTAATATTTATGTAACAGGACAGCATCGAGCTTGTAGTATTAGGTATAGAGACTTGAAAATGTATTTTAAACAAAATCTCTCAACCTTGAATTCTCCATTGAATTTCATGAACACTTTGAAAAAACATCAATCCAATCTCTAAACGTCATCTATAGGCACAAAACCCATTTAAATTGCATCTGTGCATAACTAATCTATGTCAAGACAGAGACGGGTGTCGTGCGAAGGCGACCGAAATAGATCGCGTTGCGTACGCGCACGCTACGGACTCCTGCGCCGCGCTTACAAACAAGGATCCATCTATGGATCATTCTTAATTCAAAATAAAAATCCCATACAAGAACTTAAAGTGTTTCGTCAAGGAAATGTGACCGTGATTTTTTTTTAAGTGACTTTGAGTTAAATTTGTTCTTTGTTTGTTTGTTAGTCTGTTTGTTAGTTTTTTTTTGTGAAGATGCGGTGTTTTGCAGTGTGCATGCTTGTCTTTGTGACCTTGTGTCGGTACACTTATGGTAAGTGTTAAAATTATTGTTTTTTTTTTGTTTGTATGTCGTGTGTAATTGGGGTACTGGGGCATGCGGTTAATGCATTATTGGCCCACATGCAAAATTATTAAGACTTTTACTGATCATTTTTTTGAGATTATTTCGAGGAATTGTCGATTTAATTATGAAATGGATATTAAATTCGGAATTATGAGAGCTTTTTATTGGCTCAGTTAAATAAATGTTGATAAATCAGAAATTAAATTTAAAGGTTTCTTTCATTGTTTGACTATTGAAGTGAGGGTTGTGGGTTTTGGATAGTGATAATTATATTGTTATACGTGGAAAAAAGCTTTAGTAAAAAAACATGAGAATCTTTCTGACATAAAACTTGAAGAAAAAATCTTTTTGCTTTTTGTCACAGATCGTCTTCCTTTTTTATTAATTTAAAGTAAATTGTAAATAAAAACACTTTTTACGAAATACTATAAACTCAAGCCTAGACTCGTTTTTACCGAACTGATCACAGTGGTCACCCGTGGTTCTTGAGAGTGAAAGAAGAGTAGAGAGGCCATCACCCAACACCTCAGCAATGAGTACATCTCAGGCTAGTAATAATAACAATAAATAAACTCAGACCACCATCTCTCGCTTTTTTAATCTAATACATAAAAGTACATAAAAAAATAAATCATAGACCAACTAACTGACTATAAACTCTAGCTCTAATCAAATACAGCTACCTCATATGTTTCACACACGTTTCATATTACTGAACCTATCTGTAACCTAACCCCGTCAATGGAGCTTACATTCATTCATAGCCTGCAACCACAGTATAATAATAAATACAGTATGATGTCTTCACAAAAACGTGCACAACGTGAGTTATTGCTTTACTTTTGGTTCGTGGCATGACCGTGGCATGATACAGTCGCGAACGTATCGCAGTGACGAACAGACGCTCTGTTCTTGATGTTATTAAAATGCTGTAGGTGGGTATTATACTAACCCTATCGCTAGTACATTATATTTATTTTGACTGGTCTGTTGGTCTAGTGGTGGCCTGACTGCTATACCGGTCGTGGTTTTGATTCCCACCCAGGACAAGTGTTTGTGTGATGAGCACCATCATTTGTTCTATGTCTGGGTGTAATTTATCTATAACATATATTTATTTAGATACATTTAAGTATGTCTATCAGTTATCTAGTACTCATAACACAAGTTACTTTCGTTCACATAATTTGAGACTAGATGGTACTGAGTAAATGTTATTGCATATCAATTTTTTAGAAGCGGCTGTGTTAAACTACTGTATTCATTCATACTGTACAGTTACTAACTCAAACCAGTTTAAACTGGATCAAAGGGCTCTTATTAACAAAAAAAACGTGTACAGGTGCAAACCGGAACATGTTAAGGATTTATTACTTTTTGGTTAATGGTTACAGTTTTAAAAGGTTATTTAAATTTCAACCCTAGGGGGATGGGTATAGAGTTGATTTTAATTTATAATGTTATACATGTGCATTTGACTGTAAGTTGCTTCTTGGTATTGATCGAAGTAAGAATCGTTTTACAAATATTTTATTATAAAAAATGTGTTCGGCTGTTTGTTCATAACTTAAGCTTAACCTTAATATTCTATGAAGAGAATTGAAAAGTTTTGAATATATTTCTACGTTAAACTCTTAATCTTTTTATAAAACCGATCAGAAACAAATGAACTTGCAATATCACATTAAAAACAAGTTTAACTTACGTATATCTAGATAAAACAAGCCCTGTTACTATTATACCTACAGAGCACCAACCCTTCAAAATATTGACTTTGGTTCAACATTTCTTCTTCAGTTAAAAAATTCAGCGTGCTCGAAATATATTTAAGACGTGTAAAAGTGTTATAATAATCCTACTAACAGAATAAATGATTTCATTTCATTTTTATCCCGAGCGTCTGCAAATCAAACCTTCAACTCGACAGTCACTTACCACCATCAGCCTAACAGCTATTAAGTAGCACCCAACTAAAGTACCACAATAAATTAGAACTCAATCATCTTTTAGTGTTGCAATCGTAAATATTCCCAGCCCATTCCGTGTCCACATCTACTTCAAACACTTAACATTTATAGACTCGTTCATCATTTATGTAGTTATATTTTATCTGTAATCTATAACTTGCTTAAAACGTGGCACCGTCTGTGTGTAACGGTTATTGAAGACAAGAGTCTGGGCCTTATCAATGCATTTTTGACTGACCTGTTAGTCTAATGGTTAGTGGCCCTGACTGTTATTCTGAAAGTCATGAGTTCGATCCCCACCCAGGACAAATGTTTGTGTAATGTGCATGATTATTTGTTCTGTGTCTGGTTGTAATTTCACGCTGTCTTTGTTCATCATTCTCCTGCTCTTATGCCAATTATAATTTGGGGTCGGCGCAGCATGTCTTCTTCTTCCACACGTTCCTATCTGACGTCATCTCGCAAGTCACACTCTTTGCAGCCATATCATCTTTCACACAATCCTTCCATCGTTTCTTCGGTCGTCCTCTTCCAATATCCATCTACATTCATGTCCAGCATACTGTCTTTGTTATCAAATGGAATGTAAAGACAGACAGATATTTCAGACAATCACTTATCAAATCAAATCTATCTTGAATATCACCGTAAAGCTATATTTGACCGAGATTGATTTGATTTGAGATAAAGCTAGTTAATATTTCCATCCCATACCGTGTTTCAATCAGCATCTGCTTGAGTTAAGATTAATAGATCGTGCATCATTTTGTTTTATTTATTGGTCCGTAGGCTGTTTATTAAATGCTCTTGTTAAGAACTTTTGATTTTTGTAAACATTTTGTTGTGTCATGGTAGCCTGATGGTTCAGTGAAAGGGATTGATATATGCTTAAATTACAGCTTCGAACTGTACCAGACTACGTATGTCTTGTTAATTAATGTAACTTTTTCAAAAACAAATGTGCTTTGTAACTAAGAGAGTTATTTGTTTTGTCAGGGGTTCTCAAATTCAATTTCTATCGGTAATACTTTTCTACAGACACCTGTGATTTAAAATATATAAAATGTATTATTCCGATACTTAACAAAAAGAAGTGAAACATCGTGAGGCAATCTGAATTCAAAAATAGAATTTGAACTCGTAAGAGTGTTGAACGAGCTTAATATAAAATTACTTTAATATAATATAAAATTGTTTTTTTTTACATGCATTCAGTAGGTCTGAGGATCAGCCAAAATTTATTTTTCATCCCTATCCTCTTTTCGCGGACGAAGTCGCGGGCTACAGCTAGTATCTGAATAACTAACTATAAAATTATTTTCTTAATCTAAGACAATGACTAAGTTTATACCTAAGCCTCTAACAGGACATACAGAAATGTTAATAAATCTGTGTATTTACAGCCTATGACGTCATTTAGGTATTGTGATCTTAAGTCTAGCATAATCGGGCACGATTTCGTGTGGGCGAGCAAATTATCTGATAGCAAAGCTTACGATAGACTTGTTAACCTCCAAATACTAACACTACTTTACGAAACTAATTAACAATTAAATATCGTCGTAACACTGCTTAACTTTGACGGGCCTGTCGGTCTAGAGGTTAGTGATCCTGACTGCTATCTTGACGGTCGTGGGTTCGATTCCCACCCAAGACAAATGTTTGTGTGATGAGAGTCCTGTGTTTCGGTGTATTTTATGTATAGTAGTACCTATGTATGTATTTAGAAATCTATAAGTATGTTTATCTAAATTCTTAACTTGAGACTAGATGGCGTTGTGGAAATATTTTGGAATATTTATTTAACTGCTTATAGCAGTAAAAATAGTAAATATTTTTCCTAACTAAGTATGAAGCTATATTAAACACGAAATTCCGTACATTTCCTTGTTTAGTCTGAATGGGCTATTTCCTGAGAAAACTGGGACACGATAATACTCAATCATTCATTTTCTTCGGTCAATTGCTATAATGATTCATTCTCCATGATTTTTTGGGACCCTACTAATGTTCTAGGATTTCTTAAATTTCAATACGGCTTTATTGAACAGAAACTATACTAAACAAAAAATATCTACGTTTAAAACTAACTTATATAACTATTAAATAACATACAAGTAAATTCAATGAAATTAGTGCTATTTAAAATATCTTCCTCTTATTGAAATTGTTAATAATGCCACTTCTCTTTATAAATATTTTTTTTAATGGAATCAATCATGATTCTCATGGAATATCTCTTTAATAAAGTAAGTTATACAGTCATAGGAATACTCTTTCGATTTGAACATTTGAATACACGACTAAATCTGTCCACAAAACGGAATCTTCTCAAAAAACAACAAAATCGGTCCAGCTGTTCCCAATTAATTTACACCAAACATTAATAACGACTGGAATTCTTGGTTTTAGAATAACTTCAGCACAGTATAAAAATAAACAGTAGTTTAAGTCAGCCGTTTCTATAGACTAAATGCCCACAGCTGCGCGGTACGTAACATCTATAGGGCTGGCCATCAACAGCATTTTAATCAACATTAACAACACACCGTTCGATCATCACTGCGACACGCTCGCGACTATATCATGCCACGGTCATGCCATGATCCGATAGCGTAGACAAAACTCGCGTTCCGCTTCTTGTATGAAGACTTCATACTGTATTTATTATTATACTGGCACGTCGGCTTACGAGACAATGAGAATTAAATGCTGGAGAAAATATATAAAACGTGAAGATAAATGATGTCTTCGTTCCAAATGTTTCGTTTAAGTGGGTCAGCTTTGCAGCACAGATGTTATGTGAAAAGACGGTCAAGTGCGGGGCAAATTATGCCAATGTAAATACGAAAGTGACGCTATTTGTCTGTTTTATGAGTTAGCTGCTAAACTGACGCATCTATTTGAATGGAATTTGATATGGAGTGTTTTGTTTTAAGAAGAGATAGGTTCGCATCTGCCATGATCAAATTTTATGGTAATTTTGCACTTTTTATGATCCAATTCGGACAAATACAATTAAAAATTACAATTAGTCTCTTAAAATAAAGATATAAATGTTAGTGTTTACGAAGTAGGCGTAAGTGAATTACTGATTCGGACAGGAATCATAGTAATAAATGTTTTTGCTTGTGACTGTACACAGTGCGTTGCTACGTTGCAGGCCCGATGCTGAGTCGCTTTACTATATTTTTAATTTGAATTGCTCTTTTGAGACGTCGCAACAGAATCCACTGATGCTGCACCATCCTTACACCTTGAGCAGTCCATGTAAGGCCAGCCTTACATAATATCTTGACGAAATACATAATAAATATGGGCATCTTCTAGACAATACAAATGTTACAAAACTAAAGCAAGTTTCCATATACGTGCAGTTGTTTTGTTTGAGTTATACATCATACGAAAAGTAAAGGAGACAGATTTGTTATCAAACTAGTGAAAGTAGGTGAAAATTAAGGTTAAACTAACATTGAAAGTGAAGATTATCGTAAATTATGACATTGTTATCTAATCTCTAAACGTTCTGTTGGTCTTACATTTCCATAGATCATTGCCGACATTTAGTACTGTGATGCAGATTGTAGGGTTTAAATTATCTTAAATGATAAACTTAAATCACTGTCTGTGGTACTATTAAAATTTTAATTCTAGGTCCTAAGCTGTTAATTGTTGATTGCTTAGAAGATGTAGATTATAGATTTATAAACTGACAAAATATGTTCTGACAAAGTTCAAAAACATAAGTGAGATTTTAAATCTTTTAGGACTGTTAATTTTGTGTTAGTCTAGGTACTATTTTTGTTTGGTATAAAGTAATGAACCATGTATTTCATCTTATTATAAACTAGTTAACATTCTATTTTACAAAAAACGTTTAAATTTAATCACGTACAAATCATTATTGTCTTATATTCCTCAACCTTCTCAAATTACTCAACCTGTCTTTCAATATCTTTTCAGGATACTTAAGCGATGACATGGCTGAAACGATCCAGCTGTGCTGCAACGAAGGCGCAGGGTTTGCCAGGAACCACACCCTGGAGGACTGCCAGGGTGCCCTCTCCACACCTCCTGAAGTTCCACCTGCCTTTGGAGCCATGTGCCTCATAGCTAAGGCTCAGTGCTGCAAAGAATACTTTCGGTAAGACTTTCTCGCAGTTTGATGAAAATCAAGAGAACTGAGAGAGAACTTACCTAGCAATAAGTGAATAAGTAAAGCGAACTATACAATTGGTGGTTACACGTGAATGTAGTATCTCAGCATATTATGTAAATAAAAAAAAAATAAAATGACATTTATTGCTACTTAAAAAAGTCACATTTAAATCACGATAAAAAGTACAAAAACAATAACTAGACTTAGTACTAATAAAATTAAAACTTGTAGCAAAAGGAGGTCGCTCAGCAAATGCTGTAGCGGGCCGAGCACGACCCACCACAGCGCTGATTTTCAGCCATTCCTACTCCCTAAGCTGTAAGGCGGAAGTATAGGACGATATATGTGGTCTCCCTGGCAGTTGGCTAACTTTTTCATTATGTAAAATCTCTTTTAATTTACGGGATAACTTCAAGGGAAGAAACCGAGTAATGGATGTCAGGCAGAAGACTGCCAAGCTTAAATTGGAGTGGGCTGGTCACGTAGCGCGAATAATCATTTTTAAGAGCAAAAAATATTTTCCTTCTAACCGATAATTTATATAAATAGTAATTCCTGGAAACGATAAAAGCAAATCTATTTTAAGTATTACCTTGTAAGTTGTAAGTAAATAACTAGGAATCGTATAAATAGCTTACAACAATGTTCAGAGCAATTAAGACATGTTTTCAACAAATACTTGCAAAATATTATCATAGTGACCTAGTAAGTGGGTCTGACGTTTTGAACTTGTCACCTGTATTACAAAGTCATAAGGTCGATTTTTGCTAACCAGGCGTGGTCGACTGTACAAGAGTAACACATTTGTGGTATTAGTTTTTATCCTTGAATGATTTGACCCCATTTAGCAGGAAAATATAAGTAAGTCAGATAAATAAACTAATTAATATCCAGGATAAATATTAAGGCCTGAACTGGACCAAGGACAAACTAAAGCTGTTTATGGCACAATTCTCACATGTATGTTATTATGTATCAAAACAAGTGTCTCCTTAATTGTCATCACACACACACCATATTAACATCCTCATCTCCGCTACAAGCAATCGTTTCTCATCCATCTTTGACTATGATTTTGGCTGCAAGGATAGCCGAGTGCTAAAGGTCACCACGCTAATTACCACTGTGCGCGACGTGTCGCGGGTTCAATCCCCGCGTAGGACAAGAATCTGTGCGATCCACAAATGCTTGTTCTGAGTCTGGGTGTCTTTGTACATGTGGATTGAAAGTCTGTAAAATCCCTCACAAAGGCAGAAAAAAAATAATGTAATAAATAAACCAGCCTATATACGTCCCACTGCTGGGCACAGGCCTCTTCCCACATAGGAAAGGTTTAAGCATTGATCACCACGCTAGCTCACTGCGGATTTGCGATTTCAGATTCCAATATTTGGAATCTAGGTTTCCTCACGATGTTTTCCTTCACCGTTTGTCAGTAGTGGCTTACAATAATTAAGAAAGTACATACCTACAACTTTGAAAAAGTTACAGTACTTGCCTGTACTGGATATCTCGCACTTGCACCTCGTGCATACAAATCCACATAGAACCACAAGGTCATCTTTATAAAAAAATAATTTATTTAATATAGTATTCGAACCAGTCCTGGCGGTGTACGGTGAGTTCATCCCGCCACCGCTGGTTCGAAGCGGCGCAAGACAGAGAATCGTGGAAGGACTTGGGGGAGGCCTTTGCCCAGCAGCGAGACACTATAGGCTAGGAAAAAAAAAAAAAAAAAATAGTATTATAGATTCAATTATATATTATTATATTTCATCAATAGCCCAAACTAGTTTCACCTCCATAATTTACAATAGTCTTGTAGCTACCTTGGGCCGTCCATGTCGGTTCTTCCATAGAGCAGGGGTGGATGGCCCTTGGTAGGTGCTCCATCACATTTTAGATTAAAGTTCTCAACAAGGCCTCTGCATGTTGGACCTGTGTCCCCGTGTAAGCCTTTAAAAAGGACCGGGTTTCTTCCCTTGAAGTTAGCCCGTGAATTAAGAGAGATAGATGGATTATTATTATTATCTGGTAAATAATGTATCGTATCGTTTCAGGAAGCAGGTGGACTGCGCAGCTGGTGTCGACATATCAATGAGCGGGAACGCTTGCGACTCTGCCAAAGCTGAAAGTAAGGTTAGTTGCTTTTAATTTATTCGCTGTTATAGAGATTTATTATAATGTTGTTATTATTGATTGGGAGTTAAATATAGAGAAATTTGCGAGATTAAACGTGTTGCGCCGACCCCAAGTAAAATGGGATAAAGGCAGGAAGATGATGATCAAATGTAGAGAAAAGACTTGTTTCTCTATAAACGTAAATTATGTTGGAGTCAGAGTATAGCAAAGAAGAGCTTGTCATATTCTAGTCAAAACATAATATAATTGTAATAGAAATATTTGGCTAGAACATCTTACTCATAGTGATGTCGAAACTGGCCTATATTATGCTTGAGTTCATTAAATCATTTTTTTGCCCTAGCCTGTAATGTCCCACTGCTGGGCAAAAGCCTCCCCCAAGTCCTTCCACCATTCTCTATCTTGCGCCAGAACCAGTTCTCGCGGTGAACTCAAAAATAGCAAAAGTTTAATTTCTTACTTAATTTCTTAACTTAAACAATTATTATTAAATAGCTAATAATATTACTTCTTCAATCAAATGTACAAACTTTGTTCATATAAATAATACTAAAGATATCAATTACCGTTACAAAACTATGTAACAATTGAAATACGTTTTGTAGCTACATAACTTGATATAAAGAGTATAGCATACAAATAGCGATGCGATAGCTAAGTGAAGCTATACATAATATAATTAGTAATTCTACTCAATAATTTACTACCAAAGTTAATATTTGTTCTAAACAAATAATATCGACAATTACAACTAAACTTTTATAACTAAAATAATAACACATTACAATGCGTCAAAAAATATGTCGTCATCTCCGACAATGGCGGGAAACGTGCCCAGGAGACTGGCCGCATTACCACGTTGAATTTACTGCGTAATTACATCAATTAGAGATTCTATTTGTGTTAAATTACTATAAATCATCAGGGATAAATTCATAATATGTACCTTTGTACACCTCATTCCTAATTATGTGTTTCTATACATATCTATGTGTACATAAATTATTAAATAAATAAATAAATAAAATATTTACCTAAAACACACAAATCATTTGTTCTATTTATTTACTGTGACATTCGTGACTGCAAAGATCGTTACTTGCTAGATGATGTAAAGACATCTCATAATCATCATTCGCAAATACATCACATTCTGGTCTGGAGTCCAGAAGAGCATTGAGATAATGCAGCATAACGGAATGTATTTAAACTTCGGTATTTGAAACCAATTCGAACTTCAGTTTCATCGCTTGAGCCTAGCATCATTTTAACCCACAATCCTTAACCAAACACCAGTAACTAGGTAATTGGGGATCTGTTATCAGTCTTATAGATAACACAGATGTTATCCATGTTTGCACAGCCAACGCGACTGTTAGTTCTTCCTTGTTTGGACAGTAATACTTGGCTATCGTCACGCCTGTTTCCTGTGGGGTATGCAGAAAAACTAGTATAAAAAATGTTTATCGGATGTGGTTTATGGTTTGATAAGTTGGTGTTTGATTTTGTGAAGGTCGTTTTTGCAAAAAATATGAGGTAAAGTTAAAAATAGCCGGCCCTTGGTGTGGGACGCAACGTGCGTCGACACCCTTGCGCCTTCCCATGTTCTAAATTGGTGGTCGCGCACGGCGCTGATGCTGGAGCCGCGAAAAGCCTTAAGCGGCAAAAGTATATTACCTTTTTATACGTAATTATATTTTTAAGCCGTTTAGGGTTGAAACGCTTGGGACATGAGGGCCGGTTGCACGAGTTTAGTATAAGGAACTCGCAGACATCCAATTGTTTTTTGCGCTGACCCTCAATTATGTCATTACTAACGATTTCTACATAATACATAAATGTCACGCCTCTTTCTTAGGGGGGTCGGCAGAGATCACATCTTTCCATTTGCTACGATCCTGGCATACCACTTTAGCTTCATCCACACTCACATAAATATGATGTCTAATTATCATTACCCCATATTTTCCAGCTATGCTGCAATGACTGTGCGAAGGGAACGAAGGCGGGGTCCTCCAAGGGTCCAGAGGCCTGCGTAAAGACCAAGAAAGGGATCAGCCCCGAACAGCTGCTGTCTGATGATGCCTTCGTGGAGTGCTGTAAGGTAAACTGATTGATCGTCTTTGATGTTAGACTCTTGATGGACTTGTTACTCCTGTTGTGGTTTATATTTTGTGTCGGCTTTTCTTTCCGTACCTACCTATTGTTTTTTTGCGGTGAGTGTCTACTTAGGGAATTCAATGAAAATGAAATTTCAATAAGTGTAAATTAAAAACTTTTTCAAACAACTTTGGCAAAATATCGTGAGGAAACCTGGATTCCAAATATTGTAATCTGAAATCGCCAATCCGCAGTGAGCTAGCATGGTGATAAATGCTCAAACCTTTCCTATAGGTATGGGGAGAGGACTGTGCCTGTGGACGTATATTATTATAAGCTGGTTTATTATTAATAATAATTGAATCATTACAACATTAGGTTTATCCACTAATAGAAAAAGGTATTCAATAGCAATTGTTAGCACGATAAAAATTAAACATATTTTCAAGGGATTATTTTAAAATTTCGTTTAAATCTTTGTTTGCAGAAAGCCGCTAAAAACTGGAAAGGCGATTCCTCTCGGAGAAGTTCAAATTACATTACTCTAGCCAGTAAGTATTAAGTGTTAGGCCACACATCAAAACATAGATTTTTTGTTTTAATAATTTTTGCTTAAGTTACAAAATTAAAAATTAAAAGTTCAAACCGATTTCGTTATAGAGCACAAGCGTGTGCGCAAACACAGGTGCACTCTCTATTCCTTTACTCTCAAAGCTCAAAGGGACTACAATCCGACACGACTGGTGAGAGATCAGGCGCAGGACCCACACTTTTACGTGCCTTCCGATACACGGAAGCTGTGATATTTTTTTATAAAACGCACACAACCTTCGAAAAGTCCGACGCACCGTCATGGGGATCGAACTAGAGGCCTTTAACTTGGCAGTCCTGTGGTCTTACCACTAGGCCATCACAACTTCTACACAACTAATGGTAAAATGAACTTTTTAGGTCAACCATCGTTGTGTGAAGACTACGCTCCCAATGAGCTATGTGCACACCACTGCGTCCCTGTCCCGGGCTCTTATAAGTGCAAGTGTAACCCTGGCTTTATGCTGATGGCTGATGGCAGAAATTGTAAGGAGGTGGGTTACTTAGCTTTATATTTTCAAGACAAAGTTAGACTTAATGCGGAATTTTGAAAAATTATCATATTAATTCAAAAGACAGTACCGCCGTCTGACGCTGTCGGTTATTTTTTTTTAATTTTATGAATATTGCTTCAGCCGTTTAGGAGTGAAAGCGTAAGAAACAAGCATCCATCCGTCCATAATTACGAACTTTCGCGATTATACTTTTTGTAGGATAAACCAGCCCTCCAGGCAATCGAAGTAGACTTCCCCAAGATTACTGCCCTAGGCTATTTATGATGGTTGGAAGAGGGCAAATTGTACCAATACCCAATCTATTCTTAACCCTACGACCTCTTACAGGTGACCAGGAATAGATGTAAGCCCCGTAACGACTGTCAGCACAAGTGCAATGATGATGGGAAGAGAGTGACGTGCTCGTGCCGGCGAGGGTACGAGCTGATGGCCGACGGAAAGTCTTGTCAAGGTATGTAATTTTTCTTTAATTCCACAACTTTCAGCACGACTAGCAGTCAGGAAATTCTTTCCTGTCTTTCTTGTATTACTATATATCGATCTTTTACTATAAATGTTCGATCAACAGCTTTTCAATTAAAACTGCAGTAATAGTACGCAAAGTGAAAAAAGACCGTGTATTCCGTGTCAATAATTAAAGTAATTTTTGTTGGCTGTATCTCTGTCGTGTTTATTCGAAAATGTATATATTTCTTGCCTATTTTCGAAAAGGGACTATAAATAATAAATAATAATAAATTTATTTAATCAGATAACTGAGATCCATACAGTAAAAGGTGACAAATTAATACACAATAGTTAGCAGGGACTTAGTCCGCTGTACTAATTTAAACATAAGTGGACAATCTTGCCTACTTGCTATAGCACCCAAGATGCTGTGGCGACTTCCACGCAACCGACTAATGAAAGACGCAGTCTTTTTACGCCAAATGGCTGCAAAGCCATCCGTGTGCGCATTAGCAAACATTGCTGATGCGCTACAGAATCGTGGAAGTCGTAACAGCGCCCTGAATGCGTTATTGAATTGGACCCGCAGAGCATTGTATGCTCTTTGCGTATAGTTAACCCACAGACCTCCCGTGTACAGTGCAGTGCAATAAGCTTTAAATAAAGTTACTTTGACTGCATCAGTACAGCGGGAGAATCTGCGCGCCAACATATTAGCCCGAACTGACAATGCTCTGCGTTCCCTCTCCATGTCTACATCATCTTTCAAATCATCAGTGACCCAGTGCCCAAGATATTTAAATTGACGTACTCTATTTAAAGAGACGCCATTCAAGAAGATCGGTTGAATAGGTGGATCCTTATTACCTGATTTGAAGACCATGCAGACAGTCTTTTTCACATTGTACACAAGTCCATGTGAAGCAACAAAAGACTCGCAAACTGCGAGCAACTTCCGGAGAGCCCCAATTGACGGAGCCAGCAGCACCATGTCGTCCGCATAGCTGAAGTTGTTACAGCAAACACCATCAACATAACAGCCGACATGCATGCCGCTGAGCTCCTCAACAAGAGCATTTACGTACAGGTTGAAGAGTAAGGGTGAGCTCAATCCCCCCTGCCTCACCCCACACTCCAACCCGCCCGCATCCGAGAGTTCACCCGCCCACTTTACATAATTTTTCTGGTTCAGATACCAATACCTCAAAAGTGCTGCCAACTCTGGCGGCACCCCAGAGCCGTACTTCTACAATCATTAAAAAGTCTATATACAGTGTGTATATTTGAACGACGGACTTATTGAAGGAGGGTGGTCAGTATTCGATTTTCGTCACAAATATGTAAAAAAACTATGTCCTTAATTTTTCAAATAATTATCCGATAAAATACAGTATTTATGAACACAGAGCGCAAAATGCCTAATATCACGCGCCAAACACGTGCCTCTCCTATCGCTAAGGCAGCGAGCGCGCAAGCCCCGCCCCTTTCCTTTGTGATGTCGCCCCCGCGCCCCCCGCGCCCCCGCGCCACCCGCTCTGCTGACCGAGTAACCGCCAGTCTATGCGCACGCGCCGCTGCTTTCGTATTGCGTAATCATTCCCGTTTACCAAATTCGCGTAAAGTGCATTTCCTAGTGTTAGGTACCTAGTGTGTAGTGTAATAATGTCGTCGCAGTATTCTAATGAAGAATGTTGGAATATGGTTCGTGCTTACGCGCTATCAAATGATCGTGTGCGAGCTGCAGTCAATTTGTACAGAGAAATGTACCCCATACTAGAGGAACTAGGGGTTAACGACCACGAACCTAGAGTGAATATTTGTCTAATTTAAACAAAAACATTTTATTCACCGACGAAGCCACATTCACAAGAATGGGGATTTTTAATGTGCATAACGAGCATTGGTGGAGCAACGAAAATCCCTACGTAACGCGACAGGACGCTTATCAACATCGCTGCAGTGTAAATGTATGGGCAGATATTTTAAATAACAATTTAATAGGCCCTTATTTTATTGATGGACGATTTGACAGTGTATCATATTTAAACATTTTAAATAATGTAGTGAGTAAGATGCTGGAAGACGTGCCATTAAATATCTACCGGGACTTGTACTACCAACATGACGGAGTGCCCGCGCATTATCAGGTGTGCGTACGTGAGTACCTAACATTACATACATTTTGGTGACAAGTGGATAGGTCGTGGCTTCGTCAAATTAATCGTCGTAAATACTCAAATTATTAACCGTTGTAAATAGGTGTGATTACATTTTTTAAATACGCCAAAAATACGATAGTACGTCACGTCTTATGAAATTTTACATTGCAGAATGTTGTAAGCCAGATTTAAAATATGAAGGGAAAATGCATTCATACCTACGTCGGCGTCGGTCATTGACCGCGCATATGTTCTGCACTTATCGCAAGGTTGTTAAAACGTTGCGATGTTTTTAGGACTTTTTTGGAACGATTTTGTTCGTCATTAATCAGGGTATTTTTATTGTTTATACGTTTATTGGTGAAGTCTGTGCATAAACTATTGGTGTTTTGAATAAGTCCGTCGTTCAAATATACATGCTGTATAAGACAAGGGAAAAGGGCAGGAAGAAGATGATGATAATGTTGATGGTACAAAATAACTCGATTTTCTTAAGCCAATTGCTCATGGTTAAAAGTTATAACTTTCTTTTTACATTTCAGATATAGACGAATGCAAACTAGAGATACCGGTGTGCCTGCCAGGCACTCAGTGCCATAACGTCCAGGGTTCCTACAAGTGTATACCGTTGAAGAAGCACAACGTGGAGAAGGGTCAATGCCCTCTAGGGTTCTCCAGAAATGTCGACAACCATGCTTGTGATGGTGAGTTATTTTCTTTTATTCTTTATTGGAGAATGTCTTTTTGAGTGAACAACAATTGTCTTGATTTTAACAGACAGGGACCCCAGAGTTGTACATTTCTTCTCGGGCTAGGAAATGTCGATTCCAGCGAGCTCAAAACATATTTTAGACATATAAAATTGATATACTTAATTATCCTAGTTATAGAATAAATGATTTCATTAAGTAAGACAGTAGTAGACAGAAAATATAGAGTTTTGTATTCACAACTGCAATAGTTTTATATTAAAAGGTAATTGCAAGCCTGTACGATTCATGATCCCCATCAGATTACTCAAAAATACCCTTACTCGATTTCAAAGTAAGATTATTGTCCATTTCATTCATTTTACATTCCTGATATCTTTTTACATTATCCGTCCATCTCATATCTAAGATGGATGCGAAACTCAAGAGACAGGCGAATTGCATAACAAAGGGCTATGCCCACTAGTAGGTTATTCAGAGCTGATGATGACTTCACATTTCAGACATAAACGAATGCCTTCTCCTGAACCCGCCATGCCCGATCTACCTCTGTGAGAATACCATCGGGGGCTACAAATGTGGCGGGGTCACGGGAGACCCCATCAACCTGAACACTTCGCCTCGGACTGTGATGGAGGATAGGTGTCCTCCTGGGTTCAAGATTGGGGGTAATGGCGAGTGCGAAGGTATGTAAATGAAGATCTGAATAAATAAGTAAATATTCCTCAACATTCACACAACGCCATCTAGTTTAAAATAAAGTAAACTAAGTAGCTTGTATTATGAGTAGACAACCGATAAACATACTTATACATTTCTAAATACGTACAAACTATAGATAAATTACATCCAGACACAGAACAAGTAATCGTGCTCATCACAAAAACATTTGTACTGGGTGGAATCGAACCTAAGACCTCCGGTATAGCAGTCCGGGCTACTAACCACTAGACCAACAGGCCAGTGAGAACACTTTTGTTTTATCACAATCTAAACTCAGGCTTGTTTTTTTATAGATAAAATCACAGTACACAATATTAAATTAACATTTTCCTTTTATTCCTCATTTTCCCAGATGTGGACGAATGCGAGTCTCACCAACACGACTGCAATCCTCTGTCTCAGTTCTGTATCAACACCCACTCGTCGTTCTACTGCCAGGACAAGGCCTCGAAGCACTGTCCTCCTGGCTTCAAGATTGATGTTACTACTAATAAATGTGAAGGTAAATAATTGGATATTTGACTAAAAAATCTTATTAGCCTGTCAGATAGATTTCAGTATGCGTGTTTAATTTATTAACTGGAAGTCGGACAGAACAAAAAATAGTTTCATGTGATTTATTTAAGTTGCAATCGTTGGTGTAATTAATCGTAAGAAAGTTTTGTATTTTCAACTGACTTCAAAAACGAAGAGGTTCTCAATTCGTATATTATATGCCTTTTTATGTATGTTCACTGATTTCTCAAAGACGCCTGGAGCGATTTTCATAACTATTTTTTGCTTGATAGAGTATACGATACGATACGATGCAGTCGGTATCAAAACCTATCACATAACCCCATACATAAGGGAAATAAATTTAACCAACTAATTAGACACCGACTACAGTCAGTACGTACGGTTTTAAAATCGGTTTATATTTTTTGTTAAAATTAATTCATCAACGATATTATTATATGATATCATTTTTCTTGTTAACAGATATAAACGAATGCGAAGAAAGTGGCGACCTCTGCCGGCAAGACCAAGTGTGTATAAATCAACTGGGGCAGTACGACTGCAAAGCTAAAGACCCAAGGTAAATATATTTGTAACATCTACGTACCACAAAAATAACTACATACAATTGTTTCTATTAAACCTTATCATTTGGTTATTGGGAAGTTGTTAAATAAAGCTACAAAAAACACACAGGACGCTGATGATACAAGTATACACGATTAAACAATTAAGGCTTAAGTCTTAGTGACATGATACATGAAAGTGTGAAATTAATCATCTTATGTTTAGGTTGCAATCTCAGGTATATTCCATAACAGCTTCAGAACTTTCGCATAAGAAATCTACTGCAACGATTTAGTCGTGTAAACATCTTTTTACTCATGATTATACGTCAGAATGTAAACGAACGCGAGGCATAAGCCCTTCCCTCATTCCCCTGTTTCGCGGGGTTAGTTTCCCATCCACTTTCGGGCTGGATGCACGCTATCTTCTTGTGTGATTTAATTTGTTTTGGTGAATATTCTGATGGTAAACTACTTATTTATTTAACAAATTTCTTTTCTTTTAGTTTAAAGTAATTGTCTTACCAACATTATCTACTATGTACCCATCCTGTGTGTGTTAAATTAAATTTTCGGGTTTAAATGTCATTAAATTTTACAGCGCATCATCACGTTGTCCAGATGGCATGCGTAAGAAACCAGGAAGTAATTATTGTGAAGGTAAGTCTTGATATCCACAATTTATTTATTTAAATTAGCTGTTGCCCGTGACTTTGCCTGTGCGAATGTTGGATATAGTGGTAAAAACATTACCCACTTCTGACCTTTTCTGACATTACCCAATTCTTCTTTATCAAACGCAATTAAATTAAAATTTTCCAAAAACTATGTATACATATACTTAACAAATTATATACTTAAACCTTTCTCGAGAACCACTATACATTGGTGAATACAGCATTAAAATTGGTGCAGTAGTTTTTGGATTATCGCGAACAGACAGACAGGCACGCCGGAGGACTATGTTTTATAATAATATATGTAGACTAAATCCTCTAATCTCGTTTTAAACAAATGGAAATGTAGTTTTTGTTACCCAGTTCCGATTTACCTTAGACTTATTAGCATAGCGATATTATATTCTAACTTTTTGCCTAGATATCGACGAGTGTGTGGAAGGCACGCACCTGTGCGACCAGCACCAGAGCTGTCTGAACACTAACGGCAGCTACGAGTGTCACTGCAAGCTGGGGTACGAACATGATCCTATGACTGGAGCTTGTGTTGGTGAGATACATCATTTTATCATTAACTTTATTTTTTATACCTATATTTATCTTCAATAGATTTTGTTTTGTTACATTAAGTTGTTATTAATAGAAGTTTTATTCATGGTGACTGAAATATGAAATATTTATTATCCATCGACATTTAAAAATTATCTTTATTTTACTTTACAACTAGTCTCAACTCTCGGTTTATAAAATTTATTTTATAGAACTAAAACTTATACAGTTTATACAAAAGTATTAATCATCCACTGTGACAATGATATATATTCTTAAGTCTATACCTAGAGTGTATATTAAAATTAACTGGTTGGAGAACATCTCTGATTGAACTATATTTGCAACAATGGTAATTTTTTTTTAGTAAGTTGTGAATACATGTAGTGATCGTATTTCTAAAAACGTAGTGAACTGCGAATAAGTAATAATGATACTTTATCATTATGTAAAATAGTATTACTTGCGAGATCACGTCAGATAGGAACGTGTGGAAGAAGACATGCTGCCGAATCCAAATAATAATTGAGATGAGGGCAGAGGAAATGATGAATACTTTACCATTATTTACACCTTAACATCTATATTTTGATTTCCCAGACGTGAACGAGTGCGCTACCGGCCAGCACGAGTGCATCCCACAAGCCCAGCGCTGCGATAACACCGTGGGCTCCTACCTTTGCGTGAGGATCACCTCCTGCGGCACAGGATATGTCCTGCATCACTCCACTGGGAAGTGCGAGGGTGAGAAACCTTCAATTCATAGGGCTAGCATGCCACATGTTTCAATTTTTGTTTTATTTTTGTCTTTAAAACCCTTAAAATTAGTCTTTAACTAAATGAAATATAGCGTTAGCTTAAATTACAAGAAAACATTTCTAAAGGATATTCATTTTAATGAAATCACCAGTAGAAGAAAAATGTCATGTAGCATGCTTTTGGTAAAAGAAGGCTTATCATTGTATTCTACCATGTTCGTTCATCATCGTCTTCCTGCTCTTATCCTATTTTACTTGGAGTCGGTGCAAGATGTTTTTTTCCTATCAGACGTCACAGTTTACGCCTAAGTAACATGTGTAAATTATTGCATCTTCGATAATCCAATGAAACAGTAAAAGCCTTGCTTTCTTGCTTGCTTACCACACACATCTGTCAAAGAAAGAAAACAGTCGCTCATTTGTTTTTACATTTGCGTCGTCACTTTGAGTGTTATTCTTCTCGCTCTGTGCAATAGAACTTTACTTACCACCCATTTGTTTCAGATATCAACGAATGCGCCTTAGACGCCAACTACTGCGGTAAAGACTACAAATGCATTAATATAAGAGGGTCGTTCCGCTGTGTTCGCAAGCAGGCTTCTACTACCTCCACGTCAACATTGCCACCGGAGGCCTACGATGAATACGAGTACTATGATTCTGAGTGAGTATTTGTTTATCAAAGAGAAAACGTATGCTAAAATTGGTTTAGGAAGAGTTGGGCGGAAGATCTGGATGTCTAGAAGGGCCCGAAGGAAAGGGACATGAGTTTGGTAAAAACTTTGTCTAACAGTCAGATAAGAACTTATGAAAACAATTGCTTACTTGTTTTCTGATGAATAAAATTACGAGCCTTCATTCTGCAATTAGGAATAAAAAAAAATATATACAGGGTGACTTTGAAGTCGTGGGCAATATTTTAAACTAAGACACTATTAATGATACTAATAGCGTTAAAAAAAAAGAAAAAAAATGGTGGAGTGTGGGGCTTAGGCCGTGAGGCGGCCCCGTACCCACCAAAACCCCCGGGTTTTCGGCGTGCGCCACCATGGAGGGGTCACGGGAAACCAAGACGATTACTTCCGCGACCCCTCCGGTGCCTGGCCGGCCGTCGGATGCCCGGCCCCGCCGGGGGGAACTAGGTAACTACCTGCATTATTATTATTTTTTTAAGTAAAAATAGCCCTAACGCAATTAGTATCATTAATAGTGTCTTAGTTTAAAATATTGCCCACGACTTCAAAGTCACCCTATATAACCTGTCTTTGAAATTAATCTAGGCCTTAAATAAAATTCTCCCATCATTGTTTTTCAGGGAAGAGGTTGAAGGAAACACCACGGTTGCAGAGCCACCAAAGAAACCTTTGACTACGACAACGTTAACTCCAAAACCTGAAACTCCTACAACCTCTAGCACAACCACCGAGCAACCAAGACAACCTGAGCCAAAGCAACCAGAACCAAAGCAACCAGAGCCAAGACCAGAAGACAATAACGTAGAACCACCGACTCCAGCCACAAACAAGGAAGAAGAAAACATTCCTAAAAAACAACCCGATGTAACCTACACAAACCCAAGATTCCAACCAAGACCAACAGAATCGTCACCAGCAGACCCACAACCGTCACCAACCAACGAACCTGAGCAACCAGAGATCGTGACCTTACCAACTGAACCGCAACCGCATCAAGCAGAAGTAACTTATCACCCAAAACCTCCTGAATATATCCCTGAAGCTGAACTTCCGAGACAACCAGAGGAAGAGCCAAGACAACCAGAGCCTACGTACCCACCGCCTACATACCCACTACCTACGGAAGCAACCAATGAATCTATAGAACCTGATAAACAACCAGAGACTACATACAGTCCGGAACCATCATCTTCAGAGCAACCACGGCCCACACCTCCTTATCAAGTAAATGTAAATGTTGGTAAAGAAACAGCGACAGTTGATGGAGAAAAGAAACAAGATGGGTCCGTAGTTGTTGACACGAATTCTTTACCGAAGAATCAGTGGACGAAAGTTAAGAGTAGACCTACGGATTGTCCGTTCGGTTTTGAGGCAGATGAATATGGATCTTGCTTTGGTAAGATAATAAAATATTTGAGTAATTACTTTGGCAAGTTTCTAACAGCCGTATTCGAGAACTACACTATGTTAAAAATTACGTTTAAGTGTCACTCTCGAACGGAATGACAATGAATGTAGAGACAAAAAGACATTTAGAAACGTCGAATTCTCTAGTTCAACATATTTCATCTTCAACTATTGTTTTTAGCCACATTTTTTTGTTAAATTTTAACCTGTATATTCTTGATTTTAACGCTAAGAACTCACGGAGCGATTTTTTCCCGCGCCCGCCGCGGTGGCGGGCCCGCAGACTCTGTAGAATGCAGATTTACATGTAAAAAACAAAAGCACAACTCACGACGCGGTTTACGCCCGCAGACTGTGCGATTGTTTGCGGCTCCCGCGGCACCGGCGGGCAACTTGTAGAATCGCGCGGGCCGCGGTCGCCCGCAAGCTCTGCGGTTTGCGCCCGCGTGCTCTGCGGTCGATTGGCGGGCGATCGCAGTGGCGCAGAGGCCGGTCTTGCGTCTGCCGCTGCGGTTGCGATAGTCGCCCGCAAACGTGGCGGGCGATGATCGCAACCGCAGCGGCTGCGGGACCGCGCGAATAACCGGTCTCGTGAGTTTGGAAATAAATTCACGGTTCCGCGACCGCCGCGGGCGCGGTAAGAAATCGCTCCGTGAGTTCTTAGCGTAAATCACTCAGATTTCTTCGATAACACAATTAAAATAAATTCCAGACATCGACGAATGCGTTACCAACCGCCACAGCTGTTCTGGTCTCACCGAAGTGTGCAGGAACACCGTCGGCGGTTACACCTGCAGCTGCGCGCCTGGCTTCCGCAGAGACCTGGTCACGAAGGCCTGTGACGTCATCACCACGTCTTCTACCACCACTACCACTACCACACGTAAGTGTATCTTCAAGGTTTTTGGCGTAGATGGGTATTGGAAAATTTCATACATTTTTGTTGTATCGAAACTTTTCGTACTGGCCACAAATAGCTTTTAAGACTGTTTTGAACAGGATCACTTATAGTAAAACCAAATTTTGTCTTACCTCTGCGGATCGATTTCATATCATGTCATATACTTATGTATACCTGGTTAATATTTTTGTGTTTAAACGTATGATGAAATATTTTCAGGTAAATCTCTGTTCTGGGGATACCCAGAATACAAGGTGACAGCGAGACCATTCCGGCCACGAAACTTGTGCGATGCTGGCTACCATCATAACGCAAGGACTGGACTGTGTGAAGGTGAGTTCTTGAAAGTTTAGCTTAAAATTTGACATAGAATGAGATTTTTATGATAAATTTCGCAAGGATGATTTATACTTAAACGATATAAGGGTTTACTCACGCGTATTTATCAGGATAGCCCGACTAGTTGCGGACCCAACCGGAGTTTTTAATTGAGTTCGACTCTCGACCCCGCCGGCGCTCATGATTAAGGATTCCGGTTGGGTCCGAAACTAATTCGTTTAAGTATAGAATGAGATGATAAAATTGTAGCTTTTTAAACCAAAAGTAAATTTAAGAGACCCAGACGGCAAAGTTAGATATGCGTTAGTGTTAGACTTTAAAGACAACATTTTTTTTTCCAGATGTAAACGAATGCACAAATGGACAAGCGAATTGTGCGGCTGTAGAGATCTGCATTAACACAGAGGGAGGCTTCCGATGCGAGTGCCCTCCGAACTGGAGGCTTGATGAGGTCAGGCATCGCTGTGTGAGGATAAAGAGCAACGGGAAATTCCCCACTGGATACGGAAATCAGCCAAGTAAGTTTTGACTTGTAAGCAATTAATTAAAGCAACTGACTGCAAAGAGCCACAGAAATTATGAAAATTGATGAAAAGACAGATAGGTCAGCAAGAGGTTACTTACACGACTAACGATTATGAGAAACACCCAGCCCAAATTAAAACCTTAATCTTCTTCTTATCGCATACTTGATATACTTACTTAGAAACTGGTATCAGAGTTTATACCATCTGTGGACTGCTTTTTTTTGTTTTCGTGGGTAATCATCAAATGACCCCGCCCGTTGTGGGCGCAGTGGATGGGGGTGTCAAACTTTCACTGACTAAAACTTACTATGTTCCTCCTAGAGCCCTTTGAGTGCCAGAGTCGCGGTTACTCTCACGAACATCCCACAGTCCCGGCAGGAACCTGTGGACTGCTGACGTAGCCTGACATATCGTTGATTTTTTTTTAGGTGTACCGGTTATCTCACGATGTTTTCCTTTATCGATAAAACTTTGAAGTTTTATCGAAAAATTACTTTGAAGTCCCTAATAATATACCTACTTGTATTTTTCTCTTTCAGCGTACCCTACCTTGCCTTCAAAACCCATAGTGCATATACCAGAGACCAAATACGATCCAGAAATCACACAGATTGAGGATCGGGGGTCCGTGTTCCGCTGCCCAGCAGGATACAGTCTTGGAGATGATAATACTTGCGTTGGTATGTATCACATTGTCATTAGTAGTTCTAAGTTACAACAAAATTAGTATACTTGTACCATTCTTGTTAAATGAGATGTAAAAGAAATGTATTTAGTTAGCTTTACACGAAGAATGATTGCAAATATCTGGACTGACACAATTTTCTTGACGTCGACGCAATAACAATGCCTCAGAAAAAGATTTTTTTTTTAAAACCTTCGAAAAGTTAGAATTTGTTTTCGTTAAACATTTTTGGGGTAGGTACATATTACTTACACTGTCTTTTTTTTTTTCTAATCATTAATTCTTAACGTCGAAAACTGGGACCATTTATACAAAACTCTTGCTCTACCTAGATGTGAACGAGTGCCTAACAGGAGAAGCTAAGTGCGGTCCTCAGCAGATCTGCGCCAACCTCCCTGGAGGCTACTCCTGCAACTGTCCCAGCGGCCATCGACTGATTGGTGACCATGAGTGCGAAGATGTGGATGAGTGTGCGCTAGCTGGTAAAGTGGTGAGTTGAGACATAATTATTTGACTGCACGGATAGCCGACTGGTACAGGTTACCACGCCAATTACATTGCGCGACGTATCGCGGGTTAAAACCTCGCGTAGGACAAAAATTTTGGTTAGTTCCCTTGAAGGTGAGCTCTTTTTTGTTTTTTTTTTATAACCTATATTTTTTTTTCTTAAAGGGCTACAGATTGATTTATGGTATGAAATTCCTTTTAAGATAAGTAACAAAAAAAAAATATTACGACACCAAAAATGAAGAAGTCGCTAAGAAAAATTGATCAAATCAAGAAAAATTCTAACGCCAAGGACTCCAGGATGCCTGGAACGCGAAAAAGAGTACAAAATATTCACTGATTATTCTGCTGTGTTGTTTCAGCCTGTCTGCTCACAAAATGCAGATTGTGTGAACACGATTGGATCGTACCAATGCAAGTGCCACACAGGATTCCGATCAGCGCCTGTCAACGATAAGGTAAAGACTTTTTTTGTTTTCATGAGTGTTTGATAAATGGATATAAGTATGTAATGTTTGCTTTTGAATCAAAAGCAGTATCAGAAACTTGTAATTTCTTGCTAGTTTGCAGTAGGCCAAGACGAAGCTCATTTCGAGTCCATAAAATCTATTTAAAAGAGTTATAAGTACAACTACGACTACACGGATAGCCCAGTGGTATAAGTCATCACGCCAAAAACTACTGTAGGCGATGTGTCGCGGGTTCGATCCCCGCGTAGAACAACAATTTGTGCGATCCATAAAGGCTTGTTCTGAATCTGGATACAAAGATTACATTTCTTAGAGCGGGAGTCGTTTAAAAAAGAAAAAGAAAGAAAATTATGGCTATTACACGCTATGTTTTCACCAGGTATGTGTGGATGTGGACGAGTGCATGGAGTCCCGATCCGGGTCGCTTTGCCAGCACAGGTGTAACAACGTGTGGGGATCTTACCGCTGCTCCTGCCATAGGGGGTACCGACTCAATTTGGATAACAGGTAAACAAAACAATATTTCTACTAATACGTGTTTATGAAATGTTCAAAAACATCATCATCCACAGCCTGGCGCAGTCCATTGTTAGAGGTAGGCGTAAACATATTGAGGTTTAATTAAAAAAAATGACAGAAAATTATCTTCCGATTTCCATAACGTGATTATTGTCCCGAGGACTAAAATCTTCATTAAACAGTACTGATAAAATTGTAGAAGCTATTTTTTGTCTTTATTAAAAAGGAAACCTTTAACACCTGGGGACTTAGAGTGTATAATGAATACGAGTTTGTTGATTACCATTAGTACATAAGAAAGGATTCAATTACCTACGTGAATTTGGGACGGTTCTTGGAGACTATTCTAGAATCTTTTTTTTCTGGAAAATCATCAAATGAACCCGCCCGCTGTAAGTGCAGCAGGAGGGAGTGTCAGACTTGAACTGACTAAATCCCGTTAAGTTCCTCCTGGAGCCCTTTGAGTGAAAGGGTCGCGATAACTCTTACGAACATCCTGTAGAAAAACTAGCTTTTAGAAGCTAGTGTAACAACAAAACTATTCGCTTAAATATTCTTGCTTTTACAGTACTTGTTCTGACGTCGACGAATGTGAAGAGTTCAAGTCTAAGATCCCGTGCGTTGGCAAATGTTTGAACGAGCCCGGGAGCTACCGGTGCGCATGTCCTCAGGGTTACAGACTCTCCGAAGATAAGAGGAGCTGTATTGGTAAGGATTACTTTTGAATACAGTACCAATTTATCTAAACATTCATGTTTTTGCGCTTCGTTTTGCCCGAGAGCGTTAAAAAGAGGAGTTTAAAGGAACATCTCGTTTTTGGACTGGCCTGTTGGTCTAGTGGTTAGTGGCCCCAACTGCTATTCCAGAGGTTGTAGGTTCGATTCTCACCCAGGATAAATATTTGTGTGATGAGCACGATTTGTTCTGTGTTTGGGTGTAATTTATCTGCAGTATGTATGTATTTAGAAGTATAAGTATGTTTATCAGTTGTCTAGTACTCATAATACAAGCTCTGCTTAGTTTGAGACTAGATGGCGTTGTGTGAAAGTCGTGTTATTATTATTTTTGATTACTTCGACACAACACTATTATTGCGAGGTGTTTGCTTTGTCGGTAGACATTGGTATATTATTAGCTAATAAATACCGGGTAGCTCCATTTACCCGCACCACCGGCTCAAATCGAAACCTTGTCTTAACTATAAATAAAATTGATCTCGCTGCGCGCCGATATGTTTCGTCTCCCAATAAAAGTAAAGCATAAATATCATGATAATTACAACAAGTCATATTCTCCTATACCACCTCAGATATCGACGAATGCGACACCGGGGAGGCTCAGTGTGAGTCCTCGAGCGAGTCGCGCACCGCGAGCGACGTGTGCGTCAACACGCGCGGCAGCTACCGGTGCCAGCGCGTCGCCTGCCCGCCGGGATACCAGCTCGAGAATAAGCAGTAGGTTTACTTTATCATCATCATTATTCCCCTGCCCTTATCCCAATTATTATTAATAGGGTTACTTTTATTTTTTATTTAATCCGTGTGGTGTCCGGATAATCCATGTGGTGTCCGGATATAAAGAATAACACCACCCCATATCCTCCATTGGGTGTCGTAAAAGGCGACTAATGGACCTTAAGACCTAGTGCACTGTACCAAGCACCTTGGGTCACCCGAATGGTGTCGGGTAAACAACCAACAATTGCATTCCCAAAGAGGGTTAGTGTCAGGCAGGTGGCCGACTATAAAACCATAGCCAAAACTTTAAGCAACACGTCTAGAAGACGTGTTGCGCCGACCCCAAATAATAATAATTGGGATAAGGGCAGGGGAATGATGATGAGGTTTACTTTTATTTATTTAACAGTTTATGTCTGTACACAAATAAGTTAACAGAAGCTCTTAGGTAAGCGGTGTACAAAGGTACTGCTTATTTCTACGAGAAATCTTTTCTAGCTTCTTTTCTTTTTCAAAAGAAGACATAAATTAAAAACAACGACAGGTGTATAATTAAACAATTTTTTTATAACATTACTTTATATTTTCTGAAAAAATAAAACTGACTTTGTCTGAGTTACTTCAAATTCCTGAGTAATACGCGAATTCCCCGCTATGAATAAAAGAAAGGAATAAGTTCCTGAGAGAGTCGTAAAGGAATGTTTTGTGAACTAGTGAAATCTGTAGTAACTGGAACAATATTTTCAAAGGTTCAGGGGTTTTAAATTGAAAGTAAAACTGATTCAGTTGTGTAAAACCCTGTTAGTAAATTTTTAACCGACTGCTACAAAACGAAGGTAATTTTTTTTTTTGATTTCTCGGGAAGCGTGTCTTAAGTAAAATAATATTTATAAAGTATTTTTTTAATCTATACCCTATTTCTTGTGTTTTTTTTATGAATGTACCTTTAAACTCAATGCTCTCTTTTCTGTCAATAGCCGTTGCAACAAAGTGGAGCGCGTGTGTCAGGCCGGCGACTGGAAGTGTGCCCAGCAGCCGACCACCATCTCCTACAACTTCATCACATTCGTCTCAAACCTTTACATCCCTGACTCCAAGGTAAGAGAAAGTTCTATTCTAGTTAGTTATTTACGCTATATCCGTGTTTCGGAAGGCACGTTAAAATGTGGGTCCTGCGCCTGATCTCTCTCCGTTCGTGTTGTGTTGCCGGCTATGAGAGTAAAGGAACAGAGAGTGCACCTGTGTTTGCACAAATGCTTGTGCACTATAATATATCCTGCGTAGCTGGCTGGTGTCATAGTAACACTAGCCGCAGTAGGCGAGATCGATCAGGAGACATTAGACATTATTACCACTTTTTATGTATAGCCCGTTCGTAACTATGATGAAGCAGTATCACCATCCATTGAGGCTTCCTAATTGCTGATAGGCACATCAAAGTCCTACAAGCAATAAATTGTACCCAATTTTCATTTTGGGCATATTATTATTATTAACATTATAAACTTAAACACTCTTAACCTAACAAAATTTTGTGATTAGCACCAAGAACGCTTTTCTTCATTTACTAAAATACCATTTACCAGTACAGTATACCAAAAAATATACTGATACAAAACCCCTGTTTTGCAGTTGAAACTATTCACAATGCGAGGTCCAGTCTGGCCGTTTGCGAAGATGAGGTTTGTTCTCCGTGTGGTGGATGTGAACGCGCCGCCAAACATCAAGAGGAAAGCCGAGATCAGCGACTTCTTGTAAGTATTGTTTCTCATGTTAGAAAGAGGAGGGGTGCTGTGGAAATGATTAGTGAAAGTGTTGTTGGAAGGAGAGCGCCATCTAGGTGGAAAGACAGTATCAAGTTCTTAGGTCTCAATGTCCTCTTCTGGGTCAGGAAGGACAAACTTCCCAACTTATTATTATTAAGTTCAAAAAAACATACCATGCTTTATAACATACATAATGTCCAACAAAACTTGCCAATAGATGGCCTCAACTCAACAGTTATCCATCACAAGCCCCAAGCTACGCACATCTCTTAAGGCTTTCGATAAGACGTCGTTTTAGTCCCACTTCCCCACCTTAATACCTACTAACGAAGCATTAAAATTTTTGATTCTTTTTTTCCAGATTAACACAAAACAACAATGAAGGTCTGACATCTCTGGTCCGGCCACTAGAAGGACCACAAAGTATAGAGCTGGAAATGTCTATGGAACTTTACACTCACGAGCAATTTGGAGGAACAGCGATCGCTAAACTTTTCATATACGTATCCGAATATGAGTTTTAAGACGTACACTGGCGAGCAAAATTAATGGACCAGTATTTTATGATATTTTTACAGGTTTTTTCCCTTACTATTGTGTTATGTTTATGGTAAAAGACTTAGGTGTATTAAGGTGTCAAGAACAAAAAATATAGTCTACGAGTTATTAGAAGCAGGACAGTTCCCGCTGTAGAAGCGAGAGCGAGCGATTTACAGTTTAGCCCCGTCTCGCTTTCACAAAAGCAACGTCTACTTTAAGAGCTGACAATAAGGCTCCACGCAAATAGACCACCGACTGGCGGTCACTGGTGTTCAGTGACAGCCACTTAACATATTTTTTCATATATTTTGTATAGATGCACCGCAAACCTGAAGCTTTATTTCTTTCTTAAAAAAACGACTTCCGCACTAAGGAATTTAATCCTTGTAGCGCGTTGGGTTTCACAGACATTCAATTCACATGCACAGAGACACCCAGACCAAGCATTTGTGGACCGCACAAATTCATGTCCTACCTGGGGATCGAACCCGCGACACGTCGCGCACAGTGGTACTCGACGTGTTTACCTATACCACGTGATGGGGCTATCCGTGCAGTCAAGCTGGTAGTGGCCACTCGCTCAGCAATATCCGCCATCAAAAAGTACATGTAAAGTACGTTATTGTGGCTTTCACTAGCCACTAGTGGCTGTTTAAGAGATATATAACGGTTTACTCACGCGTATTTATCGGGTATAGCCTGACTAGTTTCGGACCCAACCGGAGTCCTTAATCAAACCGTTATAATATATCTCTTAAATATGAATCATTCTCACGAATGTTATTATAAAAAAACACTAGTGGCTGTGGTCGGTGGCCCATTTGCTCTAAGCCTAAAGGTACAAAAAACATCACACATTTGCTCGCCATATAAAAGGTATTTTTTAACTGCATTCTGTGAATTCAGTATTGTTTTGTTTTAGTATAAGCGATGTGTTTTTATTTTTATAACCATACAATTGCGACGTCATAATATTTGCGGTTTTATTATTTTTGAGAGATTTGTATGGAATTAGGTGCTTATAGTGTTTAAGGGAGATATTTAGGTTTTTCTGATTAGCAGCGTAAAATAAAACATGATAAAAAATAGGAAGCTTCTTTTATCTACTTGTGAAATAAAACGTAAAACAGTACCTACCATTATCTCTTAGGGTCAATTTATACTAGCGCGGAGTCGAAGCGCATCAAAGCGTCAAATTCGTGTTCAATTCGGAACTCGCGTCAATTCGGAATTCGCGTCAATTCGGAACTCGCGTCATTTCGGAACTCGCGTCAATTCGGAACTCGCGTCAATGCGAAATTCGCGCGTCTTTTTAAAATCTCAGACGTGATTTGAGTGTTACGCTGTGGAGTTAAGGTTGAATTTGCTATGTCTAGTTTTAGATAGACGCCTCGATGCGCTAGTATAAATTGACCCTTAATGTAAAATTATTACAGTTGTGGAAGAGAGACGCCGCTCTATGCCGTGTAGTGTGCTATCACTTTTACAACTGCAATATATTAACTAAAGGGTAGCGATAGGCCCTGGGTACAGTTAAATCAAGTTTTAAATAAAAATTAAATGTGTATTTGTTGGGTATCTTAATTTGGGCTAATATGTAAGGGGTTGAAAGTATGTATTTGTATGCTGATCAGAAATAAATGTTTATGTACAATAAATGATACGATAGGTATAATACGTAGTATTTATTATTGTATAGACTTAACCTAATAAAGTATGATAAATAATATTATTTCTTTTATTTTTCTTCTAATAAACGAATAAAATAGTTCTCGAGATAGAAATAAGGAGTTGTACAGACAGACAGGTTTGTATGGGTTTGTAATAAATATTTTTAAACTTTCATGACTTGTACACATATTTAAAACAGCAAACAGGCCTTATTCGCGATGTAATGACCCGTTTGCTGTCTAATTGTATCGTTTTAAACACAATAACTGCAAGAAGATTAATTGAATCTATTTGTTTTTTTTTTATATAAATATCCATTTAAAAATATTTATTATAGATTTAGTGTTGGTGTAACGATTAATAAAATTAATCAATAAGTGAATAACTTTATGGATTGAAACAAATTATTTCTTATGCTAAAAAATAAATATTTTCAAATATATTATTTACCCTCAAGTCTTAACAAAAATAAATCTTATAAATTAGACAGGTACAGAGATTAGACGGTTTTGTTTCATAAGGCCCTTTGTACACTTTGCAACATAAGTCTTCAATAACCAACAACTTTAGTTTACAAGCGTCTACAAACTCATAGAGCTTCGCTTAGACAAAGAGATAAAAGTCGTTGGGCTCTGGAAAATATGTTGCCTAGTGTAAAAAAGGCTTTAGGTACATAATAGCTGCTATTTCCTATTGTTTAAAAATATGTATATATGATCACATGTATTATTTCTATATACTTTCGACGTTGCCTATTGAAGCATAAGGAAAACTTACTTTGCTTTACTTTTGCAAAGTCGTAATAAGCTTAGAAATTGCTCTAAACTCTATTAGTAATAATTTTATTGAACTTTCTAATTTATCTACTATTCTATCCTTTTCTAAATCTAACAATTTTCTACTAGTGCTAGTAAAATACTACCTTTGTGCTATAACAATTAAATATTATTATAATTAAGAAACTCATCGATTCTACTTGAGATCCATCCCATCACTTCGTGTCACATCCCTACTTATCACAGAGTAAACGGCTCAGTATGTGTGGTTGGTGATAACTAGATAATTTAGGGATTTACACTTATAATTTAACGCCAATAAAGAAAAACAAAACACTAAAAATATATATTTTTTATAAAAACTTCGTTAGGATTTTTTATACTTAAATGATAGAACGGTTTACTCACGCGTATTTATCGGAATAGCCCGACTAGTTGGTTCGACTCCCGACCCCGCCGCCGTGTCAGCTCATGATTAAGGACTCTGGTTGGGTACGAAACTAGTCGGGCTATCCCGATAAATACGCGTGAGTAAATCGTTATACCATTATTGTAAGTACTAAAAATATTTTCCTTTTTTGAAAATTAGCTTTTTCTCAAAAATCTACTTGGGCATGAATAGAGAAGTGGGCTACGTCGCTACGACGCTGCCGCAATGCTACATTTTAGTAAAGTCTCAGTATCTATTGTTTGTTAATTAAAATTTACAAAAATAAGAAATCATATCTACTAGACTACAGAACTAGATCTTTTTTAGAAAGTATATAAAGAAAAATGACTTACGTGGGTGATTTTAGCTACCACCAAACCCCACATAACGAGCCAATCACAACCATTCCTCATTCCCACAGCTTCCTATCATAAACTAAACATAATTATTAAATAAATAATAGTAATAAACAGGTCCATTTCAACAACTATAGCTGAAAGTAATCTAATTTAAAAATAGACAGTAACGTGACGTCAAAGTGAGCCATCATACTAGCTTCAAAGTCCTATGAAAATAGCCAATTATAAAATAAATTATTAAACATTTCCCCTCTTTTAAATTCTGGCAAATTTTTAGGGTGCGTTTCGACTGACCCGGATTCTTCGTGGTTTTCGCGGAGGGGTGACAGAAAACACTTCTAGAATTCCAATTGGTAATTCACGTTCCACTACATTAAGATCCGAGTCAGTCGAAATACACCCTTAAGCCAATCATACACAGTTAAGCATTCTAGACTAGATATTCCTTCTTCCACTGGAAACTCCACGATTTCCCAAACAGTTTATTCGAACGGATCTACAATATCCAGCATAGTGAGACACCCATCCTGAGCTAACCTAGACATTCCACCTTCCACTAGATACTCCACGATTTCCTAAACAATTTATTCGAACGGATCCACAATATCCAGCATAGTGAGACACCCGTCCTGAGAGGCTATGGCTACCGACTTCCCACCGTGTGCGCTGGCCACTCCTGTCACTTCAGCTGGTGCTCGGTACTCGGCGATTGCACGGCCGTCCACTGTCCTGGGGTTAAAGACGTAATCAGTATTTGAAATCATAAAAATAATAATAAACCAGCCTATATACGTCTACGTCACTGCTGGGCACAGGCCTCTTCCCATATAGGTAAGGTTTGAGCATTGATCATCAGGCTAGCTCACTGCGGATTGGCGATTACAGATTCAAATACAGTTTCCTCACGATGTTTTTCTTCACCGTTTGTCAGGAGTGTTTGAAAATAATTAAGAAAGTACATATAACTTTGAAAAAGTCGCATTGGTACTTGTTTGTGCTAGGGATCAAACCTGCACCTCGTGTATACAAATCCATACATAGCACTGCAACATTGAAAACATAAAAATCACCAATATGCTATATGACTTTCTGGATTGCTCTTTATAAGTCCCTAAATAAATCTTTTTGATTTTCTCACTTCATAATATCGCGTGACTTAAAGGAACGTAGGTAACATAACTTTTTTTTTGTAATTATCAGAACACTAATTCTGTTAAGCTGAGCTAGTCAAATTTATTCCGCTTGACTGCGCATAATTCATGCTTTGCAAGTTCGGGAAAGATTACAAATCTCCAAAAAATCTTCTCACAATACTGAATACAGAATCACAAATATGTTACCTACACCTGATACACACTTGACTATTCCAATAAATACATACCTAAACACTCTCAAAGTCTTCCTCCCACTGTGATAGTAGAACACATAGTCGTCCGTGGAGTTGAACATGGTGATGATGGAGAAGACACCCTCAGCGGCTCTGTAGATCAGCTGCTGGACTGACGCTCCTCGCTTCAACTCGATCAGGTCCAGACCACCTCGGGATGGAGCACAAAGACCGATCTTACCGTCTCGTGTGCAAGCGCCGTTCCAACGTGGGACGAATCTTTAATAAATGTTCATAAGAATAAGAATCTTTGTTTGCAGATACACGGCATTACAGGTTTTCAATTAGGCTACATTATGTACAGCACATCTCACGGCTCAATCGGTATGCAAATTTTGAGCAATTTTTTTTTTTACACAAGGTTGTTAAGATTCTCGGCAGAGGTCATTTCGAGGTCTAAGAATGGTATCGTAACCAAGTAATATTTCGAAAATCATTAGCGTTAGTAAAAAAAGGCTCCAATGCAGCAATAAACTCGTATAAAATGTCTTGTCCAAGTCATGTCCATACATTCAAGAGTTTTTTAATTAGGCTATAGTTTGCAGAAACGTCCTTTGACCAGAAGGGTTGGACGGGAGCAAATACACGTAAATTAAGTTATGAAAGCTTAGAATTGAAATTTATACCGGTCATTATTCATTCAAAATTCGTGTTCCAAAACTCTGAAACTCTACCGACAAGGTACCCAACAATTTAATAACGTCCAAGACAGATGCTTACCTAATATGCCTCTTCGACTTGATATCCAGAATGCCAGCCTTATCGTTCCCTACGACCGCGACCCAGAGCGGTTTGTGAGGGAGAGCCACTATCGACTGCATGTCTTTGATGCCGCTATTCTTTATTGGAATCCTAGAAAACAAACGTCGATAGTAGTGTTTTTTAAAGGCTCTAAAATATCTATAATAGGGGAAAAAATGGGAGAGAAAAGTAACAAATTTTTGCAGTATTGTAAACATTAACTAAAAGATACTTAATAATATGGCTTATTACTACCAAATTCTGAAAAGCTACTGTTGTAAACTGTTGTGGTAGTAGATGTGAGTTGTCGCACACTATCTCTCTTTCTCAACAACCACATTACTTTAAAACCTGGAAAAACGCTAGACCCTCCGTTTTTATTAAAAGTACTTTTTGCCTTAAAAACCTTTGCTTAGGAAGAAGTAGCTCAACAGGACAAAATTAAACAGCACTTTCGCAGTTTTAATTTCAGATTCCACGTTTCAAATAGAACTTTACTACATATTCATCTCATATTTTGCCCACCTGTGCAGCCTCGCTCCAGTCCTCGCATGGAAGACATGAAGACAGTCCCTAGAAGACTTGTCAACCCCAGGCGCTACAATGTGGTGCTCATCAGCTGACACCACAGCATCCTTGTATCCTGTGCCTCGCAGCTCGTACTCTGCTGTGTAGATCTTTTCTCCTTCTGGAAGTTCAAGGTGGTTTGAAATTTTTGGTGTAATTTGAAACGAAAAATAGGGTGTATTTTTGAGCTGTTTTAATGAAATTTCTGTAATTTCTGGTGCAAAGGAATACTTATTTTTTTTTATCTTGACAAAATATCAGTTTAACATATTTGAGGAATACTAAAAAGTACATCCATAATCTTTTGCGGTATTTCTTAAATATTGGGAGATGAAATGTAGAGGAAAAAAAAACATTTTGCCAACCCAAATGACAAACATACCACGCTGAAACCGATTAAAACTTCTGCTTACAGACTATTGTATTGATTGATTATTTTTACGAATTTTTAATCTCCACATATATTGAAGAAAACACAGTAATCATGCTGAAACGTAACTAAGTATTCAAAAGTCTTACCAGGAATCGTCCTCGCCACAATATGTGCCATTGCAATATTTTCCACATTATCCGGAGATGGTTGCGTAGATATAGTGATGAACTTCGTGCCGTCTTCAAGTAAAAGTACTTGCTTGATGACTTTTTGTTCTTCTTTGAAAAGCGCCTGAAATATAATTATTACTTTTTATGATTAGTCGAAAAGAAATCTGAGCTCAAGTCGAATGGTTTCTATTCGAGACTAAAATAACCCGACGGATCTTGACTTTCCAAGGGTAAGCTTTTAGAGAAAATTTTGTTCACAATTAGAGACATATTGCATGACATGTATTTTCAATTACTGGTTTTGTGGTAGAATCCCAGGAATGTTCACTGTAAAAAAACATATTAAACGCGACAGGAGACTATCAAACATGTTTCTAAACATTAACAAGTCAGGCCTTACCTGTCTTTCAACAATATCCCATATAATAACATTCCCGGATTCAGCAGTGACCACATTATCTCCGCTCGGGGTGATGACGGCGTGCGTCACGATGGCGCCGAGTGGTGCCTCTGCCAGCTGGCCGAGCAGCTTCCCGTTGCTGGTGTCCCAGAGACCCCAGCAGCTGCGGGTCACTGTCACTGCTAGCTGCTTGTCTCGGGCTAGGCTGGAAAACATAACATTATTTTAGGTAAATGGTGTAAATAAAAGTGCATTATTAAGTTTAGGTTAGTAGTTTCTGGATTGTTCTTTTTAAGAGGTAACAGAGAACCTAACTTTTTGCGGATGATGACTAACGGGGTGGTTTCAATGAGGTAAAAAACTCACACTCCCTCTCATTAATCCCTATAAGGCCGAGCCTTTGAAGGTTTCCCCCCGCTAAAAAAGGCTAGTAGCAATTTTTTTTTTGATGTAACTGATACAAAAGGTCATTTTTAAAAAAGACAAGTTTATCGTGGGCTTTATCGTATAGTAGTTTGGTCCTCAGATTATGGGCAACAAAACCCAATCTTGACTAAGTTGATAAGTTAGAAAATACGACACAAAATTGAAGGTTCTTGATAGGCCTTACCTAATAGAATCAATAGGCAACTCTTGCCGATCAATTTTATGAACTTGCTCGAAGATGTTATCGATGTTCCATATCTTGACGGTGCGGTCGATGGAGGAGGTGATCACGTTGTTCCAGGATCCGACGGTTAGTGGCTCCAGCTGGACGATCCTGCCGAAGTGGGCGTCCAGCACTTTGATGAGCTTTGTGGTCTCCAAGCTCCAGACGTAGAGGTTCTTTCTGAAAGTAAATGATGAGAGAAATTGGATAAAATGGAAAAGAAAAACGTGTACCAAATTCAATTTCAGGAAGTAAATAATACATAGTGCGTAATTATGCAGTTAATAACAAAAACCAATAAATTGTAGATGCAATCGCTTTTGGGTATTTTTAATCACGGGATAAGACATATTTGTTGGAAATACGCGTATATGCGCGCACGCATAATGAGGTACGTATTTAAAATGACATCGCAGTTTCATAGTCATTGGTAAGAAATAAATTTAAATATTACTACAAAATGTTGCGACAAAAATAAAAATTGTAGATTTTCTTTTATTTTAAGTAAAGATCATAAGTGTCTGTAGTAAAGCCTACTTACTTAGTGTCACTATTGATATCATTTAGGTTTTAATTATTATACCTGACACCGGCCACAGCATAGGTATTGTTGTTGCTGATCATGAAGGAGTTGGAGAGCGTCATCTTGGTGGAGATGTTCCTGATGGTGTGCGGCAGCTTCAGCACGATGCCGTGGACGCGGTGGTCGATCTCTGGCTCTTCGGGTTTCTCCTCCTGGGTAGGATAGTATTGGTTTTTATCTTCAAGTCTGTTCCGATTTCATGATTTAATCTTTTTTTTTACCTTCAGCTCTGTTCTGTCTTTATGTGTTTATCTTTATATCAGCCAATTTCTCTACCATACTATGAGTTTTGTAGATTCATAGTATGATAAAGGAATTGGTTTTTATCAGTTTTCAATGGTGTAAGGTGGCGGGGACAGTTCCAAGTGATATAAAAGAAATACCAAGAGATTTAGTTTTAGTAAGGGTAAAATTTCAAATAATAACATTATTTTAAAATGTTTTAATCTATTGTCTATTATGAATAATTTCTATACTTACTTCTTCTTCCTCTGCTTTATCATCATCTTCTTTCACCTCAGGTTCAGGCTTGATTCGAGGTATTTTTACATCAAAGTCCCATACTACAAAGCTGTATGTAGTAGTTGCTGAAAATAACAAATTACAAGTTAAACTTTCTCAAACAACGCTTAATATTTTTTTTATTTTACTCAGAAAAACCTTAATAGGGTTGTTGACAGGGGGCAAAAACTTGTGCGTGATGGATTGCAACGCATTGCCGCGCACCGACCAAACGCGGGAGACGTCGAATGGCCGTTAAGGTTTAGTCAGTAAGAGCCTGACACTGGGTAGTGTCAGGATTTCCCCCGCCATCAAAAAGCCGTCATCAACATCTGTATCGCAAAGCTTACATTGTTATTTTACATGCCCTAGAACACTTAAATTTGGTAAATATTTTTTACTCCAACTTGTCCCCTATATTTGTAGTTTTGAAGAATAATAATAATGATCTACCAAACAGCATGCGATCCTTCTTCCCTCGCTTGATCTGCAGCATCGCCTCAGCCGTGTCTGTCTCCTGGTGGTACAGCTCTTCCACCTTCACCCAGCATTTCTCTTCCACGTTTAACTCGAAGATAGTGATCTGAAATCACAGAACGATAAAATAATTACTTGGGCTTGCTATGGTAAGATTTCTGTAAGTGTTATACTAATTAAATGTTATCATTATCAATGTCAATATGAAATTAAATGTTTTTAAAGCTGTAAATTTGTGGCAATTTGCCCATTGTGGCACCATGTACTTCTACGTTTGTCTAATCTGTTTTTTCATGTGGTGTGCAATAAAGAATATTCTATCTATCTATCTATCTAAATTTCGTATGGCATAACGACACTGAGCAAAAAGTCCCGTCAACGCCCAAATAAAACGTAGAGACAAATAAATATTTTAGAACACATTTGACACTTTGAAGCTATGATAGCCTAGTGGTTAGACCACACCAACTTTTCAAATATTGTGTGCATTTTAGAAATAAATATCACAGCTCTCCCATGTTTAGTAACGCACGTAAAAATGTGGATCCTGCGCCTGATCTCTCTCCGGTCGAGTCCGATTGCCGTCCCACCGGATTATGACAGTAAAGGAACAGAGAGTGCACCTGTGTTTGCGTACACGCTTGTGCACTACAATATGTTTCGCGTGCCTGGTTGGTGTCATAGTAACACTAGCCGCTGTGGCCGAAATCGTTAGAGACATTATTTTTATTATATCACTTTGAAGATTGTCAGTTAAACAATGGTACGAAGTTCTTTCACATACCTGGTAGCCTCTCTCAGGGTCACTACAGTATATCCTGGTCCAGTGCTTGTTCATGGCGAGGGCTCCCCTGCACCGCAGCGGCTGCATCATCTCCCCACCCTTGCTGAACTGCACCAGGAGTCTGTCCTCATCCAGGTCACCGCTCCACATCACCAGAAGGAAGTTTTCCAAGTCCCGGAATTCAATGGCTGAGGGATTTTAGAAATTGAAAGTCTCAGTAGATGTTGAATACCTACATCCAAAATATGTTTAAAAACTTCCTAAAAAGTTGTTGGACATTATTGTTTTATAATATGTCGAACTTTTTCCATTATACTTATAGCAGAATAAAGGTTACTCTACTCTCCTATTTTAAAATTGGTTAAGTGATACTGGTTAACCAAATAGATTCTAAAATATACGAAAAATACTAAATATCTGCAAATACTTTTATCAAAGCCTACTTTTTGTTTGTAGTGGCAAAATCAAATCAAAAGTCCTACTTCGAGTAGGCCTTCTCAGGCACTTTCAATACGTTACTGACAATAATTGCACGATTCCAAAATGTCATTCTTATGGAGAAGAACCGGTAAGAAACACCATTGGCGATTGGGTTATAGTAATAAAATTCACACAGGTTAAATATTTTTAAGAAAACGCCGTCCACGACTTCACTCCTTGCTTACACAGTATCTCCCACTCCACATCATCATAAGGCGCGGTGTCGGGAGCTGGCAGTGTCTGCTCGTGCTCGCCGCGCATGCTGTACTGGACCCACGAGTGCGGGCCGTAGATAAACATGTGGTGGTTTAGCACAGCCACGCCACGGACCGTCTCTCCTGGAATTGACAATAATTATAAGTCTTAACTTCGTACGATTTGATTTGCTAAATTCAAAATGGGTTGAAGTGGTATGGGCAGTTCGTGGGGTATAGAAAATGTCATTTTTTCAAAGACTATCTATAACGAAGTCTAAGAAAGACAACTTACATTGGGAAGAGGCAAAAAGGACAAGTAAAAGCTTTGTAATAAAATTGCATTTATAGTAACGAATACAGTGTATCAAAATCTTACCTTCATTGAGAGGATTGTCAATTGTTATGTATTCACTAGTCAGCATATTTAGTAGCATCGACTGGAAAAAATTAAAATGTAATATTTAATTTAGTTAAGTAACATGAATGTGCAGGTGCGATCCCTAGCGCAGGTAAGTGCAAATGTGACTTTTTCCAAGTCGTATGTATTTTTTTAATCATTCTGAGGCATTACTGACAAACGGTGATGGAAAGCATCGTGACGAAACCTGGATTTCTAATCTTGGAAACTGAAGTCGCCACTCTGCAGTGAGCTAGCGTGGTGATCAATGCTGGGATGGCCTATGCCCAGCAGTGGAACGTATATAGGCTGGTTTAATTATTAAGGTAACAATTATTCTCGGCCATCAAATAGCCATTGAAAGCGATTAAGCACACATTGTCATGTATTTTGTAATCATCTTTCAAAACACTCACCACAGAATTATTAGTGGACGCAGCAGCCCACTTATTATCTGGCGACAGTTCCAAGTTCTGCATAATGCCTTCGAGTTGAGGGCAGAGGTCCCTCGCCAGGTCTGATGTGGACAGGTCCCAGGATATTACCCTGCTGGATATGGAGACCACGTAACGCTTGTCAGAGCTCAGTCTAAAGGCGAACACCGCGAACTGATGACCTTCTAAGGAATACTGGAAAGAAAAATGTTTAAGTTACTATTTTCGAGCCTTTAAAATGCTGTTGTAATTTTTTGGTATATTTACATGTATAGCTGTTCCACAAGTGAGTAATTGTCTACCAGAGTCACACTTTCTTCCTTTATGAAGAGTGAAATACATCTACATACATAATGTATAATCTAATATATAAAATTCCCGTGTCACAATGTTATTTACCGTACTCCGAAACGGCTTTACCGATTGCTACCAAATTTTATATGCTTATTCGGTAGGTCTGAGAATCGGCTAACATCTATTTTTCATCCCTATTTTTTTACGCGAACGAAGTCGCGGGCAACAGCTAGAAAAAATACTTTAATTCAGAATTCAAAAGCAGATACATTTTCTCACCTCCACCAAAATCAACGTTGCACTTACCTTTAACGGCCCACCAGGAGTGTGCAAACAATGATGAGAAGGCAGCAGCGCGCAGTGCGTCTTCCCGTTATGCACGCACTGCTTCAACAGCGAGGATATCGCGGGGTTGTGCGGGGCTTCAGGCAGTAACCGGCCGACTAGTTGCGGAGCCAGCATGTCGGAGTATGTGCCCAGGATCGCGCCTCCCAGACGTAAGGCGTCGGCTACTAGCATGAGCTCTCTGGAAAATGGTAAAAAAGAGTATGAATAACTAAAATCTTTTATGAGTAAGAAGTGTTTGTTGCGTATTTTTTGCTGTTCGAAAATTAAAGGTCTGGTGATTTGACTTGATAGTAAAAAAAATCACTTGAACTTGTTATATTTTGTCGTAGTTCAATGAATATATTACTTAGGTTTGTTCACCTGAATTACAACTATTCATAATTTTTATTACTAGCCTGAAATGTCCTCTCTACTACTAGCTGAGCGAAGGCCTCTCTTCTTTTCTTTCACTTGTCTCTCTCAAGAGCCAAGTGGAAGAAGTAGTTACAACTAGCAAGCTAAAAACAACTTAGTGATTTGACACACTTTAGAGTACTTTAACCACCTAAAGATCAGTCAAGAAAATAGAATCCTACTAATATTACAAATGAGAAAGTTTGTAAGGATGTATGTTTATTACTCTTTCACGTTCCAACGCCTGGAGCATTTTTTATGGAATTGGCTATGGAGTTCACTGACTTACTTTTTAACCGACTGCGTCAGAGGCGGACAATGTTTTTGCAGCTATAGCCGCTATTCGCGCGGGTGAAGTCGCGTGAAAAAGCTAGGTATTTAATAAACTTGATATTAATCTGTTCTAGAATGGTTACCTGACAGCATCCTTATTGACATGCAGCTTAGCATCCTCAAAGTCAGCCAGCACAGCTTGGAGCGGACAGCAGTTCAGCTTTGCGTGAAGCCAGTCATAGTTAAACAGGACCTCAGCATATAAGTCTGTGAAGCGCTTCGACCGGACCAAGTGGAAGGGGAGCTCACCAAACTAGAAATATTTTGAGAGAAAAATATAAGAATGAGAATTTTAAAAGTTAAGGTTTTGATAAAGGGGAAAATGACGATACTGTGTAGTAATTTGGTCACTGTTTGTCATAAATATTAAATTTTTGTTAAAAAAAAACGACTCCCGCACTAAGGATATTAAATGTTATGTCGCGGGGGGTTTCACACACATTCAATTAACATGCACAAAGACACCCAGAACAAGCCTTTGTGGGTCGCACAAATTCATGTCTGACGCGGGGATCGAACCCGCGACACGTCGCGCACAGTGGTAATGGCGAGGTCACCTATGCCACTCGACTATCCGTGTAGTCAATTGCAAGAACAGACAAGACAGACGGAATAAAAATGCAAAACTCATGAAGCTTCTAGCGTAAGCACGTTCATCAAACATAAATCTTATTTTAACCACTACTGAACAATCTTCCTTAGATCACGCTATTCTCTTCTACCTCTTACTCATCGCATCCTATTTATTTATTTAGATTTCCAACAAAGGATACACAGATAACATGGCTTTTATATTATTATATCACATGTCTCGATGAGTTATGTTATTGTTATTGTTTTTTCATGTTACAAACAAATTACCTTCCTCAAATTGTATCTCTTATTAGCCCCATCAGCGGACATGAAGACCAGCGGCTGCAGAGGCACCTTCCTGTCTGCCACACCCTCGCGGTCGGCCAGGTTGAAGCGGTGGCGCTGGATCTCAGTGTATTTGAAGGGTTTAGGGGTACCACCACCCCAGATACCTGGAGTGGGATAAGATTTGTGATGAGATAGGTCTGAGTTGACTGGTTTTTGAGAAGTTTGCTTGTGTGTTGTTTTACAAACATAGTAATATATTATGATCGTAGTTCGATCATAAATATCTCCGTCTATAAATCTAAAATAAAGTAAAAGTTAATTTCGTCTGCACGGCAATCGATTTTTCTTTACCAGAAATATACATATTTGAGCATGATGCTCTCAAAAGATATAACATTCTACAGGTTTTTCAAACAAATTAAACTTTGAGTTTGTACACAAGCTATGGTAAGAGATTATAGGAATTGCCTGAAGAAAAACTTGCCCAATACCACCTTAACAAATTCTGCTCACCAAGATAATAATCAGCGATCATAGAATGGAAGTACATGGCCATGTTCATGTTCTTGAAGTACCGCTCCCGGGCGGTGTCACGGAACTGCCTGTGGTACCAGTTCATCACGGAGACGCCGTCAGCCTCGCGCTCCGAGAGGTAGTTCGGGAGATCGTTGCGGATCCTGGAAAAAAGGAGTTTGATCTTTGTTTATAGGAGTGTTGGGTCTGGTTTCCTAATTGTAAGTAGAATTGCAGTTAATTAGTTGTAAATACACATTCGTAGTTTTGAAATCTTTTCCAGGGAAGAAAACTGTTCCCATTAAATTGTATAAGATTTTGTTCCTTTGACTGTATTAGACTTTGACTCCATTATCATAGTGACTGTAGGGTCTTATAAACACCATAGGGTGTTTTTGTAATACATGGTAGATACTCTTTATTGTTCACATGATAAGGAGGACGAAAAAGTATCATTGTTATCATATCTGATATTTTTTATAAACTTAGCAATTAAAGCAGTAAGGAAGCAGAATTCATTAAAAACCAAAATTTTGTTAATTTAGACTGCACATAAACAACTCGACATCTTTTCGAGTCTCAAATTTTATATATCAGAATTTTCAGAAACATATCTGATTTTCTAACGTAAAAAAAGCAACCTCTTACCTAGTCCACAAAAGCGGTGGGATCCTCCTGACCGGTGGTAAATGGTACTGATACACATCATCCAGTACTTTGTCATCCAAGGAGATCAGATCTTCGAGTTCTGTCTCCGAGAGGCCGCTGCGCGCTGCTGTGATGTACGCCAGAGCGTGGAATACGAGTAGACGACCGTGCTGGGAAGAAATAAATGTGTCTAAAGGTTTGGCAATAATAACAAGGTTTTCAGTAAAAATAGAAATCTATTTGTAGCTCTTTTAATTTACGGGATAACTTCAAGGGAAGAAACCCGGTCCTTTTTAAAGGCTTACACGGGGACACAGGTCCAACATGCAGAGGCCTTGTTGAGAACTTTAATCTAAAATGCTATTTGTAGCATTATTATTTAAAGTTCCCGTGACTGCGTCCGCGTCGAATTTAACAAAAAAGTTTATTTACTGAAATGAATGTTTTTTTTTTGTAAAATAAAAGTAATCTCAGTTACTTCTTACTACAACAGCTTACTGCTAATGAGAGTTTCGTCAAAACCGGTCCAGTTTTTTCAGAAATTAGCGGGAACAGACAGACAAAAATTAAAAAAAAAAAAAATTTTTTGGCATAAATATCATAAACATTCATATCTACGAGTAGATATGTAATAAAAAACTGTTTCTTCAATATTACGAACAGACACTGCAATTTTATTTACATGTACAGAAGTTTCTGATAAAGCGTACCAATTTATGAGATTTTTGGAATTGTATTGTAGCGCTGTTGTGGGCAATTACCTGTTTCTCAATCCTCTCAAACAGCATCATGATGGAATCCATGACAGTTGACGCCAAGTGAGTATCCTGAGGTTTCGTGTAACTCCTCCATCTGCACACCTAGAATCATGAAATAAAGAATAAAACCTATGAAAGAAAATAATAACTATTTTTTGCTTCCAAACTGGGATTTGAATCATCCCCATCAAACGTAGTTGTTTAATAATATTAACTATACAAATTACAATTAAAATTCAAGGCACATTTCTAAAAATATTTACCGTAAAAACTACAGATAGCAATAATTATACAAACATTAATTCAAAGGTTGTCTTGAAAATATCGCTATTAGTGATAGGACCGCCATTTTTTTGTCTGAACTATTATATTAATTTGCTCTCTATTTCTATTTTATTCTATTAATTTGCTTTGCTTACCTCAGCAAACACAAGTTTGACGAATATAGGAAGAGAACAGGAGGCTATAGCGTTGGATACCAGACGCCACTGGTAGTTGGACAAGTCACGGGCAGCGGATGCCATCCATAACCTGAAAACAAAAACGCATTTATTTATTTTTGCACATTGTTGATTTCATATGTTCATAGTCTCTTTATAATAAAAGTTACCTTAATGGACTGACAGAACAAGAAAATATGTATTGTAAGATCTGTATAACCATTTTGTTAATGAAAATTAGATGAGAGAGAAAAAGAGTGAGCTATCCAGAGCAGTATAACTAAAGTACCAAACCCTATTAGTATATGCATAAGTTCAGATCTCTGTTCCTGGCTATCTTTCCAATAGTCCGGTTTTTAACACATTTTGATCATCATCATGCCCCTGCCCTTATCCCAATTTTTACTTGGGGTCGGCGCAACACGTCCTCTAGACATGTTGCTTAAAGTTTTGGCTATGGTTTTATAGTCGGCCGCCTGCCTGACACTAACCCTCTTTGGGAATGCGATTGTTGGTTGTTTACCCGCCACCATTCGGGTGACCCAAGGTGGTTGGTACAGGGCACTGGGTCTTAAGGTCCATTAGTCGCCTTTTACGACACCCAGTGGAGGATATGGGGTGGTGCTATTCTTTATATCCGGACACCACACGGAATCACACATTTTGACACATTTTGATATTACTTCTTAAAGTATTACACTAGGACATACTTTTATCTGTAGCATTGGCCAGCAAAAAACTACAAGACATTCAGGTTCCTGCATAAAAAAAACTTCTACTTATAATAAAAAATCTGTATCTTACTTCAAAACCTGCATGGCCAGGTCTTCTCCTAGAGCCTTGACTTCCAGGAAGTTCTCCTCGGAGTCTATCATGCGCCGCAGCACGTCATACTCCTTCGATACCTCTGGGTTAGCTTCCTCGCAAGCACATGTCACTATGATCTGTAACACGAAAATAAGGATTAGGATTTTCACTTCTATTCATGTGAATCACGTGGTTAGGAAGGTGCTAGACATGAAAGTGGATGGCTATAGGGGAAGAGGACAACCGAAGAAGCGGTGGATGGATTGTGTAAAAGATGGCTGCAAAGAGTGTGTCTTGCGAGATGACGTCAGATAGGAGTGTGTGGAAGAAGAAGACATGCTGCGCCGACCCCAAGTAATAATTAGGATAAGGGCAGGGGAATGATGATTTTCATTTCTATTGGAATCTCAAAATATTATTTGGATTATTGCTTGTTAATACTTGTCAGGTGCAAATATTTTATATTTTTTTTATTTTCTTGCTATTGATATCCCATTTCTAGGCAAAAATCTTTGCTAAATCCATTTACAATTTCCTTTCCCGCACTATCATAGTATAAGAAACTAGCCTATCTACGATACTCTATAAATATTTAAACAAACAGACTAGAATCTAGAAACTACGTCAAAAATCCTAAGAAATTCTCCATACGGCGAATGAAGTACCATCTTACCTTGACATGCTCCGGCAGCCTGGTGGGCAACCAGGACACCTTGTTGTTCTCAGTACCGATGCCAGTGAGCTGGTCCACTGAGTCTAAGAAGAGGAGCAGGGGTTGCTGCTGAGATGCCATTGTTAGTAAGTGCTTGAAATGCGCTGTTAATGGCACTAAGTCGTCCGGTATGCCTTCGAATGGTAGCGCGAAGTTGTAGGAAATCTGAAAGGGATTTGTGTTTTTAGGTAGAAGGTCTTGTATTGGCTTTTTTCGCATGTAGAAACTTTTGTACAGGATTAGGATAAAAAAAACATGTTGAAAAGGCTAAGTTTTATAATATTGTATAGGTAAAATACTTATACTGTTTTCAAGTACAAAAAACACAATAAACGGGGAATATACGCAACTGTATTAATTTTAAATAATTCATTCGAAAACTTTGTATTATAATCGAAAAAAAGATGAGAAGGCCAATTTTTTTCTGCTTCATGAAAAGAAAATGATTTGAATAAAAAAAGGTACCTGCTGACAAATAGAAATCAGCGTTGGCGTCAAAGCGCTGGAATCAGGAGTTGTTCCCAGGAATCTGATTATGTTTGTAGGACGCACGTCTGCAAACCATGTGTCTAAGGACATGGCAGCACTCTTAGATAGAAGACTGGTCTTACCACAACCACCTGAAAGAACAAATATATTATAACTGCATGAATAGCCGAGTCGTATAAGTCACCACATCAATTATCACTATGCACGACGTGTTGTGGGTTCGATCCTCGCGTAGGACAAGAATTCCTGTAAATAATCAACGGTCTTGTTGGTCTAGTGGTTAGTGACCCTGACTGTTAAGCCGGATGGAGGATGGAAGATGGTTAGAAATACATTTAAGTATGTTTATCAGCTGTCTGATTACCATAACACAAACTCTGCTTAGCTTGCTGCTGCATATAAGCTTCATTTAGTCATAGTTACCTTCTCCATACAGAACCAACGGTTTATCAGATTTGTTCTTCATGTAGTCCTCAATGAAGTCCAGGTCTGGCTCCCTCCCGTGGAACACCTTCACGGAGTTGTTGCAGGCGTGGAGATGCTGCAGGATCTCTGTCACAATCACACCCTGAGCGCTGCTGTCCTCTTTACGCATTGCCCTGAAATTGTTTATTTAGTCCGCTTAGCTACAACGTACGAGCACTTTCTTCTTTATTACTAAGTTGAAAAGTGGCACCGGTAGCAGAAGAACTTCGTGGTTACCGGCTGTCATGGTATAGACATGGCATGCGGTGAAAAGAGAATCACGTGATAAGGAAGGTGCTGGACATGATGGGGGTGGATATAGGAAGAGGACGATCAAAGAAACGATGGATGAATTGTGTGTAAGATAATATGACTAAGAGACTGCTACTTGCAAGATGACGTCAGATAGGAACGGGTAGAGCACGCTGCGCCGACCCCAAATAATAATTTGAATAAGGGATTGTATTGTAGTATGAATAAATAACTTAAATCTTTGAAGTCATAACCAATTGAATTAAATTAGCAATATAGCTCATGACTGAATTTATTTTTTCTTAAGTAACTGACCTGTCGACAAGTTTGACGATGTTCTTGTAGAAGTGAGATATGAAGTGATTGAGGTACTCGCTGTGAGTCTCCGTGTCCAGACCTTCGCGGCCGATCCATTCTACTGTATACCTGAAATATTACGACAGTTATTAATACATTTGAGATCAAACTGGAACTAGATCTTCAAACGTCAAACATTTATTGTATTACATAAGATGATGTGCAAAGGTAAAATCGCCATGATACCCCGTTAGGGCGCGCAGGAACCTCATAAATTAGACGTTCATTAATTTATTATCATCCATAATTTGTACCATAATCATCAACTATAATATATTTCGTACAGTTACGAGCAAAAACATATTGCATACACGACCAAAGTTTCAGTAGATATCTTATGCGAAATTTCTGAAGCTGTTACGGAATTTTCCTGATATTGTAAGCTAAATATAAAGTGTTTAATTTGAAAGAAAATTTCACATTTTCTTAAATCATTTGACAAAGACTTAAACTTCAAATGTTTACAAATTTACTTCAAACGAATACTGCTATGCTTTACACATTTTTCAAACGAATCTATAACATACAGTAACGTTTGCGCAAATCTAAGTAAACGTTGTCCAAAATCCTACCAAAACACGTTTTTTTTTGTCAAAGACAATCATCACTTACTTCTGTATATTAGTAGTTTCAATCTTATCAGGCAATCTGACATCCCTGAGATCAGCTAACAGTTTCGAGGCTTCAGAGTCCAAGCTTCTGTTGATGATATCGACAAAGTTGCTCGCCTTCTTCAAGTTCTGCAGGTTGATGTTGTTGATGTACCGCACGTAGGCCAGGCAGTGGTTCTTAGTGTTCTTCACGTTTAACACGCCGTTTATGACTTCACGTTCGGTTACTAAAAAGAGGATGTGAAAATTGAAGGAGGTAAGTTTTTGTATGATTAAAAACAGTGTTTCTGAAGAGTTATCCTGTTTTATTCTTAACAATAAAAATAGTGTTAAAGCGGTTTTATGTAACCACAATTGAAGTGATTAATAATTTTATACAGAATACAGAATACTGGTCAAAATACTTCCTTTTTTGTATCCTAATGGAAATCTTCATGAACTGTCCGTCATCAGGGGACATAGACGAGATGATGTGCTGGACTTATTCCGGCAAAAACCACTGGCGCGTCCTCATCAACCCATGACCAAGGCTTCGAGGTTCACTTTAGCATTCACCACACGTCAAGGAACCGTCTTAAGGCTAAGTATAGAATTTTTTTTCGTTCACACTCACCAGACATAAAATAGTTATGCATGCAGTCCTTATCAATCTTGCCAGCGTTGTACAGCTGGAGTGAGGCCTTTCGGAACAACTTCTGCATCTTGCCAAGAGTGTCCCACCACACCGCCTGGTCCTCCGCTTGGAGTTTTGGTACCCTCTGAAAGTGTATGGAAAGTTGTATGTGAAGATCGGTAAAGTGATTCTTCATACACGTACTACAACCTACAAAATGCGATTTGCAAACTACAAATTACGACATTTGCGAGGAAGTCATTTCACGCCTGTTAAAACTTGTGTAAATTATTTCAATCTTAGTGCAGCAAAGGAAATTTATGAAAACTGCATTTTATATATAATTGGGTTAAATATCAATGAATTAATAGTATAATAATATGCTCCCGCACTAAGGATAACCTTGTATCGCGAGGGATTGACAGACCTTCAATTTACATGCATAAAGACACCCGACTCAGGAAGAAGATGCAACAAGCATTTGTTGATCGCACAAATTCTTTTTGAGCACTGTGGTAAGTGGCGTGGTGATCTATACCGCTCGGGTATCCACGCAGTCTTTTGTCTTTTCAAAACAAAAACTGTCAGTTCTTCATTTCACACCTTATTCCCCTGCCCTTATCAACACCGAAGCTGACGTCATCTCGTAAGTCACACTCTTTGCAGCCATCGTCTTTCACACAATCCATCCATCGTTTTTTTGGTCATTTTTACACACCTTATTATTAAAATTAATCAATATGGACGATATAGGCTGCAGCACGGAGACAGGCGGCACAGCGTTGGAATCCTTCTTGTACCACGTGTCCAAGAGGATGGTGTCCACGCCGCCCGCCACCAACTCGTCCTTCAACATCTGCAGCTCTGACGATAGCACGTATGTTGGGATCGGCCTGAAAATATGATGAATAAGTTTATTTTTTGGTAATGTTCAGTAATGGAACATTTGAAATGTGGGTCCTGCGTCTGATCGCTCTCCGGTTATGTCGGGTTGCCGTCCCACTTATTTACCTATTTGCTTAATCTTTGCATAGTAACTGGAGTATCATACCTGTAGCCATATTTCTGCCCAAGAAACACCACGAAGTTGGGCCCCATGGAGAGTCGCTGACAGTTCTTAATTTCCCTCATACACAGCTCTGTGGTCATATGATCGTCTGTGGCCTCGTCTCGCACGCCCCATCGCATGTCCACCACCTGAAGGCATATAATGAAATATTAGTCCAAAAATTAGCGATTTTAAACTTTCGCAACTTGTACACATATTTAAGACGACAAACAAGACTTATTTTGTTGATGTTTCGATCGAGTTACACCGACCGTGGTCACGGGTGGACATCAGTCCACCGGGAGAAAAGAAATATCGAATTATATAGCGAATAACGCGTAAAATTTATAATTAGTAGTAAGTTTATTTGTGTAGTTCTTTAACAAAGAATATTTTAATACCCGACAGCATTAGAATAATTTTTGGTAAGCTAGATATTAAATAAGTACATAAACGTATCGGACCAACATAAAAAAAAAAACTAAATGAACACTGGATTAAAGCGTTTAACAATAGACGAATTTTATACATGACATTTGACTTAAAAACATTAAAATTCTTCCATAAGCATCTATCATCATTCAAACTGCCCATTCTACACCCAATAATCTTTGCCCTCATGCTCCAACAATCCTAAAATAGCGATCACAAACACAGACCATAGGAATTGTAAACATTTACAAAAACGAGCTAGGAACCCTCCGCGGGCTATTTTTGGTCAGCGGAAGAGAACACACGTGCATTGAACTATAATTGTGATTTACGAAGCTGTTACTTGTTGTACGGAATCCATGTGGCCTGCTACCACGTTATCATGAAGAAAAATAGGCTATTTGATTATAAAAATCTAATTAGTCCATCAGGTAGATTTCAAAAAATGTGATACGTATTTTTTATTTTATTAAATCAATAAAATAATTCAAATATAAAACGCAACAAAGGTGAAATGTATGGAAGTGGGGGCTACCAACCTCACTTGCCTTCCGTGTTCTGGAAGGCACGTAAAAATGTGGGTCCTGCCTCTGATCTCTCTCCGGTCGTGTCGGATTGCCGTCCCATCGGGTTAAGAAAGTATAGGAACAGAGAGTGCACCTGTGTTTGCGCACACGCTTGTGCACCATAATGTCCCGCGTAGCTGGCTGGTGTCATAGTTACGAAGTCGGTCCGGACACATTATTTTTAATATGAGTAATTATTTTTACTATATGAGTAATCATTTTTAGTACTCTAAACATTGTATAACGTTGTCTCGTTTACACAAATACAGGAGACTTGCTTTAGAGTCTCGTGGTAGGCGGTAGTTATGATTGGAACGGACTTGTTTAATCAATTTTAATCTGCATTGCTTTTAGCATATTCATTTCAGTATTTCTAGTAATTGCTTTTAAGTTCTGACAAGTATGGCTACTATGGCTAGATTTGGTTGTAAATGTCTAAAACTAGGTTTATTGTTAAACATTGCTGTATTAATGTCTGAATAAATAAATAATACATTTGTAAAGGTATAAGAATGAAATATGTTTATTTAGTATGGAGTGAGAATTAATCAAGAATTTTCATGAGACAATACATCAAACTATAGGGGGTAAATTTTTCTAGGTTTATTTTCAGTATTATAAGTTAGTAGAATATTTTTTTTGGTCTCTTATTATATTAATTAAGGGTCATATCCCGTATTAAACCTCTGTCAATGTTAATTTATTACAAATGGAATCTTTTCAGTGAAAATTTAATAAAGCTTAAAAGGACTTTTGCCTTTGCCCCGTAAAGACGACAACATCTGAATGCAGAAATGAATACTAGCTCAAAAACTAGAGCATTACTTCGGAACAAAACCAAATATCGTTAGTACATAATCATTTTCTTCACGGATAGATATACAGACAGCCGAAAGCGTGATCACAAACTTTGTTTAATTCTATGTAGTGATTAAATTTTGACAATTACTCGCCAGTACGTTTATCAAAAATAATTATTGACTGCAAGAGCCAGAATCTTTCGACAACCATAATATAACCAAACTGCTGAAGACTAAACTACAAACACTAGATTTATCTACCAATTTTAAAGAACAACGAACTGTATTTGCTTTTACTGCGTTAAATTAAAATTCCATCATGTTTCTGAGAGCTCGTTAAGGCGTCGATCCATATTGTCACTTAGACACTGCATAGTTCAAGCAGCGCTTGAAGCCTTGTCAACTAGTTAAAATTTATGATTCATTATTTGCATTATGGTATAAATTATACTAGTAATTGGTTTGTTGTTTAGATGTTAACGTGGAATACGTTGAGACTTTACGATAGTAAAAGTTGTTCAAGTATTTGTTTTAATACCGGATTTTACTTAGTAATAAGTTAACTAAAATCTCTTCCATCCAGATTAGGAAGAAACTAGTATTTTTTGGGTTTGGTAGCCACGTTATCTGTCTGACTTTAGGTCCCATTTCGGTATCCTAATACCTAATAATGTCCGTACGACTTTCGGACACATCATTAAAACTCGCGTTGCGAACGTTTATATGAAGAGTTCAGACTGCCTATTATTGTACTGTGCTGTATTTATTTTTTCTCATCATCACAAAACACAGTACAAAGTAAAATACAGCACTACATAGAGACTGGTGTCTGTTTTAGGTAGAACCTGTAGTACAGTATTTATTTATTTATTTAGTACAGTATTTATTTATTTAGTAGTATTTAACTCTTTACACCAATAAGTTCTAGAATATTCTCCTTATAACCAATATCAGCACAAAATAAACTGCAAAATATGTTCCTTGCTACCATTTCCAAAAGCAAGTTTGACAAAGCAGTTCACACCTCGATCGAGGATACCCTGAAAGTGCATTAAATATACATGGAACCCATGAATTATGTATGAGACGGGCGCACGACTTCAACCGCTCCGATTATTACCAAAATCGATATGACTCGATTTATTGAGTGCCGTATTTATAATCGTTATAAAATAATAATGAAATGTGATTTAATTGAGTTGGTGTTTGTGATGAAAACTTGATGTTTTATACTAAGAATTGTTTGCTTTTTTTTTCTAAACTGTTGTTGTTGTTTTGTTTGACATTAATGCAAGTTATGCTAATTAGACCTTACTATGTCTGTTACAGGCTGTTAAGCTACTTTTATTTTAGAAAAAGGTATTGAATTTAAGAAAATAAGCTACCTACATATTTGTTTTTAAAATTCCATGCGGGCAAACCAGTGCAAATTTTACTCCGTAAACCAATTATATATTGTAAAAAAATGAAAATTAATAAACCAGCCTTATACGTCTCACTGCTAGGGGCATGACTCTTTCTATATTGGGAAGGTTTGAACATTGGTCACCACGCTAGCTCCCTACGTATTGGCGATTTCAGACTCCAATATTTTAAATCCATGTTTTCTCACGATGTTCTCCTTCACTTTTTCTCAGTAGTTAATTAAAATAAATAAGAAAGTTATATGTACATATAACTTTGAAAAAGTTACATTGGTAGGTAGGTACCTACTGCTAGGACGATCGAACCTGCCCCTCATTTATACAAATCCACACATAGAACCTCACCACCACGACAAACTACAACTTTACTTTCTAAAACATCAACCTACAGCAAGATTAGTTGAATCGAAACGTGGTACTAAAAGTACAATTCCTCAACTACATATACATTTTACCTTCATATACTCATATGTATAGCGAAGGTCTCGTCGGAATGAGGGTGGTTTTATGATTTATTTTCTACAAAGGCTGACCTTACTCCGTTTTCCGATACCTTCATGTAACGTAGCTGCCCCAATTTTACATAGAACGGACTCTGTCAATAGTAATAACTTGGATCGCATGTTTATTAAAAACTTGTGATTTTTCTATACACATGATGTTTAGGTATTCATAAGTTTTTGTGTTTTGGACAGTACAGAAATTATTGATGGAAAAAATGAACATGCCTCCAATTTACTCAAAATTTTAGTTGTTTTTTTTATTTTTGTCATGCAAAACTTTTTATTGGAGGTTTACTTTTAACAGAAACTTATCGATATTATAATGTGTGACAGAAACTATGAAACTATTCTAACATTGAAACTAAACTAATTATTTAAAACTAATCTTCAAAATCAAATTTTTATTTCGAGTAGGCTCGTTTCGCTTATTACTACATAGTACAAAACAAAGTCACTGTCTGTCTGTTTGCTTATATCTTCAAAAGTACGCAACAGATTTTAAAGCAATTTTTCATAGATTGAGTGATTCAAGAGGAAGCTAGATTTATAAGTATAATACATCGGTATTTCACCCGTGCGAAGCCGCAGCAGCTCGCTAGTATACCAATAAAACAACACATTAACAAAGCTTTTTTTATCTGCACATAAAAAAAGCTTTGTTAATGTAAATAATTTGAAATAATAAAAAAAATGCTTTTAACGACATGTCTTCAACTATAAACACGTGTCAATGTTTCCCGAACATTCATCTATTGAATACGCAATTTAACTCGCTATTCGAACCGGTATCATCATTTCTTTTCCCCTTATTACGAAGCCACTTGATATTTTTCACTTGAAACCAAGAAAATTATGATTTCTCCCCTCTTTCCTTCTTTCTTATCGTCACGAGAATCTCCGAGCACCATTTAAAAAATCTTAACGAACTTGGCCTTAACTCAAAATGAAAGATTTGACTGCGAACCCGGGAAACGCATAAATTTTTATAGTATCTTAAGAAAATAAGCGTTTAAATGATATTCTAAGAAACCGATAGTACTTATTTCCTTTTCAGATATACGTACTTTTTTCTTTTGTTTGTAAATAATTCAATAAAGATTTGAAACGAATAGTAGGAATTGGAGGCGGAAAAATGTTTGTGTTATAGACTGAAAGAAATCAATTGTTAATCAGTATATACAACACATTTTAGAAAACAAAGTCCTTCGCCATGTCTGTTTGTCTGTCTGTTCACGATAAACTCAAAAACAAAAGCAGCTGTTTTCACTAATCTAAAGTGAGTGATTTTCGAGGAAGGGTTTAGCATATAATTTGTTAAGTTTTTGTACTTATACAATTATTAAAATATTACTATTGTTTTTGGAATTTTGTTGAAGAGTTACTACTGTAGGTATATATTATTATACTGTGCTAGAGACGTCATGAATTAAAAATTCGCGTAAATAACCGTCAACATAATGTATCTTAATTAATTGAATAAATTAATATAAGCAATGTTTCTTGCACTATAGTACAACACTATAAATAATCAATTTTACAAAGCTTTAGGTTAATTTGATATACATATTTAAATTGTATATCCAATACCTTTAAAGGAAAATATTGATAGTCTATTAATCAATAGTGTGAATAATAAAGTGTTATTTTAATTTGTTTTATCCCATGACATAATTGTAAAAGAGTCGTTATTTTCAAACCGACTAGTTTTCTAAGGAGCTAACATTAAATGGGTTAATTAATTATAATCAGGTGGAGGCCTTCTCTCCTGACCCTAGACCTAGCTGGTCCAAACGGACCAAACTAGAAAATAAACAAAACCCCATAAATAATAAAACTAGATCTAGCCATCTCTTGCAGTTTTGTCTTTCCAAGGTTGTGAGCAACACACGAAGTCCAGGCCCGAACCCCACAGGGGGTGCCCTTACTGAATAACGTGTTGCTAATGTAGTTTATTTTAAGCTTTACTCTGGCTGGAGGCTCCTAAAGTCCTGCCGGGGCTGCGGGATGTTTGTAAGAGTTACCGCTCGCCCGGCACTCAAAGGGCTCCAGAAGGAACATAGTGGGTTTTAGTCAGTAACAGTCTGACTGTGGATACAGCGGTAGGGGACATTGATGATTTCCCTAGAAAAAAGGCTCTTAAAATCTCGTCCTATAGCCCGCCGAAGCAGTCAATCCCTGCGCTCAGGATAACAGCTGATAAAAATAAAAAAGGAGGTTTACTGTGTTATAACAAGTTAGATAAATACCTGAAACTCCAAGCCATGTTTCTCCCGGCAGTAGTCCTTGATGCGAGGGTAGCATTTCGCCATCAACGTGTTTCTCTCCATGGTGGTATCTGAAAATTATTAAAATACACTTATAAATAAATGAATATAAATATTCCTCAACATTCAAACAACGCCATCTAGTCTCAAGTTAAGCGTATTAAGTTGCTTGTGTCATGAGTACTAGACAACCAGTAAGCATATTTATATATTTCGAAATACATACATGTAGATAAATTACACCCAGACACAGGAAAAATGGTCATGCTCTTCACAAAAGCATTTGTCCTGAGTGGGCATCGAACCCGCGACCTCCGGTATAACAGTCAGGATCACTAACCACTAGACCAACATACCATTATATCCAATATATCCTTAGAACATAAAATTTCCAACCAGTAACTCGTGATAAATGTTTTTCTGTACACAAAGACTCTCTATAAAGAAATGATACATTTAGTTTTCACATTGAGCTCATTAACAAAGCAAACTTCATCCAAAGTATAATTCTTCTATTTCTACGTCTTTTTAAACTAGTATAGCGTGAATACGAAGGTCCATAGTTTACCTATAGCACAGTATAAATAAATACAGAAGTATGACTCGGCTGTTTAAAAAAAATTGCAACCGCGCGGTAAGTAATAGCGATAGGGCTGCTTATCTACAGCATTTTAATTCCGTCAACAACCGTCCGATTGTCACTGCGATACACGAGACTGTAGAATGCTGAGCGGATGCCACGATCCGTAAAACGAAGAAGTGGCTCGCGTTGTTCCGGCTTATAAATTAAATATTCCACAACTTTCACACAACGCCATCTAGTCTCAAACTAAGCTGAGCTTGTATTATGAGTGCTAGACAACTGGTAAACATACTTCCAAATACATACTATAAATAGGATTACACCCAGACACAACTCATCCTGCTCATCACAAAAACATTTGTCCTGGGAAATCGAAAACACGACCTCTGGTATACCAGTCAGGGCCACCAACCACTAGACCAACTGCCCCAACAGGCCTGTCAATTGTTATATGTCTACATAGAGACGTTACAATAATGTCCGGACCGATTTCGACCACGGCGGCTAATGTTACTATGACACCAGCCAGCTACGCGGGACATAATAGTGCACAATCGTGTGTGCAAACACAGGTGCACTCTCTATTCCTTTAGAGACGTTATACTATACTGTAAACACTATTACACTGTGTCCATAGTTTGAAAAACTAAACGTGTTGCGTGATAAATTTCTCTGTTGTACAGTAGCTTGCCAAAGGTTCTGCAGTAGTTCCTATGCAGGCACTTGACGCATTCTGTTGCGAAATGGGGTTACAACACGGGGCGTTAAAACTGTGACGAGAATTATTAACATACTAGCTGTTGCCCGCGACTTCGCCCGCGGTAATGTTGATTATGGATAAAAAAAATCTACCTTCTTTGGCACAATCAGTGACATAGCTTTTTTTTTATCTGTTTAGAAACGACTCCCGCATTGAGGAATTTAATCTTTGTATATCGGGTTTCACAGACATTCAATTCACATGCATAAATACAACCAAACTCAGAACAAGCCTTTGTTGATTGCACAAATTTTTGTCCTAGGCGGGGATCGAACCCATGACACATCGCGTAAATTCGTAATTGGCGGGGTGACCACTCAGCTATCCGTGCAGTCAATACAGGCAAGCTTATGTGTTAATCCAGAGTGCCAGCTAATTCCACACAATTTTTTTTTAAAATTGCTCCATCCGTTTGAGCGTGAAAGAGTCACAAACATCTATCCATATTTCAATCTTTCACGATTATAATATTAGAAGAATCTTTCTTAGAATTGAGAGAGATTAAACAGTTATATTTATTGTGTAAACTATCAAAACTCCCGGATATCTGTGAAGTGCCTGTACCAAGAGAATTTAAAGCTAAACTGTTGCTATGGAAGAAGCGAGACAGAGCTGTACAAATCGTATATCGCTATCTCTTTTCCACAATGGTTTCAGTCCTAATTTAAAAGTTCGTGGTAAACGCAGTTCCTATTTCTTTAAATATTGTTTATAAAAGTTATTTTTATGCTTCCTCTTATGAAATATACAAAGTGAATGAGATTATTATACTTCTGCGTAGAGCTACGCGTATATTTGGTAGGTGTTAATTGATTTATAGATATGGCTTACAGGTAAGTCGTAGTTATAAATAAAATATAAGTGCTATAATTGAAATGTTAACAATTTTAAAACGTAAATATTGCAGATATTTGATTTGATTTTGCTTGATTTATACATATGTTTGCTAGAGAAGCAACCTTTATTAAGTATTTATAGTAGTAACATATAATTGTAGTTTTAAATGTAGATATTTTTTGATTAGTAAAGTTTTTGCCACGCATTGTACTGCATTACGATTAAATAAAAATATAATGACATTTCAAAGCGAATCTTTAATAGTTGATGCTTTTCTTGTAGCCTGTAGTTAGATGCCTTAAAAGAACTAATCTCGAATATAAACATGTATTTTCAAAATACGCTATTTTTTTATACAAAATTCTTAGTATTACACAAAACTGCACCATCCTAAATACATCCGCTCTCTATCGAAACACGTTTCAGCAAAAAACTACCTTAAAACACAATTCACAGTGTGACATGCCCGTACGCTGCAGAATGCACGCGTTGTGCCGACAAGCTACAGGTTATGCGGCACTCTTTGTATTTCAGGCCTTTGAAACAACCATGTAGACCCCCTACCATGACTTCCAAAACTAGCCCTTATAATAGTAGAAGCGAGACAGCGATATACACAACATAGAGCGGCGCGTCTCTCTTTTAAAACTGGTGTAAAGTTTGAAAGTTGGTTGGCGCGTAGCCCTAGCATGTGATTGTCAGCAAAGTGCTCTCACGTTTGTTAGCTGCTGAAGCGAGCTAATGTATGTATAGTTGTGTAGTGTGAGGTCAGATGCAGTGCCGTGTGGAGTATGGTATTCCGGTATAAAGCGAAAGCTAAATGATTATGGTATAAGGGTAGATAGAGTAAAATCAAAATGACAAGATTTTTATTTCGAGTCCGCCTTCTCAAGCCCTTTCAAAACGTCACTGACTCTAGTTGCACGGTTCCAAAATGTCATTCTTAAGGAGAGAAACCGACAAGAAACTCCATATAAGACTAGGTGAGACTATTAAGTTTATCGTTATAATTGTGATCTTGACATGAATCTCTCAAATGTAAGTAAGAAATATAGGTAAAGAATGTGATTTATTTTAAGGAAACGTCGTTTACTACGTTCGTTACTTCTAGCTTTGACTATTAAAACTTCACAATCTTTCTTTTAAATCGACTCTACCTACCTCATTACATATGTAGTTTGTCGGCGATGGTTAAGCAATTAAAAAGTAATTTGATTTAACAATAGTACGCTATAAAGTTGTCATATACATACTTCATCCCAAAAAGAACAATTTTCAAAAGATTAACCAAAAAATCTCAGTTACCATCGCCTAGATTTAGGTCAGTCAAAATTAAATTTTCGAAAACCGATCACCACAATCTGATAATATAGCGTTAATTAAAAGTTGTACATTTCACCCCCACGCTCACTCACCCCCACCCAACCCGGGTGGGGTCGAAATTGCATTTGGTCACGCTTAGAGGGAGGACCTGTCGAATGGATAGCTTGTGAAACAGTATAAACCTCTTTTTCTGTTTTAATCTACGGATATTGCGATAAAGTCGAAATTACGATAGTCGGTGCTTATTTTGTACGTCTCTATAACATTTTAGGAATTAAAACCTCGTTTTGCGAACAGCTACATAGTTACATACTCGTATTTATACAGATTACCTAGACTGAAAGCAAATATTTCTGAATCACATAAATGATTTTTGCCACCTACGGATCAAGCCTGCAGTGCGAACATACGAATAGTCAAAAGCATAGTAATTTAAATACCACTCGGATTTCCGTACAGTTAACACAAAAAACAAAGGAAAAGCAGTAAGATTTTTATATTAAATCTATCAACATTTGCACTTTAAACTAATTTATAAGTACGTATAGTTTTTATTTCGTTTTTGTGCGCGACTGTAGACATCGCAACTGCGCCATTTACGTCACCGCACCCCTGAGGGGTGTGTTTAAAATTGCATTTAAGCACGACGGACGTAGACGGAAGCTCGTCAAATCATAGCTATTTTAAAACTAGAGGATATTTACTTTAGTACCGCATTCAGTTTTAAAGCTACAAGAATCTTTTGGCATAGAATATCATTACATGATATGATATTTGGTGTGCATATTCGCAATAAGAATCAACTCAAAGTTTTAAACCTCCAAGGATCTTTTAGCATAGGATGATATTACATGAGGGTTTCTCATGATGGGCTGAGGGTTGGTGTGCATATTTGAATCAAGAAGCAAGACAACTGTCTGTCAAAAGTATTAGTTTTTAAATATATGACAGTATTAGTTCCGATGTCGGCCACGTGATAAAAGATCCTAGTAATACTTTAGAGGTGCAACAGGAAGCTAGTAATATGATGTTGAGATAAATGTAGAAATAAGTAAGGCGAAAAGTATTACATACAAATCTTCTGCATTTACTAATCAATACCAACGTAATATAAAACATAGCCGCTTCTTTCTGTCCGTCCTTATGTATGCTAAGATTTTTGATACTACACAATGGATTTGATATACTGTTAGATATAGATAGATAGAACGTTTCAAGAAGAAGGATCGCAAGTTTTTAAATGACAAAGAAAACAAACTTATGTTCGAAATTCAAACATTACGTTGTGGTGAAAAATTGGCAAATTGTTATGATTTCGAAATTGGAACCGCGTTTGGTAATCAAAGGCAAGAATGGAGTTGCGATTGCGCAATAGTTGTTTCCAATTGAGACTAAGAGAAAAAAGAGAACGATTTCTTTTCAATTGAATGTTACGTTGGATAATATTTCCTCTATTGTAACCGCTTTCGTTTACTTAACAAGAGCTTTTAGGAAGTTCAGGTGTTTAATTTCATTTATATTTTTTCTTTTACTTATATACTTCTGAAGACATACAAACTACAGATAAATTACACCCAGACACAGAACAAATGATCGTGCTGATCACACAAACATTTGTCATAGGTGGGAATCGAACCCACGACCTCTAGTATAGCAGTCAGGGCCACTAACCACTAGACCAACAGGCCAGTCATCATACTAGTAGACATGAAGTGGTTACCTGTGAAGGTGGAACTGGTGAAGATCCTCACGATCTTGGAGCTGACCGGCGGCAGCAGCTTCAGGGAGCCGCTGAAGATCAGGTCTACCGTGCGGTCATCCATGGTTCACGAGGTGTAGCTGTGGAGAGGATACAAGAAGATATATTAATAACTGAAATGTAATGACTATAAATATGAAAGGAATGGCTGGGAATAAGTTGAGTGTCTATGTGTGACCTACTTGTAAATAAAATTAAACTTATTAACACTTTGATTTGTTGGATAAAAACAAAAAAATATCTTAAATCCAGGACAGTTTTTGCCAGAATTTAATAACGCAGGTATTTTTACTGGTAAAATTAAATCGTAAAAATTGGCTTAAGCATTTTTTTTTGTAAATTCTATATCAGCAGGTACTCAAAACAACAATAAACACAAAAATATCACATGAAAGAAAAAAACACATTAATAATAATAAATTACCACTTAGCTAACCAGAAAGTACCACAGTTTTGCCTATAAGAACCTTGTCTCTATTCTCTTTACGAGATTCCTTCGTTCACACAAACTTGTCAGGATAAGCAGGCACTTCAACCGAATCCTTTCAGCAAACTGAAGCCCTTTGAGGCCCTAAGTTCCGTGCTCTGGTAGCATTAATGGAAATAATAGCCCTTATTCAAATCTACTACGAACTAGAGTAGTAGAATAAACGTTAAATTTATTGTGACAGGACGAAATTATTGGCCTGTTACCATAATTTGTGGTATCTGTTATTGTTTACACAAATGTAGGGTTTTCCGCAATTAGGTTAAATATTTGTTTAGTAGGAATTTAATACTATTATTTATAATAATGATACCATTATTTTGTATAATTTATGTGCTTCCGCATTGGATAACAATTTAGATCCAGAAAAAATTATTCTCTTTTAGGTGTGGTTTATTACTTTGATTGTCGATAAGTTCATCTTTTAGGTGTGGTTTATTACTTTGATTGTCGATAAGTTCAATATCGAAAAGTGCTTATTATTTAGTATGCAATCAAACCTAAACTGAAATATAAATAGTTTAGTTAAAAATCTAGTAAAAAATTGTCTCTAAAGTGAAACCGTAACAAAGCATGCTAATAACAAAAAGGATTTCAAAAATTGGCTCATTAACAAAAAAAAAACCTTTTCACTAAATTATAAAATGAAACCTGTATATAAAAACAATCAGAAACAAAAAACTATTTAGAAGTTACATGAGAATACTACTAGTTAATAATACACGACTATCCAAAACTCCACGTTATAATTGTAAAATATAGTCTGTCTCGTTCATGCACTTGATAAGTGAATAAATGGCAGCTCGGAACCCCTCTGATCGATCCACCCCTCCATCAGATAAAACAGCACTATAGATAACCAAATGTTTCACCGGACTCCACTAGCTGTCCAGTTTAATTCATTTAGTTATCATTCGATAGCGGTGCCATTGATATTGGTATTATTGACCTGACGATAACCTGAATAACCAAGGTATTTCGTTTTGTGAAGATTTGTTTTAAGATTACATCATTGCTATTTTTGGGGTTTTGGTTTGTGGTTGTACTGATTTTATTGCTATACTGTGGTCAGTGTGCAAGCGAGATGCAAATATATTATGGGTAATGTCATCTCACTTATACAACTATGTAAGTGTATAGTCATAAACTCTGATTTTCTATAATAGTTGTACAGAAATATGGAATGCAGGAGCTTGATTTAAAATTACGTTCTCATGGAATGTTAATACACGTTATTGGAAAGGCATTACTGAAAAATTCATTAACGCGTTTCCTGTATCAATTGTAGAAGATTTAATTTTAAAATTTAATGAATTCATTAAAGATGCATGCAATAGCGTTATAGCTGTACTATTCCTAGTTGATGAGATAGTGTAAAGGCAATAATATCCTCACAAAACATCATCTTCTTTCTGCCCTTATCCCATTTTACTTGAGGTCGGCACAACACGTTTTTTTATTCTATTCTCTCCTCACATTTTCTTTCATCCTTACAAATATAGAAGTAATATTTTGATATTTTTGGGAGTTTGCTCCCTTTTCGATTTACTACCATAGTGTCTACTTGAAAACCGCTCAGTTGATGTTAGAAACACTAGCCAGTACAACCAAAGCCCGACTGTCAACAGTCCACATATATTTCTGTTTCTCGTTAATGGCAAATGGCCGTGAAGATGTTCCCGGTACGAAGACGCAAATAAAACAACACAGTTTTATGTTCTCCTTCCTCAAATGTTGGAAGTTCACTGGACTTACTTTGATTTACGTTTTTGGTGATGTTGAAGATAGTCTAGTGGTTGAAAAAGATGGTTTTATAGATAAGGTAATGTATGAAAATGCTGTAGACTGGTATATGATTATTGGGTTGAATCTGGATGATACTGAATAAGGACCGAAAATAATGAGTATCAATGATCAAGATCAAAAAACAGGGGCCATGGATGATGTTAGTAAACATATTATTTTTATGGATCTAGTAATTATTCCAATAACCAAATATCAAAGATGGAAAAATGCATGGTCAAGAGATAGAGAATAAAACCTGGATTTCGAAATTCGTGGCTCATATCACCAGTTCAAAAATTATTAAGTGAGGTGATGCTCTAATGATGGTTTTTCTAATGAAGAGGTCTTGCCCAGGGATAGGTAAAACAGACCAGTATCTAAGATTTATCATGAATAACACTGCAGAAACACATCTTCGTAGCCCACGACAATTATTTTCGATCCTTCCAAAATGCCATTTAAAGTCAATAAATATTTTGTTGCTTTTGGACTTGCATCGTAAAACATTCGTTGGCAGAAACCCGTCGTATTTTACGGCTTACAAATTAGTATTTTGCGGTGTACGCTTCCTGTAGTACACTTGTGGATCGTTTGATTTTTATTGGACTCTACATATGTTTCTGGTTGCGTTTGAACCCGAACGGTGGACTTGTATTGCTGTAATTTTGTGGTACGTGAGTTTGAGTAGCATGTTCAATGATGTGTTCTTTGGAATATGACTTTTGTTTTTTAGATTAGTTCTTTCTTCAGATTAGTTCTTTCTTCTGTTTTTCTTTTGCGAGACCATTGCTGATTTAGGGATTGGTTTAAATTACTTGCAATGAGTGACTTAAATAGAATAGAATAGATTTTTATTGACTTAAACTTGACTTGGTAAAGTTTGACTAGGTTTATGAATATTTTTGGTCCGCGATAAGCTTGAATTGATTGAAATTTACCTATCAATTGCAAAATTGTATTAATCCTAAATTTAAGCTCGAACTCAAGTAAATGCGTGCTAACTGCTAGCACTTTAATTTTTATCTCAATAGATATGAACATTAAGTTGTTTAATCCTACCAATGTAAAAAAATCTAGTCTGAAAAGGAAAAATGGTGGAAGCAAAAAAAAAAAAACTTCATATTTCCTTTAGAAAACATGAGAGTTTCTTTTTATTTACTTAACAACCTTATAAGTCCTTTTAACAAGAAACATAATAATATAAACCAACATAGCAACCAGGCTTCGCAAAATCAGTTTAACGATAAAGTATTCGACGGTTTCCAAGAGACACATAATTACGTCCTGATAACGTATTATAATGGGACTTTGATATAATACTCGTAATGAATCGTTTAGTGACATCGGGATTATGTATGGATAACAAAAATTTATACTGTATTGTATTATCACGACTGTTTCGAAAAGGAGTGAGTAGTTTTCTGTCTTGCTAATGTTTGTATTTTTTTTTGGTAATGGGCTTTCAACAAAAGGTTTTACACAGTTAATTAAAGCTTAAAGCAAGTACAGGTATGCGACTCCTTCAACTATAGGAGACCAAAGCATGCAAAAATATTTGAACGATAGGTACAGAAAATTTGAAATAACGTTTTGTCATCCTTGCTATTTTTATTCTAATAATTAAAGTACAAAGGGAAAAATAACGTAGAAGGATTTGGAGGAGGCCTTTGCTTAGCAGTGGGATACAAAAGGCTAGAAAAAAAAGTAAAATGGCGTGATATTCTACTAATTATCGTAGTATATTATATAAGGGTAAATCTACATACATTATAAAAGCGAAAAGTTATTCATCGCGATATCCCAGAAACTACATGTGATAGGAGTATGGAATTCTGCACGGGCATTCTTTTTAGGACGTTGGTGTTCACCAAAACCTTTTACCCCTAAGAGGATTTTGTGAAATTCAATCCCTTAGGGGGTGAAATGGGGGTTGGCAGTTTGTAAGTTATATGTTTTTGATGTGACTTGAAATTTGGTAGGTAGATGCCTAATAAATAGTCATCTAGTAGGATACTATCACTTTGTACGAAACTCTACCTTCAAGAAGGTATAATAGGAGCAATGTTTTGCATCTATTACTGACATCTACACAGGTGAAGTCGTGGGAAAAATCTAGTGTAAAATATTATGTTTCTTGCATTTAGGAAAGATAGATAAAAATCCTTTTTTTTTGTAGACATATCTATATATCTAACAAAACTATATCTATAAATCTAACTGCAACACTTTAATCCATAAATATGTTGGATTTAAGTATTTGTCTAATCCTAAATAAGGCCTTAGTGTCCTGCTTTGTCTAAAAAAATCTTTGCCTTTGCAAAATCTAGGAATCAAACCTTATACATTACTTTTCAGACAAAGACATCGTTAGATATAAAACTTAACAACAAATTTAATAAACTAAATACGTCTTATATTGCAAAATATTACTACAACATTTACAAAACATTGTGAAATAAATATATGAGCAATGGAAAACTACTACAGTAATTGCCATTTTTTTCATTTAATAATTAAAACACTATTACATAACCACTTAACACTAAAAAGCTAGATATAAAGTCTTACCTTACAGAACAAAACTGTAATCAATACATCGCAAGGTCATGAACGAAATCGATTCTTTTAACTTCACGATTCATCGATTACAAATTCAAACGAACACTTTCTCGATTGTTAATCGTTAATCGGAACGGCTTTTTTAAATTTGGAATACGGGTTATGTTTTAAACGCGTGATATTCCTTGGGGTTATTTTGTGGAACTGCTATTGTCTGGTTATGAAGACTTGACTTGTTATTCGGTTGCTAGGCAACCGTTTGGCGTGATTCGATGAGATTGAAGTTGATTTGACGTCATTCGGTTGAAGCTAAAATTAGTATCGAGTGAGGTTCAATTTTTCCAGAGAATGTGTCGAAAGTTGGATTTTTAAAAGCAAAATGGCGATGATTTTTTTTAATATGTATGTTCAAGGGATACAGAAACAATTCTTTTAAAATGTTATAAAATATCGTGTGCCATGTATGTGCCTTGCAAAATAAATTATCAAAAGTACTTTTTTTCAAATTATACTGTGGATTGAATTTACATACTGTAAATTAGGTACCCTTAAAAGAAGCAACGAAATTTTGTTTGCAAACAAAAAAATGCATTACCGACACCAAACAGAAAAAAATCAGGGTACTTTCCGTTCCTGTTTTCTTTCTTGTAGGCGAATGACGTAACGATCAATACCTAACAATGATAAATAACACAAAAAGCAATCCATTAGTAACAGTGTATGCATGCCGCACCTTACCGCGGCCGCTGGGTGGAGCTGGCGGCGGTGCGAGCTATGAGCGGCAGCGGTGAGCGATAGCGGATGACAGTAACATTGTATGCATGCTGCGCCTTACTGAGGCCGCTGGGTTCAGCTGGCGGCCATGTCAAGAGCGGTGAGCGACAGCGGGTTCGATAAGAGAGCGGAAATTTTCCACTACTAATACGAAGAGAAAGGTTCAGAACTGACGCTGCGATTTTAGCCCGCATCCACCGCGGTTGTGAAACTGTGGTGGTGTTTCTGAAATTACAAATTGAAATCGTTTATTCTGTAAATAGGATAAATTTTATCAATTATACATGTCATTCTTTAAAAATATAAGCTTGCTGGAATCGACGATTTCCTAACTGGCTACCCTGAGAAGAAACGGCGAAACAAGCTCAGGAAGTTACAAGACCGCATACACGGTTACGCAGCTAAACCAGCTGACGAACCCTCAACGATTCTACTAGTACCCTGCCCTCACGCGGGAGCCGCAAAGAACCTCAGTCTCCGCGGGCATAAATCGCTTCGTGAGATTTGACTACGATTTACATATATCGGCATTTTATAGAAATTGTTGGCCCATAATAATGTCCACCGCGGTTAAAAATCACTCCGTGAGTACGCTTAAAATGTGACGAAATCAATGAACAGGGTGGCCGAGGAAAGGTGAACGATCGGATGTCCAGTGATAGGAAACACTTAAAGGTGTCCAAATTGTTGTTTTCGAGTTATGATACTTTTTCGTAATTTTTTAACTCGTTAATGAATCTCGACTTTGTATATTCCACATTTTTTGTGAACAATGTGACACTTTGGAAGCACTTGTTTATTATGTGAATAAAACAAGTGCTTCCAAATAATGTAAGGCGTTTCGGTTTCAATTTTTTTTTCTAGCTTGTAATGTCCTACAGCTACACAAACCCTTTCCCAAGTCCTTTTAAGATTGTCTATCCTACGCCTCTATCCTCGTCCTGCCCAGGCCTATAATTCTTAACTTACCAAATATGCCCAATGTCCTTCTTACTGGACAAAAGCTTTTTAAGCGTTCCTGCCCAGAACTACTTCCGATTACTTTTTGACTTATACATGAAATATATTTTTTTATTTATTTTTTTGGGTTATAGTACAATATAGTTTACTGATTTTCGAGAAAAACATATCGATATCTTTTGTTCATTTAAAATGACATTGGGCAGTATTGCCTAAATTATCTGTAGTATGTTTGTCAATTAAAAAGGACATTTAAATAAAACTTTGTAGATATACTAGAAAAAATCATCTTTATTTAAGAAATAATTCAGTCTTGATGGAGATCCATTATAGAAATTCTTAATTATTAGTCTTTAGAAACAGCTATAGCTTCTAAGGGCTAACTTAATCAAAATTCGACGACGGTACGCTGGCTACTGACTTTCCTCATCCACATAATTGTCCACGAGATCGTCCACGGGATAGTCCACGACAAAGCTGAACTTGCCTGACCTGTAGAAATATTACTTTCTCCAGATCCAGTTTGTAACACAACACTTGTTTGTTTGAACAAATGTTATATGGTTCAGATTCCGAAGATTTACTATTGCTGACCGACTGCCGTTCTGGTTCTGGAGTATACGATGGATCTTCACAGTCATCATCTGATGATACCATGTCCCCGGTGTCTGAATTTTGAAGTAAATCCTCAATATCGATCTCCCCAACCTATAGCAAAAAATAATAATTTTGAAGCAAATCTGCCCGATGGGAATTAAAAAGGACATAAATAATTTCGCCTTTGTATAAAATATAATTCAAGTATTTTTTGATAAAATAACGCCATATTAAGTTAATTACACTTTTTAAATTTAAGATATAAAACAGTTTGGCCCGCAAAAACCTATGATTACTGAAATAAAAACGGATTTCTCTTACCTCTGCGCGGATGTCGTGCCACCTTGACCACGTAGACGACACTGACGTAAGGTATTTTATCTATGTGATCCAAAATACAGGCTTCCCGTCATTCACAACCTTCTAACCAATCAGGTGTAAGTAGTAAAATTTAAATAAAGCGGCAACTACGTATTTTAGGCCCGAATTTCGAAAATGTCCTTTCAAATTGACACTGGGCAGAATTTCCATTTTTATGTTTTTAAGCTTGGGCAGGACGTGTGAAGTTTGTCATGTGATTCAAAAAGGACAATGGGCAGGACGAGGCTATAGCTAATACTCTTAAATTATAAAAGGTCATCCCTTATAATAAATACAAAACTACAGCGATATTTCTGTTTACGTATCAATTAAATATTTGGATACACAAATCACATTGTAACCACCTTACTGTTAACCTACATCTTGCAAATAAATGAATATTATTATCAAGTACAAGAAAAACTTATACCTTAAGCTGTCAACCGTACCTTCAAGTAACCTGTAAAGTTATTGTCCTTTGTATCAGCTGTTCTAATGCAATTTTCTAGTCAAACCTTTCCACGAGATAGGTGGTAATCCATTACGGTGTGAGGGCCGCACCTCTGAGGGTGGAGTCGGTTGGCGCAAAGGGGAGAGGCCGCGGGAGCGAGTACAGCCACGAGCAAAAACATGTATACACGACCAAACAGTTTCAAAAGATTTTTTTTAATAATAACTTAACACCGCCAGGACTGGTTCGAAGGGGCGCAAGACAGCGAATCGTGGAAGGACTTGGGGGAGGCCTTTGCCCAGCAGCGGGACACTATAGGAAAAAAAAAACTTGGGACAATAAGCTAAGCAGAGCTTGTGTTATGGTAATCAGACAGCTGATAAACATACTTATATATTTCTAAATATATACATATTATAGATAAATCACACCCAGACACAGAACAAATGATCGTGCTCATCACACAAACATTTGTCCTGAGTGGGAATCGAACCCACGACCTCCGGCATAGCAGTCAGGGTCACTAACCACTAGACCAACAGGCCCGTCCAAATTAATTCTCATGAGAAATTTCTTTTTCATGAGAATTTTCCTGATATTGTAAGCTAAAACATAAAATGTTGAATTTGAAAGAGAGTTTCACGATTTCATAAATCATTTGACAAGGACTTTTACTTCAGTTGTTTAGTCGTGTTTACATGTTTTTGCTTGTGACTGTACTAGACAAGGTTTATGGTTTATGTCTGGAAGGGATGTAGTATTGAGTGTAATGGCATTATGGATTAGCTTTAATTATAGGTTATAGGAAAATTTGCGCTGCTGAAAGGGAAGGAGAGGCTATTCAGGCTATGACTAATAATGGGGTGTTAATAATAATCAAATGAAAACAATATGGTCCTTAATATTTCTGAGAAAAAATGGTCTGAAATTATTTGTAGAATTGATAAGTTATTGTAAAATAGGACAAGGGCAGGAAGATGTTAAGTTATTGTAATTAATATAGTAATACGGTTTGTTGTTTATGTCTGATTTCACTGATTATCGAAACTAGTAACAGATATATTCTATTTATAGTCAGTTTTACTTAATGACTTTGAAGAAAACTAAAGAGGTTTAGACATTAAACAAATTGTAACAGTGCTCATAAATAATCTAGGACGTTGCTTCGTACTACATTTCAAGACCTTGAATTCACGGGATTTGGTTAATTTGTTTCAATTCCAAGGGATTTTATACCTGAAAGCCGCCCTCAATTGCCACGCCGACTCTATCATAGCAAATAAAAATGTAGAAAAAAAATCTCAAATAATGAAAATATTTTTTTTCAACATTGTCATTTAATTTTGATAATACTTTTATTGTACCCAGTGTTATCAAGACATACGCGAAGTTTACAACGTTCACAACATTAATAGTCCTGGACAAAAGTAAACAATACTTAAATTAGTACCGGCACTTTATTTAATGATATAAAAAAAAACATGGGTATTAGCAATATACCAAAATATCAACCTAATAATTCCGATAATATTTGTCTAGCACATACATTATCTGGTACGACGACCTTGTATAAATTTGCGAATACTCCCCGGTGTATTAACGGACATCACATGCCGGTTGACAAAGGGACCGAAGTTCGCGTGAGCCCTGTCTAGTGGTCATGTCTCGCGTCTAACTAAATTATTCTACACGTGGTTGTTTGAACTATAAGGTACGATATAGTAAGGATAATTTGTTGATTTTCAAGGTCCATTGCTTTGAGTTTCGTACTCTTAAAGTAAGATATTCAAAGGAAGAATAGAGAGGGAGAGCTACTTAATTTAAAATTTGTCGCATCACTAGTAAAGTAAAAAATTGCAAAATCTTTATTTTTTTTGACGTAGATCCACTGCTACTGCTGCTTTTAATACTGCTTCCCAGTTAGAAAAAAATGCTGATTTGCTTTATGTAGCTTCTTTGTAAAAAAATCCTTAATATCGCATTATTACATAATTAATACAGACTTTTGAAGACACTCAAACTACTTGCATATAACCATCATCTTCGTTAAACGAAAAGGACTTCCATCCCCCCTCGCTCCCTCCTCTCCTTTAGACCAGAGCACAACGGAAGCGCGTCTATTTTAGCCGCGATATGTACCTGCTTTTCCACGATTAGACTATAGCAACACTCGCACACCAAGTTCCGTTTCAGCTTTCAAGCCGTTGCGAATTGATGCCCTATTGTTGGGCTGTACGACGGGATATTGGGAGTTTGAATGGTTTGAACAGTTTGATCTTAGATTAAATGCTTGTGATGTAAAGGTTTTGGATAGATAGATTATTGTATAGTTATATGTTTAGTTTTAAATGTAGATGTTTTTTGTTTGGTATAATTTCTGTCACACAAATTGTATTTGTTTTCTTTATTGTGTGTCGGGTTAATGTTGTACCCATTGTAAGGTATAATTGCTTGTTGTGAACTGTATTTATACTTTTATTATGAGAGTAGCTAATTTATATTTTAATTTTCTATTTTGAACGAAAGAGCCTGAATCTCACGGCACAGGGAATTCTTGTGTGAGTTCCAGGAATCAACATATTTAAATGTATTTTTTTCCAGTAATAAATAATTCATATTTTTTGTTTATATTTTTGGAATTGCGGCTTTGCCAATTATTAATCGTTGTTTGCAATGGATTTGGTTGTGGTGAACCACTAATTGTTACCAATAATTATTAAAATACATCCGATTAAAAATAAAATAGTTAACAGATAAACGAATATTTTTAATTTTATTTATTATCGTTTTATAAAACGATAATAAATACATTTAAAAATATTTTGTTGCCTTAAAAGCATCCATAGGCAGTCCTTCGCGACAACCGCACAGCCACCGCGCCCTTTATCTCCAGCTCCAACGCCCTGCACTGGGGACCCTTCGTAAAAAGGGCAATCTTTTACTTAGGCCCTATTCATTACATCGTGAAGGCAAATTAACAAATTAAGTATTAACGTGAACCGTAAACGTGATTTACGTTATTACGGCATTATACCCCGGCTATATATCGTGGCCTGAGGCCTGAAGTCAGGCCAACTGACTGAGATTTAGAAGGTTTGTATAAACAGGACTGTAAATAAAATTATTTTGGTGTTATTATGTTACTTAGGGAGTGATCAGTGGAGAATACACTGGAGTACGAGTGTGTTGGGTTTTATGAACTGCTTTTTGGGTGCTGTGAATGCGTTTTTAAGTAATTGGTTGAGATCTTCTTTTCTAAATGTCGGTCATAGGGTTCAATGAATAATATTGAATACGTATTTTTCCATTCCAAAATAAACAAAATTAAGTTGGCATACTAATAAACGCAAAAATAATGATTAATGTTCTTTATGTATCTGATGGATCAATTAGATTTTTACTCTTAAACTTAAATTAAAAATTGAATGATCTAAAGTTATTTAAATATAAATACCGTATTCAAATTAGAAAACTTTATGGATACTAAATTGCCTAAGTAGTATATCTAAAAATGAATTTAAACAATGAATTAAATATAAGATAGTGCTTAATTCATTCACATCCTGAATCATGATATCGAATACGGATCTATTACGTACAGTCGAGTGCACAAATTACGGAACACCTTTATAATTATACATTGCGTTTTACTCTGATAGTGATAGACAGGGAAAATGAAAGAAAACAAATGCCACCATAATATTTTTGTCATCATCATCAGCCTGTTGCAATCCACTGCTGGACATAGGCCTCTCCCAAGGTACGCCACTGAGCCACATATTTTTGTACTTTTGAATAATTGCAGAGAAATACGAAGAAAATGATGGATGAATTGCATGCAAGATGATATGAGAATTGTTTTTTCTTGAACTCTGTGAAGAGTGAAATAAAATTTAAGAAATAAAGTAGTAAAACTGCATGGAAGTAGAAAACTTGTACCAATCTCATATCTTTAGCACCAGGGCAGAGAAAATAAGAACGGAACTTAGTGACACTGAAATAGTAATTAAAAAAGTGTAGGTATATAGAAAAAAATGTTAATACTACTTTTGTCATATACCAAATGAAATCAAATAAACACACAAGCTAAATTATGTAGTAACATTAAAGTGAACATCTAAGATGATATCAAACGACGTTACCCACACGATAATTTGACAGCTGTGTGAAATAATTCGACAAGAGAAACTTTACAGTCTCAGGAGGAAGGAAATGAGGATGAATGTGTCTTGCTTATGTTGATGTAGAGTTGTATTATTGATAGTCATATTTTACTTATGCCACATATACTCTGTCCCGTTTTTTTTTTTTACGACTTTCACACAACGTCATCTAGTGTCAAACTCAGCAGAGCTTGTATTATTAGTACAAAATAACTGATAAACATAATTATATAGTTCTAAATACATTATATATTTCTTGTAGACTCGTAGATTTTAGAATTTCAATATTTTTTTATGACTGCCGTTTGTCAGAGGTGTTTTACAATATTTTATTAATAACCTAATAAAATTATAAGTGTCTAGAGCGAATTCTACAAATCAAATGGAAAAGATTTATTTCGAGTAGTTAGGCCTTCTCAGGCATTTTCAACATGTTTCTGACTCTAATTGCGCAGTTCCAAAATGTCATTCTTATGGAGAAGAACCCGCAAGAAACTCCATAAGTTACGTTAGTGTGACAATTTAAGTAGAAATCGTGGAAATAATCAGTATGGCATTACATAGTCATTCATGTACCATTCAGTAAAAATATCCAGTAGGTATAATTAATTCCTGGAATCAGTTGGAAAGTCTTAACGAAATTATTTTGGTCATAATAACTTTGGTCAAATCAGGCTTAAAAAAGGTTATGGAAAAACAGAAGAAGATCAATGCTCTCTCCATCACATTTAACAAAAGTTACCCTAGAGAAAATACCAACAATTAAAAGCGCCAACCATTTAAAATCAATACAACGATCAGACTGTATCAACTCAAGGTAAACATTCACTGTGCGTAGCGCGCTCGTGCAACGCATGATAATAATCATTATGTCACTTTGCGTAATACTAATTGTTAATCAAATGCATACAGCCGATACTACAATGGTATTTAAGATTATAGACTGGGAATGGATAGATTTAGGTTAATTTTGAAGTAAATAGGGATGAAAAAAACTTGTTCTTTTTATGTACGACATGTAGTTTAATGAATAATATCAGATACATATTTTTTGCTTTCGCCCCGCAAACACAAATTGACCAGAGTGCATTCAATGAAAGTTTTGCGTGACGTCACTTTTTCGTACAAAATTTGCGAATGCGTTACGTCACAAGCCTTTTAAAGCAGCTTATCTTTGACATTTTGTTCGGATTGACGCAAAAACATGTGTCTGATAATATTAATTATTTATCTGACCGGGTAATACTTTCCGCACCTTGTTATCATCCCTATTGTAGATGTTAGAAGCTATTGCTGGTTTTGATCATTGAATTTGGTTGATATGATTTGAATCTGTGATTGCTATGCCGAGTGCCAATATTTGTGGAGACCTAAGCTAGTTTTTCCTTTACTTGAAAAAATGCTTAGGCTTATGCCCAGTAGTGGGACAGTTACCGGTATTTAAGATTATGTAAAGTGATGTAATTCACTGGGGCTCACGAATGAAATAGTAATGTTGTTTAACGAGTTAAAGTGAATGATTAGATCGAACGTAAAAGTCACAGGCAAAAAAATAATAACCTCAAAATCGCATATAAAAATTTAATCCTATTAACAAAAATCTTTTTCAAAATCCCGCGTAAAAAATACACATAAAAATTTAAAAAACTGAACAATACATTCGAACAAAAACGAAACCTTTTTGAAAACTCGTGTTGCCCGATATACATACATTCAAAATGGCCGCCATCAAACGTAACAGCTGTTAGCATTCACAAGGACATGCATTAAAAATGTATTGTTTTCATGAACTAATTCTCACGGTGCTTTCTTTTTATTGAATTGTCATTCAAAAATTCTGTAACATGGAAAAAGTGATGCTTTTTACGTCGTTAGTGATAATTTATGTTGAATTTTTGGTGTAATTAAAGAGGATAGATGGTGAGTATCAGGAGACACAGTATATTGGCATAGAGTAAACATCTGATTCTTAAAAACATGGTAACAAAACAAAATTGGTAACAATCAAAGTTCTAATGCATCCACGCATTTTTTTATTTGCTAGTTTGCTTATTCTAATTTCAAATTGCTTACAAGTGAACCTTTTTTTTTGGTAAGGCCGGGGAATCATATACACCCACCTCCTCGGGGGAGAAAGTAGGTAGTCTCAGACTCTTACTGACTAAACCTGAACCGCCATGCAATGTCTTCCACGTTTGGTCATCACGCACCGACCGCGAGAAGGTGCCCTACCTAGTTTGTCAAAATAGTACTAAAACCATCCTTATTTTACTAACCCTCAGTTAAGTTTGACAAGAACAATGTAATAACTGAATGCTTTTAACTCCACCCTCTATAACTCAGGGGTTGTATCTGCGTGTCATCATTGACAACAGGGTAACGACAAGGTAACGACTTCTAAATTATGCTAACAAATATTTATAATAACAAACGAAATTCTTTGACTTTGTTGTATACTTACCTAAGCTGGTATTAGTATCGTATCATTCATAAAACCAAAAAGCCACGACTTGCTCACTATACCCACGAATTGTCCTAAAGCTTAAGATCATAAGTTCTTAAATATAACCCCCCTTAACATTACATTAAATCTGCTTAGCCTTTTTCCCTATAACGAAACTACTAAATCTACCTAACTTCCACATCCAATTTTACAGGATAAATCAGTAGATACATCAAAAATTCTGCACCCGCTCTTTAAATTCTGCCTCAACTGGTATACTTCTGTCTATTTGCCCCTTTAGCCAAGTAACATTTCTACAATCATTAACGTCAATAGAAAATGCTTAAATGTATGAGAATGACATTTTGTCGATAAATCACGTGACTTCGAACTCCATACATATTATTATGACAGTTACCTATTGACGTTGACGATCGCTTACGATTGTAGGAATATCACTTGGCTAAAGGGGCTAGTCTAGCTCGTCTCAAAAATCGTGATCTCTAAATCAAACAGGGTCTGTTTGATTTGGTCTAATTTGTTAAGGATGTGCTCGTCGATCAAGGTGACCAGGTCGGTCGTGACTGGACTTGCACAGTATCCACTGTCACACGATAATTGTGTTAAAAGCTTATTAATTCATTGAATTTATTGAAATACAATTACATTGATTTTTTTTGTAGTTCTATGCCCTGCAATTTGTTTGGACTTGATATAATTTTTAAGTTTTTGGTCATTCGGGGAAATTCTCATGAACTTTCTCTGCCCTGAAGAAAAGAGGAGAGGACGAAGAAGAGTACCAGGCTTTTGCCGGCTAAAACCAATAGAGTTCTTTGCCTTTCCCTTGTACTAAGAGTTCCCTACTCCTTGGGAAACGCAAGGCAAACTACCGTGATAATCATTTTTAGGCATAGATATTCTAAAAAATACAACCAAGAATATTGTATTTGTAGTGAAGAAAAAACATTCCCTTTAGATATTTTATACACGTCGCACTGTCATTTGTCATCGTAAAAATAGCCTTAAAACGAGATTTTAAACTATAAACCGTACTATCCAAATATTAGCAAAAAGGAAAAAAGATATTAAGCCTATTTTCCAAACGATGAACAATACAAATAATATCATAATGTAATAGCGCAAAAACGTTAAACGCATCTAAAAAGTTAAACAATAAAAATCACTGTGAGTCAGCATTTATTTCGCCGTGACGTGAAACAGTGTAACTACTCCCAAAACGAACTAAAGTCATTGTACTTTGTACATTGACCGCTAACAAGACTTTTTTTATAACACACACACCTTTGGACCCAGCAATGATAGTGCTATAAAACAATAACGCCGGTTTTGATTGGATTTTTTAGTTCATTTTTAAGGAAATTTGAAACAGCGGATTTTTGTTTTTAGTTCGTTTTGTCATGGTATGAATGAGGATAAAAATAGTGACAGTCATGTTTATAAGGAGTAACAGGATACTAAAAGGTTGTATACGAAAAAAAAAATAGTGTTAACACGGTTTAACAAAAAAAAATATTTACAACTTTTTACTAAGTGGTTAAATTTCTTTTTTTCCTAGTGTAGTACCCCACTGCTGGACAAAAACCTCCCCCAAGTCCTTCCACGACTTTCTATGTTGCTTCGAACTTTCGCTTCGAACTAAGGACTGTTTTTTAATTTGATTAACAATGGAATCCCTTGCCAATTGAAGAGCAAATAGTGACCACTGTTTTTATTAAAAACAACTTTAGCACTAAGGGACGAGAAACATCACCAAATACTCTAAACGTCGATCGAACCCGCGGCATGTCGCGCATAGTCAGTGACGTGGAGACCTAAACCATTAGGCTAAGCAGCCAAGTAATAACTGCCATATAATCCATTCTCCGAAATTATCCAGATCCGGTAACTTAATTCAACCGGATTGAATTCTATAAACGCTTGAGAACACGATTATGTTAATATTGGCCTTCTGAGCGAAAAAACGGAAGCACCGTAACGGTTGCTCTATAAATAATGGAAACTATGTTATTAAAGGATAATAATAGTTGTTACCACCGTGTAACAACTATTTTTATCTTTTCAAGTTTGATGGTTAATGCGCAGTTCTTTCTCTTCTAAGGAATGGAGTTTTTGGAAGCAGTGGAATAGTATACATAGTTCCTACCCTCAACAAGGCAGGAAAAAGTATGATATTGATGTTGGCTTGGTTCTAAAGGAAAATGTCAAGAACTTTTTTAACCTGAAACATATCCTTTTTTTGTCGCTCTCGAAATCAGTTTATTTGGATTAACAGATTTGTCTCGGGTAAAAATATTTTTATCATTAACATAAACTACCTTGTTCCCGTGGCTTTGCCCGCTTGGATATTGATTACACCTTTTACGCAGTCAGGTATAAAGTAACGTACTAGTAAAGTACTAATAAAGTAGCCTATGTGTTAATCCAAAATGTGAAGTAACTACATTTCTTCAAATTGTTTAAGCAATTTAAGCGTAAAAGAGTATCTAACATCCTTGCTTACAAACTTTCGCGTTTATAATATTCATAGGATATCATTATAAATCGTCTATAAATTTACGCAAACGCATGGAAATTCGAGACATTTCAAATCCCATAACAGGAGAGGTCTTAAAAATATCCAGTTGCACGTTATCAGTTAAAACAGTAACTAAATGTATAATTGTTCCGCGGCTAACAAAACGTTTCCATCATTATCGTCTTCCTGCCTGCACCCAATTATTTGGGGTCGCTCGTCGCTTTGTGCGTAGCTCTCATTCACTCATTCATTCTATCATTCAGTCCGTTCTATCGTTCATCTCGTTATTTACGCCTTTCCTACTCGTTTTAAGGCGATTTGTGCATGACTTAGGGTTTTTTTTGTCTGTAAGCAATTTCATCTGGTCACAAAGATATTAATTAGATTTAAACTTGAGTACGTCTAATTCTTTTTTTTTTATTTAGTTGAGTTTTCCTGTTTGCTGTTTCAATGAAACTCTGAAATAAACTACGTTTTCGAAAATTGGAATCCCATTAAAATGATTAATAAATAAAAGCCTCAGATATTTTAATAAAAAGTAATCACAACAACACATCAGGCATTATGTCAGATGTATTTATGGAGTTTTATCCACGACGCGTGGGAGTCTTAGTACTTGATGGTTGATACGGTGTTAATATAAATAAGTACACCTAGGAATAAAGAAAAACTGTTCTTTAAAATTTGAATACCAGTTTAACTGTGATACAACAACTGATAGACGACGTCATTCATTTTAGTCGCACTTATACATAGAATAAGAAGGTGCGCTCTCCTTTTTCCTTTTTTTTTTATTTTAGTACCACGACATTTTCCGTAGTTGCTAAGGGCTCTGATGTCAGTTAAATATGCTTGGTCCTAGCATAAGTACTCTGTATAAAATAAATACAACATAAACATATGAAGACTGAATATAAACCACCGTTCTCTTTACAAATTATAACGATTCGATAAGACTACTTTTTCAGCGATCTTACTAGGAGCTCAAATATAAATCTGCAATACAAATGCAGCACCAAAAATTTAGAATTACTACATATCTATGTCATAACTATTATTTTTATACATGAGTCCAAGTTTAATTCGTCAAAATCTTAAGCTCCTAATAAGGATCACTCGCTAAGTTACGTAGGTGCACTTCCTATATATACAAGCTATTAATACGCCTTGTAACATTTGAAGAATGTCAAGTAAAGGCGAGTGCACACGGTCAGTTCATGGTCAGTAGGCTTTGATATTTTGGAAGTTAAATAACCTTATGTTGGTTTATTTTGATCGTCAACTGTTTCTTTGAAGTTTGGTGGTACAAGGACAGGTGACGTATGTTGATGGGGTTATTTTTGCTGCATAGAAGATTCTTACCGCGTGCAAGATGTGAAAGTGTGTGAAAAGAGTGTTAGTTGCGAGATGACGTTAGATAGGAACGTGTGGAAGAAGTCATGCTGCAACAACCAAAAATAATAATTGGGATAAGCGCAGGGGAATGATGATGATGATGATGAGAAGATTGGGTCAGACAAAAATGAAAAATGAACACATAAGAATCGGTGTGTGAACACTGCTGGAAATGGAGCCTTGCAAACCTCTAACTTCATAAATAAGGGACATTCGAAATAGCAGTAACGATTTTATATATCGATGCATGTAGAACTTTGACGTACTGACATATTTGAGCAATAAAATCAACTTTATTGGCCAAATATCTTCTGGTAAAGGTACAATAATGACATGAATGATTCTAAAAGGACTTTAAACCTTCCAAAAACACTTGAATAACGATTAAACGTGTCACCTAGACCCAAACACCAGACAGACCTTGGACCAAACATTGGTACAACACACAAATATTGGCCAAACACATTACCATTATACAGCAGTCATCTGACTGTGACTAATTTGGAACACAACAGACGGTCATCGATTCCCAAGGTAGGTAGGTAACTATAGCCGCTAAACAAAGGGAAGCTAGACTGCAACACAGAAACAACTAAAACACTAGATTCATTGTGCTGTTGGCTAACCATGTTGTATGTATTGTGGGGAATTAGACTTTGAAGTGTTTACTGATGACTAGCATACAACAAGCAAAGTGACGAGTAGAAATATTGTATAGGAAAAATACATCACTAACGCAATGCTGATTGATTTTTTCAAATGTAAAGATTTTATAGGCTAAAAGTTAACTAATCTGGTTAGAAAGGAAAGGACTGATGGACTGCACGGATAGCCGAGTGGTATAGGTCACCACGCTAATTACCACTGTGCGCGACATGCCGCAGGTTCGATCCCCGCGTAGGACAAGTATTTGTGCGACCCACAGATGCTTGTTCTGTCTGAGTGTCTTTGTGCGTGTTAATTAAAAGTCTGTAAAACCCCCCGTGACACAAGGATTAAATTCCTTAGTGCGGTATTCTTTATTAAAAAAACAAAAGAAGACTTATTTTGCAACCAAAAAGTATCTTAACTGGAATAGTGCTCTAGATCTAGTCGTCCACAAAACATCTGAAACACATCTCTACATGCCGCATACGTCCTCACTACGCAAGTCAGTAACAATACTATGACATCACCCAGCTGTTGTCGATCGTGATCAGAATGGACAGACAGACTGATTATGTAACTAGTTTGTGTTCCAATCGCTACAAATTCATTTAGAGGACTATTCATGTGTTAAAGTTACGGCAGATGTAGGAGTGAGAGAGCACTATGCTCTGTAGAGCGGCGTCCCTCTTTCACAACTGCTGTTGTGTAATTTTAGGAGTTAGTGGTAGATATAAGTTCCATTGAAGATCATTTGATTATCCTATTTAGGTATGTTGATGAATTAATTTGATTAACGTTCTATGATTGTTGTTTTATTGTTTCCTATTGACTTATAGATGGATTGGTAAAGGAGTCTTCAATTACAAACAAATAATACGGTAAAAAATTGGTTCTCAGACGGGAGTCAAACCTGCGACTCTTGGCTCAACGTGCCAGTACATACGGTCCGTGTGTTAAGATAAAAAAGTCTTTAGTTCAAAAGTGTTCCTAAAACAGATTGAAAAGTCTACCTACATCTTAGAAACAGGGTCATTTCCAAGCTCTCATGAAGTGTTGGTAATTTCAGGAAAGACTTTAATGTCATTAATTTCGTAAAACATAAAGACGGGTTTATTAGTTATTAATTAAGAATTACCAATAAAAATAAATTTAATTTCTATCACTGGCACGTTTATAACGATTAGAACACAGGATCAAACTATGAAAGAAGGTTTGATATAACTCAAATCTATTATTCTATCTCTATCTTTTTTTTTAATTTTGGCCGGTTTGATCACTTTTCATCAAACACGTTTAACAAAGTTATGAAACCCATTCAAAACAATGTCACTATTACAATTTCAGCGGTTCAGTTAAAAATAGTTTTTCAGTTTTCAGTCCCAAACTGTACAGGCAGTATCGAACTGAATTTAAATCGAGATGAATTTTAAATTGAAGCGCCATTTTAATAGGGAACGTTGGTAAGTGAAAATTTCAATTGAGTTTCGTTTATTTTAGTGGAGAGGGAATTAATTACTGCAGTGGGTTTCAGAATAAACTCCTTCAGTTCGTTTCAGAAACTTGATTAAATTCAAATGACATTCTAAGACTTGTTGATAATCTTGTTTTAAGCAATATTGAGTTGGACGAGGATTTATTTTGCTTTGAATGTGGTTTAAATAGAGCTGTACAAGATTTTCTTAAAGAAGAGTTTCTCTCTATTTGTAGAGTTGGGAAATAATTATATTAAGACTTATTTTTAGCTATACAGACATTCAATTTGCAGTATTATTGATATACTTAATTTGACTTTTTGCCTCCACAACATTTCATTCAACATTCATTTTTAATAGTCCATTATTTAAAAAAAAACAAACTATCTTCTTACAAGTATTCCATCATTGTAGATACTTTTGTGTGTGTGTTTTTTTAATGCTATAGCAACGGATAAAACCACCTAATACTCAATTGAGCCACGATTCTCTTACCTACATTTTCATATCAATCTAAATCTCCCGATAGCAGTAATACCTATCAAAACTTTGAACAATTGAAAACTTTCGACAATCCATTATTACAAGCGAATCGATTTAGAATACATCTGCTTTCAAATTTACTAGCTACGATTCGAAACTCCATACCTCTAAAAAGCTGCAAATCTCTCTTATAAACATGCGAAGCGATATCAAAATGCAAATCATTAAACTAGAACTACCCTCGAACCGCCCCTAACACGCCGTTATTAAAAAGCTAGGCATTTCATGGGGCAATTTCAACCCCTTTACGATACTAAAAAGGGTAAAAAAATATGATAGGAGAGTACCATAAAATGCCAAAGACTATAAAATAGAGGTCTTATTATTTCGTGAATTGCCTGTTGGAGAATGATTGGGGGTGTACTATTCACACCGTTGATTTTTTATGTCACTGAGGCACTTACCATAACCTCTTAAAATACTTCTTTCACTTTTATAGAAACGAGATGGCGTTATACAAAATGTAGAGTTTCTTCTCGCTTCGACAATTGCAATAATCTTTCTTTAACAGCTCATAATACTGGCACAGGTGGAAGGGTAAAATGATGATGCCGTTTCGAGAATTGGTGCAAACGGTTTACATAGAGGAATGGCCGTAAGTGGTGTTACTATATGATGTGTGTTTTAGTATTTGAGCAAGCAATTTGAGCAAATTGGGGCGATTCGTCCATCTATTTGTTGGACTGGTGTCTGGGGACTGGGCGTGGTCTTATTAAGGCTAGTGGACAATAAACTGTGCAACCTCATTTGTTATATTCATTTATTTGTAGGGAGAATAGGTATGAGTAGTTGGTTTTTTTACTAAGTCATACATATACAGTATAAAGTATGCAGGTAGGCAGTAGGTTCCTTAAAAGGATGTGGAAGTGTGGATTGTCTAACAAATTCGGACAGATGTAAAATGAATGCGACTGGCAAGAGCTAGGCAAATTACGTAGCGAGGCCTAGGTTACACGCAGGGGTTTTTTACCAGTTATTTTGTAACCGACCGCAACAAATGCATAGGGAACGAATTTTAAAGGTTTGGCTCTACTTTACCTGGTTTCAGCGAAAGCAGCATCCGATTTTGGACATGAAAAGATCTAGAGCTCTGTTGAAACAATACATTATATTGTAACTAGCTGCGCCCACGACTTTGACGGCGTGGAATTTAACAAAAAAACTAATAAGTGGAGTTTAAAAAAATATTATTCTGAAATAAAAGTGGTTTAAACAATTTTTTGTTACGTCAGCTGCCTGCTAAGAAAAGACTCGTCAAAATCGGTCCAGCCATTTTACAGATTAGCAAGAAAACAAACAGACAGACAAAAATCGTAAAATATGTGTTCTGTACAGTATTTATACTTACTCATATGCAAGTAGTAAAAACAGTCATTTCAATATTACAAAAATCCACGCCAATTTGGTTTTTGGCCATTTTACAAATAACACTAAAAATTTTTGATAAAAAAAAACATTAATAGTAGGGAAGAATTAAAGGAGAAACAACAGCATATCAAATTAGCCCCAACAATACCAAGTCTCATAATAATGCATTTCTAAAACCTGACTTCGGAACACTCAACAATGCGTCTAAAAGCGGCACAAATTTAATCTGTGCCTTTAAGAGCGGTCGTAAACCAAAGCGGAATAATATCTTTACAACTATGCATTAGGAACAAGCAATGCCTTGTTCTAAATGAGAATTTGTAGTAATTAGACATTCCACGTTCAGTACTTGTGTGATTTTGATAGTAGCACGATGTCTCATAGAAATGTTGTGGTTGTTGTGTGAGTGAGACCGCTCTATGTCGTGTAGTATGCTGTCTTGCTTGTACGACTTTAATAATATTACTTTAAAACGTAACGGTAGGACTCTATGTTACCGTGCATGATGAACTGCAACGCACTGCCGCGAACCGAGCAAACGCAGGAGACGTTACACGGCGGTTCAGGTTTAGTCAGTAAGAGTCTGACACTACTCCCTTTTCCCCCGAGGAGGTGGGTAGCTATGAGGATTCTCCACCTTACCATAAACAAGGCATCTGTTGCCGGTACGAAAGTGAGCCTCATACCCCCGGCTATGGGTAAATGAGGACGCTCCAATGGTGGTAAACGCGGAGTAACATAGTGGGTTTTAGTCAGTTAAAGTCTGACACACCCTCCTGCTGCGCTCACAGCGGACGGGGACTGGGGACTTGTGGTAATTTCCCACGAAAAAAAAAGGTGAAAAGTGAGACGGTGAAGCACACGGCGTTAAGTAGTGTCTGTTTTTAGTTTACGTAGTAGTCTGTTTTAGTAAGGCTTTTACTTTCTTAAATATTATCTATGAGGCTGACCACAAATGCACCAGTGACGGGAAGCAAAAAAGTAATTTTATAATTTGTTAAGTAACTGTAATTTCATATCAAAACATGCAAACGGTGGGGCTACCTAAGTTACCTAACAAACACGACAAACGAGAAATTGCTGTCCCAAATGATATTTGCCAAAAAAAATGATCTTGTTTTTAAAAATGACATGGGCAATCATAAATGTATGTAATATAATCATGTATTTTTGACAGTAATTATATTACAGTTGCAGTTTTTCTACATGCTAGATATTAATAGTTATGCAGGACTTATAAACTTTCATATTAATTGATATAGATAAATTTTACTGCAGCTAAAAACCTTTTATCGATATTACTTCTGTGTAAAATGCTAAGAATTCGCAGTGGGGAGAATGGACAACAATTTCTGCGAATTGTGAAGCGATTCCAACTATTATAAAGCACCTATTTCAATAGATACACATTTCTCGTGAAGAATGCGTTCACGAGAATTTTCTTTACTTCAGAAAATACTGCTTAAAATATTAATTACAAACTAGCTGCTGGTCCCTGCAGTTTTACTCGCAATTCTTTTTCGTGATATTTTTTATGTCAGACGTTTTAAATCATTTTTCTATTTGGGCCATAAATTACTCCAAGAACTAAATACCACCAAGACGACGACGATCCTACAGCAAAGATCTCCTAAGAATACTTTACGAATCAAATACAGCGCATCCGTTTGAGAGTTACGATGGCGCAGACATACGTAAACTTATAACACCCCATCGTTTTACGGTGAGGGTTAACAATCACATACATGAATAAGTCGACTCGCGACCCCTTCGTCACGCCAGATATTGATTAAGGACTCCGTATAGGTCTGATACTAGTCGGGCTATCCCGATAAATACGCGTAAGGTTAACATAAAATTATAAACCTTACGAAAGTCAGTATAATAAAATCCAAAGATGAACCGATGGATGGATTGTGTGAAAGATGATATGGCTGCAAAGAGGGTTACTTGCGAGATGATGTCAGATAGGAGCGTGTAGAAGGAGATATGCTGCGGCGACCCGAAATAATAATTAGGGTAAGGATAGGGGAATGATGATGACGATGACATGAAACTTGAAAACATGATAGGTACTCATTTTTGGGCAATCGTGTAAAAAATAGTTTATACAGTTTTTATATACCATCTGTTCCATTGTAATGCTACATACAGGGGACAAAAGCCAAGTAAAGCTTAGCTGAAAAGTGTCTTGCCAGAACAGCCTAATTCAAAGATTTACGACAGCAATGAAGAGTTTGTTGCAGCGTTTTACTCCACAGAATTTGGGTGCTGTCCATTGTATTTAACGTTAAAAAAGTGCTACTTAGAAGCTTAATTTCTCTTAAATTTTGATGGTAATTGATCGTCCCCTTTTTCTTTTGTTAAGGCAGCGTGATTACCCTGCCTAAAATAAATCTCATGGGTTCCCACCTCCTCAGGGGAGGAAGATATAGTCAAACTCTTACTCTCTTAGACTTAGACTAAACCTGAACTCCCTTCCTACGTCTCCCGCATTTGTTCGGTGAGTGACAATGCAGAGCAGTTCATCATGCACCAATCGTGACTCGATCATTCCTCTGAATAAAAAATAAAGTACCTTACGGTATACCCAGGTCAATAAAAGTCTTACCTTCAAGACAACAAATCCAATATCAAATGATTGCACAAACAACTATAACTTGTCAAACTATTGTCCAAGTTTATCCAGTTTGAACTAGTTTGAACTTGCGTGATGGGCAGAGCGAGATTAGTTGGTCCTACGAGTATTGTTAGTTCATAAAGTAGTTGTAAACGGCGTTTGTTTCAGGCAGTTTTATTGGTGATTAGTTAAAGATTTTAGATTAATTATTCAGTGTAGTTTTTTGAGGATATGTAGTGACAAATATCTTTTGGTATGTAGATGTATTAATGTTTAATGTGGTCTAAAAATTTTGCACATTTCTATCATCAGTATACCTATTAATATGCGATCAAATATTTAATAATATATTATACGCTAATTATCATATGATATCACACCAATACGTGTGTAGGTACATACAATGTTACAAATAAGTTTTCATTAAATTATATTAACATTTTTTTAACACATTATTATCTAACAAAGTCGAGCATTACATAAATTAATCATAACATAAAAAAATTACAAAAATCTTTGATATAAGCATACAAAACATAATTCAGGTCAATCGAAGTTCGTAGTAATTTTCCATCAACAAATTTATACACAGTTACAAATCCTTAGAAATAAATAAAAAATTCAGTACAATTAAATCAAAACAACATTTTACTTTCTCCATTTATATTCTTCTTCTATTCTTTCCTTCATTATTCTTCTTTTGCAGAAAAGTCGGCACTAACACACCTGAAAGTTTGCTCACCTTGATTAAAACACAGGTTCGAGCAACAATTCAGGCCCATCAGTGTACCGTACTCTCTTCTTATCTTCTCTTTTCTTCTTATACTGGTAATCTTCTGTTCTTAATTCTTCTTTATGTCTTCTTGAAGATACTTCGACAAGCTTAATCTTAATTCTACATCGTACAATTATTGTGTGAAGGTTTATGTGTGTGTCTGAAACATCTCTTTATGTAAAATCAAATAGATATTTAGCTAACAAGAGCGCAATAGTATTTATTTTAATCCGTTTAATACGGATGGAAGCGGTAGGTACTGTAGTAGAGTTAGTTTTCCATATTAAAGACAGTTATGAATCAATTAAGGGATGGTAAATGAGAAAGTTGTGGTTCAAAAAATGGTATCTTAGTAGTCTATTTTAAATAAAGTTTAGTACTTTTGAACCTTTAGTATTTTTTTTCTAAGCCATTTTAAGCTTTATTAGTCATTGCTTGCAAAGGCGCCCAGTTCCGCCTCTCGTTAAGTTTTCCACGCATTATTTCTTAATTATTAAAAAACCACCCACATTCACGGATCTACATTAATAAAAATGTCTAATTACTAACGTCAGCTTCTAATCAACGTGTTACAAATTACTGATTTAATAAGATACTGTAATAGATCTAGTTTTTTAGACTCACACTTAGATATGAGTCATTTGAAGGCAGACCGGTCTGGAGTAACAACCTCGGGTGTTGTGTGTCTTTTGTAATTGATAGCCTAAATTATTAGATATAATTATAGATATATTTAAGTATTTTAAAATAGATATATTTCATTTAAAATGTAGGTTGGTATATGCAAGCCCATTGTTCCAAAAAAAAACATTTTTTGTTAGTTTTTTTTTTATTGTTCTGTTTTTTATTTGGAATAATATTATTTAATTATAAGCGGTATTTTAAGTTTTTATTCAAGCTTAAGTTTTATTAGAGTGAAAGCAGAATATCTTAAATAAGTTTATTTATTTATTTAAGTCCCTTATACCATTCCGATATTTTTCAGCAGAACATCAATAAAATATTTGTCACTCAAATCTAAAAATACAATCTAACAATAGCCAAAAATAAAAAAGAAACGAATCAAACAAAGGGGACATTATCAATAACAAGAAATCTCTTACACATCATTACACTGACAGTAAAAACGGCGCGAAAATGACATTTGACACCTGTCAATTACGCGCGTTCAAATACTTGACGCACACAAGTTTATTGCAAACAAATATTCTTGATATGTAGATTGGTATCGTTACAATCATTATTTGTTACTTTCGAAATAATAGGAATGGAATACTTGACACTAGTTGCTTGGGGCGCCTCTAGTGGTATATTTAAGTACTATTTGTATTAATACGTTTTGTTTATCCTGTTTGCAAGCGCGTTTTGTTTTGAGAGGTCACCCTTTTTATTTGATATTAATTTTGTTTCAATAATAATATTTGGTTGTGTTTCGAATAGTTCCAATGATATTTGAATTGTGATTATTGTCCTATAATTGGAGTAAATAATGTTACTGTATATGCAACACACGACGAACTATCAGAACTATTAATTTCATAATTTAGGTCTTGGCACCAAGAAATCAAGTTTTAAAACTAAAATTTGACCTATACACAATTATATTACACTAATACTTAGTTATGATGACTTTGCAAAGATCTCATTTCACACACAAGCATCATTCCATATCAAGAAAAAACAACCATAAACAAAATACCCCCCAAAAAAGCAAACATTTCATCATTTATAACGAAATTCCATACAAAAAATAATAAGTTTATTCTGTAGATTAAAAGATCCAGATTAACATATGTCAACATAATGTCTACTGTTTACTTGCGTAACCAATAAATCATACTGAGTAAAGATAAATCTCTTCGAGATCATTTTGGTTGGAAACTAGGCCAAATGTCTTGGGAACCGAACTACTAATGCTTTTTTCTCAGAAGAATCCAAGATGGCGGATTAGTGTTTACTGTTTTTTTTTTGTTGATTGTATATTTTATGTTTTAATTTGGTTTGTTGTTAAATATTGAATATTAATTTAGCTCAAGAACTAAGGTTTAGAATACAAAAACGAATTTATTTGTATATCGAATATTTTTTTGCTTTTTAATCCATTAGACACTTCGTTAGACCGGTAGGTAATCATATTAAGATTCAAAGGCAACCAAATTACTGTATTAATATAACAAACATTAATTTATAATACTTATTTTTTGATTTTAGTAAGACTATGCCAGACTATTTCAAAGGGAGAGAAGAGACGATTTTATTCCTTCGTAAAGTAGGTTTCATTATAATTTTACAATTTTAAGTCTACAATATAGAAAATAACAGCAAAGAGGTTCCAGATCCCTTAAACCTTTTTATAGTAATTCATATGAGTTTTACAAGCATGGGAAATAGTTAGGGTGCGGTGAAGAAATCGATATCCCATCCCCACGGGGTCGCTATGCCCCAAAAACTGTAATTGGATATGTTACATATAATTATATTTATGTAATCTAATGGATAGTACACCGATCAGTTTATTTTTAAAAGCTTGTATACTTTATTCAATTTTGCTGTTTTTTATTTAACAACAGAAAAAAGTCCTTTCTTTTTAGCCTACTAATATTATAAACGCGAAAGTTTGTAAGTATGGACGGATAGTTGTTTTTAACTCTTTCAGGTTCAAACGACTTTATAAATTTTGACAAAATTTGGTATGGCGTTGGAGAACACATAGGCTACTTTTTGACCGACTGCGTAATGTTTTGTAGCTATATCCAACGTTTACAGCAAAATCGCGGGCAAAATGTACTTGCAAATATTCCTGCTCATACATTACAATAATATCCCGTTTCCGCGAATACACAACGCAGACGCCAACAGTTTCAAATACCGATTACCATTGAATCTAAACTCCGAATATTAAACGTTTACTCAAATTTAATTATAGACCAAAAATCTAATACAATACAGAATTTATTAGAGAAAATAACTTGCCCCTGTACCAAGAGATTGTATATTAAAACTATTGACGATTGTCGAAGCAAGATGGCGCTCTACATTGTAGAGCGGCGTCTCGTTTACACAATACGAACAGTTTTGTATTAGGGTTTCCTGGTAGAGGCAATGAACCAAAACTAATGTTATACAAATAGGATCTATCCAGTTAGTTTGAGCCAACAATAATAGCGTTATATCTGCCAAACCTTTCTCATAAACATTATGTTTCGGACGTTTATTTAAAATCATATTTTATCCTCCTTTGTGAATTGTTTATGGGTAGAGCGTTTTGTCTATGGCATGTAAATTTTCTAGAAATTGTAAATGTTTGTTTTTGGTTTTGTGTTTTATTGTTGTTTGTGTTTGAGAGGATACGGATGTGGGATCTGTTTGATCTTTAGCTTTATTAGCTAAGGAGATAAAAATAATACGTTTTTAAATAATGTAAGAGTAGGTATTCTTTCTCTAAAATACGTGATGTAATGCTACTTCAACCTATAAAAAGAAAAAGTTCAGTAAAGTTAGCAACAAAAATGTATAAAAAAAATAGTATTTTTTTTAACATTAATATCGATAATGTATGTCAGTACATCTATTTCAATATACTAAATGAGTTTTTCCAAAGAAAAATACTGAAAATTTCATTAAGTAACCTGTTACTACGGTATTCTATTCTATGCTATTCTAAAATCTACACTCAACATAACACCAATTTAGGTACAAGGGCTGAAAAAACTCCGTACATAAAACAAAACTAAAGCCATTTACCAAAATAAACCGGCAGACCCGTAGTTACGGACACCGTACTACGTCCGTTACGTACACGTACATCGTTAATCACGTGAAAACGGCGTATTCCCGCCTAACCTGTTGCTACGAGGGCATTTCAACAAAAAACCCGCCAAGTACAAGTCGAACTCGCGCACGAAGGGTTCCGTACTATTATTAACTACAGGGTGGCTTCGAAGTCGTGTGCAATATTTTAAACTAAGACACTATTAATGATACTAATTGCGTTAGGGGTATTTTTACCTAAAAAAAATAATAATAACGTAGGTAGTTACCTAGTTATTAATAATGTAATGTATACCTTAATAATAAGTAACATACTACCGTAATAAATTACTTTTGAAAAAGAAAGAAAACAAAACTAATCATATAATGCCAATGATCTAAAGTATCAAAATATTTAAACGCGGCGGTCGCATCATCCACGGCCGCGCAGAACTTAGAGATACTATTTTTTGTTTGCGTAAAAGTACCCTGCATATAATTTGAAACGACTACCTGTTACCGTATTAAATATTGACCAAAAGAATACGAAAAAGACACGTTTATTGTTTTTAGACCCCTTTAATGTTATTTTTATTTTTAGTATTTGTTGTTATAGCGGCAAAGGAAATGCATAATTTGTGAAAGTTTCAGCTTTCTAGCTATCACGGTTGATGAGATACACCCTGAAGACAGACAGACAAATAGCGGAGGCTTAGTAATAGGGCTCCGTTTTTACACTTTAGGGACGGAACCCTAAAAATAAGGAAATATCGCCGATTTCAGAAACCTTGTAAAGTTCACTTAGTTTCGTGAAATTGGAATGGTTCATTTTATTTTTGTGTTTTTGATCATGTACGTTTTTTGACAAAGTTCGAATTTGCTCGGGCTTCTTTTGAAATAACTGTGGTGGAGAAAAACTGTTGGAAATTGCTAACTTGAATTAAAGGTCATAGGTATATTCGACCGTACACTATAAATTCGCTAAGTCATGAAATTGCTATCTGTTAGCCGAAACAACAAAATTCATTTTACAAAAACATCTTAATCCATCTACAAAACTATTCTTTTAAGATAACCAAAAACCCGTATTCGTCGATGTCGAAAGCTAAAACGTACAAGTAAAACCTGCTAAGTCGGTAATAATATACAATTTCACTTACATTTTCCTAAATAATTTTCTCAGGAAAAGTATTCCTTTAAAAAAAAAACGAACTACAATTATGTCCATTTTTTTAAAAGTACCACATTTTCCTCCCTCTTAAACCTATCATCAACCAAAATCCAAAGTTACCAAAAAAAGTATTAATGTAAGTCCATTTTCCAAACGTACCTACTTCATATTTTCACCTACTCGTATCATCAACCTAAAACTATACAATAATGCCTGCTAACCCACGGCCTCTCGTCATTTAGGTTAAAACCGCACCCTGCTCGCGTGACCACCCAGTGATGGCACTAACGTAATTGAATTACTCGATACCCCCCACTATCCACATGGTATACCATTTAGCTGATAGCCATCGTTTCATTGTCTTTTATTATTGCTCAAATTGCGAGTGGTTATTGATATTTTTGATGGATAGTTTGTTTAGTTGATTAATTTTTGTTATGACTTTTAAATACATCGACAAGTTGAAATAATAGTTAGGAATCATTATTATTATCTAATCAGTATTAACTTTGAGCATATTAACGTGTATATCTCGATAGTTTTTCGTTGTATAGTTGTTGTAGAACATGATGGAAAAAAACTCCGGTGAGCCATTTTTCTCAAGATGTTTCCCTCCACCATTTTCAGTACCTAAGTCAAAATTACTTTGTAACAGTAATGATGATATTTTTTTACTGTTCGCCATATAATTTAATCTATAATACTAGATATGTATTTCTTTTGTCCCGCAATCATTAATTACCAAAGTACAGTGCGTGAAATTTATGTGTGACGTCACTTTTTCGTATACATTTTGCAAATTCGTTATGTCACACTAATTTAGTTAAAAAATAATGCGATTTTTATTTTTAAAACGCACATAGCATTAAAAAAATCGGTACGCGTCGTGGGGATCGAACTTGAAATCTATGTCTTGGCAGTCCTACGGTCTTACCACGAGGCTATCGCAGTTATTCCTCTTAATAGGAAACAAACAGACTTCCAAGGAAGTTATAAGCAGCAAAAAACTTTATCGATCTTAGTTAATAAGTGTATCTAGGCCAAAGCAATTAATAGACTGAAGTGGGTCAATTTTTATTGCTGCCAGTGTAACACTAAATACTCTTTATTTATGAGACAGTTATTTTATTATTCCTAAGTTCTAAGTTTCGATTAGAATCATTTGTGTTTTTCCATAGAATAGGAATTAGAAAATAAAATAATTTAAGTTTGGCAAGTTTTGGTAGAGATTTTGTTATTGCTGCAAGTGTTTAATATTTTTCAAATACTTATTATTAATACTTTTTAGGTTCTTTTGTTGTATATCCTCTTCTATCTCAGACTTTTTTTGTGAATTCCAAATCTTGATAGACTTTTTCCTATAAATACAGAATAGTCGTTATAGGACGATATTAGCATCAATTCTAGATTTTTCCGGCATTTTCCAGTAGGTTCTTGAAAAAATAGTTTTTCAAACCTACTCATAAATACCAAAACTAATTTATCTCTATAAGCTTGTTTAACGGCCATTACGTGTTACGGTTAATGTTAAAAATTAGGTTAATAGACAATTTACGAGGCCTATGCCGGTCGCACTATGTGACTCACGGATCCGCCCGTAATTTGTTATAATTTTTTATATGTATCTCTCGATAATATGGTGTGGACTGGTTTTTTAATTCCTTGGAACATGTTTTGTGGAAATTAAAAGGATTCATTTCTTTCCTCAAACACAATACATATTTTGCTGCTTTTCATTTTTTTTTCGTTTTATCTGATGTTAAATATGAAATAACGTATATGAAAGTCAGTAACAAGATACAGAAAATAAATATATCAGAGAGCGAACACAAATGGAGGCCATAACTATCAAAAAAGCAGAAAAAAACGTGTTGCGCCGACCCCAAGTAAAATGGGATCTGGACAGGAAGATGCTGATGATGATGACACATGCCCATTTTTCAGCCAAAGAGGTGTGGTATTTACCACAAATTTTCTTCAGTAGCCCTCATACCAAAGTCTAACACGTGTCAATCGACCAAACATAAAACCCAAAAAAATATTTTTAACAAGCCCATCAAAATCAATATCCTGGAAGCTTGCCAATAACAGACCTCTTAGGTTATAAAATCAGTTATTCTTTGAAACTTAAAAAAAAATAGGTTAACATAAACGATTATTGGCGGTATGCCAATATTCCGTCCCAGTTACTGTGAAATTGTTCAAAGTCTAACTTATAGTAAGGAAATTATTTTAAGTAGAGAAATTTTGCATTGCAGTGGTATGACTTCAGCAGTCCGATTTGGCGCATTACTTGGCTTTGCAGATCTTTTAAACTAATATGGCTTGGAGTTAAGTCGATTTCTTCGCAATTTTAGGACTATTCGAGGTTTTCTGGTTCGATCAGGTTTTTCTGTTGGGTGTGTGTTGTGTTTTTTTGAAATTGAATTTGAGCAATTCATATTAAATTGGGAGAATGGTTTGGCAATGTGGTTAAATGAAAATGGTAACTTTTCTTTTAAGAGAGTCTGATCCTTTATCATGCACAGTGTTTTTATTCAGTGTGCCATTTTCGTCTAGATTTGATCCTAGTCTATTACAGTTCATTGATGATGTGTCACTTTTTTATATAAAACAGCTTCTACACTAAGAAATTTAATCGTTGTATCGCGGGGGTTTCACAGACATTCAATCACATGCATAAAGATACCCAGACTCAAAACAAGCATTTGTATAACGCACAAATTTTTGTCCTACGCGGGGATCTAACCCGCGACACGTTGCACACTGTGGTAATTTGCGTGGTGACCAATATATCGTGACTTAATAAATTAATAACTCTGCCGATTATGATAAATAAGCTTATAAGCCGGAAATAAGAGTAAATATACCAAAATTAATACGCAAAAAAACAAATACTTATCGGGAAAAAAGGAAATTCTTTAGAAACAAAACACCAGTGATTCGTAACAACAAGCCAAGTAAATATTTTGTAAAGGATCTTATAACACAACCTACGAAATGTACTCCGGAATATTCTTAATAGAAACCGACGGCCTTGAGTTCTCTGCCAATAGTTGTAACTTGATAACTGTAACACAGTATTAATACATACAGTAGTTCCAGTTTTATTGTAAACAGGAGTCAAGGGGTTTAAGCTGAAAACCAGCGCCTAGCTACAAGGAGAGCTAAGCATAATGCTGACGCTTAAACTTTTTGCTTCCCGAATCATAAATTTTATGTATGTACTAGCTGTAATACTGAAAACAATCAAGAACACACACCGTACGTTTGTTACTGTGACACGCTCGTGACTGTATGGCACAGTCATGCCAAAATCTGATATTATTATTATTAATAGCCTAAGATGTCCCACTTCTGGGCGAAGGCCTCCTCTCTCTCTCTATTCTTCTTAGCGTAGGTATAACTCGCGTTGCGCCGGTTTGTGTGTAGACTTCATACTGTATTTATAATCATACTGTGTACTGCCACGTTTTATACGAAGGATGTTTTTGGTAAAACAAACCTCGAGGTCGAAGATCGTTTATTGTTTTTAACGCCAATGCAGGGAAATAAAGGTTTTACTGCGGCATTCTTTGATGTAATTGAATAGTAATAGATCGAAGTTTAAGCTTATAATAATGTTTAATAGATTGTAAACGGAAACCAACGTGTTTTTAAGGATTGTGTTGCTCCGTTTCTTCCTACAACAAATATAATTTAGAAGCGTAAAAGTGTGTGCCACTTTTCATGGTTATTTAGAAAAAAATGTGAATAATATTCGAAAAAAAAATATACATACAAGTAAAATATTTTTATCAACGTACTCGTATGTCTAAATACAGGCACTAATTTAAGTCTCAATTTACCAAAGAAATATATTGTACAAAACCATGTAAGGAAACTTTTTCCCTTTTACGGAGCACAAAGAGAATGATCACCGCCATACTGTTTTGATCGCGGAGCTGCGCGCGCGCATGATCTTTTGACGGATACGTACCATATGTTCCGGTTCGGTCGCCTTTGTAGTTTGTGCTGTGTGTTATTTTTAATTATAAACAAATGCTTTACTTTGTGTTTCAATAGTAATGTTTCAGATTTTTGTGTTGAAATTAATTATTTGAAAGAAAATCAATACTGAATAGAACCTTTTTTTTCTAATATCATGTAAAAACTAATTTAAATTTCAGTATTCAGCTATAAGCAGGTCATGATTAACGGGTTTGATGGTCTAGTGGTTAGTGGGCCTGACTGCTTTACTGGAGGCCGTGGGTTCGATTTCCACCCCGGACAATTTTTTGTATGATGAGCATGATCATTTTTCTTTGAAATATGTATAAAGCTTGGTTATGAGTACTAGATAACTGATAGACCATCAGTTATCTAGTACTCATAACCAAGCTACTTTCGTATATTTAATTTGAGACTACTTAGATGGCGTTGTGTGAATGTTGAGGAATATGAACCAAAAAGTGTTTAATAACTGAGTTTAAACCCGCCAGTACTCGAGTAAGGTGTACGATCGATCTCACATTAAATATATTTCGGGAACGAGAGATTAATATTTTTTGGCATAAATTCAAAGTTTCCATCCGACGAATGAAGATACCCAGACGGCTCGTATCATTATATTTTTTATGTTTTACGCTTTACCGACCAAGGGTATTTTATTTTAATAGTTGGGTGTGGCTATGAGTAGAGGTTAAAGTAAAGAGCTTCGATAATGACGAGTACTCTAAATTTCTACAGACTAGTAGATAGCAATTGTTTTGCAATTCAGACATAAAACTGAAGATCTGATAGCAAAAAATAGGTAAAATACTTATTTAGGCATCTATATAACTACGAATCATAAAACCACTTATATACCTAATAAGCCTTTGTATTAGTAGAAGAATTTCTCAAGGCGATTTAATTGGTTCTAAGATTTCCTCTCTTTATAATATCAGTTAATAGTTAGACCACTAAATAATGCATACTTTATAACCATCCACCACTTACGTCAATAATTATAATTTAATTACCTACTTCTCTTTATAAATAGCACAAACGTCACATTTAGCGCCGTAACTATTCTAATATTAAAATAAACTACAGTAATGCTAAATTAGCATACTATTTCTATTACATTCAACTGAGGTTGTTTTTTAGTAATAAATAAACCAGCCTATATACGTCCCACTGCTGGACACAGGCCTCTTCCCATATAGGGAAGGTTTGAGCATTAATCACCATGCTAGCTCACTGCGGGTTGGCGATTTCAGATTCCAATATTTGGAATCCAGGTTTCCTCACGTTGTTTTCCTTCACCATTTGTCAGCTGTAGTGTCTTAGAATTATTAAGAAAGTACATATAACTGAAAAAGTCACATTGGTACTTGCCTGCGCTAGGATCGAACTTGCACCTCGTGCATACAAATCCATACATAGAACCGCAAGGCCACCACGACCATTTTTTTAGTAATAGTATACAATAATAATTTTAGAATCACTCTGAGTCAAACCAAACCCTGAAACCGATCTAGCCTTTTCAGTTACAAAAAAAATCAAAAGGTTTTTATTTCTAGTAAGCCTTTTCTGGCACTTTCAAAACGTTACTGACTAGTTGTGCTGTTCCAAAATGTCATTCTTATGTAGAAGAACCGGCAAGAAACTGTTTTGAAAACAGAAAAATATAGTTTACACATACAATAAGTATGCAACAACAACTTAAATTAGCAAAATATCGAATACACAACCTCTGTTGCGCCGTTGGATAAATAACAAAAGAACAACAGAAATTTAAGACAATTACAGTAAAAATTCTCTCTAAATTACTTACATTACAATCCAATACTTTAATTACGATTGTACCTTAATAAGGGTCCTCGAAATTCCAATTCTTTAAGCTTTTAGCACGAAGTACCTGCAAAAAAAGGAAAATATTTTATTAGAAACAATATTCATTTTACTTATGAAAATGTATTACATGTTGTCAAAATTTTAATCATATCAAATATTAGGACAATATTAAAGAACATATCTCTCAATATCTGCTTGTTTTATGTCTTACAGCTAAACTACCAACCCACCCTAGTTTCGAACGGGTGTCATACTGATGTAATATACATGTAAGCCTTTCTCTTGAAACTTACTAGCTATCGAAAAAACCTGAAAATGTGAGGATATAAAGACACTCTCTTAAACCTGTCTCGAATGCAGGTGAACCAGTGGCATTAAGCTAGTATGCATACATAGTGCTATAAATTCTCCATGGCAAATATAAATACATTATGAATCATATCAAGGACATCCATACACTTAGAAACATTGAATGCCTGCTTATGACGCATTGTCGTTAAGATGAGTACTTCTTATATAACGTCATTATTAGATAACTATAAAATATTTATCATGTGATTCAGGGGCATGTGTGAAATTTTAATCTCTTGTTAAATATTTTTTTCTCTATATTAGTTTTTGCTACAAATGTTTTGTGATGCTTAGCCTAAAATTTGGGATGGAGTTGTAATAATTATGATTTCACTTGTCTATAAGACAATTAAATGTCCCACTGCTCAGCAAAATCATGTGTTTAAAACCAAATCTATCTCTTTTATTGTAACAATATTATTGACTTAAATTACCTAAACTTTGTACTAAACAGAAAGTCAAAAAAACTACCTTTCTCGTTTTATTTTTGGACTAACTGGCAACACTAAATCTCCAAGACATTGCCAGTTAAAAAAACATTTTTTATTGACACGCCATATTGGCAAGCAGCGTTTGGCCGAAATCCTTTGATATTGGCTCTGATCAAACACAGACGTTTTAAAATAGACATGTTTATAGATACTAGAATAACGCAATGTTTCCAGTTTTAAAGTTTTAACAGTTGCTGTACGTAAAACGTGAATTTAGTGAAACTGAGAGCTGACTCCAATAAGGTTTTGGGAAAAAGCTAGGCTGAATATTAGAGTTTTTAAACTTTTGCGACTTAGGTTTTAAACTACAAACGAGTCTTATTCGCAATGTAATTCGATACTTCTTTTCTCTCGATGTTTCGGCCGAATCGCACCAACCGTGGTCATGGGTGGACTACCCGTTACCATATAAGGATATTAGAGCTCAAATTCTATATTAAGAAAACTTACAAGGTTGGAAACATTATTATTTTGCTCTGAGTTTGGCTTGCTATTCACTCGTTCATATAAATAAGATATGACAGTAAAAAACATGGAGAATTGAATTTTTAGTCACTCAACCTATGATCAATTATGGGATCAATAATTATATTCAAAATTTCAAATAAAATCACTATCAAAAATAATAAGAAATCAAATAAAATACTGATTATAATAATAGTATGTCGACATACTACTACCTACTAGTACGTAAATGAACAGTCTATAGTACAAGATATCAGTACCTTAATCCCAATTACTACGAAGTGTTGTAAGGACACCATTCTTAACACGAGATTATCTAGCTCAGGATTAATGGGATTAGGGTATCAGTAGGGCTAAAGAAACGACTCATAACGTTAAATTGTAGGTATTTCACCTAGTATGCAATTATAATATGCCATAAAACAAAGATTTCATTGAAGTAACAAATGTGCAAAGTGCAATAGAGCCAGTTAAAAGAAAAACAAATAAATGATGCGATTTTACAAAACCAATTTATAAAAATAATGTTGGAACAGATAATATCGTAAACGAACACTAAAAGAAACACCAAATAAATAAATCCACTGAATCCCAAATCAGCAGAAATAAACCTAAAATTACTCCCTTCTCCACAATAAAGTAATAAAAAATAACAACAAAATATATTTTAATTAAGGGCCTCTTAAACCGCAAATCTTTAAATTATAATTCCCGAAGGCCCGCGTGACCTCGTTTCGAAAAAAACGCCTTTCTTACAAAACATTCGAGAGTAAGAAAACAATAAAATGGCTTTTGAAGAATAGCAATCTTCAGATGTACCTATTACGTAAGATAGATTCAAGCTTACTGCCTGTATTGGAAACCGGGACGAGTCTAGAACTCTAGATACAATATTTTTAGGTTTATATTCGAAGTCGTTTGTTATGCTGCCCGGGATATAAATAAAATGGATATTTTTGCCAGTGTCTGCAATTTCAAGCCTAAGGCTTCTATAGATAGGACTTTCACTGATTACTCCGCTTGCGTGCTGCAGTCAGCATTTTAAAATCTTTAAAACTAGGCTTCGTTCTACTTATAGTTCAATTTGCAGCTATGGAATATAAAATACAAGTTAACTCTCGAATGGAGTCATAAAATCGTTGAGGCTATCATGAAAACTTTACTTAGCACTACTCACAGGAGATGGCTAAATGTAAGCTTTTACTACAAACATTAATCTCGTCTTGGCGGCATTTGGCAATAAAACAAGTGACAATAAAATAAAATCTAGACCAAATCTGGAAGACGATGCAACTAGATCTACTGAGTATGGTGCAATAAACTTGGTGCTGGAAAACTCGAGATACGAAACAGGAATAAGTATTCGTTTACGTAACGTCACTGGGAATTGAAGATTTTCCAAGTTATATTGGGAATCGTATGCCGTCCAAAATGTAGGAGAAGATAATCTTAAAAAAAATTAAAGATATGGTTTCTCTTTAAATATTTGATGTTTGTAAGGAAGTAAAAATTGAACTGAGATTATATGGCCTTTAACAAATATGGAAATAAGCAAAATACCCATTGCCTTGATGCCAAATGTTTGGAAGCAGTTAAGAAAGATAATGAGCCGATTTGATAAGGTTTTGATTGCCTACAATTATATTCTTAACTTTAAAATGCCAATTAGATCTTATTATGAGACGCTCAATTGATAGATTTTAATCTACACACCCTCTTACAATTATTATACCAGAACTCTAGTCAAGCCACGAATTCAGAATATCATTGAACCAAAATTGCAAATACATTGAACCAGAATTTCGCTCATCGTTTCTCAATTTCGGATTTACCATACAAGAGTATGGTAAATCCTGTGGGACGTCGGTAATAGACCAGTAAAAGTCTATAGGATTCCATTTGGATTCCGTTCTAAGTCGCGAGAGATCCCCAAGGGCGGTGACGTCATTCATCCACGAAAATAGGCACACAGCGATTTTGATAGTCTCGTTTGGAGTTTCGCTCGACTCTTTGGTATATTTCATCTCTTGGTAGATGGTGAGTGCATTTTTATGTTGGTTTGTGGATGAGGTATATTCTAAATTTAGAGTTATAATATATGTAAAAGTTCTGTTATGAAAAGGTTTTGTAGTATGCTCAGCTTATCATGTACCTATTTAATAACAATTTACGTTAACACAAGAGTTCACAAACTTGCGATTTGATCAACAATAATGTTTGTAAAAGTGTAAATTTTCTAGAAGTCTGGTATTGGCTATATGAGTAACCTAAAATTTTACATCTAATTCCTCATTTACGAAAAATATTAAATCCTTTTTAGGTTTCACATCATTACAAATTTAATATCCCAAAATTGTAATCACAAAATCGCTATTATCGTCGCTATAAGCCATCAATCGTTTTAAGGTCACGATTGACATTATCAAGCCATCAGAGAGCATTGTACCTATTAAATAATGTAAGGCTCAGAAAAAACATTAAGTACCTCAATATTAGTAACATTTTCCTTGTACAGTCAACTTAAAAAGTTAATGATGATACATTAAGACTCATTTTAGTTATTATTATATTTTTACAAGTACTAAGTATCAGTGAATATTTTTATTTAGGATTTTGTATTGTTTTTATAAGACCTTCTAGATTTTATACTTTTGTCCGTTTTTTAAGTGTTTTGTGACATATATTTGTTCAATCAAAATATTGCCTACTTTTGATGCCAACTGTACATAATTTAATATTTCTCATGGAGATACATTATCTTTTTTCTAATATAGTTTACGTAGAAAATAAATTATCCAGTTGTCAAGTGAAAAATGGCTTATTCCTTTAAGGACAAAGAAATCATTTTTTTTGTAAGACGTTACAAATTTTGTTTTCGTCTAATTTCGATCATCTTTCACATCGAATTATCAGCAATTCTCCTAATTTCTCTTTAAGAGCTTCTAGTTGGTATTTTCGTCATTCTACCATCATTGAGCCATTATACCGAATTAATACATCGATAGGACCCTTCCCGTCAATATAATTAACAGCTGACAGTCTTACGAGGGTCATATATCATGAAATATTTCAAAACTACAGGAAGGTCCTATACCCTTACCACGAGCAAATAACCAGAGAAAATTTCCATTGTGCAAGCGAGATGAAACTATACAGAATGTAAAGCTCCATCTCGCTTTTTCACCAGCTGTTTTGATTTCAGAGGTCATAGTACGAGGGCTGGATCCTTTCCGAGCAATTAAGTAGCTGAAATCAATTTGAAAGGTCCCTGATTCCGAGTCGCTCGGCCGTGTTTAACAGGCACTTAGAGGAACCACTTTTTATGTGAGGGATATCGTTTCGAAGAAAACTGGTTACATCATGTCAGGTGGATTAAGAAAATTGTTGTAGAGGAACATTGTCTTTGGGAAATTCTGTAGTAAAACGAAAAAATCAAGCTGGGCTGATATTACTTTTCTTATACTTGCATCCTACTCTAATGCAGTACAAATTCAGTTAAAGAAATTCATTAGGTATGTCATTGGGCTGAAATTCTGATCCTTTTTGCATGTTCTCTCTGGTGATTAAATATTATCAAAATAAAAAAAAAAAAATGTTGGACTGAAATCATGACGCTTCTTTATTTTAGTTCGCTTTTTCTTACTTCGCTTATCATTGAATTCTACTACAGTAAATTATCAATTCTAACCACTCATTTACATACCCATGTCTATTAAGTAAAGCAAAAAAAATGCTAAAAAAAGAATACGAACCTTTACTGTTTCTTCTATTTTCACAATATTTCATCATGGATTCCATTAGTCGTCATGTAGAGCTGTTCTGTTACAATGACGTCACCAATTACATTATACTAATTGTTAATGATGCAATGTATAACTGTGTTTTGAGTCATGACTTTATTATTATTTTTGTGTTTATCATCACGACTAGATTTTATTTCGAGACAGGTCTGATCGTGTATGTTGATTGACATTTCTTCCAAAGAGATCGGGTTCCTCTTTCTTTTGACATTATTTTCTACTTGGCAATCTGTACATTTTGCTAATTGCGTTGTTGTTGCATAATTATTATTGTAAAATATGAATTGTATTTTCTATTTTTAAAAGAGTAACTTATGGAGTTTCTTGTCGGTTCTTCTCCATAAGAATGACATTTTGGAACCGCGCAACTAGAGTGAGTAACGTTTTGAAAGTGCCTACTCGAAATAAAAACCTTTTGTTTTTTTTGATTGAGATCAGATGTTTTTCTATTTAAATTTGCCATCAAAACCCATCGAAATAATGGGTTTATAATATCTAAGACGGGTATCACCAGTGCATCTAATCGGATCTACCTTGCAAAGTATAGATGTATAGGTTCTAGCATCCTACTACCTTCATTAATTTAAGTGGCATGTATTGAAGGCTACGAGACTAAAATTTATTTGACATTCCTGGAACCTATACTTGGGATTTTTGTATCACATTGACTTTCCCCTATTCTTTTTTGTATGCCCGTGGAAATCCTCATGAACAATCTTCCGTAAGGGGGTTGATAGGGGGTGTGTCAGCCTTTTTACCGGCTAGAACTCCTAGAACATCCTCACTGGCCTATGACCGGGGGTAAGTGGTTTACCTTCGCATTCATCGCACAACTTGGCCTAACCTATGTAGCTCTTAGTAACGTACCAGATATTTGAGGATTTTGCGCGACTATACGATAGCAATGAGCCTATGCCAATGATTTAATCCGGTTAAATCCAGTTCTTAACAAAAATAATTAATTCGGCTAATAGAGAACTGTTGAATATGCTCTTATCATTAGTACAGGAACATTACGCAATGGCGTTGATAGTGGCTGGACTATGATTATTAGGTACTGTTACTAAAACTGATGAACATATTAAAAATCGTTTTCTTTATTAATTTTTGTGTGGATCATCATCATCTTCCTGTCCTTATCCCTGTGGATATGGGAATAATTTTAATGTCGATGCTTTTACTTGCATCGACGTTTGTACTTAATCGTTTTTTGTTACTTATAACGATAGAGGAAATTACTGTTTAATTCCTTTTTTATTTTTTTATAGATTTTGTTTTTTTGGTATCGCAGTCAAAATATCAGTTTTGCTGAGACAAAATTATAAGAGAAATACACGCACTGAAAATGTCAACCCTATTACAACCGAAAAGACGGGTACCAAGGGTCAGTAATCGGTTCTTTTTTTACGGAACCCTGAAAAACAAAACTGCAGCTAAAAGCTGTGATTACAACTTCCTTATATTTGGTCCCTGTTTTTCTCTTTGCAAAGTAATTTACTTCAAAAACTTCCTTATCGAAAGTTGGACAAACTTGGAAGCCGCAGAAAACATTCTGCGAATGTCCGAGCAATTTATGATTGAGAATATTTTATTTATTTTTCTTCTCTTATTTAAGCTTGAGTTTCGTAGAACATGATTTGATCCCATTTCCCTCTATGTTATATCCGGCAGTAGTATTATCTAACCTCCAGAAAGCAACACATCAGCAAACAAAAGAATATCGGTATCAAATGTCATTTTTGGTAAGACAAAGTCGTATTATGACAATTTTATCGCAAAATTGCTGGTGGCTATTACGAATTAGATAATACCTCTGTAAGCATGTTTAAACATGCTGTATTCCTGATTCCTTGTACTTCAAATATAAGGATTGACTTTAATATTATATTCGGGACTTGTAATATTCCTAGGATTAAGGAACACGTGTAGAAATGAATGAATTAGTTGCTTTTGTTAATAAAAATAACAGGAAGGAAAACATTATGAGGAAACTGATACCTTTATTTTTGCAGTGTGGTAAAGGACTGGTATTTAACAATGAAATTTTCTCTTTATTTAACAATTTACTTCTATGTAGTTAACTAAACTGGAACCACTTTATACCTGCCTGACTCTTACTGTATCTTTTCGCTATTTTGTACTGAACTAGCGAACCGACTCAATTTCACTCGAGTGCAATACTGATATACCCATATATCCCAACGTTCGAAAAAAATTGTCTATTAAAAGAAATCGTATCTAAATCCTTTGCGTAGTTTTAAACGGTTCAAACAATTGTAGAGATTTTTTTAAGAAACAAAAAGTAAGGTTTTTCGTAGCTATACCTGATATTCGTGTGGGCAAAGTCGCTGACAACAACTAGTATAATATTTTATTCCAAGGACTTAGTTCTTTCCTATAAATTCTTGCTTCTTTCTATTAATTTCCATTGAACTAAAGTCGAGATTGGATTCTAAATTCGTTTCCCGGAAAAGGGTGACTGGTTTAGCCTGAGTTAATAGCTTGAGGGACTCTTACGGGGGTTTCTGTTATATTTTCTTAAATTTCCTTGGCAGTCCAAAAATGGGAATTAGGATTAATTGCAATTGACATTACAATTCTGATATCGAATCCACTTGTGGGCGTAAAACAGGAGAAGGTACTAGGAAGAAAGAAAATACTAGGGAAGGTCCAGTATTGGTTTAAGGAGGTCATATTGGCAGATTTTTCATGTAAAATACTGTTTTTCACTGAATCTAGTAATACTAGAAAGTCACTCCCAAAATTGATCGTGGTCAGACATTAAAAACCTCCCATAATTTTGACTGAAAAACTATTCAGGTCTAAGTAGACTGGAGAAGGATAAAAATATATTAGAATTCTAATCCAGGAAATAGTAATAACCTACGCATATTATTAGCAACATTCCGACGCTAAAGTAACAATCAAATACCACATAGTTAACGGGGTAATCGCTAGTCACGATGAAAATGATTCATGAGACGAGAAAAAAATAAAACATCATCTCGATTCGGCAAATATAGAAGATATTGCTACTAGTAAGCGTGAACAAATTATTGCTAATCGCCGTTTCAATGTTCTATTGCAAAATAATGGCTAGCAATTCTTGAAGGTAGAGCATATATTATCTTCTCTTGATTAAAATAATACGAAACTCAGACGAAGCAATTTTCATAGCAATGAGTGTATAAATTGGAATACTGCATGATAAACAGCTCTTAAGCGTTCTCAAGTTGTTTTTAAGTTCCAAACTGTTTTGAATAAGCCAATTCTTCTCGAAGTGAAACTTCAGAATCGTTTACTTACTCGAAGAATAATCGTAGAGACTTTGGTTTAGTTACGGCAATAATATTGGAAGAAAGTGAGACTATTGGTAAAGTAAGTTACCTTATGAGAGTTTAGTTAAATTTGGATCTAAACCGAAAATTGGAGTAACCGTACCCATCTAATCACTCTAATTGTTTCAGAAGATTTCACTATTTAATCAAATGTATACAAAGAATAAAAAAAAAAACAAATAGAACTCGTTAATTCGTATTCTAGCCTGCCGTCCAATTATCGGGTGTGGGCGAGACCGACTCAGAACTGAGTCACTCATTTAACATAACACGATCGAAACAAATTAACACATATTAACTTTAACGAAGTGTCGGGAGACGACCGCGCGCGTTGCCGTCACGTGGAAGACTGAATGTGTTCACTCCACGTCCCTCTTTTTAAACCAGCGGCAAGGGGTTGCGCGCGCACAGACAATAAAAACTAAATGCTAGCTCGCCCCATAAAGTGTCCTCATTAGAGAAAGGGCGCGCCGGCTATGTACACACGGCTTTATAGCAGGTGAACACCGCACCTCGTTTGACGATCATCTGTTTATTTTAAGGTCATTTCTTGTCTTTATCGTTTTTGTAACTTATTTGGGCAGGCTAAGGGCAGTTCGGGCAGGGTAATAATGCGACGGATTGACCGATTATAGTGCGCAATACATTTATATAGGTGGCGCGCCCTGTTGAACAAATGTCGAAGAAAATAGGTTGATGTCGGGCCATTGTTTATCGTCGTCCGAGGGTGCGGCCCGGCTATCGCGATACGCCCTGATTTATCAAAGGTAGGTAGGAATGGGTAGAAAAAAATTAGACCTCACAAATTGGAGTCGACCATTTTATTTTTACACTGGATTTTATCGCGGACACGTCAATTTGTACCCCTTTTTAAATATTGGATGCGGTGGACAGCTTTCACCTTTTGCGTAAATAGATAGGGACTGTTTTTATTTCGATGGCTTTATTTAGCAGTTTTATACGACTTTATTATATGCAATTGGTTTTTATATCTGCCTACGTACGTCCCCTTTGTTGGGAATGGAAATTTCGTGCATGTTTTCCGGCGCTTTCTGCACTTTGCTGGAAACTTGACGTTGGGACGGCCGAAGTTGACTGTTGAATTTGCTAAACTTAAGCTGGGTACAAGTTTAGTTCCCTACTTTGGGTATAGAGTCAAAATTGCAAAATTCTGTTCCACAATGTTCTGGGCAAGGTGTTGCCGGTGGATTAATACAAGTTTCGTATTAGTTAGGCAACTGAAATATGTGGAACATGCTTACGTACAATGTCTTATTACGCCTTTATTAAACAAAAAACATACTTTATGTGTTTTCGTTTCATATTAATAAATGTAGTTATTAACATAATTTTCCCAACTAAGATTTTTTTTCATAATGTTAAAGAAAAATATCTTTCAACTGTCGATTATACGGTGATATCAATGTTAGATACCCAAATTTGTTTTGTGCCTATTTAAAGATTCCCTACGTGTTTTAAAATCCTCCAAAATATCGTACTAAAAATACTTGCATCAGAACAGCTTAAAAATGAGTTAATACGCGCAGTAATTGAAACAGGGGTTGTGTTGAAAATAAAACTTTGCCATTTCCATTGGGTTTTCCTGGTCCTTTTTCTGTATATCCTCAAAAAAGGTTTATTTCGAAAACCCGAGAATTACATTTCGTCCTTTCTGATACAAATTAATGGAAAATCAGAAGTTATGTTTTGTTTTTAAAAGGTGAATATGTCTATATCTGAAACATTTTAATTAAGATAATCATTTTGGTTGCTTATAGATGAGTTAGGTTCTGAAACTACTCTCTGTCTGTGACTCTAACTTAGGTAGTAGAAGGGGCCCGGGGTGTTTTTAGTCGGTGTGTATCCGATATATCCCTAGCTGTGCCCTCGCCGTAGGCTGAAGTCATTAGCATTTCACCCCGTATACAAAAAAAAAGGTTAAAGAATATTTTATTTATTGAGAAAGACCCATAATTTTGTATTTGAGAGTAAAAAGCAACACCACTTTTGACATAAAAAAAACTTTTAAGATTTTAAGAAAACACACATTCACATACATATTAAGACTATTATTAAGATTATACTTAGAATAACATCTACACGTGCTTACACCCTCTTTTGTCTGTTACCCATTATCATCCAATAACATTCTTTTACCGTACTTGAAAGAAAACAGTTCGTATAGTAACACACCCTTTCGAAGAATTACACTGTTACACAAATTGAATTAATTAAGAAAAAACTTGGGCACATTTTTCTCTTTGTTCGCGAAAAGAATAACTTAAAAACCACTTAAGGAGGTAGATTAATTACTTAGATGGCATTTTTATTGGAATTAAATTAACCAGGGGAAATGTTTGAACTGGTTTTAACTTATTAGAGTTTAACTTTAGACATTATTAGTTTAGTTTTTTGTTAACTAGTTGATTTAAGCTTTTAGGTAGTTTTTTTAGGATCTCGCGGTTTATGAAGGGTGTTTTGTTTTTTTTAAGATTTTCTAGTTTAAGACAGTAACGTTCTGTTATAAGATGTTTAGTTAAGTTACAAATAATTAACGTTTTATAGGACATTTCGTTCCATGTATTTTTTTACTTTTTTGATCTAATTGTTGTAAATTATAATGTAATATTATTTTGAAAATCATTCTGCTTGTATTTTTTCCCGTACTTGGTAAATACCTGTTTTCATAAGAAAAGATAAAGCACTTAATTTTGTTCCAAGACGAAACAAAAAAATAAATATTTTTCTTTACGTAAAACAAAGAATAGACTTCACTATTATTTACTCAGAAACCAATAACTTAACTACTACACCATAAACTATTTTAGACATCAGCTATTTTAAACTAACGACTCAAATATCAGAAGCTAACAATGAATAGCCACATTACTTAACAATAAAACAATAGATGCTTTAACCCATACATTTAACCGCGATTAAAAAAGGGGGATAATTGTTTCGGCACTGAAAACGAACAATAATTCCATTCGGGACTCGAACCCGAGACGTACGCTAGTAAAACAATCAGCTCTTGTTAAAATAACTTCAGTTGGTGTTTGGTGCAAGGTGTAAGCGATTATAACTCAACTTTGTACATACCTATTACATTACTACACTATGACCACTTAGGTATGTTGTAACTAATAGGTACTTTCTTAAAATAAAACTTGTGAAGACGTAGCCACAAAAGACCCTTCATTTACTAGGTACTTATATAATTAAGGTACGTAAATCAATATACGTACCTTAATTATTATTGTACATATACTATCATTCTTACAATCCAGTAATACCTGTCTAGCTATTCCCCACAAGACGTTTAAGCTTTTATTGAATGATTTAATACATAAATTTCCTTGTGGTGCAGTCGAGTTGAGAGAAATAAATGTCAGTCTAGATTAGTTTCTATCCTTAAAATGTATTTAAAGCATCCCAGGATACATAATTATTCTTAAAAGTATTTAATAATCCTGGACATAACCTAAAACCTACATCTCTTTCTATAAATAGTGTTGTTTATTCACAAAAAAAAAAATAGAAAAATATAGTGCCTAGATTAGATCCAATCCTTAGAATATATTTGTACTATTTTATTAAGAGATATGTACCGTAAAACGGGGTGACTCGGATTTGCCGGGCGTAAAGATACAATTTTTATAAAGGTTCCTAACTTTTTTGGTGTCAAATGCGGTTTATTTTAACATAAAATCAGGTTTTACAATACCTACAGTTGGGAGTCAAAATAATGTTTAAGTTTATTCTGAAAACCATTGTAAATAATACAAAATTTGTCTATATACCTTACTAGACATATTCACGACATTCGACTGTAGATATCATCACTACATAGTATAAAAAAGTCGCTGTCTATGTCTGTCTGTTCGGTTAAATCTTTAAAACTACGCAACGGATTTTGAATCGTTTTTTTAAATACATAGAGTTATTCAAGAGGAAGGTTTATATGTATAATACATTAGTATTACACCCGTGCGAAGCTGGGGCAGATCGCTAGTATTCTATAAAGTATTCAATCATCGCGTACGCTTTCATATAAAACGTCGGCTTTTTATTATATTTGACACATGCCCCAAAAATTTTAATTAAATTTCAGGTTTTCAGCTCCCGATATCTCGTAACTGATGCCTGTTTAATTCCCAGTAAGCCTTTATTGACTTTCTGTCGTTTTCAACGTGTAATTATGTTCTGAAGGCAGTTTTAATTCTGAAATTCTCTTGAATATTATACAGTTATGTAGCTACGTAATTGAAAATATGTTTCAGATGCGTTGTACGTTTTGATACTGGTTTTTGTTATGGTTTGTGAAGGGACAGTGGTTATAGATAGTTTCAAATACGAATTTTGTCGTGTTTTTATTGTTATTATTTATTTAATTTAATTATGCATTTTAGAATTATTCAAGAACCAATTATAAAAAAAAATGGTTTTTCACATTTCGTATGTAGGACTTTTTTTAGTGTCGTATTCTTAGTGACAATTAGCAATTGTTTAACTAAACTCTAAACTAGGTGTCAAGTTTATTCTGCTAGGTACGTCTCTCTGCTGGGCACAAGCCTCTTCTCATATGGGAAAGGTTTGAGCATTGATCACCACGCGGGCTCACTGCAGATTGGCGATTACGGATTCCAATATTTAGAATCCAGGTTTACTTACGATGTTTTCCTTCACCGTCTGTCAGTAGTGTCTAACAGTCCGAAAAAGTCACATAGGCACTTGCCTGTGCTGGGGATCGAACCTACACCTCGTGCATACAAATCCACACATAGAACCGCAAGGCCACCACGACAATTCATTAAGACATAGTTGTTTAGAAAGTCGTGTAGCTTTTATATCTGAGCATATACGTTAAATCAACAGGAAGTTATAAATCGCTCCCGCTTATGCCTTAGATCAAACTATTCCGTCAATATTGGGCGATGAGTCACCATTACAGTCGAGTACGTTTCCACAGTCGTACGTCAATGTGTATAACCGCACGTCATGGATGAAAATAGGAAGACTGCGGATTGGAAACTTATATAGGTTTGTAAAGCTTGGATTAGGGCAGGAAATGGTTTGGTTTCACTGTAATATATTGGTGTGAGGTGTGATTTAATAGCTGGATAGGAAGTCAGTAACGTAATGGTTTTTTTGAAATATCGAATTTATAAAACAAATATTATATTCTTTTGGTATTGATGACGATTTTGATATCATTATGTCCATGAAAAGTAAAACATATATAGAGAACTCAACAATGTAGTCTAATATACAAAATTGAAATAGAAACGATGAATTTAACAAAAAACTATCTTCACATCACAATGTTATCACTCGATTTGAAAACATAGTGAGAAAACTAATACAAGTATGAATTTTTCAAGCCATGTAAGAGACCCACGGACTTGTACTCCTCCATACCAGGTTGTTATCAACCATGGGAAAAGAAGGCAATAAAAGTTCATGTAAAATAGGTGTCTTGGAAACACTCCACTACACAAGTATTTAATATCCCTTAGTGTAGAAATCATTGAAAAAAAGTGTTTTTAGGTTAATATGCCTTTTAACATTAAATAAAATTAATAAAACCTACAGTGCCCTACTATAAAGTATACCTATATTACCAAATTGTTGAACATTTTCAAACGTCAGAGGTATTTAGCTGACGCATCTACACGTTAATGAGAAGATGAACCAACCGTCATTTAATTAGTGAATACCGGGCCGATACCGGGGCAATACCGCGCTAGTTCCGTTGTTTGTATTGGTCAAATAATTACGTTCGTGAGTTTCCAATAGTCGAGGCTGTGGGACGCCATGTTGGATGATGATGCATTAATAGCAACAGATCAACAAACGGTTTGGGAGGAGTTTAGGTATAGGATGTCGTTTTTGGATGTATTTTTCTCGAGAATAATGTTTCAAGGTATATTGTTGCATATTTTCTGGATGGTTTAGATTTTTTAATGATTGATTTTAAGTATAATACTAAATTCAAACGTGCTCTTAGCTTGGAAAAAGTATTCATAGCTTTTGATTGATTAAAGAATGGAGCTAATTTCTTTCGAATAAGTAGGTGTCCTTTTTTCCTTGTACTACAAAGTAATAGGAGTTTCTTAATGTAAATCTTATTAAGTCGTAAGGTATTTTAGATCAAAATGAATGATACAGTATCACAATAATAAACATTTTTTTTAATAACTCTTGCACTAAAATCGTGGTGCGAAAGTGAACGTCAGGATAAACAAATGAACGTCTACTCAAAAAACATCACATTACAAAATAAAGTTGTAAACGCAATCAGTCTACTTATCCTTCAGATCAAAGTTTTAAAGTACTGCGTCCAATTACTTGGAACGCCCCTTTCTACTCTTACTCCGAACTCTTTAAGATAACTGCAGTTATAGAAGCGAGATGCCACTATGAGCAAAGTAAAGCGCTGTCCCTCTTCCACAGTGGAAACAGTTCTGTGGAAGTAATAGTTAAGGCACTAAATGCCTCTATAATTGCAAAAATCGAACGTCGTGATCAAAATAATTGGCAGTAACTATTTTAATTAAGCCAAGTATACATTTTGATCTCAAATTACAAAATATATGGACCACATGAGTTATCTAGATTCTGTTATACTCTAAAGAGAAGGGAAGGTGACTGTCCTGCATGTAAATCGATCGACTAAATCTGGACTGGGTTATGTAGTCGTGAATTGCAATTTACTATAATGTGTTTAATTTTATTTTAAGTTCTTAGTTAGGAAATGTTTAGTTCGCTCCGTAAGCTTTAATTTCCTTAATTTATTTTATATTTACAGTCATTAGGTACATGATCCTTATTGGAAAAGGGTGAAATATAAAGACGACAACGTGTATATCTCGGAAATATATCTTGGAAAGCTTTTCCAGTTTTCACAATGTTTTTAGATGCATTTTTATTTAGCAATTTTTTTTACAGAAAAATCGCAAATATTTAATGTTTTGTTTATAAGAATAAGTCCTCGTCCTATTATATTTATTCTTGCCTTTTGACTATACTCGTACTTTTCCTCGAATTTTCCATAAAACATAAATCACTAAACTTGATCCCAAAAACTTACAAAACAAAGCCCATTAAAATCGGTTCACTGATTTAAACTGCAATCTATCTCTCTCTTTTATAGATTACTTATTTAAATAGAAAGACAGGGACGGCACTATAGAACTCGGTCTTACTTTTCTAATCTCAATTTGATATGAAACATGAACGAATTACATGGTTTTATAATGTAGACCGACATATATGTAAATTTTCTATTATAAATAATCTCTGTAAGATAGGATAGAATGGATTTTATGAACCCATCGGGTATGGCCATGAGGCAAGCGGTATACATAACTATTTATCATTTTAAGCTTAGAAAAAAAAGCACATTGTCTACTGTGCTTTTTTTTTCAATACTATGAACTTTAATAAGTTTACTATTAAAAACTTTAGAAATATTCAATTATTTATAGTGAGGATTATTTCAACCGATTTCAAAAAAGAGGAGGTTCTCAATTCGTCTTCATCTTTTACGTTTTTTTTTTTGGTTTTGTATGTTCACCGATTGTTCAAAGACGCCTGGACCGATTAGATAATTATTTTATTTCAACATTGTGACAACGCCATCTAGTCTAAAATTAAGTAAACAAGAGTAGCCTGTGTTATTGCAACAATACATTACAATTAACAAAAAACCGCATTAAACATCATGGTTTAAAGATATAAGCATACATAAGGACAAACAGACACGGGAAGCCACTTTGTTTTATACTGTCATGATTGGGTATATACGTATTATACTTTGTATTTATACTCGCGGGTTTCGTGGCCCCACTAAGGTTCTATTCGGGTCTTACACGCAATATTACGCTGCAATAAGCCTTTATAATGTACGGATTATATATTTTTGATGTATTCATCACATTAAATGGCTTTCTAGAGTTCTAGGTAAGTTTATGTAGATAATAGAATATTTAACTAAGTTTACTTTTCTCGGTACTCGCTTTGATCCTAGTTCTTAGTAGTTAAGAGTATATTAACCAAATTTTCCCGTAATTAGTTACTAAAGATTATGTTTGGATAGTGCAAAAGATGGAAACAATTTTGCTGTAGAAATGCGAAAAAAAAACGCTTCTTGATGTCCGGTTTAATGTATTAAGTACAGAAATTAATAGCATATAATATAGTCTTAAATTGAATACTACTGAGCAAATAAAAAACGGGTTCGATCCCCGCATAGGACAAGAATTTGTGATATCCACAAATACTAGTTCTGAGTCTGAGTATCTTTGTGCATGTGAATTGAATGTCCATGAAAGCCCCGCGATACAAGGATTAAATTTCTTAGTGCGAGAGTCGTTAAAAGTTCATTACTCTAAACTTTCTCATTACTTTCAATTCACAATTTACCCTCAATTAACATTAGTAAGACTACTAAACAAATTTCTTAAATACACCGTGACACACACACACACATACACAGTCCACCCTATACCTATAGGTACTGGTACCTCGTCATTACATCATTTTGGACCTCTTTTAGACCTTCACTCACGTACAGAGTCCCCTTTCTTTTCATATAGAACCTATTTGAATATCAATAGGTAGCACGTGTAGATTTTGTGTAATTTAGGGCACTGCTCAGCGTGTTTTACGATTGGGCCTTTTAATATAATGTTTATTTATTAACTTCAATTGACATAGGAAGAAGGTTTTGGTTTTCTATTTTTGTTATTTGAAGGTAACAGTTTGAGTTTGTTAATAAAAAGAATTAATACTAGCGGTTCTTCCTATAAAGAATTTAACAAAAAACGTTAGTTACCTCTGAAATAAAAGATTTTTTCTGAAATAAAAGTAGCCTAATTTATTATTTATTACATTAGCTACCCAGGCCGTCAAATCGGTCCAGCCATTACAGAGGTTTGCAGGAACAAACAGATAGAAAGGCACTCAAAAATTTAAAAAAATCGGTAGTAAATACGGTTTTTTTTTCATATAACAAATAGATACTCCACATTCATTTATATGTATGTATAGATAAACGTAAGAGATTAGTCTGTTTTAAAAAAAGCGACAATTGTTTTAACAATGAAGTATTAAACTACATAAAGGGATTAAGACAACCATTTAAATATAAAAGGTTATCTCGAAATCAAGACAAAAGTTAGGGTTTAAATCTGTAGAAGTGAGTTATCGAACTACAGACTACAGCTATGCTAGTCCCATTGAACATTTTTAAAAGCAAACCCATAAATTATTTTATTCTAGACAAAAATATATTTTCTTTCCATTTTCTACAGTTGTAGAAAATTACATTTCAAAAAGTTTTAAGGGCGAAAACAAATTGCCGGTTCCCAACTACTTCAATGTATTTTAAAACATGTTGAAACGGAAAATATTTCCAAAAATAAAATGCTTGTTATTCTGAAACTGTTGCGAGTGTAATGTTAGGCGGGTTTCGCACTAGAAAAGCACAGAGCAAACGTTTTACGCTGCAATTTTTATACATCTGTGTCTTTTTTAACCTCTGATGCATAGAGGGTTGTTATAAGTTTGACGCTAATGTTTGTTTGTTGGTGTCTCTCTAGAATCAAACAGATAAACCGATTTTAATGTTTATTTTTTAAGATAATTATGCCCCTTTTAGCCACGTACCTAACTTAATTTTAATACCTCCGATATTTAATAACTGACTAAACAGTAGTCAGTTATTAAAAATAGGTGGCAGAGTACATTACAAATCGTATTAGTACGTTTATTATTACATAATTAGTAATAATTACACTAAAGGAAAGATGAGAGAGAGAGTCATTTACAAAATAAAGCGGATAAAAGTAGAAATTGACTCTCGAATTTTGCTATATTTTTTTTTACTGAAATTGCTCATAACTTCGTAAAAAAACAAAGTCATCTATTTTAAAATCCCTAAAGATTAAATTTTAGGGAGCGAAATAAAATAGTGTTCAAATTTGTTAATTCTTATTTGCTCTACGTAGTTATCGTGTGCAGCCCGCCTTACTGTTTCATTGTAAGTTTCAAACATAAATGTTTGTTTTTGATTTAGAACAGGCTTTTGGAATGAAACAGAAATATTTATGAGGGCAGTACGTGTCGAGTTTGTAAAGGTTTTCTACGAAAAAGTTTACATTTCACCGAAAATATAAGTTGATTAACTTTTGTTGGAATATTTAGTTTTATTTTGTTATTGTTTTGGCTAGCATTGTAACCTTATTTGTAATTTCATTAATATTTTGACGATTTATCGAATAAATTTGTAGTTAAATCAGTTTTTTCATTGAATTATTAAAAAAACGGTAAAATTGGAATCCCACAGCTGTACAAAAAGGGGGTCTTTCGTCCAAACCTATCTTTAACGACATATAAGAATAAGTCATAATAACTAAAGAGAAAGTAATTACCACCAACCCTATTCTCATCGATACTTAACATAATATATTACGGTATGTAGCTGTGTGTTCGCCTTATCACTATGACAAGTTTAAACCTATTTACATTGATAACGGCTTGGTATTTTAAGTCATAAAACATATTCATAGTCTGAAACAAATGAATGTTGACCAGTCTCTATAGAGCTACAAGGATCTTTGCATATACTGTTGATGATATTAACATCAGGGCGTTGGTGTGCGCTGCAGGATGTTCGTAAGAGTTACCGCTCGCCCGGCACTCAAAGGGCTCCAGGAGGAAGATAGTGGGTTTTAGTCAGTAAAAGTCTGACACTCCCTCCCGCTGCACCCACAGCGGAAGGGGTTATCTCATGACTTTTCACGAATAAAAGAAAAAAAAGGCGTTGGTATGCATTTTCGCAACAAGATCAACTCAACTGTCTGTCAAAAGTGATGGCTTTTCCTATATGACGGTATTAGTTCTGATTTCGGCCACGTGACAAAAGATCCTTCTTTCGATTCGATGTTTTTACAATCGTGATGATGATGATAATATAAAATAGACTGTTGATCATTGGCTTGAGAATAGTATTACCTTTAAAAACTACATTTTTGGTAGAGCTAATGTCTTTGTGGACAAGGATATCGCTATCGACATATTTGAAATAGTACTTACAGTTTATGTAAAGTAAGAAATGCTGTAGTTAACAAACGGTAACACTAGAGCGCATTCCAAGAGATCTTTAGGAAAGGATAAGCAGAAGAAATAAACAAAAGATATATAGCCATTATGTCCCATAGAAGATGGTAAAGAGTAGTATTTCGCTGGCTCAAATCAATCAGCTCGGAAACAATGGATTTAAACCTCAAATCCAACAATGGCATACAAATTCCCATCATTAAATTGAATTCCAACAAATTTTATGGAATTCTTTAACCCCACCTTTGAGTCCAATTTTCGTGAATTACCTACCTCCCAAGGAACGAACTCCAAATTTGGTCTAAATTATAAAGGTAACACTGTATAATAATATATGCAGTATGAAGTTTTTTTTTAAACAGTTATGCCTACTCTTTTAGATCGTGGCATAACCGTAGCATGCTTGACGCAGTGATAAACGGACGGTATGTTGTTGATGTAATTGCAACGCTGTAGCTGGGCAGCCATATCACTGTTACGTACTGCGCGGCTGTATGCACTTATTTTTTTGAAACGGTCGAGTTAAACTACTGTATGTGTGTATACTGTGGCAGTACTAAAGTCACGTACCGTTACGGTGACGCAACCGTGTGTACAACAAAAGCCATTTGCATATGTATCTCGACGCATCTGGGCCGAGCTGCACGTGTCCTTTCAAAACCCCATTATGCACCCAATACATTACCGACCATTCAAAACTCAACCTTATCCGGCGGTAATAAGATTTGGTACAAGTTTTTCTGAACGCAAATTGATTTGTGTTGCTACAAAGTTAGGTATGCTGGTGATGACAGGAAATTTATTGGAATATCGACTTTATGCGGTTGCGTTAAGTGTTATGATGGACTTTTTGGTGGTATTCGTATTGGGAAGGAGACGAAGAATGGGCCGTTTGTATTGAATGGAGTCTTTAATGGTACAAAATGAGCATTATATAGATATGGATGGTCGAATGTATGAGACCGGTGGATGAATGTGTTAGTGTACTACGGGTGTAGATTACTAAAATGAACCGGTTCAGACTTTGATGTTTTAACTTACGTTTTAGGGTCTTTGCACACGAAGCGACGCGAGTCTGTGGCGGTTAGTTTCAATAAGGATAGTATGGTGGACTGACAGACTTATCCAATATGTTTCCACGTGAATCACGTGGTAAGGAAGGTGCTGGACATGAATGTGGATGGATATTGGGGAAGAGGACGACCAAAGAAATGATTTATTTATTTATTTATTTAATGATTTACACGGTTTGAAACCAATTACATAAATCATAGAAAAGATGAATATGATGGAAGGATTGTGTGAAAGAGAATGGAATTGAAAGCTGATTGTGTTTTGTTATAAATAAATTTTTACATTGGAAGCTGATTATGTTTTCATAGCTTCTGCAATGTATTATAATAATAGTTTCTTTTGACCTAACACTTATATGAGACAAAGCACAAAAGTATTACATTGGGGACAGTAAAAAACCGACAGTGGCATTTTTTTATTAGGTGTTACGCGTATGAGGACAGTTCAGATAACTTCTTATTCTTGTTAAAAGCACGGCTACACGAGTTCTTAGTTTCTTACTTGTCAACTAACTAAACTTGATAATTTGGTATGTGACCAAATGATCATGTATTTTCTCTTCTCGAAAACCACTGAAACCAAATATCATTCCATAGATTGAAAAATTATACTTTAATCGGAATGCTTGAATTAGGTACCTACTCTTGCTGATGCAAATAAATTACCAAAGGGTGGTAAATTGTCAAAAGCTGAATGTTTATTTGATGTTATTTGAATGGAATATAACCGTACCGCTGATTCAAATAATAAAGATCTCGTTAAGATAAAACAAATGGGCTTTTTTCATTTCCATCTCGTTTGCTGCATAACGTGTGGTTCGGTTATTCTGATTTACCTTTTTATCCTCAAAATTCGTTTTTTTATTGTAATCGTACTTGCACCTATCTTTGCAATAATATTTTGCAGAGTTTTTTTTTTGTTTACAAGTCATACGTCCATAGCCCATGGCCAAGCTATCTCCATATTTATGGATCTTTGTCAAAATTGCTTATGCTATTATGTCGTGTTTGAAACGTAACAGACAGACAGATTTTCATATTGGTAAATTTAATATTGACAAATATTTTAGGTTAAGTCAGAAATGGAATCGCATTTATAATCGGTTAGTTGTAGCAAAATATAATTCAATGTGTTCAGGGATATTGTGTAATTTAGTAGTGGATTTTATTAATAAAAAAACTGATCACCGACTGGTAATAAACATTACTCATTCTTAGATTACTTTGCAAGTACCTAAATAATATTAAAGTTAATGGATAAACCATTATGACTCATACCGTCATAGCAATTGAGTCCATTTTAATTAATCAAAAATCTTCCAAGACTGTTCTCTATTTCAATACTAAAGCTTCAACATTATTAAACAAAAACCTATTCATTATTCGTTTGAACACGTGTTACATATCATAACAAAAGCCATAAGTCACTGGCCAGACGCAAATTATTCTAACGCCAGCCGAAATTTAAAAAAAGACATGTCAACATTGTCCTCCTAAACAAAGAAAAAATAAATCAGTAGACTGCCACTCTAACATGACCCCCTTGTCCCCTCCAGTTGCAACTAAACACGTACAAAAAGAGCCCACACAAAGAGGCTCGAGAGACCAATATAAGCTGGTCCGTTTGTCCCACATCTACTTTACCAAAATTCTTTTACGGTTGAAATAGGCGTTACGAATTTAAATTTCGGCCTTATGGCTATGCTATTAAGAATTAAAAGGGGGGTTTCTTGAAGGAAAATTTAATTTTGTTGACAACAGTAGGCCTTTTCTTGACGAGAAGCCACTAGTGACGTCATAATGATATTAATTGGGGACAGAGTAATTCTTTGAGGATATTTGCCTTGATACAGCCTTTCCTAGGGATTTGTTGAAGAAAATTATTTATTTACAGTACATTGAGTTCTGTTAGTACTATAGGCACTGTTTTTAAGCCTGAAAATTAAGTAATTTGTGAAACGAAACTGATGAGGAGTGACTTTGTATATGTTTTATATTGGGTAGATTTTTTAAATTAAATTAGGACCTGTCAGAAAAATACGAGGACGGATTCTTATACCTTTTGTGTGACTATAGCTAATTCTAGAAAAAAAATCCTTACCGTACTAAAATATAATACGTAACTAAAATAAGGATAAATAAATATTAGAAATAAAGGATTTTTATCGGAATAGACTGTTATGTCCATTTTAATGACTAGAAAAATATTCGAATACAACTTGTACAAAATTATTATTTTCTTGCTTTGCAAATTTAAGTACTTAATTTAAAAATCATTAGGATTAAAAACCTCGATTTCTTTAACATTTTGCTTCTGTAAAATTATAAGCAATAAGTTCAAGATCAGAATTATACCAAACTTAGCATGACGAGGCATTATTTCAGCTTATTTTTTTCTAACAAACAAAACGCATACAATTGACCAATCACGGTGAAGGTTCATTCACAGTAAGTGGTACCTGTCGATAGATAAAACTAGAATTTGATTGACTAATATACTTAAAAAAAGATTCATTTTTATCAACTGTTCTTGTTATCCCACTATTAGGCATAGGAACCAATTTCCTTGAAAGTCTTCAAACTGTTGGGCATAAGAAACTTCTTTTTAATGTGGGCTTCTCTATGTTTCATCAGGGTCTGTCCCTAAACTTTAATTATATCGTTCATTGATCTTTGTCCTGTGAGACGATTGAACTCTATTACATAACACATGACCTCAGAACCCGAATAAAGCGACCTACCTAAAAAAAATTGTCGTAACGAAAAGGATTTTGGTAACTAGTAATTGTTCGTGTCTTCACCTGTGAGAATATAGGCTATAGCTGCAAAAACTTTACCCAACTCTACTTTTGTCGGTTTAGAAGCCTATGGTATCTTAGTGTTAGCTAAGCTAACTCCATACCAAATCTCATCAAAATCGGATTTCCCATTTAAGCGTGAAAGAGTAACAAACTTCACCGCTTACAGAATTTCGCCTTTTTTGTAGGATTGACTTACTCTTAAAAAAGTACATTAAACTCTAGCCATACATTACTTCATACAAGCACATACATATATGTTTGAACATGATAAAGAGTAAGAGCACGTGATGTGACGGTGTAAATACCTGGTAGATTTATCATGAGATTATCAAGATTAAGTTAATGACACGTTGCGACATCACCCTGTATACATAAGTTTTAGTATAGCTAAGTAGGGAAAGGAGATCCATGTTTTGAACATGTAGGAAACAGAATGGATGATCTTCCTTATATTATAAATGCGGAAGTTTGTACGTATGAATAGATGTTTGTTACTCTTTCACGCTTAAACAACTGGATCAATTTCGATAAGATTCGGTATGGAGTTAACTGTTAACCTGGATTAACACATAGGCTACTCTTTAACCTACAACGTAAAAGAAAATTAATGTTTTACAGCTATAACATAAATCGACGCGGCTGGAGCTCAGGAAAAAATGGTATAGAGTAAGTAGTATTTTGCGTTAAAAATAGTTTTTAGCCTTGAAATTTTGGATTGGAATTCGAAACGACAAGGCTAAATCACTTCGAGAATTAGCATTATTTTGTGGTATTTCAAAAACGATGAAGCCTCGTGAATAAGTATTTCAAAAAATCATAACTTAAACATTGTTTTGTTGTATGTGTCAAATAAAACAAAGTCACGTGTGACAGTATTTTGTTTCCTGCTCTAGAATGAAACTGATAATAAATAACGTTATCTTCAAAGCATTTAATCTTGGATTTTTATTCATATCCTTATTCCTTATCACAACGACCTAGTGATACGACCTACCAATGAATGAACAAACATTTTGAACGAGAGACTACTACCAAAACATGCCAATATTAAAGTCTTGTCAGATAACTTCGATACTCCAAATATTATGGACACAGACAAACCCAAATTCAAAAGTTAGTTTATTACGTGAACGAGATATGCCACGAATACAATAAATTAGAAAGTATAAGCCTTAGATAAAGGTCAGGAGTCTACCAAAGCTGCTAGTAATATTATCGTAATTGTGGAAGAGAGACGCCGCTCTATGCTATATAGTACTCTATCCCGCTTCCACAATTACAATATTACTTTAGAAATGGCAGTGACTTAAGATCGTGAAGTTTGGACTAATAATGTCGACGTGCAATGATAAATTTGTTGGAGTCGTGAATTTTAGCTCGAAATGTTATGAGAATTTGCGTAATGCACGCATTTTGATCTATGCTATGGAGCGAATTGTAGTACATTCAGAAATATAGTAAATGGCAGTGGAGTAGTTACAAGAAGAATTTAAATATTGTGATATAATGACGACTTTTTTAGGTCCAGTTAAATTGTTTCTCGTAGCTTGGGATGCACCAATGAAACCCCTGACTTCTCAAACGTTGATCAAATCAAAGCTCATGTTAAGTTTTGTAATAGGTTGTAAGGTTATGCGCAGTCGTGATTAGTTCATTTGACAGCAGATTCACATTGATGAGCCTTTGGATTATGAAGATTTTCATGAGAAAATCTAGATTCTAATTTTTTGTACGTAATATCAGTCTGCGAGCGGAATGATCAAGTCTAGATAAATTTGGCCACCAATGCGAAAGTGACCTATCGGGGTGAGTAAGTATCAATGGATAAATCTACTCCTTGCTTAGATTATAATTCAAGTCAATTTTAAAGCTACTTACATCATTTACTTCATCTTCACCGTCTTCATTTTTCAGTTTTTCTGTAACAAAAGAAATATTAGATTAATAACCTATTTATAAAGGAAATACGTTCAAAACAGTTACAAGGGCGGCAGTCGACCCTTGAGGTCTCTAATTCGATTATCAGGTTAACTTTTGATAAGGTTTTTCCATTAAGAAAATACTCACTTATAATTTGATATAAGAATTTCGCATATTTCATGATAAAATTTTCTTTTATCTATGTATAAGGACACTGGATATTTAATAAATGGTATTAAAGACCTTTGGACTTTCAAGGTATATTAATATATTTTTGATAGCGATAAGAATTATCTGCATCAATCTAATCTTTGGTCAAAGTACATTTTTTGTTTTGTTTATTTACTAGTTTATTTCCAGTTTTATTAATCTATACTAATATTATAAAGAGGTAAGCGTTTGTGAGTTTGTATGTTTGTCGGTGCTAATCTTCAAAACTACTGAACCGATTTTAAAAATTCTTTCACTGTTAGAAAGCTACATCATTCCGAATTGCCATGGGCTATATGAAATCACCCTACTTCTCTCGGTTATCTTCAAATAAGGATATTAGTCAAGTAAGTCGGAAAAAAATTACCGCTAAATCACTTTTATCGCGTACGCTGCCGAAATACTCAAGTATATATGAATACTATGTACTACGAAAATGTAGGGCTCTAATAGACCTACAAAAAAGTTCGCGATGTCCTATATCTATCTTTTAGGGGAAATCCATGATGAGGCTAAACAGATAAAGAAAAATAAGACATGTTTTCTGAGCATGATTTTAGTACTACCATATTAATTCTTACGTCTAAAACTTACTTTAAAAAATAGGTCATATCATGGAGATAATATTTGTCTTTTACAGTTTATAAATCGGATGAATAGTTTCTGATATATCGTGAAATTAAAAAGTACGCACGAATATTTTTTATATTTTTGCACACGGCACGCGGCTCTCGAGGCGAGTCTGTTGCAGTGAGGGGCGCGGGACGAGGTACCACGACGGGACTTGCGATCGCGCATACCGAGGTGTTATACCCCGCAATAAAATAAATGATTTTTTTACAACTAATATGTTGCTATTTGAAGATACCTACTGGAACAGAACCCTTCGTGCGCAATTTTACTGCGACTTACAGTTTCCGATTATTTAACTAAGTCTATACCTACCTGTAAAATACTGGACTAAAAAACCGAAGTGTGTTAGTGCACTTACTGAGTGTTTTGCGCTTTATCGAAACACATTAAGCGTTAGACTTTTAACGCGAGTGAAACCGCGGGGCATTGCTAGTAACATATACAATAACATCATACTACCTGTTATAGCCGCGAATGTCGGTTATAGTTGGAAAAACATTACCCCTCTCTAGCGCAGTTGGTTTAAAAGGAGCCTATTTCTTAATACAGGGTGTGAGCTAATCCCACACCAAATTGTAGCCTTTTCAGAAATTTGAATTTTGTGTTGCGTTGTATAAGAAGTTGTTACTAACACATACCAATAGAAGTACAGTGATCTAGTGATGCTTAATCATCGAGCAAATTTCCAATAAATTAATACACAACTTTAGCTTCAAAAGTAAATGACAAAATTGGAACGTCCACAGTAGGTACAACAAAGCTAATTGATATCCTTAATGAGATCCATTAAATATTAAACCGAAGACTTAATAATAACGTTTTACAATACCGACGTTATTATCATAAAAGTATTTAGCGGAAACATTTTAATCGAGAGAATTTCCATGAAATATTCATACAAATTTCATACAAATTAATAACTTGTATGTAAATATACCCTCCCGTTTCTGAGGATTATGTTAAGAGGATACGTGGAGTTTTTAAATGGGTTTTTTTTTTCTTTTTCTGCGGTTTTCTGATCGGATTTATTTCTTGGTTTCCTTTGGAATTGTTATTTAAAGGTAGTTTTAATAAACGAGAATGTTGAAATAATTATCTTTTATTTGGTAGGTTAAGATTGTTGTTGTAGATTAAAATTAAGTTCTATATAGTATATTGTGATAGTAAAATTCGATGCCAAAAATGTCGTAAAAATGGAGTTTAGAGATTTTATGAAATAGAGACAATATTGTAGATTTGTATTGTATACCACATAATTTGTTAATCAAAAATATTTTTTTCTGGTCCTACAATTTATTAAGACGTGAAGAGTAGAGCACAGTTTTTTACCTATAATTCAAACTAAATATAATATGTCGTGTTTTTTCATGAGTCTACAGTACATATAATACGTTTATATCAAGATGCTCCAAAAAAAAGTCTCCATAAATAAAAGCAGCAATCGAAACCCTTACAAAAAGCTTCTGTAACTAAACTCTTAAATCTATACTAATGTTGACTTTCTTTCCCAACATAAGCCCAAAATGGGAATTGGCACGCTCTAGATCCCGTCCCCCACCGAGTCCAGAGTTCGATCGCTAAAATATCGCTCTGATTACATCGCAAGGCACGTACTTATCTAAAATCTTGATAAATTCCGTTCGAACTGGTTCACACCAGTATTATCCAGATACAATAAGACTCGAATACTTAGCGTTATTTATTTAGACAATTCCACAGACGCATGGTTTTATGTTAGTTTTTTAATCAGAAGTTGCGTAAGATTGTAATTGAAAGTCTGAAGAAAAATATGGAGAAAATGCTATAAAATAATGAATTTAGTATACAATGCCAATGTTTATTGTGAGAGCCAGTTTTATGAAAAATATGACATACTTTAGGAAAATTTGTTCTTTTAACCGACTTCAAAAAGAGAAGGTTGTCAATTTGTCGTCAACTTTTATGTTATTTTTCTTTTTCACGCATTCTGTTTCATAAAACTCTCTGCATCTAAAGTTCTAATCCAAAATTCTGTTAGCACTCAACCAAGCAAGACTTTAGGTTTAATCTTGATTCTAGACTCAAGTAATTAATCGTTTCAATGCTGTAATGACAGCAAGCTAGTCAAGTTCCTAGAAAACATTAGTAGTTGCAAATCTAACCATAAAGACGATTACGATTGTGCAAACCAAGCCTGTACTGTAAGCTCTTGCACTACAATTGCTATCGCGGAAAAGAGACGCCGCTATGTACCGTATAATGCGCCATCTCGCTCCTACAACTCACTTTAAGACATTATAGTACAAGAGACCCTATTCTAAAGATTGTCATACATAATGTCCAGTGTTTCGACATAAGTAGACAGTGTAGACACTACTTAATTACATATCATTGTATCCATCCATCCATCCTACTCTATTGTCCAGTTTGGATCGTGGTAACTGGTATTCTTGCGTGGGAAGCGATGCAAACACCATATTGTGCAAGGAAGTCATCGTGAATGGATGTCATTACTCATGGTGACGCGTGTACTGGCCCTGACCAATGTTTTGTGTCAGATTCGATCTTGGCTATTCGTTGCTCTGTTAATTGTAGATTGGTCTTAGTATCTTTAATGTCCGGTCTTAATTGATCTATAGCAAAATATCTTCTTTTTGTAATTCATCATCATTCCGCTACCCTTATCCCAATTATTATTTGGTGGTCACGTGGTTAGGAAGGTGTCCACCTTCCTAACCACGTGATCTTCTTTTTGGAATTACAAATTGTGTAATAAATACCAGCCTATAAATGGCACAGGTCTTTTTTTATGAAGAAAAACTAAGCATTGACCGCCTCTACACCACACACCACAAGCTTGGTAGATACAAGTAAAGAAAAATGGTTGGCAGTAATTTTGAAATCACGAAAAGCGTCTTTTTTTTCAATTAATATTGATTCGAGATTGAAAACGAAATGATCACCTCCAGTTTATTTCTCATAATTATTGCAGTTGTAACTCCACCGTCACTCTATACTGTACCAAATCCAAAGACGAATACTCAATGCTCTTAAATGATAAACTAACTTATTTTTCCGCTGTTAAGCAGAGTTAAGGGGAGATATTTCACAGGGGCACAGGAAATGGTCCCGGTAGGAACATTTTCATTACGGAATTCCGCTCCATATAACTAAATACCCTCATTAAAGAAATGCTCGTGTATTTTGTTACCATTCTCTGCTTTCTACGGAAACATGGGATTGTCAATTTGATCCAAGATCAAGTAGAAAAGTGACATTTCTATAATCGTTAGCGCTGATAGAAAATCAAATGGATGTAGATGACAGGTCAGTTACGTGACTAATCAAAACATAATGTCAGTTTCATACATTTGAGTGTTTTCAATTATTGTCGCTTACAATTTTGAAAATGTTAGATACCTGAGGGGTAGGTCTCGTAGACAGTTTTACATTTGTCAAAAATCTTAGAAGTAGGTATTCAAATTTGTTCCAAATTAATAACTATCACCACGCGAATTACCACTGTGCACGACGTGTCGCGGTCGATATTTATTTAAAAACCATAGGTGTATTTATAACATATTTTAATAACGTTTTGCATGGCATACCTAATGATTCAGCAAAAATGTATGAAGACGGAAGTGGAAAATATTTGTGGTATTTCAGTGAAACTAACTTACGTTTGCTATATTTTTACGACACTTATTTACATAAACTTGTCGAAGATATATATAACATTCTCTTGCATATAGTTTCTTACTTGAATATGAATTATTCAGTTCTGTAAATTATTATTTTTACTGTTTATTGTTTTTGTTGCTAATTTTCTTGCATATTTTAAGTGGCAAGTGGCTGTATTTTTTCGTTTAAGACTTCTTTTTCAGACACTATTTTTTGTGTTTGTAATTCTGTTTTAGCACTTGTATAAGTTGTCTGAAAATGTGAAAATAAGTCTACAACTAACGATGGCAGATATTGTGTCATAAATGTACTTGAAAACCTAAGAGAATGTTCATGGATTGTATTTCAAGAGAAGATATAAAAAGATCAATTTCCGTTATCACATTTTTGGAATCATTGGGCTCATCATCTTTACCTTTTTCAACCAGTGTCATCCCACAACTGGGTTTAGTAATCTCATTCACATCTAAACTGAAATCTAAAACCACCTTTCTCTTAAAATCTAAACAATCACTTTCATCTATATTCCCATTAATAAACATAAAAAGAAAAGGTTCAATTTCATTTAATTCTTACCAATTACGTTCGCTATTGCAAGTTACCTAATAACCCATTCCGACACCTGCGCGGAAGATAATTGTGGTCTATTTCAAGCAAACCTACTCCGAATCTAGAACGGAATTTCAGCTAAAATGGATGGGATGTTTCGGCTAAACTTGGACTTGCATTTCACAGGTAGGTTTCTATTTGAGTTGCAAACTGAATGGAGAATCCATTCACTATGTATGAAATAACACCTGTGAAATTGGAATCAATAGATAGATGTACGTAATATATGACTTTTTCTATAATATTTTTTTTATTTGGATAAAACAAAATTGGAATCAGTAGTTTAAAACATTGTACTAGCGATCTTTTTCCATTTAAAAAGACTTTATACCCGATCCTACAAACGTAAGTCACATTCATAACTACAGTTTACAACACTCGGCTTTATCTAAATGAATGCGTGTTAGTTTTTGTTAACTATATCTTATGCAAACACACTTATCTGAGTGGTCGATGCCGCGCCATCTAATTATGTAACTATACCATTTGCTTTTAATTAATTCACACATTTTTTCGTGGGAAATCATAAAATGACCCCGCCCGCAGTGGGTGCAGCGGAAGGGAGTGTCAGACTTTTACTGACTAAAACCCACTATGTTCCTCCTGGAGCCCTTTGGGTGCCGGGGACATCCCGTAATACCGGCAGGATTAATTCACACCCGACTTTAGTTTTGAAAAAGGTTTTAATTTCTGGAAGCTAGATTTTTTTTTCGATATATTAATAATAGCAGCCTATAACTGTCCTTCTCTTACGCAAAGACTCTCTACTCTACATATAGAGATAGGTTAAACATTTATTGATCACCACGCTTGCTTCAGCTGCTCCATTAATTAGAATCCAGGCTTCATCACGATATATTCCTATAACACTTGTCGGTAGAGTCTTAAAATTATTAAGAAAGCACTTTGAAGAAGTCACATACAGCAGTGGCGTGCAGATTCTTGTGTTTGTATGTGCAACCTCGTGCAGAAAAACCTACTCATAGAACTGAAAGGCTACCATGATATTTTGGTAGGATTGGTAGGAGAAACGGAAGCCTTTGTCTAGTAGTGGGATCTCATAGCGGGAATAAAAATATAGGTTAGTCTCGGACCATATAAAATAGTCCAAAAAGGTTAAAATTAGGGTGTTGGAGATAGCACAAATGCGACGTATCCTTACGATACGCCTGAGACGTAGACGACGCTAAAATTTTGTGACTTGGAGTCACAAAATTTTCACATGACGACCAAAAAAACTCAAATACGTAAATTTCCGTTTTAAAAATAATATATTCTACAAAGGCGATTATAATAAACTTTAATTATAGGCAGGAAGTGAACTCAGCTATTATTTTTGTATTACCGATAACCTTTTGTTATCAATAATCTTAACAAAATGTGTTATGTAAATATAATTAAGTTATGTTCTAATTTAAGACCTGGCTGTAACGGTTTTGTGTAAAAGAGTGGCCTATTCACACATTATGAAGATAAGGATTTCGAGTACAATATTTAATTAACAAATATTCTTTTAAAAATTCAAAGGTCTCTAGGATTTGACTTACGGATGTCTACGGAGGTTTGGGAAGGAAAGAGAGGGAACATACATACTTACGGAATAGACCATGAAAATATTACATATCGTTTGTAGGTAGTCTTAATTATACAAAAATGATCTATTATTTGGCAGCGTTTGTCGCTTAGGAAATTAAAAACTCGATTGTTTCCGTCTTAATGTTTAATTCTAATTTGTGAGAAAAAAATCTGTTAACCGATTAACACTTTTAAAGAACCACTACATTACTAACAGTATTACATATTCAACAAAACGTCCTGCAAAAGTAATGAGACAGCAATAGATATCCTCGTCTATCAATGTCTATTGCTATCGAAAGATACGTAATACATCCACGAGATAAGTGCCTATAAATCGATACAGCCTCTACCTACCCTACAAATGCATGGAAATAGGTTGCTACGTCGCTCAGCTATAAATCAATACGCGTTGCAGTACGGAGCGTGTATGAAATGTGTGTGTGGTATGTATGGATATGTATGGACGGCAATCAGTCGCCTCTTACAGGCGGCCGTATAAAATTACAGCTTTTTATTGTGGCCACGGTTTTTGGTTTTTTAGGTCCACAGTACAATAGTCAATATTGCCTTATTAGTTCACAAAAATAAAAATGATTTTTGTAAAAAATCTTTGCATAAATGGATTAGCAATGTTCATTGCACCAAAAATATCATAATATAATATTTAACAAAATGAAGAGACTTTTTGCCCAGCGGTGAGCCCAAATGTGCTTATGATAAAACAAACAAAGAAAAAAAACAAGAAAACACACTCCACACACAAAAAAAAACTTTCTAATCCGGAAAGTCTCAAAAAAAAACCTCACAAGCAACTGCACCCTACAATTACGTCAACACATTTATGAAGTGTCTGGTTTAGAGGCCTGTGATTATCAGGCGAGTGATAAGACCCCCCCTCCCGCACCCCCCCTTGTCTACCCCTCCCCCCTCCCCCCCGGTCACCCGGTAACCCCCCCGTATTGAGCGAACCCGCATAAGTGCATGATTAGAACATCACTTGATTACAACTAGCAATTTCTTTTTTTCCCTCTGTTTTGTGAGTAATTTTCGTGTTGTGTAATTTAAGGGTTTCTTGAAGAGGTTTGATATGGTTAGATGGTTGTTTTTTTTTTTGTGTATTGAGGTTGTTTGTGATGAAAGTGGTGCGATGATCTTGTCAGATGTAAGGGGTGTTTGTGGCCAGAAATAGCAAAAGATAGAACGGTTTGGAAGAAAATGAGGGAGGTCTTTGCCCAGCAGTGGTAACTCAGACAGGGTACATAAAGAATGATATTAAAGGGGTGTAGAAAATTAACAACCTTTCTATATTTATCACAATGTGTGGTAGAACCTACACTAAACAAAAAATTACACATTGACATCTACATTTACAACAAAACGTATACATATACCTATAAATTAACATATTTATACATGTCTTCTTTATTTTCTATACATTTAAACTCATACTTGTACCTTAAAAACACATCGATATTAAATAAGTAGATACATTTTTGCGTACATAACAGGAAAAATATATACCAAAACTAAAAACTTTTGCAAATTTCATTTCACTTTCAAACAGGTTCCTAGTTTAAGCACAGTAAAATTACCTACTCTTATAACAGTAGGTATAACTAGGCTGTTTCTAAAAAAAATAATGCCTATAGCCGCGCGGTAGGTAACAGCAAAACACCGTCCGTTCGTCACTGCAACACGCTCGCGACTGTATCATGCCACGGTCATGCCACGATCCGATAGCGTTAACATGTAATGTGCCCGTTTGTATGAAGATTTCATTCTGTAAATATTATTATACTGTAGTCTCAGTTTTGAAATTAACGTAAACGGCATTAACTAATGAAGTAACAGTACATAATTACACATTATATCGATATCCGAGCGAACCACAACTAATCGATTACTCGATTAACGTCGAAACGAATTAAATCGGCAATTACATTACAATAAATATTTTTTTATCGATTAACTTGCTGTTGGTATTTTTGTGTTTTAATATTTGCAGTTTTAGAAGGTGGTTTAGGCTGGTTTATTATTAGGTTAGTAAATATTAAAGGTGGTGGGTTTTTTAAAAAAAGGTTTGTTTGTTTTTTTTTTTATGTGTATACGTTATACGGTTTAATTCTTTAGAACGTTTAATTGTAACACAAAATATTTGTATGTCATTGTAAAACGATAAAATATGTTGAACTGTGTAAGTACTATATAATATTTGTAACATCTTTTGTATACCATATTTTTACGCAAATAAACCTTTGAATTTGAATACGGAACCCCAATCGCAGCAGATGTGCAAGATAAACAGGACACGCGCGCGCTGACTCACGGCTGCGCCCGCGCATGTACGCTCCAATACACAAGTCGTTCGTTAATTGAATTGTTTTTTTTTTAGTAGGTGGTTAGATTGTCTTTGTGTTTTTAGAAATTGTTTTTTTTTTGTTGAATTATGCATTTCATTTTGTTTAGTTTGTTTAAGTTAATTTGTTGTTGGCTATAATTGGGCTAATAAGAGTAAAAAAAAAATACTTAATTAAGACCCTTTTAACTTTAACTTTTATATGTACGAGACAATATTTTTTTTCAATTTATATGTACCAAACAAAATGGTTACACATTTATTTCACTGTTTAGTTTAGTTTTCAACATTTCTTCAATAAAATAAAGTCTAAAACCGAACACAAACATTGTTACAATTCCGTTTTACGTGTACTACACCAAAAATATTGAAACTTCACAAGAACCTTGAGCTAAATTGCCTTCGTACGATATACAGTGACTTATAAATCTTCGTTAAGGCATGTTTTATGGTTAACCTACTTTGCCCCACCTCGTAGACACCTAAAATGGCGACTAATGTTAATTACTGACCCACTTTGAGGCTTAGAATAAAAATTTCAATGTTTTTTTTTTGGTTTTGTCATATTTTTTTTTTGGTAGTGTTTTGGTGGGCTTTTGTTTGGTGTTAAGTGTTTAAATGAACTCAAAGGTTAACGTTTTAAAACCTATAATACTGAGCTCAGAAAAAGGTGTAATACTTGGTTGTAAGTGCCCCACTGCGATCTGATTATTATTAGCATACCTAAATGGTATAATAAAAAACTAATAATATTTAATCTAATATACAACTACAAACTAATAATTTCTCCCAAAAAAGAATAATCTGTTATACAGTCCTCCTATAATATGTTGGTCATCATCTTATCACCCTATAGCCATCAAATTTCGATCAGCTTCTGACAATCCTGTATACCTCTTCTAGGAACATGGTAAAGTTACAAAAAATAAAGCTGTTTTATTCCCATCTGCAAAATCGGCATTCAAAAATATGACTGCGCATTTCCGCAACACCCCGTATAATCTATTTCACCTACAAAGTTCTGTCAGTTTAGATTATCTTCTATTGTTTTAGTTTATTAATGGTTTTAATTAATGACAGCCTTCGACGAGGCGACCTTCGAAGTTTCAGCCACTGTTTTCGGGGCTCTAATATCGAATAATTTACTGAACTTGCTTTTAAACTTAAGTAATGGTCTGTGGAAATGAAATAAATAAATTGTTGTAGATCCGTTTAGTTTACTTAATTTTAATTTACTAGTTTTTAACTACAGACTAGCCTGAGCTTTACTATTGCGGTCAAAAACAGTTAATGTCCTTTCTTTTGATTTAAGAAGCAATTGAATCCTTCAATTCCAAATAAAAGGCATGTTTAATTGGTTTAACCATTAAACCGTAACAAAAAAAGATACACGGATTGAATTAAAAATCATTAATTTTTAAAAAAATTGTTTAGCGATCCATTTCTAGGATAAAAATGTGTTCTTTTCTTTGCATATTATTAGACATAAATTAAAAAGAAAATCAAATATCAATCCTTTAATTCACAGTTCAAAAACGGAACTGAACTGACATCGGATTCTCAAATATCGATATCCCTATAAAATACCATAATAAATCACTTTAAAAGTAACTCTACCCTGTTACTGAGGTATTACAATGAAAAATATCTCTCAATTGAGTAAAACGGTTCACCAATAGATGGAGCCACCTGTTACTTAGGGTATTAACTATCGCGACGCGAACAGATCGAGTGCCATTCACAACCCCCTTTCGATTGATTAACTATCTTTTTCCATCTTGAAACGAATGAAAAACGCACAGAAATGCTGACTGGAGAGAATGTGTAATGTTGGTTTTAGAAAGGGGGTTGTTCTTCTCTTAGTTTGGTAGCTGAAGGTGATAAAGAGAAAAAATAGTAAGTAGTAATTAGTTTGGTAATACTGACATATAATTTGGGAACGATGACACAATTATTGTTATATGGACTCGATATAAAAAGATCAGCTTATGTCAGATACTAGGTTAGTGCCGTTGCAGAAATTTCTGTAGCCCTTGAAATCGATTTAGACGGGTTTTAATGTAGTTAGATTTTATTTGAATATCGAGGATACGAAAACGAGAGCTGTCAAATCTTATATCACGAGATTTACTAGGCTTTTGATCAACTTCAGTCAGTATATTTAACATCTGTCTAAAATTCGCTAGAAGTCCCTATTAGAAATGATGATAGGGTACGAAAAGTTAAAATCTAATTAGTCCATCAGATAGAAAATAAAAAAAAATATTACACGCATTTTTGTGTTTATCTGAACAATAAAAAATGGAAGAGTAAAGCTAAGTTAAGCTTTAAAGTTTAGGAGAGGGGGCTTATGACGTAACGCATTCGCTAAATGTATACGAAAGAGTGACGTAACGCGTACGTTTTATTGACTGTACTTTGACTACTTTGGGTTCGCGGGAAAGAAGAAAAATTATTTATTGGATACGTAATTTTTAAAAAATCATTAAACTACATGACCGACATTGAAAAAAAAGTTGTCATCATCCCCTATTAGTCAGTATAATATTTACAGAGGGATGGTAGTCTAAACATCAAAAACAATGACAGTCTCTTTAGGCAAAAATGTGACCTTGATTTAAAATATCTGAGTCATGTATAGCTATTTCAAAAATGAATGTTCTAAGAATGCATAGTGGCAAAGGCATTTAAAATTCATAATGACTAATGTTATAATACAACCTCTAAATTATTATTATCATATAATCATGACAATTATTTATGTCAATAACGGAAATTTGTATTAAAATTTCAATTTTTTTATTCAAAAGGAAGCAAACTCAATAGCTTAGCAAAAGCATAATTTTTTTGTTCCTTTTCGGTCTTTCATGCCATTTGTAGTATGTATAAAAATAAATAAATTGCCTAAATGTCCTATCCCTACAAAGTAAAAGAACATAGAGACAACTTTTTTTCTAAAAAAATATTTGAATATTTAACTTCATAAATCCTTTAGTTCCTACACTACCTACTAAGAAGACACAAAAAACTATCTTCAAAAACCCATCCTAAAAGTCAAATATCTAACAAAAACCAAACAGACACTGATCTACATTTGAACAATGAGGTCCAAAACTCGTAAACTTATTAGAACGCTCTAAGAAATGTGACTACGTGGCCGGAATGCCCAGACTCTTATTAAAAACGTTGGATACAACGAAAGACTTTTCAGAGAATTTTTGTTAGACAAGGCCATTGGTTAGTAATTGTAGTTATGTAATTTTGTGTAAGGCTAAAACAGTACTAGAAAATTATTATGGTCGAAGAAAATATTGAATGTTCGGAAATAAATTTTAACATAAATAATCTGTGCCATGTCTATGGGATCCTTTTATTTAAACTGATGTCTAGAGAGCAAAACGAAATTCTATTTTTTATCAAATTATATCTAGTTCCAGAAAGTAAATTTTAATTTTCTGGAATCGGGGATAAATCAACACAAAATAACTTGTGTTAACTATTCTTTTTTTTAAGAAAGACTTCCGCACTAAGGATTTTAATCGTTGTGTTACGAGGGGTTCCACAGTCTAAGGAATTATAAGTCTTTTGATCAATTGATCGGCGGCGATCAGTATTTTGACCACATTGTAAATTGATCAATCTTTTAAAAACCGCAAAGTTCATATTTGCACGTTACTATATCTTTCACTATGTTCATTCAGGATTTAAATACCTACTAGGTATATTAGACTTATTCAGCTTTTAAATCTCAGCTAAAATTCTGAGTTCTCACAATTTCATCCGAGTCAGCGCTACCAAAGCTCCTTAAAATATTGTTGATGGTTTAATTTTGGGCTTAACTTTATACTTCCCAGCCCGCAGTATAGGCGATGTAAAAATTTTACGATTTACTACAAATTATATTTCCCTTCAAAAATTGTTTTGCCCGAGTTTTATTCGCTGGTACGGCGCTGGTTTTTATTGTGTTATCTCGATTGACTTCCTTTGGAGAAAGTTCGTCTTGAAATATTTCCTTCGGTGTTTCTTTGTTGCTCTTATCTGAGGATATATGTGTCGCAAAAAGTCGTATATTTTCATTATTGTCTAGTGTGTCGGTTTCACTTATCTCGATTTTCCCTAAAAGAATGTAAGGTAAAGTAAAATTATTTATAACCTCTCCAGAGAACAGTCCATATTTAATGAAAACCGACCGTTGATTTAGAGTGGCTTGACCAAACAAAGAAACTCTTTAAATATCAATGATCTTCGATTGGTCAATTCTTTGTCTTGATTCAAAACTATAAGTTGCGTAATCGTTATCTAAATTACAGTTAATCTTTACATTAGGAGCAAGTTTAATATAATTGCACTTTAGCCCACAGCGCTCGGCAGTACCTCGCCCACTTCGAGGCCTCGCGGCGCCTGCTGGTCGCATCCCAGCAATAATTAAACTATGTAGGTCGCATGAACACCCACAATGACCAACGTTGTACACACCACCAGCTAACCTGCCCCACCCCACCTCCGCCTAACAATCAAAACCCAGAGCAGTACCGCACGCGCCACGGCTCAACGTTAACTGGACGTGCTTTGACCTCGTCCTCTTCTGTTGTTCTTTATTCAATTCAAAATGCGTTCCAGACGTGTACGTTGATGATAAATGACGGTTGAAATTCGATTTCAATTTCGAAGTTTGAAATTTAATTTTGGAATTCGGTGAATTTTCGGCTTCGCGTGTGAAAAGTTTCGGCCGTTAAATATGTGGGGGCTTAAATATGTGATGTTCGTTATATGGAAATATTTTAAAATTGTTTTTGCTGCTGCTAACAGTTTTACATGGATTCTGTAAATTTTTATTACCTTAATTAATCCTAATTTACTAACACGCTCGAATACTCTACATTCCATACTAAAAGTTAACTTAAACAAACAAAGGAGGTTTTAAGTACTCTAATTTAGAACAAAAAAACCTCATCCATTGAATCTAAACTTGACAAATCAAGAGGTTTGAATCCATCTGTTACACAGATACAACAATGGTTGAAATCGCAGTAACTGTCAAATGACATCGCAACAGAATACAGTGAACACTGTCATTCTGGGCTATGACAAATGTCCCCCGCGGCTGGAGTAATTCGCCGCAATTTTCTCTATACAAAGAGCCAATGTGTTTTTCTTTAAAATATGAAACATCCGTTAATGTTTTCTTTGTTCGAAAATGGAGTATAATGAGGTTTTTTTGTTGAAGAGTTACGTAATTATTAAAAAATATGGAAAATAAGGATGAGGGAAGATTTGTCATATTTTTTTTATAATTTATATTTTAGATAGAGTACCGCACTTTTATTTTCGGGTAACATTGTCCTTCGCCAATTTCTTGTAAAACCGAGGACCGAAAATAAATAAATTAAATTAGCTAAAATAAATTAATGTATTATTATAGTCTTGATAGTAAAAAAGTAAATATTCTAGTTTAATAAATAAATGTATTAGCTTTAGTTCGAAAAAACATCAAAAACTTATTTAATCCAACCTCTTTTATTCTTTGTACGCTATCTAACAGTACACCAAAAGCAAAAAAAAATCTACGAATCTATTTCCATCGAATCAGCTGTATATTCCCACAACGTAAATAAAAAGGCCATGAAATCCAATCAAGCGATCAACGCAAAGTTCAATAATTCTTCGAAACAATAGCTTTGAAAAAACCAACAGATATACCGGGGAGCAAAAACTGCAATACAATAAACAGACAAGGCACCGACTAGTTGCGCAAGTCCCGTTCCTAGGCACCTAATATTTATCGAAAAATATGCCATCGAATATTATCGGAATCCGATGCTCGCATAAAAATCCCCAACGAAAACTTCCGCTTGCAGCCGCAAAAGCTCAAAGCTTTTAATCGATCACTGTACTAACAAGAAAAGACTTACGTTGCCATCCGGGTTCCGTCCGCAAAAGTGCAATAAGAAGAAAAAAAAAAACAAAAAGTCGAACACATAACTAAAAAAGCACTAAACGATACGTCCAACGCGATTTCGAGATAAAAAAAAATGGGTGCGTGTGTATGCGGCCGCGCCGAGGGCGGCGTGCAGTATACTGATCTAATTTCCAAACGTACGACTGTGAAAGTGACGTAATACCGGCGCCATGTTGCCCCGCGCCCCGCGCCGCGCCCCTCGCCGCCTCCCGGCCGCGCCTAGCTTCCGCCACTGGAAAAATGCACTATTTATTTTATCATTTCAGGATTGCTGTGGAATGTACTGAAGGCCTGAAGCTTTATGGCGTTATTGCGTGGTATCGCATTACTTGTTGTGTTAAGTTTTCCTCGAATCGATTGGGTATGTGTTATCTGTCGCCCGGCGTTGGAAATGGCTTTGCTACGCGCGTTCGTCTAAGTCTGGCACGTCGTAAATAAGGGGCTCGCGTGCAGCCTGCGTCGCCGTATCGGCTTTTTGAAAATTCTTGCGTAGACTTTTTGGGTACTATTTGATCGTAGAAGTTAGTTTTATCCTTATAGTTTTGATGCAAACTTTGAAATTTATCGTTCACTGATAACATCTGAATTGTAAATTGATTTATTTTTGTTATGACTCCTATTGTTTTCCAAATTCAATAATGACATAAATAACACATAAAAGAACTTCATAAACACATTTTTGTTTTTACATTCTATAAGTTTACCGGAAAATTCGACAAACTCATGTTTCCAGTTGTTTCCTCACAATATGGGCAGTAAGAGTGTTATTTCACACCTACATTTTAGCAGTTATTATGACTCCCGTATAATGAGCACATTGCCATTTGCGAACATCAAATTAGTCGTAAATATCATAATACGACTAATAAAGTTACAAATATTACAAACGAGGCCTTTGTGAGTAGACATTTATAAACGAAAAAACATTACATATCTCTGAATTTTCAATAATTTTCCCATCAAATGGTCTTAAAGTCACAAGCCTTGTCTGTCACCTATTACTTAAGCATTTATCATCTACATCACTAATTAAAGTTGACAACTCCAGGCGATTCACTAGGTACTTTATTGACATATTTTTCTATTTGGTACCTGAATTAAGAACCCTAAATGTCTCGCTATTTAAAGTTTAAAAAAACAGTTTGCCTTTCCGAAAAAGAATCTTCTGAGATTTGCGCGTTCAACTACACAATCTCTTTAGATTTTTAATGTAAGTATACATAGATTAACTACTAAAACATTAGATTATTAAGAAACTAGAGTACATGCAAAAGCGCTCTCCTTCTCTCCTACTAATATCCTGGTCTTAAAAGATGCCATAGTTTTATTATTTCTACGAGTATATCGAACCTACCAACTCTCAAATTGTACATTATGTTAGCAATAACTATTGAGTTTTATATTATCACTTTCCGAATTATTTGATAATTAAAAGTAGGATAGCTTCCTGTAAATCCAACATCAAGTACTGTACTTACAATGGATGGACTATAATATTGAGTAATTATTATCAAACATTTTATAGAATCTATCACTAGAAAGATACCGATCTACACGCAACTGCAATAATATAACCTACTCTAAAACATGGCGCTAGGCTCTCAGTCTAGTCAAAGTTGCATTTGCGCATGTCTTAAACACATACCTACATATACTATAGCTATCCCGCAGCCGTTCTCAAGCTATATTCTATTACTTCAGCACAATTTGACATTTACAATGTATGCATAGAATTTGTCATTGTAAGCAAGCTTAGATACAAGTATCATTTATCTTGTTAGTTTAATCTTAAACTATCTTATATCACCTAGATGTTAATTCATATTAATATTGGGTATTAGACTGAAATGTAGTAATTAGTTCATCAAATTGATTGAATAATATGTTGGACACGATTTTTGTTTTGTTCGTAAAAAAAAACTTGAATTTTCGTGTGACGTCACGTCTCAGTACACTTTTTACTGACAAGTGACGTTATTAGCCCCTACTTCCTCACCGTTTTTAATGTTTGTATTTTGTTATAAGTTAGAATAAAACACCTCATTTTTGTTTTGGAGATCTACTTTACGGACAGTTTTTTAGTCAAATGCCCTATTTTATTTGGAATATGTTTTTGGTTTATTTTTTTTTTAATTTATATAAATTTTGGAAATATGGCTACAAACACAAGCTCTGGCTTGTGACTCATGTGGGCGTTGGTTATCACCACATACAGTAGTTATCAAATTAGGTATTAAGTCCTTTCGTAGGCAACAAGGTTACTCTACTTGCTGTTTCATCAAAATCATGTAAAAGCGTCACAGACCGAAAAAATTATAAAGGGTGACAGTTTCAAATTCCATTTTGTATTTTTTGTTCCTTTTTCTATACTTTTAAAATAATGCTACAAGTTATACTAGACAGAATATTTTTTCTTTCTTTTTAGGTAGCTAATTCGTCAATGGTAAACTATTTGCTAATTTTTATTTCAATTGCACCTAAATACTCACTGTCACTTACAAGAATACCAAAGCGTTTTATTCTTAAATGGAAATGCATTTATAATGCAAGCTGGCATCAGGCTAGCTAGTCTAGTACTTAACGAAAATAGCCCGAACCTGCCGGTAGTCTAGAGTAAGGCTTTACATTTTTGATGTGTCATCTCCATTCGAGACTCTAAAATGAAATAGAACAGCAGGAACGAATATAGACAAGTTCCGTGTCATACTTTTACAAGACGACAGAAATAGTTTGACATTTTTGAGATATCTTATGTTGATCCCTTGTTTGAAAATTGGGAAATTAAAAAAATGATAAGTTTGGATGTGTTTATGTAGTATATATTAATATACATAACTAGCTGATGTCCGTGACTTCGTTTGCGAAAAAATAAAGAAAAAAAGAATTCGAGGGTAAAAAATAAATAGTAGCCGATTTTCAGACGAGGTTTCGAAAATATACGGTAACTAACACTATGGCACGGGAATTTTATATCTAAGATGTTATGTGTCTGTCGCATACAGTTCCTTAAAGTTAATAAGAATAGAAATATTAAATACTAATTGAAATAAACGATACGGAAAGGCATCTTCTTAATTAAATGAGAGTAATGTGGAGAAGACATCGATAATACTTTAATTATATAATGATGTGTAAATGATACTCTTCAATTGTTTTGTGTGTTAATAAATCGTAAATAAATGAATAAAATAAAACAAATTAATGTAGGTACATCATTTGCAGTAAACATATTTAACTTCCCAAGAATTATTAGGTAATTTCTAATCACCTAACACCTAATTAGGAAGTTTCTGATCGCGAGGTATTAACCCATTAATTATTAACTGAAGCATTTGATGTATAATTCAGATGGATAATATATTAATTAAATACGCTGATGCGGGGACAAATTATGTGGGTAATTTCAAGTGACAGTGTGCGGTTAGATTTTGATACTTTTATGAATTTTGAGTTTATATTTTCTGTATATTTTTTTTACTTCTGTTATAATATAGAAAGTTGTTTGTAGCATCATAATATTGTATAAATTTTTATGTTTTATAAGTAAGTGTAAATTAATTTTGAGATATCATCATCTTCCTGCCCTTATACTATTTTACTCGGGGTCGGCGCAACACGATTTTTTCTTTCATTCTCCCCTATCAGACACAGTATCATTTTTCTCCTTTTTCGTTCATAACAATACAATAATAGTTCATAGTAATACAATCCATCGATCTTTTCTTTGGCCTTGGAAATAAATTTCGAGAAATTCTAGGAACAGCTAGTATTGTCATAAGCTATTGACACCGATGGAAGAAAGCAGTATGCAAATCCTAGCCTCCAAAAATAGTACAATAGTCCTACTTAAAACCATAATTCTAAACAAAAATTCAGCGTCAACTGGTTAGCTTAACCTTAGTATCTACTGGCGTGGGTGAGTCACGCCAGCGGCTTCCTCATTACGAGTGGCGCTAATCTAGTCTCGTTCCTTCCCGTCCGGTGATATACAGTCACGAGCAAAAACATGTAAACACGACCAAACAGTTGCAGTAGATTTCTTATGCGAAATTTCTGAAGCTGCTATCCCATATTCCTGATAATGTCATCATCATCTTCCTGCCCTTATCCCATTTCACTTGGGGTCGGCGCAATACGTCTTCTAGACATGTTGCTTAAAGTTTTGGCTATGGTTTTATAGTCGGCCGCCTGCCTGACACTAACCCTCTTTGGGAATGCGATTGTTGGTTGTTTACCCGCCACCATTCGGGTGACCCAAGGTACCTGGTACAATGCACTGGGTCTTAAGGTCCATAAGTCGCCTTTAACGACACCCAGTGGAGGATATGGGGTGGTGCTATTCTTTATATCCGGACACCACACGGAATTATATTCCTGATAATGTAAGCTAAACATAAAATGTTTAATTTGAAAGAAAATATCACGATTTCATTGTTCATTTTACAAGGATTTAAGCTTCAATTATTCGGTCGTGTATACATGTTATTGCTCGTGACTGTACTAGGATAAATAATACGCCTGTTGAAAACGTTGTGAAAAAGTAGAGTTTTAGGAGAGTAAGAATTTTTGGGAAGGTGTAGATCCACGTGTTTTGGCTTAAATCTTGAATGAAATGTGGATTTTGGTTATTATTTATCTTACAGGTTATGTGTTTGAGGTCTCAGATAAGTTGTTTTATTGTGACTGAAAAAGAGTCCCGTTAAGAAGACAGGTTAAGTTGTGGATATTTTTGAGATCATTGATTGAATCATTTCAGGAATGATTTTAGAAACAAACATCAACTTAGACATGTAAGAGTACTTTGAAACGCTTTCAGACTATTTGCAAAGGGTTATTGTTCATTAAAAAAACTTAAGTGCTAACGATAAAGGATTTTTGACTATCCGATAGTTTTCAGCAAATAAATATAGTTCAAAAATATGTTTGCTTTTTAATACCTGTAATATTCTAACAATATGTGTCTTTTCTCATACAAAACTATACCCCGTAAACGGGAAAGGATAAAATGATATTCGTCTATAGGCACGAATATCCAATTACCACGGTTACTGAACTTCACAACACCCCTGATCTTAACCTAAAAAATCCGCCAATTTTTTCATACCACTTACTACAAGAATCCCAAACATCTATTAGGTGTACATTTTCAAGAAAAACACATAAAATTCCTACTTTTCCTCCAAATTGCTTACATAAAATATTTCTCGGAAACGTTTAAAAAACTTTGATTAATGTTTGTGTCGACGGCCCCATAAAACTAGGCGTTGGACTGTTACCAAGTAACATTGGGAACAATATAATGTACAGAGATATTGACAATCTGATTGGCAAAGACTCGCTCGTGTAGGTCCACACGTTTTGGCTTAAATCGTGAAATTAAATGTGGATTTTGTTTATTATTTTCCCTTTGGGGTTGAGGAAGGTGTGATTATGAAATAATAACAATCTGATATTTCACGACTTTCACACAATGCCATCTAGTCTCAAATTAAGTATACGATAGGTAGTAACTTGTGCTATGAGACTTAGACAATTGACAAACATACTTACATTGTAGATAAATTACACAGAACAAATGATCGTGCTCATCACAAACATTTTTCCTGGGTGGGAATCGAACCCACGACCTCCGGTATAGCAGTCAGAGCCACTACCACTAGACCAACAAGCCAGTCAAACATTAAGTTATAGATCCTTTTTTTTCAGTATGTTTTGCATTAATGATTAATGCATACTGTTCAATTTCTTTTAACCATTGCCGAGTCTTTTTAATTCTTCGATTCGCAATAACGACACAAAAATCAGTTTCAAACATTTCATCATTGAACGTTGGACGTAAATCAATATTTATTTTCTGCTTATAAAATAATTTATACATTATGCAACTTTTACGTAGAAAAACCTCATGCGGTTTTTAAAGCTTCATGGATTCAACGCTTTTGATGTGGGACTTACTCTTTCTTGGGAAGATAAACTTCCGTATGCCATCAGATACGTCGTCGTATTAAATATAAATATTTCACATCATAATTTAGAAAACGCAATCTAGTTCTAATCATTTAATCAATATATAATAAGATATTTTCCCCTTGTTACTAGTATTTTTAAAGAGGGGTAAGAAAGTAACGGTTTAAATTTGTTGCTTCCTATTCCTCAAGAGCATAATTTATTTGGTAATTTTAAAAATTTTGTTTTAGGTTGGTCTTCAATGCCTTTTGGTATATGGTAGTAAATAAGGGCTGCCACACGCATCACACTTGTTCTCAATAGCGCTGTTTTACATTAATTCGTACATAACAAAACATATTTCCTCCTCAAAACAGGTATAGTTATTAAACCATCTCCTTAAACATTTTACTATACTCAGTTTTATTTCACTCACCTCTCACTCTATTCTTGTTCGTCATACGGTGATTCCGTCATCAACAGCTGTGATTTATTGATATATAATTTTAATGTATGACGGCAGTCGTAACTTTAAATCAAGTTTGGCGTTAACTCATCGGCAGTGAGTGGATAATGAATATAAATCATGGCTCCATTTTTACTTTTTGGAGGAGGTTATTTAGGAATTTATTTTTTGTTTGATTTTATAGATAAGCTATGTACTTACCACGGTAATCATGCACGTAAATTAGTTCATTTTACAAATAGCTAGAATTTTAGCAAAATCCTGTGTATAAGCTTTTCATACATTGATCTACAATAAATTATAATTCTCTGTCCAAGTCTGAGCGCAATATTGTATACTTCAAAACTATCCAAAATAGTGATTAAAATCAGTATGACAACAGACTTAGCATTAATCTCATACACGCTCAAAATAATAATCCACATAACACACTTCTAAACGCACCCTACGAGAGCACAAATCGTCTCCAAATCGCAGGACAGATAAAAACTCCAACAAATTCGAAAAAAACTTCGTGAAGTAATAACATAGTAAAAGTTTTTAGTCGCTCGATTGAACACGGAGATACCTATAACAATGGCGGAATGGCGATCGATTTAAGATGGCCGCTTTCCCGCGCTTTCTTATGTCAAAAGTAACGTCAGTTCTTGCTTCGGGAAATTTTTCGATGGTCGTTCTGTTTTTATGTGACGAAGTTTTCGGAAGTGTTTAGGAGGGCTTTTTGGCTTAGTTTTGATTTTGACATTTTTGTTCTTAGTATGGTTATAATAACGATACGAAGAATATAGTTTTGAAATGTGGAGCTTTGTAGAAAAGCTGGATAAATTGTATTTAGGTTAAGAAAAGCATGATTAAACTTAGAATATTTTTGAGAAAGCAATAATAAAAAAGTAAGCTTTCCATACAAATTTTATGTCCTAACAGATGATTCTGCTTTTTGGAAATAGACTGACATTTTCGTATTTATTTGTTTATATCGGAATCAATATCTGACTGGAGCTTGTTAAAATGAACTTATCGTTTTTAATGAAAAATCTTTCATTTTCATGTTTATCTGTCATACCACATGGGTCGAAAACTACAAAACTTTAATTCAATAGATACTGTAAAGCTACCTACCAACCAACCAACCAACCAACCAACCTATACAATTTACTTACACAACAATTACGCAAACTAAAACACTAGGATCCTGAGAAAGGAATGCACACACTATCGCCTATCGCGTCCTACGCGAACTAAAGGTCAGAGGGTCCAATACCACCTTCTACACCAAAAATCCTGCATTTGTGGAAAAGAGACGCCGCTCTACATTTTGTAGCGCTCTGTCTCGCTTCCACAACTGATAATGTTACTAAAAGTGCCAGTAGGTTTTGAGCTAAAGGTTCATGACTTCATGTGAATTAAATGCGTCTTGTTTGTAGTATAAGTTTGTAGATGTAACTATCAATGAATGGAGTTGAGATTGTTATTTTGGTGATAAATATATTTCAACGGGACTTCGATATTATTTTGTATGTTTGATGTGTGCCTAGTGCTTTTTTTATGGTGAGTTTTAATTATAGTCTTAAGAGATTCCAAGCTATACTAACTGTCATCATCAAAAAGTTAAAAAAATATTTTATCCTTGTTATCAAATATACAGACCCTGATTTGTTTTTAAGTTCTAAGAACAATCATTTCAAAATTATTTTAGAATTGAACTGAATCAATGAATACGGAACTCTTTAGTTTTTAAACTCGGTTAAAAAATAAGTCAAACATTGCGATTAGCCACATTTTAATGATAAAAATTACTTCAATACCTTCTTTTGTAATACCAGTACAGAAATCCATAATCTCATAATTACTTAACTTAATGTCAGTATATGAGCAGCATTCATGCCTATTTTATGCACAAACCTATTTAGCAGGGAGATAAAACGGACCGACGTTAAATGAAATAAACTCGTGCATTGCGATTTTCATTCGTTTCTATAGAAATGGTGACTTTTTGGTGAGTGCTATGACATATTTTTCAACCTTTTGGCAGTTTTCACAATTATCTGCTCGGAAGCATTGAAAGTAATAAAAATAATAACATATGCATGTTTCTACTGTGGAGTATTTTTGTTCTTGTGAATACTCTCTATTGCTCCTAGTCAAGGATTTCCTTTAAAGGAAAGTAGTAACTATTCTACAAACGCTAACAAATCACGTTTTCAATCACAAGCAAAAAATATTTTAATTTAATTTGACTAATTTATTTTGTAGCACTTGAAAAAAAATCACTTAAATATTAGTAAAATCCGGTAAATTCTCTTTGAGGGGTGGTTTATATCCAGCAGTTGACATCCTTCGGCTAAGATGATAATGATGAGATTCAGTAAAATATTAAAATTTATATTAACCTGTCTATTCACCACGCCAATTACCTAGTACAGTTCGCGACGTGTCGCGGGCTCAAACCCCGTGTAGGACAAGAATTTGTGCGATCCACAAAAGCTTATTCTGAGTCCAGACAGAATAAGCATTTGTGGATCGCCAGACGACAGAAATTCAAGAATTGAATGTCTGCAAAACGCCCCGCGATACAAGGATTAAAGTCCTTAGTGCGGGAGTAGTATTTAAAACAAAAAACGAAAAACATAAACAAACCATCTTTCCAATATTTCCCAAAAATCCTGTACACAAAATAAATCTACCTGTACACTAATATTCATAAAGACAACAACGTGAAACTATAATAAGACGCAATCAGGAGTAAGGGGCAGACTACTAAGCATAACAAATAACAATGAAAGAGATGTAGTCACTGAAAGGCCGAGTTTTTCTGCTCTTGCCCTGCACTGGAGGACAAAATAAATGATACAGTATAAGTATTTTCTTTTGATATTCTATCTCTATCTGATGTAAAACAAGTATTGTAAAAGCTGTAACGTGATATTGAAATACCGATAGTACAATAAATTGAAATAATTTGTGCTATTCAAAATCTACTTTTGAGCTTTAGTGCAAAATGTAGGTGTAATGTACTTATATTATGAAGAAAAAACTAAATTGTTAGAAAATTTGTGTAACTTAGCTATATGTACAAATGTAATAAGATTTTGAGTCATTCGTGTATAAGGACCACCTTTTTGAAACGTAAATTTCAGCGTCAGATCTCTTACTTTATTTGTATCTTAAGAATATACTAATTTCAAAACAATATACTAATTTTATCCTAGCATCGGACCTAAATGCAAAACTTACTTACCTAGTTATCGAATATTAACTAGTTATATCCATCACTTGAAGAACTTCTACAGTTATTAGAGTATAACCAGAATATATTTGGAGCGACAAGCTTCGCTAAGCATATTGCAAGCCGAAGCTTACAACTAACAGCCAACTTTCTGGCTCCCGACAAACTGTTTGCTTTCCGACGCTTTCCAAAAATATTTTCATGCATTTATCCTCCTGTTTGGAGTATATGAAAGTGGTTGTGTAAAAAATACGTACAGAGTTGAATTATACAAACGTTTAGGTTTAAAAGAACTGCTTTTGACGCTTTTTTAATTAACCTTGTTTAATAGGATGAAAAGTTTTATATTTTGCGAAATAATGTTGTAATCAAATGGTTATAATATCAGTCAGTGAGTTCCCCACTGCTAAGCATAGTCCTCTTTCCATAAGGGGAGATTTCAGCATTGATCATCACTCTAGCTCATAACGAGTTAACTATTCCAGGTTCCAATGTTTGGAATTTACGTTTATTCACGACATTTTTTCTTTCCAGTAATGTTTTCGAATATTTAAAAAGTAGTTACATAATATAATATTGATAAAGTCACATTGGTTGTCAGCAACGGGACCGAATTAGGCATTGCCATGGTGCCTCGAATAAAGTACTCCTTTTTCAGTAATTTTAAAATAATTGTCAGTTCAATCACTAATCTAAAATTTATTTCTACTGCAAATTCAACCGAAATTTATCCAAAATTATCTCTGTTATCCATTATATTCCATTCTACACAGACAACAGTTTCTGTTCGATGGATAATGTTGGGAAAGTTTAGGCAGATCTCCTTGCTAGCGACGCAAACTTGAAGTTTGCACGATGGATTTATTCTGGGCATTCATAAAGTTTAATACCTCATTTCAGATATTCCATTTTGCTGGGCTTGTTGCATAAATTATGTTTGTGTATTTTGGTATACCTATATACTTTTTTGCAAAGTTTGTCTTTTAGTTTTTTAGAAAAGGACATGCTGCGCCGACCCCAAATAATAATAATTGGGATAAGGGCAGGGGAATGATGATGATGATGTCTTTTAGTTTTTTTTGTTACCAACTCTAGCTATCTTTTTCTATTAGTAAATAAATACCTATGTCCAACTTAGAGTCCTAACTGATACAATTTATATCTCATGCACACAAATTGAGATGATTGATATGCATGACGATGATGTTTTAATTGACAAAGAAATCAATATGGTTTAATATACTTCCAGTTTTTATTATCATGTGAATATCATAACTATAACGTAATGATTTCACAGAAGAGAAGAGCTTAAGAGCCGAAGCAGTCGGTTAAATATTGTAATTTTTACTATTCCCAATATTGCGTTACTTTGCAGGTATACGTTTTGCAGCTATAACCGAAATCCACGCAGGGAAAAGGCTAGTGTTGTATATGAATGACAGATCGAATCCATTTGAACAAATCAATAAATTGATGTTTTAATAAAACCGAGCTCTCCTTTCCTCTGCTCAGCAGTGTACACACAGCACAATTCCTATAATGTTGTACAAGTTATTGACTCGAGCCAAGTCGAGCCTTTGTGAAGTTATCTCGGGCGTTAGTTGGCCCTCCAATTCAATTTTGACCTTCCGAGCTACGTGTGATTTCAGGCTTTCACGTAAACTAAGTTAGTTTAATGACAGGCCTTTTTGATTGGACTCGATCGAGTTGTGCTTTGATTTTGAGAGCGTTGACGGGTTAAAAATAGAGCTACGTGTTTCGCTTTCAGTTGTTTTTTGTTTGTGAGGTTACTTTTTTTGGGTAGTAAGCGCAATTGTGATAGGTATTGTGTTGTAGATTCATTGAATATACATAAGTAGTATGCCTAGGTAGCAACTTACAAATGTTCCTTAGATGTACGCTATTACAAGAATCCGCCGCATGTTTTCTGAAAAAACGGCAAAGGTCTCTGCCCTTTTCTCCTGGAAAACAGGCTATACCTAGGTTAAAAATTGTAAATATGACATAAGAACCAATCATGCCTTTAAGTCACTCAAAATATTTAATTTCAAATCTATATAGTACGTCTTAAGGGTAAAGACCCATTGGTTGACCCGTCGGTTGGCCGGAAAACTATCGGTTTTGACTGACAGTTGCGTTGATTCTTGTTGCAAATACGCATAGCAATTGTCATCTAGTGCCAAAAGGTCCTTGTAGCTAAATCTATCTATATTCTTCGATATTCCAATTCCAAATCCATTCAAAATTAATTACCTTACTCCAAGTAAAATTCCCTTCAATAGACTCCAATGCCAATCTAGTAAATTGAAATTATTTTTCCATTGTTACAAACAACAACTTGCAACAAAAGTTGCTGGCAGAGGAAGTGAGTCGCGAGTTGTGCGGGGCACCGGCACTCCACTAACCTGCTTACCTCATTTACTTCCCGCGGTAATATCTGCTGCCCATACAATGTATCTCTGGGTATTTTTTACTCGAAAAATACTGCTGTTTTTCCTTAGAACTTGTAGCTTTTTTTAGAGGTAAAACTATTAAAAACTTAATTTGCTATCAATTGCCAAAACAGTTGCACAATGGCAATGTTCTTATGTGCCTCATGGGAAAGGGAAGTAGTTAATTTATCGACTACAAGTTTCAGATGTTTGTCATCGCGGTAAGAGCTGGTCTGTATCCTTTTTATTGAAGTTTAGCCTTGATTTATACCAAATTTCAAATGATTTTGTCCAGTTGTTTAAAGGGAAAATCGTGGCGGACAAAACAGACAAACCTTTCCTTAACGTACTCGTAATTAATGAAAGTGTAAATATACTAAGAGTTTAACTACACGAATTCACAAACTCATTATAAACACTAAACTCTACAAATTCTACAATCATCTTCTTCTGGTGCCTCTCCACACGTGTAGGCTGGCCGTCAGCTCTAGCATACCATTCCCTGTCTCTAGCGAGACCAAAGAGTTCTTCCACGCTCAGACTCGACAACAATTTTAGAGCAGATCCCTTTTTTATACCCCCTGTATAACCGTGTTAACATTTCCTATAACAAGTGTGAGTGCCAGTGACGATATACAGAGTGTTTCTTATGTAAATAGTGCAAGAGTTCAGCATGTTTAGTGATTACCGCAGTCCTTATCTATGCAGTTTGTTATTCTATGGGCCTTTAGCATGTAACGGTTTTAAATGTTTCGTTAAGGTAGGTCAGGGTTTTCTTTGTATGCTAGTTGTAGGTTGTGTTTACGTAATTGTGAATTTTGTAGGCTGGTTTTAAAAATAAGTAGATTTTTTTCTTAGAAGCTTGACTAAAGATGACTAATCATCACCACTACATAATATAAAGCACTTTCGGCCTGTCTTCTTGCACGCTTAGATCTTTAAACCTACGCAATGGATTTTGATGTGGTTTTCCAATAGATACAATGTATCAACATTAAGGTTCTTGTGTGTAGTACATTAGTATTGCACTCGTGCAAAGCATATATCTTGACTCGGGGAAATTATATTTTCAGACCCCATTTCAATCCAAGTTTCATCAGAATTTCAGGCTAAACTACTGAACCCATTTTCATAAAACTTGATATTTGGTACTCTGGGATTCCAAGAATAACATAAGCTACATTTCCCCATACTTTAACACAAATGGACAAATCCCCAACCAAATTTTCCACATTAGTTCACTAAAAAACATACACAACGGGAAAGGAAAACACGAAAATTTGTTACAAAATTAAAATTTAATTAGTTAATGCATACGTTTCCCTCTCTCTCATAATTAGTGTTCGTTTTTAATTGGATGCTGGCAATTTAGTTAGTAGTTCGCAGCAAGTTGATCCACTGAACGCGAAATTCGTTTTAGTTAATTGCGCACATTATACGTTAATTGTTAAAATATTTTTTTGAGGTAGGAGGACGTTGAATTTGTTTATGCCCCTTTGGTAAGCGTTTATGAATATGAAAGCTTACTTAACCCTATGTGTTCTTCATTTTTATCTTTATGATAGAGTTAACAGCGGTAGTATAATTTTAGGCTACCACCTAACATGAATTAGGGAATGCGAAGAAGTTACTAATATACACTCTTTGGTAATAGGACTCTACACTTTGCTTTTGGCATTTTTCAAACCATTGTTTTTGTTGTCAATTATCAATTTTATTATAAAATATTTTATAATAAAAGTACGCACGCCAGGACTTAAGAGTCTACTATGACCTCTTGAAGTATGTAATATTATTGCAGGTGTGAAAGAGCGAAACCGCGTTATACCACATAGTATGCTATCACGTTTCCACAACCGCAACTGGAAGTGGCGAAAGGCCCTCTTTACAATGCCACTGACAATATTTTCAGCTTGTAATAATAAAAATAAAATTATTTTGTCAGACATCTGAGATCCATACAAGAAAAGATACTTAATAAGTTAATATAAATAGCAAGCAGGGACTTAGTTCGTTGTAATAATTTAGTTGAGATATAGTCTAAAATTTCAGTCACGATGGGATTGATTGACATGCTAAATAGAAGAATTTATCATCAATTCGCCTCACAAAAGTTACAAAACCAGTCCATACATCGATCACCTAAAAACTAAAATGATTAAACAATACCTTTCTCTGCAACCTATCAATTACTAAACTTAATTCATGTTCTCTATCTATAAATAACAAAAGATAAGCCAATCAAAAACAATTTAAAAGCAATTCGTCCATTAGCGGTAACGGATTGGGGATCGCCGATATAACTGTTATTTAATTAAGTGACTAGTTATCCCTGTTGGGTTCTATTTAACTTAGTTTTTACAAAAGGATTAGTAGGAACTAATCCTACTAATAATATGAACGTAAAAGTTTGTAGGCCAAAGAAAAGATGGATGGATTGTATCAGGAATGATCATCATCTTCCTGCCCTTATCCCATTTCACTTAGGGTCGGCGCAACACGTCTTCTAGACATGTTGCTTAAAGTTTTGGCGATTGTTGGTTGTTTACCCGCCACCATTCGGGTGACCCAAGGTGCTTGGTACAGTGCACTGGGTCTTAAGGTCCATTAGTCGCCTTTTACGACACACAGTGGAGGATATGAGGTGGTGCTATTCTTTATATCCGGACACCACACGGAAATATGAATCAGGAATGATATGAATGAAAAAGGATGTAAATGATAGTGTGACGTCTGATAGAGAGTGGAAGAACAAAACGTGATGCGCCGACCCCAAGTAAAAGGGTATAAGGTCAGGAAGATGATGATGAAAAATTTGTGAGAACGGATGGAAGTTTGTTACTCTTCCACGCTCAAACGGCAAGATCAATTTTGATGATATTTGCAAAGAGTTAGCTGACACCCTTGGGTATGTGACTAACTCCAGGGTAGTCGCCTAATTCGTACTACAAGTCATGTGTGTCCTAAAAGATTTTGCCTGCTAATGCATAAAAATATACTTAATTATAATGAGACAGGTAAGTTTCCTATCATTCGTAATGCTACAGGTAATAAATATCCTACCTAGTTCATGGAATACATACCAAAAACAGGCAACAAAGGCACATAACTAAGAAATACATAAGCAGAAACAATTCTAGACAAACACATAATTTAATTACGGGAATAAAACAATAAACAATTCTGATTGCCAACGAAATTAATGTGTTATATACGAGGCAAGCTAAAGCGAACTCTATAGTCCAAAAAATAAGGTAGAGTTTCGTGTAAACACAGATTCAATCTATCGTGGATTGGAAGACAATAGCAAGTAGACCAGTCTGTCCGTCCGTCCATTGATTAAGCATGCAATCTCAACTCGAAAACAACTTTGACGAATTAATATTCGTCAAAATTGTCGGGTTTCTTGATTAGTAGAGAACGGTGTGTGGTGACTATCAGTTTGGGGAGCTTTTGGACATTTTCCATTGTCCATTTATTAACTATATGTTTATCATGCAATTCTATATGGGATTGCTCTTGATGAAATGATTAGAAACAGGGAAGGGAGACCATGAGTAATTTTGTACGATAATGCCAGTGTAAATGCACTAATTTACCTGAGAATTATAGTAAAATGGTTTTGAAAACTTCTTTAATGGACTTTAATATTTCGCAAAATCCAGAATTTTCCACCCATATTTTCAGACTTTTACCACGTTTCCCATAATACTTACAATTCATTTTTCCTTTCTTCATCCAGATTATGCCTAAAACAGCAACAATTTATATCTTCTACTAAAATTCTCGACTACTATTATATAGATAACCTATCAGAAAACACTTAAGGTCTTAAACTCATAGATCGAAGATATAAGATTTGATTTAAGATGCCCGTAATCTTAGATTTGAGGCCAGCCTGATTGATGAAGGTGGTTCAGTCTAGCTTTGTCGAAGAGTTCATTGCTAAGAGCTTAGTTGATACCACGGTAAAATGGGGAGAAGTGACTTTAAAAAGCATTTGTCATTAAAATAATAAACGTTACGTTATTAATTCTTTAAAATACAAATTTCAAGCAACGTAACAGAAGGTGATGCCAATTTAATCTGCCGCAGTGTAAACTTAGTGACAAAAAGTGAGAAGATCTTCTTTATTGTTAGCAGTTGATATGGGTAGTTAAGTTGATATGAAAAACCTTGATAAGGATATCTCAAGTCAATCAAAGGCAGAAAAAAATTGTTAAACTGGCTCAAGAGACTACAATTTAACCATAAAGACCTACATAATGATAATAGTGTAAAATGGTTTTTATGATCAATTTAGAACTTGTTCTCTATTCCCTTTAGTAAAATCTATATATTAACAACGTTATAACGCTCTACATTCGTCTTCAAAACCAAAAACATTGCCTAAAATAACTTACATCGAAACAAACCCAACATACTCCGTGAGGAATTTAAGAAAATTACGTAAACAGCATAGCAGCGCCCATTTATTTGCAGTCAGCACGAAATTGCCTCATTTACTTCACTCCCCTTTCTTTAATTAAATCCAAATGACATTTTTAAAATGTACTTTTCCTAATTCATAATAAGGATTATGAGATTATAGCTATTGTGTGTTGGAATGTGTAATTATGTTACCCTCCCTTGTCTCAAGGTTGGTAACTGCTAACGAGGTTGTTGAACGACTTTAAGGCCGACTTCTTAGTTCGGAAGTCGTTATTTCGTCTTTGGCGCACCCCTGTGTGGGATTATGCTATTCAGAAAGCTGAATATAGGTTACACAGATACGAGTTGGGTTGGTTTGTTGTAAGATGTATTGCGGGAAAAATGTTGAGTCTAGAGAATTTGTATTTGTAAAAATTTTGTATTTCTCTGCACCCTATGGTTGACTGGTAGAGAATGCCTTTAGGCTTTAAGTTTGCCATTGTACATTATTTGTATAAAAAGCATAAATATCTTTTTTCTATAATATGTATGTATTTAGAAGTATATACGTATGTTTATCGGTGGTCTAGTACTCATAAAACAAGCTCTACCCAGTTTGTGACTAGATGGCGTTTGTGAAGGCGTGGTAAATTTAAAAACATAAAAAAATATTTTTGACGTCTTATGGTTCTTTTGTATGTTTACTTTCCAGATTCTTATTTTAGTATCTAATTTTTCATTTTGAACAAACGATATCAAAAAGTTTACATGTCTCAAAAGAAAAATCTTCAAAGTGTTTACACAAGACATGAGAAAACAGGCACATGACAAAAGCCCATAATTCAGAGATAGGGTAAACAACAAGGGTGGAAGAAGGCTTAACAGCTCAAGGCACAATATATGAACATACGAAGGTTCTGGCTTGTTGGTCTAGTGGTTAGTAGCAATGACTGCTATACCGGGGGTCGTGGGTTCGATTCCCACCCAGGACAAATGTTTGTGTCATGACCATGGTCATTTGTTCCGTGTCTGGGTATAATTTATCTTTATTTTGTATGTATTTAGAAATATATGAGTATGTTTATCGGTTGTCCAGTACTCATAACACAAGTTACTATCGTATACCTAATTTGAGACTAGATGGCGTTGTGTGAACATTGCGGAATATTTATTTATTTATACACAATTTTATGTGACAAAAAAAATCTAAAATTCCAGGACAAAATCCTCTAAAATTCAAACCGACAGCCTACCTACTACCCATCTGATTGGTTCGTGCCCCGATCGCTTAGCGGCTTCTAATTTAATAGAACACGCGTGACAAGCCATACACCCCATGGCGTAATCAGTGGCGCGTCATAGTGAAATGTTAAAAACAAAATGAGCTGCCATAGGGTAGGGGGTGGGACAGAAATAGAAACGTTGCTATGTTGTGTAATACTTGTCAACTTGCTTCGTGGCTTTTATTTTTAGATTGAGGTAAGGTAGGGTTTGTTAATGTTAGGGCAAAGATTGTTCTAGAAACTTTAAAGTGTAGACCTAGCTTTTTTGTGACCCCAGTGGAAATTTTCTTGGACTTCTTTCGCTCGGAGGAGGTATAGGGTGTGCCGGACTCTTACCCGCTAAGACCTTAGGAGTGCTTCTCCATTCCCTACTGTCGGGGGTCGGAAAAAGGCTTTTGCGATCAGCCATGTCTTGTAGTAGGTACCTAGACTAATTTTTATATGATATAATAATATGTAATTTGTCTAAAACTTTGACTGCGTCAACAAACTAAATACCGTGTACCTATACTAAACAAAATATTAGGTTTTTGGATATTTTTACAGTTTAGATTCGATTTTTTTTTAGTACATAGTTTGTTACGTGGGCACTAAACAAAGTATTAGCTTATTGGATAGTTTTATGATTTAGATTAGATTTTCTCTTTTCTCGATTACGACTTACCATTTTTGTAATCAAGTTACGTAATTTTAATTTGAAAGTGTTGTAATAAAAGCTTCAGGGATTGGCTTCTATCGCGACTTGATGGCGTAATTGATTGCGATATCGTTCCTACAAACAAAAGTGCTGTAAGTATTTTGAAAAGTTTCCAAATAAACCCTTACAAAGTCACAGTATTATCGTATCTTTAGATTTAAGTATTGGTAAGTTATAGTTCTCAATCAACAACAATCTTCAAGCGATTTAAAAGAAACCCACTACAGACCGTCCAAAGTCCAAAATAAAGCTTCAAGCCTAACAGTAACAAAGCGATTACCAAGAATATTAATATCCCAAACAAACATTCATTCTTCACATCGCGGATAATGTAAACGACAATAATTTGCTCTCAAAACATGTCACCTAACAAATTGTTGAGGTTAAGTTGACATCTGTCATTCATCATGACAGCGTTTTTGGCGGGAACGCGACGGCCAATCAGGGGCGGCGAGTGATCGTTGGTATCGCGGCTAGGGATGCCGTGCTAGCTGAACGTGATGATGGATTAACGGTAGGCGATGAAACTTTTTGGTAATTAAAAAAAATATGTTGCTTGATTGAAAGTTCTAGGGTGTGAATTTGATTGTTTTTGAGTTTTATTAGTGTGAATGGCTTCTTAAATATTGTATTTTAATTGTATTAAAAAATATTTAGCTTAAATTTGAATTAAATGCATCATAAAACTTTTTTTTCTCAACATTCACACAGTCTTAAATGGTCGTACTCACTGCTCATCATCCATGTCCTTGGTAGGAATCGAACCCACGACCTCTGGTGTAGCAATCAGGGCAACTAACCACTAGACCAGTTATAGCACTGCACCAATGTTACATTCCTTTAGCTAACTGCTACCTGCACACTTCACAAATATTTTGACCAACACATAAAAAAAATGCTAAAAGCCGATGTTTGAAATGAACTCGACGGGACATTGACGTAATATCAAGACATTTCCCGATGCCTCGAGATCCTTATTTATAGATAAGTATACAAGTTTTTAAAAGCTACATGTGAAAGTCCCTGCAAACAACTAAAGCCTATTAGAATTTATGAGTTTGGGTTACTTTTGCGGCCGCTGTGAGGAGATAAAAGCATCATAGCTCTCCGAGAAAATAACATTTTATTTTCACAACTTGATACTTTCAAAGGAAAAAATATTTTAGGTTACTAGGGGTTCCTCTTGTATCTGTACTGCGATATTCAAAGACATTTTTCTTATTTGGACCTCTTTGCTTCTTATACCTGCATTCTTCTTCTTACTTTCTAATAATATTACTAGCTTTTCTCCCGGGTTTTGCTCGCGAGGTTGGTAAAAAAGTTATCAGGGAGAGATGTGAACGAGGATGTGAGGAGTCCTCCTCATATCCTGGTTCAAAGAAGAGAGAGGTAGCTGCAAAATATTAACCACTTTTAACACAGTCGTGTAAAAAGTAGGCTGTATTAATCCAAGGTGTCACCTAACTCCATACCAAACTTTATACAAATTGATTTACCCGTTCAAGCGTAAAACATCCTTCTATATACAAATTTTCGCATTTATAATATTACTTGAATTAGTAGATAAAACGTCGAAGGACTGAAGAATAATTAAGAAGAATTGAAATCTGAAATCGCCAACCCGCAGTGACACAATCCTTTTCTATAGGGGTAGAGACATGTAACCAGCGGTTGAACATTTATAGTCTAGTACTAAATCATTACACATATTATAAATGCAAACTCTAGGAACTACAGGCTATTGAAGTAGAGCGTATAATATGTCTGTAGGTTAAATAAACTATTGGACTGTGAACTGTAGCTTACTCAAGCGTATTTCTCGGAATCACCTGACTACGTTTGACTGGCGTATTGGTCTAGTAGTTAGTAGCCCTGACTGTTATACCGGAGATCGTGGGTTGGATCCCCATCCAGGACAAACGTTTGTATGACAAGATATAAAAATCAATTCAAAATCAAAACTCTGCCAACCCTATCACGTTACAAAAGTGTTGCCAACACCAAAACAAAATTCACCCATAAACACGAGGACATAAAGTTCAAAAAGCGCGCACCAATTTTTGTGAGAGGCAACACTATTTCTGTACTTTTCGTTTAATTACTGCTAATGACTATCAGACTGTAGTACTGTTTTTTGTTCCGCCTGTCAACGACGCCATGATTGATGGTTGTACAGCACTGGGTTTGATCTAAATATGTGTTAACAGGAATATTGCTTTTATGTGCCGCAAAAATTTCGTTTTATTTTGACGCGAAATGTGAAAAATATGGTCTTAAAAGTGGTAGGATGGTTTTTGGGTGTTGTTTGCATGTACGACGGCGTATGCGTTTCGTTATGATTGGGCTCTTTCTGTAACTACTTTTTGTACAATAAAGTGTATTGTATTCTATTCTCTTGATTTTTATATCAAAAAGCCATATATACCGACGGAATTGTGAATCTCCTCCTTTAAAAGTTGGTTTCAAATAATAGAAACATACTTATCGTATGAAACGCAATTAAATGTTGCATACTGTAATATCAACGTAAGTGTCTCTATTGTTCAAGTTGCGTTACGTTGCATACGTCGCAAACGTAGGATCAGATTGTCTATATTTTCTTAAACCTTAAATGACAACATAAAAGTTTAGTACTTACGACTCGATCCGATAATGGAAACCTAAAATTACTATAAAATATAATAGACACTGTGAAGAACACAGTGAAATCTTGGAGCTTGTATGACTAATGCAAGTATCGCTGATTCAAAATCTTGTCATCATCATCATCTTCCTGCCCTTATCCCATTTTATTTGAGATCGGCGCAACACGTTTTTTTCTTCCATTCTTACCTATCAGACATCACAGCATCTAATTCTTTCTCATTCATATCATTCCTTACACATCATCCATCTTTTCATGTAATTGAAAATAATATAATTCTATTAACAACAATAGGTGACAATATCAATCAATTCACCGTAAAATCAATCAACCTTGTATCTTAATAAGTACCTATAATAATTACACTTTAGATAATAAAATCGATATAAATTAATACAATAATGCCCCCACCCACAGCGGTGAGTACAAACGTGCGGCAAATGCGGTTACTGCTATAACAATGACGATGATACAATAAAACTGTAACTGCTCGTAAAATGAAGGTGCTGTGGTTACCAAGAGTTTTGGTGTTCATGAGATTTTATTTAAAAACACCTGCAGTAATTTTAAAAAGGTATACTATATGAATTTTAGTTTTTGTGTTATGGGGGTAACAAATAAAAAACAAACAAATAAACGAATATTCCTCAACATCCCCACAACTCCATGTAGTCTCAAATTAAGTATACGAGAGTAACTTGTGTTATGAGTACTAGACAACGAATAAACTACACCCACACACAAAATAAATCACATGCATAAAACCACCCAGACTTAGACCGAGCATTTATGAACCACTTGAAGCTACGTCAGTCATTGGTGAGGTGGCATGCCATTCGGCTATTCGTTTAGTTACAATAGTTCTCTCATGGTACAATAACTTTAATACTAGTCTGAGAAGTCAATGATAGTTCATTAAACGATGATAGAAAACCTGACAAAAAGACTGCCATGGTATTCAAAATTAATACCGACACGTTGAAAACAACAGTTTCAGCAACGTAGATATCTATATTACTGGTGTGCTGACTAGCAGTGCAACATTAATAGTTAATTTAAAGGTTTTCAAGCAATCCTTACTTTATAGTAGGCCATCGAGGATTCGTCGTTAGATTTGGGATAGCAACACACAAAAATAGACATATTCCACAAATTTTCTCGGAAAAGACCCGATAGAATTTATCAAACACGTGCTTTTAATAGTGGAATATTTTACTACGGTTGCTGGGCCGAGTTTTTTGGACTGAGGACGTGCTTAAAATATTATTGAGCATTAAATTTGTTTATGACCCGCATAGGTGTCGACAGTTGGGCACCAATTCGAGGACCTTTCAATGTAACCTCACATATGCCCACTATGTTGAAGACGTGAAGATAAATAAAAAAATAGTAACATATCTCCTCTTAAAAGTGAGTGAAAAATTTGTAGTATTATATTATTTTCTTGCAAGTATATTATAGCACACAAACATAGATAACATGAAATAGGAAAATTTTACCTAACTAGAAAAATTTAAACTTTAACACTATGGACACTCGTCTAAAATAAATAATTTGAACTTAACTTAGTGTAGGTCTGAAATCTATACCGTGCAAGTTACATGAAATAGAAATATAACGAAAAAGAAGATCAAAAATAGAAAACTTTATTCAATCTTGATCAAAATACACCAAATATCCAACTAACTCAACAATCATAGCCACAGCACGAGCCATAGTGAATCAGAAAGCAGTAAACCAACTAAATATAACATTCGGCACATATTTCACGCATACCTGTTCCGATGCGTCCGCGCATGATCACACGTTACATGGACATGCTGAATCGTGTGATGCTGGGTATAGCATTCTAATAGGTTAATGGTTTTGAGACACGGTAGTGAGTAAGGTATGGATGAAGATATTAAAAATTTGGTGTGGCTAACTGTATTAAAAACCGTGTAAGATGCCAAGATGCCGCCAGTCTTATATCGACTGATAGTAAAATTATAGCTGGTTCATAGGTATATCGCCGAATATGAATATTATCTTAGGTCAAAACACAAAGGAGAAATCTCTATTTTGGTATTTTTTATAGGTTTATTCCCGTCAAAATCGAATGGAGAATGGAATTTGACACTAGTAGCGCTAATTCTTGAATTAGTTTTAGCTCGATTCATTTTGGATTCATAGTACCATTTTAGGATCAAATCGACAAATGAATCCAACCTGTTTCGGGAGTTAGGAGGATGAATTTGAAATACTCGGTAGGTTTGGTTGTTATGTTGCAACTTGGGAAAGCTTTAGACCGATATGGAAAATGTACTCCTTACTCAAGCTTCAATATCATTAAAAGCAGTAAAGTATGACAGACATGGAAAGCATGCCATAGTAACTTTCTCGTCCCAATGTTGAGGTTACCTAAAGCAAGTGTCATTATTTTAAAAGAGTTAATTTTCATTCCACAATCTTTTTAATGCAATCTAAAAGTAAAACAATGCCATTCCAAATGACTTTATTCAGCTGACCAAACCTTTAAAACTCAATAAACGGCAATCAAACAAGGGGTCAACAAAGCGAACCAAATAGTCAACCATTACGAAAACTAAACAAGAATCGAGTCGAAACCAAAAATAAACGCAATGCAGCTCAAATGGATCACCCCTAACCCTATATACTTTAATTAATAGTACCCTCCCTCAAGCAAATATGTGGGGAGGGGTGAGGGGGGGAGAAATAGATTAATCATTCTCATACGACGTTGGAGACATTCTTGTTTACAAGCAAAGACTGAAAAAGGATGGAAAGATGCTTAACAAGAATACCGAAAGTTTCCAAAACTTCTCGAACAAGCTTCCCAAAACGATTCGGGTAAGACTTTACAGTTTGTTAATGGGGTTTTCTTAATAAATTGAACAGCTTTTAATTACCAATAAATGATGGAAGTTTATCGGTTACTTTAATTATTTGATTACGAGAAAGTTTGGAGAGACGGGAGAGGATTTTATGAGAAAGAAACCTTTTGGTATTAAGGTAGGCAATTAACTTGTAAAATAGATGTCTGTATTTGATGAAATTGGTAAATCATTTTGCTCCTACATTTTAGGTGCTGAAAATAACCAATTTTTCTTACGATAGTACCTTAACAATAATATAAAAATGGCAGCCTTTAAATGTCCCACTGATGGATTATTTCCACTGCTGGACATAGGCCTCTCCCAAGGTACTCCACAGAGCCCGGTCTGCTGCATTATTCCAGTCTTATTTCCATATAGAGAAAATTATAACTATAGTAATACAATAATAGACATTACTGAAGCTACAATATTATCACAATTACAAAACGTAGCTTCAAAACAGAATCTTGTTTCGCCCATCTCCAAAGGATCATAGTAAATTACACTCTGACCTCGTTAAACATTTTAACAATTATAATTAACTAACAAATTAACTTTGAATGATTCAACAGAACGTATGAGTAACAGTAGGATAGGGGACCAGCGTGAAATTAATGAGACGGGCATCGAATCTAGGCCCGTCACGCCTACGGCCGCACCCACGCGGCTTATCACATGTTATTTGTTATGGCAATAACTTTACTTAGGTTTATGTAAACTCACGATTTTCTGATAGTTATTGTTGTTAATTCTTGTTGGGTAATGGCCATAATTTAGTTTTGTTACTTACATTCAACTGGTACGGGACGTTAATACTATTCTTTTAGTCAACAACGTTATAAAGAGTGTAAAGATTTTCGAGCGTCAACTCGTATATTTATGTCCATTTTTAAGGCACACCCAACAATCAAATCGTGGACAAAATTTGATATATGAGGGGATGAAGGAATTTCAAATAAATAAATATTCCATAACTTTTACACAACGTTATCTAGTCTCGAACTAAGCAGAGCTTGTATCATGAGTACTAGACGACTAATAAACATACTTATACACTTCTAAATACATACACACTAAACATATATTATATTACACCCAGACACAAGACAAATGATCACAAAGGCATGTGAGTTTCTCCACCTTTTCCTCACCTGCATTATTGTGAATCTACCTCTTCCCCACTTGCAATTATGCTTAACATTTCATTTCTCCCACTATCCTACCACACACAATTCTAATTATAACCTGTTATCTTATCACCACTATCGTTCCCATCAGCTGTCTACCTCCCCGTAGCCATAGCGTGATGTTCAGTTAAACTAATACCGTTTAGCTAACAGGGTCAGAGTTCATCTAGACCAACTTGTATATAGGTCGCCCCGCCCGGAGCCGCTCCCTTGCTTCCTATTAGTCCGTGTTTACAATGCCATCACCGTAATATATGGAAGCTTTAGTTTAATGAAAGGAAAATAAAATAATTTTGTTAGGTTATGGTGTTGATAGTTTGAAGACAAGGTTTTAAGGGTTGTTGTTTTTAGGCTATATGTACTTTATATTACGAGGTTGAAGCATGATTTGAAGATTAATACAACAATTTATATTTTTCACAGAAAAAATAAACGAACTGCTGGGATAAATTGCACCTTCCCATTAGGTTTAGGATTTTTTTTCCTATCTTGTAGTGTCCCACTACTGGGTATAGGCCTCCTCCAAGTCCTTCTACGATTTTCTACCCAGCGCTGCTTTCAACCAGGCCTAGTGGTATGCGTAAATGACTCCAGGATGACATAGATAAAAAGTTGAGAAAAGAACCTGCATTTAGCCTAAAAAAACTTAATCTGACATATAATAAAAAAAAGAGCAGAGATCCTGCAGTTAACCTAATAAAACCTACCTTTAAAATATACACCAAAAATCTTTTTTAAAGGCTTATTATCTGTTTGGCATTTAAAATCTACATCCACAGGGTAGTAGTTGGTCCGAAATAACCTTTACCTGCAAAAGTTTTCTAGTATTTATTGCATACTTTGTTGCATCGTACAAGATCGTGATTTCGTGAGTTTGCGTGGTCGGTGCTAATTTACTATTAATCTGCTATGACCTATAGGCATGTAGGTTTAGCTAATAATTCCCTTTCACGATCAGAAATACTTTATCAACGTGTCACACAACCACAGCACTGCAAATAGTCTCATGTTTCATATTTATTACATATTTTATGTCAATGATAACAACTAAATTGTAATATATATATATTTATTTTTTTCTAGCCTATTGTGTCCCACTGCTGAACATAGATCCCAAGTCTTGCCACGTTTTTCGGTCACAGTCAAAAAAACAAAGGCATAAATAAACACAACTATTTTTGTTGCTTTTCTAAAAAAACAAAATCAAACCCTTTCCTTACTAATACTCTATCTTTTTCTCTCGACAATACAACAAATGCACAAACGTAGCGTGAAAACCGAACCAGTCACAACTCACAATGCAAAGTGCTTCCGTCTAGTTTCCTGTGAGCGCGCCCTAATGTATTGTGGCGCGCCCAGACAAGCCCATGGCGGGCGATGGCGTGGACTTTAATTATTTTCAGCTCTATGGAAGAACATTTTGTCATTATGTTAAATATAGGAGATTAATTGATTTTTAATATTGAAGCAGGTGTGGTTTAGCACGCCTTAGTTGTGTGAGAGTGGTCTAGAAGTATGGACTACTAAATGAGGTGGTTGCTATAGTCCAGTTAAGCGGCCAGGGACTCACACTCAGAATAGGTGTTAAGATCTAAATTTGATCCCAGTGCGTTTAATTAAATCAAATATATCGACTCCAGCGTACTCAAAAATACACTTTATATGACATGACTGTATAAGTATTAGAATTACCTTGCGTACAAAATAAATGATTTCATTCAATTTCATGTCATTTTTTTATTTACGTTTCTGCTTTTCAACCCGTCGCAGAGAATATTAAAACATTATTCAATTTTAGATTTTTTTGACATGCGAAATTCTTGATCTCTTGCAATTACAAGTATCTTATGTTCCATTTTGCATAAAAAGAAAATCTTTTCCAAAACATAATTTGCACTTGACTGCTTTCATTACAGTGACGAAATACTCGAATAGTTTTATGTCCTACCAAGTCTTTCCCGGTACCAATAAAAACGGAAAGAACAAAGACTTTTCCGTGAACTAATTCGACGTAAACTTTTACTGGAAAAACCGAACTATTTCCTTTTGTATACCTACTTAGGACATTAGCACTTTTTAATTATACTAAAACGTCACTGACAAACGTTAAATAAAAACAATGTAAGGGAAACAGAGGGGCTAGACAATGTTACAATGCATTGGTGTGGTCACGAATAGCAAAACTTTAAATACATGAGAATGACATTCCTTTTTGACAAGTGGCGTGACTTTGACTAGTCAGTAATACCACAGGTAATACATTACTACGTACTACATTTGCCATGATCCTAAGAATGTAACATTGGTGACCTTTTTGGTATAATAAAGATTTATTATTTATTTATTTGAGCGATTCGATCAGCGTTATTACTTGGTGAAATAACGCTTTTCTGCAAATGGTATCTGACATCACCAAGCCACGATGATCAAGACATATATTGGTTATTGCTCGTTCTCTGTAAAGGAAGAGGATTTTGACCAAAAGTGGGCCACTAACCAGACCGATATAAGAGAGAATATAGTATTGCCTAGTATGTAAGACATATCACTTGCGAGATGACGTCAGATAAGAACGTGTGGAAGATAAAGACATACTGCGCCGAACCCCAAATAATGATTGGGATAAGGGTAGGGAAATGAAGATTGTATTACCTAGTACTCAAAATAGAATTGCAGTTCACAAGTCAATTCATTAACCCAGAATTGATTGTTCCTTTCCAAAATAACACAATTTTGAGCCAAGATTACTCAAACAACTCTTAATACTCCCAAAACCAATACTTCTGCAGCTTCTTAGCAAATCGAAAGCAATTTAAAACCTCATTCGGAACTGCGGCATGACGTAATACTGATGACGTCACCCACATACGTCACCGCTGAAACTGGCACTGTTTATATTTCCTCGGAGAGTAATCGTTGGATGGCCTTAATACGGAACAAGGGGAGTTAGATGAGAGCCTCCCCTAGTACGAATGGTACCTTTACAAGTTGTATGCTAAATTGGAAACCTATCATGGGATTTCTGGCCTATTCTCCTTAGAAATCAAGGTAACTGAAACTTGATCAGTTATGATTTTATATTTGATTAAACACTCTATAAAATAGGTTAACCCTAAAACCTTCACAACAAATTGATTACAAGACGTTCTTACATATTTTGAATGTAAATTGTTTTAAATTTTGGTATAAGAAACTTATGACAGTCAACAGCAATTTGACTGACTAACAGTGTCTATCCGAAACTTCTAGAAAACTTTTAAGTTTCTCCAAATGCAAAGAGAATTTAACCAATTTATCCATTCTAAAATTCCGCAAAACACGCAAAGACTCCACAAAATATTATCCATCCACGAAAATCATCGACCACAGAAACAAACAACAGCTACGAACAGAAACATGAAAGATACTAAAACAAATAAAAGCGACTCTTTTTATACTGACTTAAATCATAATGTCAATTATTACGTCCCCCTGATTGGCTAGATTAGGTTATGAAGGGCTTCCAACGTCGCCTCAATTGTGATAAATGACTATCGCACCATCCCCTGAAACCCCTATAGGGGGTCAGGGAGGGGCAAAAGGGGGTGAATGTAACACTTCTTTCTGAACGATGTTATGGGAGATAATGTTGTTGGAATTGATTAGTTAGTTGTGAATTATGTTGAAAGTATATATTATTATTTGTAGTAATAGTTGATGTATGTTTGATTAAGAAGTGTTTCTAAATGGATTTGATAGGTTATTAATGTCCTTACTAATAGCTAAATTTTAGCTATTTTCGAGATTAGGTGGGAAGAGTTGCTGGTGAACACTCGAATACTTTTTTCTGGCTTTCTTAAATACTTGTATTTATATTTCAATTTACAACCTGAATATTTATTACTTCTGTGTATTATTCATCATCATCAGCCCTAAATAACCCACTGCTGGGCAAACGCCTTCCTTTGTCTATGTCATTCTCCTCTCTCTCTTACTTTTGCATCCATGTGTATCGATGCAAAAGTAAGATTAGTTATCACTGAATATTTTAGCCTAGGCTAAGTGCTTGTCTTAAAGTTAGAAAAAAATCCATACCCAAGGATAATTCATCCAGGGGTCTGCCTAAATTTTTGCCATAACTTTAGCTAAACGTAATACCTTTCCGTGTTTTAAAAAGCAAAATGTGGATTCTTTGCCTGATCTCTCTCCGGTCGCATCACATGGTGGCATAGACCCCATTGAGCTATGAGAGAAAAGGAACAGAGAGTGCACCTGTGTTTACGCACATGTTAATGCACTACAATATGTACGGCGTAGCTGACTGATGTCATAGTAACACTAACCATCGTGGGCGAAAACGGTATGGACATTATTAAACCGAAACAATTTCCACGTCTAAACATGTGCCAACACTAAAACAATCACCTTTTAATATTCATTTATGATTAAACAATAAACTAATGGATTAAGTTTCCACTTACAACGTCAAACTGTCTAGTACCTAACGAATAGATAAGAGTGGTCTGTCCACCCGTCTGATAGCTGATAACTGATAAAAGCTTTTATACGTAGATTGTAGAGTCGCTATTATATCGATAGATAGAGATATCGAGCGATAGTTAGCGATATTGTTCGATGGAAATGGAAAAGTCGTTTTTGTTTTGTCGTTTAATTAAATAAGAAGGTGAAATTGGTGTGAGTGTTGTAGGTATATACCGAAATACCTTTTTAAGAAATAAGTGTTTAAGAGATTTGATTTCGTTTGTGTTTTAACAGTATTTAATTAATAGTTTTTGGAAGTAGTTTGAAGTTAGTATTTGGAAGTTGAAATCTCTTGTTTAAGTTTAATCTCTTGAAAACATATTATATTGAAAATTAGTACGTGACATAATTCACTATTTGTGTTTTATACAACAAAAAAAAAAATAGATGGGAGAGTTCTTTTTAATACGAAACAAGTATTTTTTTCTTAAAATCTTTAGAAAATGTTAAAAAAGTTTCACGTCATTTTCAGTCGTCAGGTCAAAGAATAATAAATAAAACATGAACTGAGCATACTCACAGAAAAGAGGAAAAAAGAAAGACTTGCAAAAAATATTTTACATTATTACGGACAAAACCACGTCAACAAATATAGCAAAGTCTACGTCACGTTGTCTGCCGCAGAATATCCAATATGGCGTCTATCAGCTGTCACTTGCAGTGCAGCCGTCACAGCGAGTGGACGTCTGATGTTGCTGACCGCAAACAATCAAATATAAACCTTATGTCAACGGAATAGAGTTCAAAATTATATTTTTGGGGTACAAAATGTTATTTAATACTTTGAACAGTTTGAGGACCTGCGAGTATGTTTTGAGGTTTTTTTTGTAAAAAGAGTTTCGATGTTAATTGGATTTGTATTTTGTCTGACTTATAATTATTTTAAAACGTACCAAACTACAAGAGAATTGAAGTAGTTTGTTTTATGAAATTACTGAAAAACTAAATTCGTACCATTTTTGGACTTAAAAACACTTATACTATAATATGACTAGCTGTTGTCGCGACTTTGTTAGCGAGGAATTAAAAAAGAAAGGTGTTTCTTAAATAAAAGATTTCTCTAATACAAAAGTAGCCTACATTAGTCCAATTAATTTCAATTTATTCCTATCGAGGTATGGAGTGATAAAAAGGTTTAATAACTACATTTGTTTGAAATAATAGTAAACTATTTGTAACAAAACGATTCCAAGTCATTGTTTTTTTAACTTTCGAAACTTTTACACATGTTATAGACAGCAAACGGGGCTTATTTGCGATGTAATTCGATAATTCTTTTCAGTTTAATCAGTCCACCCGTGACCACGGTCGGTGCAATTCGGCCGAAACACCGGGAGAAAGTAATTATCAAATTATAACGCGAATAAGACCCATTTGCTGTCTAAAATATGATTTCAAGTCAGATTTATCTTCCTTGTAATATCAAAGACTTGTAAATGTCTTCAAAAAAATATACATTACAAAAGTAACAAACCAAAAATACTCCAGAAACAGAACGGCTTTCAAACCTTCCTTGATATCAGGTCAAGAGCGACTGCCCTTGTCCCACGACTGATGACCCCAATGCCTGTATAACGATCTAGCCATCCCTTTCTAACCCCCACAAACCCGTATCGCCATCTCCCTCTCTTGTCAGCTTGTCAGTACTTACGTTTGAATGGGTGCAATCGCGGAATTTTTCTTTTCTTTTTTTTTGTTCTCGCGTTTGTGATGTATGGTTGATGACATTTGTGTTTAAAAGTCGATGAAAATGTTTTGTTGGAATATAAGGATGAAGGAATGAGGTTATAATGGTCCTGGCTGTATTTATGGCTGTCTTATTTCATGGATTTAAACGTTAATGTCTATGTTATTTTAAATGGCGTGTTGGTCTAGTGGTTAGTGGCAGTGGCTGCTATGCCGCAGGTCGTGGGTTCGATTCTCACCCAAGACAAATGAGGACAGGAACATGGTTCCATATAATTTTTGTATTTATAAGTTTTTCTTTATAAGATTTTAATGAGAGGGATATTTTTAAGAACCCTTGGATGGATGTTTTTTGTGCCATTGCTGTATTAATTTAGCAAAAAAAAACCTTCTAAATGAAGCCATTTTCGAATTATCACGAGGCTTGTCTTTTTTATTGTTTTTTAAAGCACGTAAGGCTATCAACTTTCTTCCACTTATCTTGTAAAGTTATTCCTAAATATTTTATAAGACTCTAAAAAAACCTTAACTTCAACATTTAGGCATTAGTTATTCATGAATATTATATATCTGTGGAGGCTTGTCATTAGTAACTTAATTATATATTTTTGTCACCTGTCCTGTTATTAGTCTGTAAGTCTTCTTAAAATGAATAAAACAACTACCTATACCTTCAAAAACTATACCCGTCATGTACATTAACTCGAGTTAGCATCGACCTCGTCGTGCCCCAGCTCTGCTCATCCATCACACGCAGAGGGGAAATGTTTCCTGAACGGCTTCCTTCCTGCTATCACAGTCGCCTAATAACTGCGGCTAATACACCGATTATGATGTACAACTTGCAAAATTTCCGAGCTTTTTATTTGTATGAGGATTATTTGATCGTCATTTTTTTTCCTGGACTAATGTAATTGTATGTAGTAAATAGTATTTGCTCGCTTTGCTTTTTTCGTCATCCTTAATGTTAGTTGCCCAAAAAATAGCCAATGTTCGTTTTTGGGGGCCAAACTAATTTGACACTAAATTTCAAATAAAAAAAAATCCAATGTAACGTCATCGTATCCGTCAAAGTATAAAAAAACAGACTATACTAGTGTATATTATAGTCTTGTCTGTTTTTCATTGTCATACACGTGCCTAAACATCTTTATAGCTCTAAAGGGGTCTATTTACGAAGGCGTTAGTGAGCATGTTTGCAACAAGAACCAACTCAACTGTCTGTCAAAAGTGATGGTTTTTCACAGGTAGTCAAGCTATCGCTATACAATTTTTTATCAAAATTCGTAGTAATTAGCAGTACTGCCATAAAAACGTAGCCAGATAGAGTTCCCTTCACAAAACTATCGTGGTTTTTATTTCAATTCCCATCGAAGTAAGGATGAAGATTAAATGTCTTAGCACAGTAACGCAATACTCTTGCCGGCGGCAATACTGAACCGATGAGATTTCAGCTCACTGCAGCTTTGAGATTAAAAGTTTTGTTTATTTATTCTGAAAGCGTAACCTTTCGGGAGGCGAGGCATTGGTTATAATCCATTAGTATTTGTAGTTTTTTTTATATATTCAATAAGATTAATGTTCTTTAGAGAATATATAGAGAATTTTCCACAATTCTCTATAAAAGAACATTTTGGGATTTGGTGAAGACCCTTGCCTAGTAGTGGACACTACAGGCTAAGCAAAAAAGTTAGAAAACTCAATGCTTTAGGAATTTGGGTCTATCTAATACTAAAATAAATACATGTATTTCGATAGATAACTCGACAAAACATTGTACCCACAAAATAAATACATTTGGTTATCCTAGAATTTCATAATTTTAGCTATTTATTTCCATAAAACTTCTAAATTGAAGAATTCTACAGGCGAAAAAAGACCCAAACTAATATTTTCTATTTCAATAATGAAACATTTTACAACCCTCAATCATAAACCTTAATTTTTTACTATTATACTACAGCACTCTACAACCTCCTAAAATTAACGAGTCACTATTAACATAGCTGTGACTCCCTAGATGACCACTGTGCCAGCGCCAGCCTTGGTATTGCACCCAGGGGAACACATACATTGTATCTTGATCAACTTGGCTGCTAGCTAAGTGTGCTGCAGATGCTATTGAAATATATTTGACATTGTAAGACGGGAATTTTGGCAAAATTTTGCTCGAAGTTTCTTAAAAGGTGTCTTCAATACTCATATAATATGAAGATATTTATGTTTTCTGTTTGTGGCTATAAATTAAATTAAACTATAAATGCTATAAATTCATTATTTCTAAAGATGTACATTATCAATACAATGAATACAACGAGGTCGCTTTCCGCGTCCGTTGGTTATGGCGCTATGTAAGCTTGAAAACTACGCAAAGGATTTTAATGCGGTTTTATTTTTAGTTCACAGAATGTTACAGGAGAAAAAAATACTGTAGGCTACATTAGTATTGCACGCGAAGTTAGGGCGGGTCGTTGGTTGAGACAAGAAACAAGAGATTTTGTTATAAAGATTAATTAATGATGTATAGAAACATGGCATTGATTTTTATCTTGATTATCTAGTATCTAGTAAGTATTATAAACAAGCATTACGATGAGCCTTTTAATTGGATTAAACGACAGCTGATAATAACCCAACAATTTGACAAACCCAAGCAGAAATCCGTTCAAAAAAGACACGAAAAAAAGTTTCTTAATAAAATAATGTCTGAAACCGGATCGTCTCGGTCCGTCTAACAACCTTGTTACCTGTCTTGCCCAAACCGTGAATAATTGACATTGTTAGGAGCATTTAGTGGTGGATACCACTTGTAGGCGATGCACACAATTGTACGAATTGACCTCTGTAATGAGATCCGTGACCGAAGTACAGATGAAGATAGAATTGCTACGTAAAGTACTTGGAATATTTTCGTCGATATTGTTTTTGAAAAGATAAGACGTGGCTTTGCGGTTCTGTGTATGGATTTTTGCATGAAATGCAAGTTCGATCCCCAGCGCAGGTATGTACCAATGTGACTTTTTCAAAGTTATTTCATCATCATCATCAGCCTATCGCAGTCCACCGCTGGACATAGGCTAAGTGGTGGCTATTGTGGAGACAAGTGCACGCCACTGAGATCTGTTTTCAGCTTACTTTCAAAGTTATTTGTATTTTCTTAATTATTCTAAGACACTATTGACAAACGGTGAAGGAAAACATCGAGTGGAAACCTGGATTCCAATTATTGTGATCTAAAATGGCTGATCCACCGTGAGCTAGCGTGGTGATCAATGCTCAAACCTTCAGTCGGTTAAAAAGCCTGTGTGTTAATTCAACAAACTCCATTCCAAATTTCATCAAAATTGATCTAGCTGTTTAAGCGTGAAAAATAAGAAACATCCATCCATACTCACAAACTTTCGCGTTTTTTTAAATTAGTTAGTCTATATTACTATCATTCTTAAAACCAAAACCACATATTACAAAACTAACGCTCTATGAATGATCCAATAAATAACAGTTTCATAATCCAGGATGTTTATTTGTCCCAATTTTGTTTTGACAGATAAAATATTTACATTCAAAATGGAGGTCACAGTGGCATAGTTAAGCTTAGCCACAAAAAGGTCGGACTGCCTAAAACTAGTCAGTTTAAACCGACGAGTTAATCCGTTTAACGCGCGTCACTTTTGTAAATATGATGCGGCCTCGATAGCAACAATAAATTTAAGTTACAGAAGATCCAGTTTGGAAACTGTAAATGAAATTCTACAATTGGATGTACCAACTTTTTGCCATGTGAAAATTTCCTTTGTAAATATAAAAATAAAAATTAAATGTGGAAGTAATATTTACATAAATAAAAAAATGGACTCGTATTTAATTGAAATGCGTAGAAGATTGATAGAAAAGGAAAATTTACATTCATTTTTTTTAAGTAACGAGTCCCGCGGTAAGGATTTTAATACTTGTATCACGGGGGATTTCATAGAAATCCAAATCGCATGCACGTGTATAGTTTTTCTTTTGAATTGCTTAGCCATCAAATTTTATTTAATATTAACATACTAGTTCAAGTCAGGTTATAAAAGATTTCAGCTATCAAATAAAAGTAAAGCAAAATGTTTTTATTTTGTTTCTATTTTACAGTAAGGCTCTACATGTCATGAACTAAATTCAAAGACACAACTTAACCTTCTGAACGAATTGTGTGTTGGTTGACAATTGTATCTGTGTATGTAGGGTTAATTTCCGAGTTGATGACTCAGTCAGTCAGTAGATGTCAGGTGCTTCGTACTCCATTAAATATAGGAGTATTAAGGAAAACAGGGAATACTGCAAGTAGACTGTTATGTAATGGTTTTGATAGTATATTCAATAGAGAAAATTGTTGTTCGAGGATTTTATTACTGCTACACTTAATTCCTTTTTTTTAATTTTCCAGCAATTTTTTTTGGGAACATTTTAATGCCTTAACTGGGATACCAGTTAAGGCATTAAAATGGAATTTTTTATTTCATAATTTTACCATGTATCAGTTCAGTTTTTTCATTTCATAATTTTACAGGTGTATCAGTTCATAATTTTACGGTTTAAAAAAATACTCAAATTTGAGTAATAATAACTGTAAAATCCTGCAAATTATGAACTGATGGACTGATAACTTAAAAACGTAGCTATTTTTAACTGGAAGAAAAATTGAATACATGCAAAGTAATAAAAACTTTCTAATATTCACAATTAAATAGCAAAACAATAAACACAAAGAACATCCTTTATTCTCAAAATTTCGTCATATTATAATACCAGTAGAAACTCAAGAACGACCAACTGTGACGTAATTCGTAGTAGTTCTACGTCGAGCTGAAAACAGCACACGACAACAATAGACAAAAGAATAGAATAGGGTTATGCTTTAGAGTATTTTTAGACTGTAGTCTAAACGGATTGATGGATTTTAGACTGAATTCTACCTCTTTAGATTGAGACGTATTGAGACAATCAAATTGCAAAGCATTTCATTTTTTGTCTCCAGATTCTTTTACAACAGTTGAAGAATAATCACCTGTCTGAAACTATACAAAACTGTTTGATTATTCAACTGTTATAGAAAGGTTATAGTTTCGAGTATTTTTGCCTGTAATCCGTTTGGGTTAGGTTAAAATCCACCAAACCGTTTGGCTTGGTGGATTTAAAAAAAAACTTGATGTAATTTACCTACAAGACTTAGATTTATATTAATTATATAATTGATGATAATGTAACTGTGTAAAATAAAAAGCATTTTTCTGCAGTGCTTGGTACAACAATTGAAGAATGATTTCCAGTACGAATCTATGACGTCATAGTTCCGTACTGCAGCGCACTGGAGACAGCACTCGACAGTATCCTACTTACCCTCAAGCTCGCGCCGTGATGATGCTTTATGACGTCGTTCGTATAAAACTGGTTGTTTATCCAACTGTTATAGAAGGGTTTTAGTTTCAAATTATTTTTATCCTGTAGCCCAAACGGCTTGACGGATTTTAGCCTTAAACTTTTAAAATTTATTTACAAAACAGATTAATATTCATTATGACAGTGAAACTGAGTAAGATTCTCCTAAAACTGAATGATTACCAGTACGAAACGATGACGTCATAGTTTTGTACTGCAGCGCGCTAGAGACAGCACTCGACAGTATCCTACTTACCCCCGAGCTCGCGCCGTTGTGATGCTTTATGACTTTATGCGTATAAAACTGGTTGTTTAGGGCTCTTTCAATTTAGCCGTATCGTGTCGGACCGCAGCAGTGCCGAAACGGTGCGTTTGTCGTACGGTGCACGGACGGTCATTTGTTTTCATACAAATCGCACGGTGCGGCAACAGTGCGGTGTCGGTACCGAGAACGCACGACGACAGGACGGCAACGTCGCAAGCTCCACGTATTCATTTCGCTGTTGAATAGTGCGGTGACTAAACGTGACAGCTAATTTCATTGAATTTTCATGTTTATTATTTGCTTAAAATGGATGAATGCTTAAAATTGCTTAAAATTATCAGTAGTCTTTCTTCGGCTGATATAGTATGTCTGAATGTAATTTCTTGCCGCTGAATTTGACTTCTAACTAATTCAAGTAATTCGTAGAAACATTCTCTTGAAATTCTTAAGTAATTAAAAAATTTGCTTGGGTCTTGTTTTAACCTAGGATAAAGAATATGGAAATCACCAAAATTACATGTTAATGAAAACATCGGTAGTGTTCTTTTACGGGCGCGGCGTTTTTGTTTCTGTTTGATATTTTTTAACAGGAGCACTAACAGTAATGTTTCTTCGTCAGAGTCCATGGCTACACTGCTGTCACATGAATTTAAAACAACACTAACATACAAACGCACGGCAGTCAGATACGCTTTCAATTTAGGCGTTTGGTGTCGGACGGCTAACGTACCGCAGCGGTACGGCAGCGGGCTATAACCAGCGGCACGGTTAACGTGCGGCAGCCGTACGACACGAAACGTCTAAATTGAAAGAGCCCTTATCCTACTGTTATAGAAGGGTTATAACTATCAAGTATTTTTATCCTGTATCCCAAACGGCTTGATGGACTTTAGACTTAAACTTGGTGGAATTTACCTACAAGACACAGATTAATATTCATTATGACAGTGAAACTGAGTAAAATTCTCCTAAAACGGCTGAATGATTACCAGTACTAATCTATGACGTAGACATAGTTTCGTACTGCAGCGCGTTAGAGACAGCACTCGACACTATCCTACTTACCCCCGAGCTCACGCCGTGATGATGCTTTCTGACCTCGTTACAGAACACGTATGCTGGCGTGCTAAAGTGGTTCGTTAACCGACTGTGGAAGAGGGGTTATGTGTTTTAATGGTTTGTTATATCTACAGGTTTTTTTTTGAGGACGACCGCTCTCTTTTTGTATTCCAAGAGCCAGTAGACTTCAGCGTAAGGCATGTTATAAAATACGCTGAAATTAGACCTAATTATGGAAGTATATTGAATGCTTTAAAAGTATGTAATGAAACAATATTCTCCCTCCTACTCCCGTCTATTTCATACAATAATACATACTCTTATAGAAGAATAACATTGTCCTCAACGGGGCCTCGATGCTGTTTTCAAGAAAATATGTAGTCCACAAATAATAGGTTAGACTTGGCTACAAAACGTTGAATTTGTAAGCGACTGTCGCACTATCGACCACGACAAAGGAAGGCTAGCTCCTCTAGTAACATAAAATATATCTGAACATCCTAATTTACACCAAATCCCCTTCCTTCAAGGTTGAAATTCCATCAGCGGGGACCCCACACGGAAATTACCCTCCCAACCTAATTTGAACTCTGTGCTCTACATTTTATAGTTCAAAGTTCAATGCCCGCACAACACTCACACAAGCTCAAGTCGGTTCGATAATATAACCTGTTGAACGTCACTACCCACACATAGATCTGTCAACGCACACATCAATATTTACACTAGTATAAATGGATATGGCTTGTTGGCAAAAAGTATTAGGTTACGAGTATGATAGAAAAATATTCTATATATTTTGTGAGGTCGGACCTTATATTATGATATTGAATAAATTTTTGATGTTACGTCTGCAATTTCATTCTCATTTGGGAATGATAGGGGAGGTATATCTATACGAATTTCTTTAGAGTGGCAGTACGAAGCAGGCGGACTACCAGAGCTAGAAATTTCATCAGTATTGTGATTATTTCTTTGACTCTTGAATACCTTGGTACCTGCAATATTTAAGTTAAGGATTGCCGTTCATATTAACTTCATTAATTAATCAATTAATAAGGAAGTAGTAGCGAAATTCTATTTCAGTATCTAATATACGTTTAGATATATGGAGGACGAACTACAATATGAACACACGTAAGCTTTTTACAAAATCAAAACATTCGGTAACGGCTAACAAATAGGTCAATTATTCCACATTTATAGAGAAAAATTGAAACGTGATGAGAAAAAGAGGTTTTATACACTTCTAGGTACTTTATATCTGTATTCCCATCACTCCTATACCTATACACAACAGTTTATTGCAGGCAGCCTACGAACTTCAGTCACATAGAATTTTGGACAAAGGATTTAGCAACGAGTCTAGATTTAACAAGCGTTTGGAGCCGTGCGCTCTTCTTTAAAACGTCGTATCAACAATTTTTAACTATATTCTTAGTATGAGTTACGATTCCATACGTTTTTTCTGGCCCTCTTTATAAGTTTTCTATTTAGGTAAATGTGAATTTGAAGAGTTTAATCATTACCGAGTGTTGCGCCAACCCCAAGTAAAATGTGAGGGCAGGAAGATGATGATGAATCAACTAATCATTTACATAAAAACAAGAGCCTTGTACAGAGAGATATCGAAAGAGAAAAAACACGTCTAATGCCTACAGTGGGAGAGAAACGCTTAGAAAAAAACAATATCTATATTATATCAATATAGAATAACCCACTGCTGGGCATAGGCCTTCCTTTGTTTATTTTAGACTCTTCTGTCTCTTGCGTTTCACATCATTCCATTCTCTACGATTAGATAACTACAATTAAAAAAGAGTACTATGTTAGTATACATAAATTAAGTAAACTGTCTCACATGTTACACATTTTCAGGCACATATTTACAACCTATTTCGGAAGCTGTAAATACATAGCCAAAATTGCTTGTATTAGCTAGTTCCCAAATAGGTTTCTCAAGTGATTAATTACTGAGAGGTTGTTTAACATCCAGTATTCGAGAAGTTACTAGTCCTTCGAGAAAAACACTATTGCGAAAGTTTTGGTTAAATGTATTTTTAGATCAACATATGTTTTCGCCCACACATCTTCATGTGCCTAAGAAAAGTTATTGGAATAATTTTATTTTTGCTTCTGAAATAGATCTATTTGTTCATTTTAATTCTTGTTCTATTCTGGTCTGTTTCTCTTTGCGATATTCCAGATTATTTGGGATCGAGAAAATTAGTGCAACGGGATTTTTTCTCTATTCAAAGTTTTTTTTCTTGGACAATGTACAGATACCTGATCAAATACAAAAAAATCATACAAAAGGTCTTATTGAAAATCCAAGCATTTTCTGTACTTCACTCCAATACATTGAAATGGTGCAAATTACTTTGAATAAGCCTCTTTCTCCCAAACGCGGTATTTTCAACTGTATTCAAATCCAACGTAACTAGACATTTCCTGTTCACAAAATTTACAAAACCTGGAGCTCCCGTTATGCTGGATGAAGTAGCTGGTTTTCAAAGACCCCTATCTTTTACATTTCTTGCCTCAAGAGTCGGATTAAGTGTTGAGAATTGTTGAAATGAGGAGGTCAAGATTAAATGGTAATAGGATATGGATCTCACGACTCGGAAGGTCAACGAACTAATTTTATAAGGAAATCGGAAAATGAGTTTTAGGTTTCCTTTTCTTAAGACTTTTGGCTTTCTGATTTCTAGTTATAAACTTACGTAAAATAAGAAAAAACAATTCGATCAATGTCTCCTATGATTTTTTTATTTATTATCATTATCTAGCCAGCCAGTGTAGGCCACCCCTATATTCTAACACTTTTACTTGTGATTTCCTTTTTATTATTACTAGCATGAAATGTCCAACTATTGGGCGAAAACCTCCCTACTCTTCTTCCACTTGTCTCTCTCAAGAGCCACGAGTGACCAGTTCGGTAAAAATGAATCAGTCATCTTGCCATCTCCACCTGGGTCTGCCTTAGTGCCTTGCTATTATTTATTCTATATTAGAGACCATTGTTGTCTTAATACAGATTATAAATAAATTAAGCCAGATATTATATCACAAACAAACATTTTAATTAGCCCACTTTCTCACATCGAGGCATTAACCTCTTTCCAAATACAGAAGAAACTTTTATACAAATTATGCTCCTTATACTCTATTCCGACACAAAACCCCGATTAGTTTCAGTTACTATGTTATAATTTCCCATTACACCCTCATATCCTGTCCTTGACACAATGCCCGTTGCCGTCCATCCATCGAGCATGAGTCATTAAGCCTTAATTACGGCATCGAGCGTCAAATATTACAATTACAACGATTTTTCTTCATCGTTATCCGTTATCCTATATTATGTACGTGATATAAACTCATTTCATTTCGCACAGCCATATAGTAGGTTAGGTACAATTTAACAGATTTTTTTTCAGGTTTTACTCGAAAACCTATTTGTTTTCGACGAATAAAATTACGTAATATGAGTACCTCATATTGAAATCATTAAATGTTTTCTCAACATCGCACTATACAATGATAGAAATAATATACAAGACAGTTAATTGCATCTCTTAATTTAAGCGAGTTATGTATTCATTCATTCAGGTCCATAAGCCTTTTGACTTATTGAAAATAATCATCATTATATTATTATGTTCCAAAGTTTTTCGTCTGTCCAAAGAACTTATCTGTATTTACTAATAAAAAAAAATCCTGTTTCGCTAGTGGGTATATGAGCTACTCGTAGATATTTAATTGAAAGTATTCTAAATAAAGAAACATTACTAAACCCGTTCGTTTCTGTTCTAATCTATTTTCATGTATGAATACTCAGTCATGTAACGCCTCAAAAATGTGACCTTTTACAATTGACCCTGAGTATAAATAATTCTTGCTAAAACTTGTACAATCGACGTCAAGACTCATTCCTCTTGATACTCCTTGGAGGGTATAGGACCTCATTGTATTTTCTGGAACAGGCAGAAGGGGTAAATAAAATGGAATTGCAGTCTACTGCGGGATATCAAAGCAAACTTGAGGTTAGTCTATGGCTCCTGCCGGGGCTGCGGGATGTTCGTGAGAGTTACCGCGACCCCGGTACCCAAAAGGGCTCCAGAAGGAACATAGTGGGTTTTAGGTAAGTCTATGGCTAGATGACCATTAGCTCGCGCAAGGGACAATGGAGGCGAGTTTACGATCGTCTCCAATCTCCCGGTGGTGGGATAGGGGTGCTTTAAAGCACTTCTAATGCTTCCCTTAACCTAATGAGGGGCGCAAACGGCCTGCCGAGTTGGTGGAACTCACCGGAGCGGGTCTGGAGGTAAAGGCTCAGCTAGTTTCCCAGGCCCTCTCTACTAGAACGATGCGGGCGTGACGCTGGTGGTTTTTAGTGGACCGGGAGCCTCCTAACTTCTGGGAAGCCCCACATAAGCCTCCAAGTTGGAGGGGATGCGTAATGCAATTTTCCCCAAGGAAACCAGAAATAAATAGGTAGATGACCATTGGTAAGCCTATGACACTTGTTAGTCCCTACTGTCCACCAACCAGTTTCACTAAGAGCTACTGTCTTACTAAGAAAAGTGCATAGCAGATATCAGAAAAGCAATTCGCTCCACGCACAATGGTTTCCAACCTAAATCAGCAAAGATTGGAAGCCGACTTAAAAGTAATTTGCAAAAGAATCGGCAACAGTAGAGAGATTTGAATTACAAAACATTTTTTGATGTTGTTTTGTTTAAAACACATGGTATGATAGTTTTTGCTTTGTACGACTGTACATACCTTTGTATGTAATACGTATTATTATATTCTTCATGAATATTGGTGGCTAGGCGCACGGGCGTCTGCGATGATTTTTTGTGCTATTTTTATAAATATTCCAGTCGTTTTCCATAGCGTAAAGTGGCCAGCCTTAAGACCGAGTTAAGAGGAAGCCAGCTTTCCATTAAAAAAAAAACCATTTTATGAGAACAGAATTGTGTATCACATTTTACACAAGTTGTTCTCGCTTAAGTTCTCTATTAAACTCACTTTTTTCTTGTTGAACAGTTGTCTTTGTAGCTAGCTTGAACGCAGGCTTTATGTGTTTGACTTCTCATAGTTTATAACCAATATACTTGCTTAGTCTAGATTTTTCGATGATCATCTGAAAAATATCTAATCCTTATTACACAGGCTTGCAGCGAACTTCAGAAGTACCTAGACTTTTAGGGTTTTCATATTATCCGATACGATATACGACCCGATAATGGCGAAAGTAAAATATATGAAAGCGTTAGCTCCGATATCCGAAAACGTACATTTTTTACAGCCATTGCAGTATCACCTTTTCCGTTGCAGTTCCCATTTAGATTTCTTCCTAAAACATACAAATTTGTATTAAATCCTCATCACCATCTCCAACAATCATTATAAAACCACAAAACTCCTAAATACAATAATTTCTATCTAAAACGGTCTCCCCTTAACACATACCTCGAAATAGCAGCGTTTGATCGCCAGCAGGCGCTGCGCACGCGCCGATCGCTCACACACCAATCGATTGATTTATACACACATCCCCTTTCACACAAACAACGTAACCACCACATTCCTTCCACTCTAAAATCAACCTTATACATGATCTATAAGGTTTAAAATTGCGTGGTGTGGATATTTTTTCTGTATCTGGTATAAATTCAAGACTCATCTTTTTAAGAGTAGGTAGGATTGGGAAAACGGGACCGGGCCACGTGTTTCAGACTAGAACCCAGACGGTTTACGTAACGGTACGTATTTAAATTCGAGGGGACGTGTAATGATTCCCAATCTCTTTGTGTTACGAAAGGTAAATAAATTTGTTTTTGAAAGGAAGTTTTCAAAGTGATTGTGTCGACATTTATGCGTTGTTTCGTTCTTTTGATGTTGAAAGAGCTGTTTGCAGGTAGATCGTGAAATATCTTAATTTTACAGTAGTCTCCTATCCTACTACACAACAATTATTGCTTGAATTAAAATTTAGGGAAAACTGTAATATCATCATATTAGAAAACAAATAACAGTTAATGATTACCATGACGATATATTTGAAGTTATTTAAGCAGTAGCCATGACACCATATTATCTCATAAAGGTTCCTATGATGTATACTTCAAGTCTTTCCAAGTTATTTTAGCTCATTACAACGTTCATTTGAAAAATTGTAGTACGAAAATATTTGAACAAAAATCTTCAAGGCTACATTCAGCCCAAGTTCCTTACAATATAATAACATTCAAAATCTGAGTAAAGAAAATTAAACGCAACAGAAATTGCCTAGCACGGTAACTTCACAAGTTCAACGAATTTCTTACTTAAACAAAAAAAATGCAAAAGTAATTCGCGTTTTCAACAAAAAGCCGATTTTTAACAAGCTTTGCTTAGGGCTGGGGGATTCAAGCCCTTGACATGAGAGCCCACAACCTCTATACAACCAAAAAACAACTTTAAAACCTACACAATAAAGTACATATTTTTATAACAAAATGTTAATTCTGTCGTTCGTCGTAAAGAAAAAAGAAAATAACGAAAAACGTACATTATTTTTCGAAGGAATAAAGTTTAAATTTCAATAGAATATGTAAATTTTCTTATATTTAAAATAAGGCCTGTATTATTGGAGTAGAAGAGCATATTACAAAAGGGACTCATTGTTTTGAGTGAGGTGCGAGACGTGTCACGAGAAGTCCAACCTTACCTTTTAAGTTATAGGTCTTATTTTCGTTTGTAGTTATGTTATTGATTACTGATACTATATGGCTTTGGATCTCACGACTAGATTCAAGTTTACTGGGTCATTCCACTCTCAGGCAGTACTTGTAGTACTCAATGATTGTTACGTAGGCTTTTAGGCGTCATTTTATGTGAAACAATTCAGTGTGGAAACGATACAGCTTGCTTTAATAGCCTCTTTGTTGTTTAATACTGCCTCAGTTTTGTACTGGCTTCATATGTTTAGTAGTCATGATTTTTTAAATAACTTCAGTTGCTAGGTTATAAATTCAAATTTATTTATTAATTTTGTGATCATAGGTGATTATAGATGTTTTTTAGTAGATTAACGAATAAGCCATGTCCCGCCGATAGGCATATAAAGTCAGATTATAGAGGTGTACTTATCGAGAAAGTATTTATAATGTTAATGTAGCAATTAGTATTGAAATTTTAGAATAGTTTTTTGTATCAATAGTAATGAAACCTTTTTTAATGTCCGTCACACAGTGTAACGAATAATATTGAATATTTATTTTTTCTTTCGCACCGCAAACACAAATTGAGCAAATTACACTAGTTAGGTAAATTAAACTTACGCGTGACGCCTAGTAGTATTAACTTGATTTTTTGATATGCAAATATAAATGAATTACGCGATGAATAATTCCTGGCTACCCGTCTAATGATGACCTCGGGATTTGAACCCAACAACTCCAGATCAAAAGCCATATAATCTAGTCTAGCCTGTAGTTCTAAAAAACTAGTAATTACGTCTAGACCGAAAGCGGATTCACGTCAATCCTGAGAGAGACGTCAGGATTGCAACGGGCGGGGCTCGAACTCACGACTTCGCAGTCAGCTGTCTACTCTTTGTCCGGTTGTGCCAACGTGTATTTATTGTTCTAAGAGTTTAGGAATTATAGTAAAGTTGATCGTAGTACTTTTTAAAGTAGGAATAAATTGATTGACTAATTTATTAATGTAGTGCAAAAGGATAAAGTCATCATGTACTAGAAACGGAGTCATTATTTACTTTAAACTGTTTTAAAGAGCTACCAAAAATAAGGCCCATAATATGTTTCAATATGCAGCGTGTTGACACAAACACCGGCCAAATTTTTACAAAAAATAAAACCATCGGGATTTGCCATATTGAACTTTAAGCCTTTGAGATCTATCATTCGTTGATTGTTCAATACTTTTATTGCACTCCATATACTTAAAAGGTGTTATTTCTACTATTATCATTATTTATAGCATCATCATCAACAGCCAACATAGTCCAGTATTGGGCATAAACTATACATAAGTATACAGTCTTCCTTTAAAAAAACAACAAAGACCATTGTCCGAAAACAAATGAAGAACGTACGCGATTTCGTTAAAAACACCCACTTTCACTAAAGTTCCTCGTATCTATATAGATATAGTGTCTAAATACAAAAAGCATTGTTTTAATTTACCGGATACCATAGAAGGTTTAAATTAATAGAGCGTACAATAGGACGGGGTTATTGACCTGGTCACGGGGTCATGTGGCGCGGTCTATGGGATTTTTGTATTCTAACCTCTTTCTTGTTTTATTGTGGGCAGTCTGCTAAATTTATTTTGGATATTAGTAGTTTTAATGTAAGTTTTGCACGCGGTTTTTGAATGTCCAAAAATAGATAAGGTAAGGAACATCCATGTCGGTTTTTATATCTCTAATTGATAATTAAGCATGTTATTTCTAAAGTCGTTTTTTTTTAAGTTTATTTAATACCAAAAAAAAATCGTATAGTTAAATGAAATAATGCATATTAAGTGGACTTATAAACGTAAACCAATTTTCTCTTTGTCTTGGTAACATTGTCATTTTATCAGTCATTTAACAAAACTTTCGCAAGCTCATTAGAAAATAGTTAACATTTTAGTATTTATCTAATATACAATAATAACACTAGCTGGTGCTGAATATCGGTTATAGCTGCAGTAACCTAACTCCCCTTAAACGCTGTCGGTTAAAAAGTAGCTTAAATGTGTTAATGCAAGGTGTCAGCTAACTCCATACCAAATTCCATCAAAATTTATCCAACGTTTTGAACGTGAAAAAGTAACAAACATCCATAAACACCTACAAATTTTCGCGTTTATAATATTGGTAGGATATATTTAAGCTTTCAATTTACAAGAAAAAGGAAATAGGCTTCTAGATTATATTCAAAAGGACGTTCATTCGCACACGACCCGCAGTATTTCAATATTATAACTTAGTATGCATTCCACACACCTAACAAATAATTCTACGAGTGTTCTAACCATAATAATATAAACATAATACATATACAGTTACTCCCATGGTGGTCGACTTGAATTCTATACCATAGCCAATGAGGAATTATAATCAAATGATATACCTTGGTAAGTAAAATCAAATTTCATTGCAGCGCAGTAGCCAATTATGTTTTATACAATATAATAAGTATAATTCGTATAATAAGTCTATTGATATAGTAATTGTCTTTGGATTATGTTGATTAATAGTTTTTTTTTTCACGTTTGTTTTTTTTTTTAACTTTTTTTTTCAGAAAATCTCTCAAATTTCGGTAATTTTGTATACTTCCTCTTCTCCATTTTACTTGGAAGATGAAAGTCATTTTTATCATTAAATATACTAATACTTAAATGTTAAATTATAGTCATTTTCCTCTTGAAGAATTTTACTCTGTCTGACGATATATAAGAACGCAACGTACGTTATATAAAGTATTAAAAGATTGAGTATCCATTACAATGAAGCTATCGTTCTTCTGTCCATTTTCCTCTGCAAATATAACGGTATAATAGTATAGTTTTCTTCTTTAAAACGTTTATATATAACACTAGAATTTAAAACAGTTTCCTTTTGATACATCCACGTTTGAGTAACGAACAAATTGCACAACCAGGGAAGTCTAAAACTGGAGCGTTAAAAGTATTTATAGCAAGATTTTCAATACTTCAAGATGTCGGTCAATCCCATCATAATTTTATATTTAAAATCGGTCCAGTTGCCAAACCTTTTGTTAATTTTGGCGTGGTTTACGATACACATAAAACCCGCCATGTTGGCATCGCTTTATCGCAAGATGGCGGTCTGATGTCAAAAAGGGCGCGAAAACGAAGAAAATGGCGGACCGCAGTCGTTATTTTTAATAGTCTGTTTGTTGGCTATTAATTTTGTGGGAATTCTTGATGAAATAGTACGATTCTGAGGAAATGTGATTACATTATTTGGAGCAAGCAAATTCAGAAGAGTTTATACACTGAAATGTTTAACAAATAATTTGTATAAGTACTTTTATACTTACAGTAAGATTTAACAATTAATTAGAACAAAAGGCGCATGAAATTAGTGCTAACAATTTGATTAAAGCAATTTAGTCTTAAACAAAAGGCGGAAAAGGTGTGTTCGCGAACATCTTAAAGAATTTACATGCAAATTTCGAATTCTCGGAAACTCGTCAAATTAAACGTCCCCCTAAATTTTGGCACCTTTGCGCGGCACCCTAAGCACGCCTCGCTACGCCTCATTAAAAAATACAATGAATAATATTTTAGGTCTCTTTGTAATGCCTATTATTTTATTCATAATTCTGAATTCGTGAGGGATAATGAGGATTCATGTTTTGTGTCTCTCGAGAGAAATGTGTATTGGATAACGATATATTCGTACTTACGTCAATACTGCCGTCCATAGACTATAATGCCGCTAACCCACATCAGGTCAATTTTTAGATTTTCTGCTTACCTTAATAAGAAAAACAAGCTCTATCGATCTGTATTTACGGTTTATTTTTATCTGTTGTAGTTCTTGAGATAAATATGGTTAATATGCCGTTAAAAAACTTTTATTCATATTTTTAAAACTCTAAACCGCAGTTAAGTATATTTTGTAATCTAAAAAGTGGCTAAGACCCCTTAGTTCTGCATTTCTACTATTTTTTTTTTCCAAATTGCGTAACTAAATTGTCGTTAACTGATTTTTGTACTCAACAGTGCCGTTAAAACTCTTTTACATTTTTGTAGATTAGCATTCTGTAATTTAGAATATACGTATTCCAACATTATAAAGCCGTTAACTAGAAATACTACGTAAGATTGCGGTTATAATCAGTTAACTGCATTTTAGCATTTTATTGAACATATATTATTTGAGACTTTGCATAATGTAGACGACATTAACGTCATTTTCTAAAAAAGTGCCAAAAATATTTAAGCTGGTGTACAACACTAAATTGCGGCTATCTCACATTACTACACTAAAATGCCGATAAGTTGCTCTCGCGCCTTACCTTCATACCTCAAACCCTTTTAAGAATCTAATTTAACATTACCGTTTCCGAGGTCTGACTTCGAGTAGAACACCAGTTATTCTAAATGAAGTTTATATTTCTATTTCTTTTTCTCATTTGTTTTAATTAACAACTAGCCACCCGCTTCAGTTTTGCACGGGTGCAATTCTGATGTATTGTACGTATAAACCTTCCTCTTGAATCATAATTATCTATTAAAAAAAGCCGCATCAAAATCTATTTTTCATCAGCCTATCACAGTCCACTGCTGGACATAAGCCTCTCTTTTATTTTATTGATTTCCAGTAAATGTATGTCGTGAAAAAGTGTCATAATTTGTACTTTGTTTTAGCCCAAGCTATCTCTAGGTACTCCAAACTTAATCTCTAAAAGATTAGGTTTAGTTGCCAAACCGTCATAGTATACAGACTAATTGAGTAGCTTTCACATTCACGATAGTAATATAAACTTTACATTGTTATATTTTTTTGCACAAATGTTTTTGTGTTAACGATCATGGTTATTATTCGTTTAGCTTTGAAAAACTAAATGTTTATATTTTGAGTGTGATGAATTAAAATCATTCCACAGGTTTTTTTTTGTTGTCAAGTACCTTCTCAGGTACATTTAAAACTTTAAACAGTTGTGATTATTGACTCTAGTTGCTTGGTTCCAAAATAATATATCATACCAATGGAGAGGAATCGGCAAGAAAACCTTTAAGGTACTCTTTTAAATTAAAATGGATACAATCCCGTACATACGTTTAAATAAAATAATATGCGTCAGAACCGCAGATTACAAACTAAATCGGAACGCTCAGAGATATTTTATTTGTATTCCAATAAAATGTATATATACATATTATATTGATCATATTATATAATATAAAATAATATCGTCTATAAGTATCGAAATTAAATAAAAAAAAAAGTTAATGCCACCTATGCGAAGCTCTATGATAGGAATAAATTCCTAAGTCGAAGTCGTAAAAAAGATCAATTCTACCATATTATTATGTAGGCCAAACTTAAACAAACACTTTATCCAATACACTTTATGGAATGGTAGTTGATAATGTCTGAATGTTTGAATTTTTGTGAGAAGGATTTTTTTTATCAGATAGACGTATTCGAAATTCAAATCCAAGGGCATATCGAGGTTTTCGTTGTGTGGCTACATTGAACTTAAATTAAAATGTAAGTGTTTTAGAAATAAATAAATATCTTAAAAATATGTCTCATGTATGTTTTAAGCGCACCAGTTATGACTTTTTCTATAAAAATAGTTTTGACGGTGAATATATAGTTTGCGATTTATGAACGACAAATATCTGAAAAACCGAAAATTCTGACTATTGGATTCCGTAGTTCTCCCAAAGGTATAGACTCAGACAGAAAAACTAATCTTATAGCCAAGGTGTCTGATATAATTCCTCCACATAAGCTTATATTCTGGCATAGCTTGCCTGTAATTATGAACATTTAAATTAATCTGATAAAAAATACTTAAGACTGCTGAAAGTGTCATTTACCTTAGTTAGAGACCTTCCTTGTTAGTGATATTAAGTTTAAGAACATCATGTTTTAATTCTTGTTTTTTTTTCTTCTATTTTACATGATTGAAGGCTGTTTAAATAATAACTTTACATGCTAGACTATGTTTAACTTACCTGTTATGAACAGCGCGTTACCAATTATACAAGACTTTTCTTACCTGTACTTATTTAATACTATGCTTTATTTGTATGAAAAATTACTACGATACTTATTTTATTTCATTGATACAGTGTTAACTCACTTTTCATTTTTGCAGTATAATTATGTACATTTAAATAGTATTTACTTTATTTTGATTTACCTGTGAACATCCTATTAATAGTATTCCCTAAAACTATAGGCCACAATTACTACGCTAAAATGCAGTTACCTTAAAAGGTTTTGTACATAACGGCATTTTAGAAAAGTAAAGTAAATCTTATTTCCATTAAAAAAGCAACATTAATTTAAAATACTTAAAATATTAGCCTAAAATGTGGCAAAAACGGTTTTACCCTTTTTTAGTCATGGCTTAATTGTAAGAATATTGCAACAACACAAAACTATAATGCCATTATGTGCTATAACGGCATTGTAGTTATGTAATAATCGATAAATGTATACTAAAAAAAAAGAATGTAATAGTTATGAAGATATACAAGACAAAAACGCCGCTAAACCACACATAACGGCGTTTTAGTGTTATATTCAATAGTATAAAATTACCACATAACATAACTATAACGCCAAAATTGAATTTAAACATTATTACATAATGTCAATTATTTTGACTAAAATACCATATGATAGAGTTTTAAAATATCTATCTTTCCATATCAAAATATCTCTCATAAGTGAAATAGACATAAAGTGGCAACCATTTATTTATTTTTTTTAGTTTTTTGCTCATATCTCAAAATTAGTATTTTGTAGATAACGGCATTATAGTTTATGCACGGCAGAATAATTGACGTGGAATTCTTGTTTATTCATTACATTTTAATTTTTCATTTGGATTGGAATTTGCTACATCACAACATAAATTCTCTAAGAAAAAAATAGAGACACTTAATAAGAAGGAAAAGACATGAATTACTTGAAGGTTTTTCTAAATTGTCTGGATAGAAAAAGCAAAAAAAAGAATGGTAGGTATCAGAAAAGCTGACGTCATCGCTACAGGGAATAACTATCTTGGGAAAGAGAGAAAATCCTATAAAATGTTATTTTTACGTAGATACAAATTAGCAGCTAGACCTAGCTATCGAAACAAGAAAGTAGGTACTACATGAATTAAAAAAAAATACATTAAAGTTTCACATTGCATATTGAGTTCTTATTTTCACATTCACAACAAAATAAATCAAAACAATTGAAGGTCACAAACATCAAACTCCCCTTTCTCTATTTTATTACTAGCCTAATGTTAACACGACATTACGCGATCCCTCACAAATTCCATGATCTAGTTACCCTTTTGACACAATAGACAACCTGCTTGGTGGCAATAAAGATAGCCAAATGTCAGCATAATGTCATTTCCCTGTGGAATTAAAAGAAATCTGTTGACGTTGTGTTAGTATTTAGAATGTCAGTATTAAGGTTCGGTATGAAATGTCAGTGCAAATGTTAGGTCCCGACATTTTGGACCCTGATTAAATCGCTGTATGGTCCGATAGGCACCCCAAGTTGCCGATTCCTTGCGTTTGGGATATACGGGAGTTTATAACGTACGAGTACGTTGGTAGTTTTGATAGCTACTGAAAAAACGAAGAAAAAAGCTAAAAGTCTAATTAAAATCTCCTCTCTTTTTAAAGCCGGTTTAAGAGACCCCCCACACTAGCGTCTTTCGAGCGTCGTCGTCGTGCCAGCGTCCGCGCGACGTCGACGCCGCGGCGACGCAACGCCAGCGCCGCGCCCGCTCGGCGTTCGTTTGGCGGCCAGCGCTGGCGTCGCGTCGCCGCGGCGTCGACGTCGCGCGGACGCTGGCACGACGACGACGCTCGAAAGACGCTAGTGTGGGGGGTGTCTTAGACTGATGATTATTATGATAAGGAAATATTTGAAAAAAAGTAGCGAATTTGTTACTGTATTTTATTTCGCCTAGTTTGAACGGAGTCTAGTCATATTATGTTAAAATCATGAATTATGATTTCTATGGCCAGGGTGTATACTCATTATGAAGGTACTGGTCATCGGCACAGTATAAAAATATAGTCAGTATGACGTATACGGGCGCGAGAGAGTAATGGAACAGAGAGTGCATGTGTTTGCGGACACGCTTGTGTAATATGTCCTGCGTAGCTGGCTGGTGTCATAGTAACACTGGCCGCCGTGGCCGACGGTATCATCGTCGTACTTTTTCCTAAATCTTCTATAATTCATCAGTTCCTATACACGCGCCAGCCCAAAACACATACCCGTATGTTTCTCACACACTGCCTATTGTTTTTCACCGTTATTTATTACAGAGTTTTAGCATAACACCGAGTTTATTAGGGGCCCTCCAGAAAGGGGCCGGTCGTATTGTTATTCGCAAAACACTCGTGAATCATTTGCAAGATGATCATTAGTCGTATTCAATCATTAAGTTTTACAAAGGTAAATTGATTGGAATAAAGTAATGATATTATTTCTCGTAGTAACTGCTAAACTTAGCAGATATACTTGTCAGGGGCGTGCGCTCCATATAGGCACAAAAGCAGTGCTTTACTTAAAATTTTCGATAATAGTAAATAATAATAATAGTCGTTAATAGTAAATAAATGAATAAACAAAGTGGAATAACTTAAAAACGCCTAATATTTAGGCAGCAACTACACACGTAAGCATTTAACGATAAGCAAGCGGCCGCGGCGCTGCAAAATAATGTACCTAAACAACCAAGACAGGCGGCCGCTCGCCGCGTAAGCTACATCACGCACACATCCATGAATATCTAAAGGCGCTTAGCGTCGCAAGAACTGCGAGCTTTTCGGGGCTTCGGCAATCGTCGGGCGTAATCGGAAATCTTCGGAAGTAGTCCGACGAAATGTGATAGTCAGTTATCTAGTAGTAAATCAAATATGCACTTTGTGCATTATTGTTTGGTAAGGTTTTACTTGTTGGAATTGCTAAAAAGTTTAGTTTTTTGCGGGGGCCATATTACTTTTTTCATTTGTTGTGCATTGTTTACAATTTTGTTTGGACAGTATATTATTAGTTTTCTTAGAATATATTTTATTTTAACATTTAAAAGTGTGAATATTTAATAGTTAATTTCTAAGTTTCTATAATAATTGTAGTGATTCGCTTTTACCAGATTTTTGTTGATTTTTACGAAATGTTATTTGATTGTGACGTTTGTGTTAACAAAGTGTGTTTATTAAAAATAACAAGTTCTTACATTTGTCTGTCAGTAAAAAGATTCAAATTGTGTCTAAAGATGTGTACACGAGTTACAACAAATTAATCGGAACCTTGAATATGTGAAAATTTTAGCTGACTAGGTGAGTAGTTTATTTATTTAACAATTTATGTATACAAATAAATCAAGCACTTAAATAGGAAAGCGGTGTACAAAGGTACTATAATAAGGTAGTTATAATAATTTCGCTAATTCTTTACTCATTGTAGCAAACCATTTAACTTAAGTCAATAATAGTCACCACCGCCATCTATTATCTACGCCCAAAGTAACACCACAAACTGCCGTCTTGATATACTAGATGGCGCAGTCGCGATGACGTCATATTCCTGAATCGCGGTGTTAAGATTTTCCTACATTTAATGACCTCTGTCAAAATATTTTAACCCTATTGTGCAGCTTCCAGTAGCTGTACGTAATAATTAAATGACCTGTTCACTTCCTACCAGGGTGGGTCGCATGTTTGATGTACTTTTTACTATGGTCAAATTAGGTAAGTACTCACGGCCGCGGCATGCCCAGTGTCATATTCCTGTGCACGCCACTGATACTTGTATATCCTTGAAATGTTTTAGAAATGAATACTGGAGAAAAAATATCTTGTAATTAGATTACAGTTTCAAAACGTGTGCAAAAGGATAGCGAAATGTGCAATGGTCTAGATGATAATTCATATTAGGTATTGCACAAAATAATGAGAAAGGCAGCAATAATTGTGCAATTTTCGCCGTCAATCAACAGTCGTTTTGCTATTTCGTAATACATAATATGTGAGACACAAAATAGAATACAAAACACAAAACTTGTTTTTTACCCTATCTTGAGAAATAGTACTCATTAAATAAATAACACTAACTATGATCTTTCATCGCACAACAAAGACACCCATCAAAGGTCGGAATTTCGAAAGAACCGATATCAAAATCAATTTCTGTTGAAACTTAAAAAACTGTACGAAACTACATAGACATGCAGGTGTATCTATAGTTCATTCACCTGCGCCTAGTTTCTAAATCAGTTGTATATATTGACACATATTCGCGAAGATATATCAATGGGAACAAAGAAACCTTTGTATTATTCATACATTTTGATATGTACATAAAATTTGGGAATTATGTTAATGGGAGGTAATGTATGGAAATTTGTTCAGACAACCTCACTGTATACCTATGTTGTATTTTGTTTCTATGTATTATAAAGAATTTAGAAATGTTGTGCAATACTAAGGGCTGCAGATGGCCGGCCCAGAAAGCGGTGGCGGGATGAATTAAACGTACACCGCGAGGACTGGTTCGAAGCGGCGCAAGATAGGGAATCGTGGAAGGGCTTGGGGGAGGCGTTTGCCCAGCAATGTGATACTACAGGCTGGGTCAAAAACTAAGGACGGAATTACCCAATTAAAAAGCTAAAGAAGTTGTCCCACTATCAAAATATACTACATACACTGACCAGTACCAGACCAATACCTAAATGTAGGGAAATGAAATTATCAGGTTACGTATGGCCAAAACGTGAAACGTAGAGCAAAAAGCAGCATATTTTCAAGTTTTTTTTTGTCTAAAAATTTAAAATAATATCACTTAATACGAGAATATAATATGAAATAAAACTACCGTACACGCTAACTTTAAATAATTCAAAATAGATTTTACGCACCTAACAACTCATTCAAGAAAATATTTCAAACAAGTCACACACACAAAACAATCTCAAGTACGCTTATGCTGACTGTACCGCGATAACGAACTGACAGACAAGCGAATTGTTTTCTTATTGAATAGTTTGAAAGCTGAATCATTGTTTATATTAATACCGGTATGCGGCTTACAATGTATTAGATGACGTGTATAGTTCTATTATAATAAAGCTCTAGAATGTATTTATTTGGCGATTTCAGATTCCAATATTCCAGGTTTCCCCACGATGTTTTTCTTCACCGTTTCTCAGTAGTGTCTCAGAACAATTAAGAAAGAAACATTAAAGTACGTAGGTATTAGCATCTATTAATTTAATATGTATGTAATATAATTTCGTTCTTCTAACATGAGCGAAAATGGGCTAAATTCGATCTATTTCAACAAGTTTAAAATACCGTCTGACCGATACAGACAGACAAATCGCAGGTGCGACTCGCACTTGACCGTTTTTTTTTATTTTTACGTCGAGTACAGGCCATGTGTTGTACAAACGGTGCTACATCAAAGAACAAAAGAATTAGCTTCATCAAGAAAGTAAAAATAAAATTGGGATCTACAGGGTGGTGTTTTTCAGTCAGGGAATAAAAGTGATTTTTAGTGTTTGCTAAAAATGTCTTATTTTTTTTTATCTTTGCTACAAAATGAGATTAATCATTATCAGCCACAAATGACCCTCTGCTGGGCATAAACCCGAATTTGTGTATGCCATTCTCCTCTGTTTCTCGCTCTTCGCCTTTATCCTATTCCTGCTTTTTTATGTCATCGGCCGTCGGCGAAAAATGAGGTTAGATAGACTTATTCCAAACACAGCATTTTATTTTCATTATTTCCTTTTTATTAGAACACCTTTTCACCAAGTGTTTTATATTATTCAATGTTTTTTTTTTTTTTTCTACATCTAATAAGTACGGACCTTTGTTTAACTATAGGATACTAGATTATTAAAAAAAAGGATTTTATCGACAATCGAAGCTATTTGGTTTTATTTTTAATCCGATCACGTCAATCGTAGGAACTATTTTAAATAAATAAACTGTCACCTGTTTAAGTTCACCCAGAGTCGCCCAGTAAATAATTTAACGCTCAAAAATTTCATCGTTAAAACTTTTTTTCTTTTTTTACATTCGTAATATATGTACCGAGCAAGGCACCCTGAAAATAAGTAAGTCCTCGAACCCTCCCACATTTTACTCGGGCCCTTATCCCTAGCATTCAACGTAAACCACAAAAGATTTATATGTATCACGATATATTATTATTACAGAAACGCTCTGTTTCCTCCTAGTTTGAGGTCTGATTTTATCATTAGGTACTTACGTGATGTTTAAGACGGTCTTCTCGTGATAAAATATGGTAGTGGGAAAAATTGTTTAAAAAGCAACCAACCCATTTAGAAAACTGATAAAATAATAAAAAAAAAACGTTCAAAAGTATGGAAATGATATTTCTTTTTGATAAGGCACTATGCTTTCTTTTGGCGTCGATTTTAAAATACCAATCCATCTAGGAAGCTGATAGAGACCTAGAGACGCTGACTTAAGATGTTTTTCTAACATGGTGTTAGTAATCCATGCCTGCCTCATATTATGCAACAATTTTGTGTATTTGACAGATGAATACTTCTAACTTCTACAACCAATCCGTTTAACAGACAAAAAACAAAACAGAAAAAAAATCTGACTACCTAGTTCCCTTTTCCTTTTTTGACTACATAAAATTGTGTTTAGGTAGATACAAAATCTCTTAAACATATCAATAATAGACAAGGGCCCATCTCAAGGGAACAGGGCGGTGATATACAGTTTTGATTCTCATTATCAAATCAGCTATAATTATTTATGGTCCATTATAACTTTGCGAATGTTCACCCATTATTTGTTAGGTAATTTTCGTAAACGGAACTTGTTGCTGTATTGTAAATTATGAGGTGATTGCGATGGTATAATGTAACTGTATACGTGTTCGTGTATTTAAGATTGTAGTGATGTAATCGCATAATAATATGATAGTAAGACGTAGGACGACTAATCTAAGATCGAATTGGCAAATATTGTAAGTTTTTACGAGACAACTGTCTTCCACAACTTTTTTGGTGTTGCTATCACTACACGTTAAAAAACAAAGTCTCTGTCGCTGTCTGTCTGTTTAGAGGTTTGATTCAAGAGGAAGGTTTATAATATGTATAACACATTAGTATTTCACCCGTGCGAAACTTGAATAGGTCGCTAGTCTAGTAAAATAGCCTATATGTATAAAGCTAGATACTAAACAAATTCACTTGAATCGATTTACAGTCTTTTTTTCCAGAGATTTTTGTAACTATGAATACGACAAGACAGCTTAGGAAAAAGCTTTAGTTAATTTTTAAGATATTTTCATCAGGGACTAAAAAATCTTATAAATAGACAGCGGCTCTTATGATAATTTTTTACCATTAGATGTGTCCATAAACTAAAATAAAATAGGATTTATCGTTCTAGAACTAAATATATCAACAGTTTTCTTCAGATACAAATATATTCTCTTCGACAAGAATATACATTTCAATTGAACATATTCTCGATTGGGTATTTCTGTGTGAATGCCTGCAAAGGTCACGAGAAGGATAAGGGTTGGAGGGGTCTTCCGAAGGGTCGCACTTACTTGTAGTCGATCGTTTACAATCTGTCTGAGCGTTTGTGTAGCTATCAGCTGCTTGGAGTTACTTCTGGATAAGTTTTTTTTGCATTTTTTAATAATTATTATGTAGAATTGCTGTTGTGAACTACATTTTGTATTATAGATTACTAAGTTATTTAGTTTGCATTTGCACTTCACAAAAAAGTTCTTTAAACTACGATTAGGCTATTAACAAACTCACAACAATCAATTGCATAACAATCATGAAATATACATGAAATAAATTACAACACAAACACCGTTATTATTAAAACTTAAAAAATTATGTGAACTAACAACATGAACTCAAATTTTAATAAGGATCCTAATATCTATTCAATATTATAATTAACTTATACTTAACATTTACTTCCAACCCAAACAAAAAGTAAAAAAAAACACCACCCTGTATCCCCGGCCCCCAATAAACCCGCGTTCGCCGCCGACGCATCGAAATCGTTCATCGAACCCCGCACATCTGCTTGCGCACGCGCAACGCACTGTCTCACCCAGTAAACCCTGTCGAATCACCTTTATCGCTTGTAAAGTTCATTTGTGGAATCATGATTTAGTTTGGAATAAGTTGGATGAGTTGACTTTGATACTGTCATTAATTAAAAATCAAGTCTTTGATAGTCTTTGTCTAAATAGGAAACACAATTTAGACTATTTTGTGTTGGATAGTTTTTTTCAAAGAATAGGATATCTGTTGAGAGATTTTATAATATTATGATTGCAGCGTGAAAAATTGCAAATGGTTGAAAGTTCAAAATTTTTGACGTACTTTAGAAATAATAATACCCTTTAGGCAAGACATAAACTTTAATAATTATACTGACAAAGTTATTGTGCTACAAGTATCTTTTGACAGGTGGTGCCATTAACATGAGGGCACTGGTTTGCATATTTGTGACAATAATCAAATCAACAGTCTTTAAAAAGTGATGGTTTTTTTATTTGTCCAGCATTCGTTCCGATTTCTGCCACGTGCCAAAAGATCCTTGTAGCAGTATAGACTTTTTTTAGACTTCACTGATTTGAATCACCATACCTATATAATTACTAATATTATTAAACCACAAAAATAAATTAACAATAATAACCCACTTCTCAAATCAAACAAAAAAAAATACTAACCACTTTAATATTTGCCAATAAAAACCCTAAAATTTACAACCAACAATTTGAACAAGTGTTCCCTAACCACCCTGTATCAGGCCCCCCAATAAAGCGGCGCGGGCGCACCGAAACCGTTCATCGAACTCTGGACATCTGTTCCTGCGCACGCGCCACTCGCCGCGCTCATTCATCGCTCTGTTCTGTTTTATACGAACATTTTTTTTAGGTAAGATGGTTGTATGAATTGATATGGTTAATCGTTTTAAGAATAGCTTTTGTTAAAGATTGATATTTTTTATTTTATTAATTGTATTGTATTGTGATCATTAGTAAAAAGGAAGGTTGAAGTCATGACGTATAAACAGGTCCAAGAAGTAGAAAAACCGACTTCAAAAACAGACTTGATAAAAACTTGAGAATAATATAAATGACAAAAGTCTTATCACCAAGTCGCTGCCAAATTAGTAGGTTTGATTATATTTTCTCTTATGTATGGGGCTGTGTATAGGTTTTGACCCCGACTTCAATTTCGATTCCTTGTTTGCCTGGATCAGACCCTGACTTTCTTATCATAGGACCACCTGAAACAAAAAAAAAAGAATGTAATCGGTGAACATACATAAAAACAATAAGCCTAAAATATAACGACGAATTGAGATGCTACTCCTCTTTGATATCGGTTAAAAAATAAATAAGTATTTTGCAAACTATGTCACCCCTTCCATTTTTAACTTATAATTTCATCTGACATATCCGGTCTACTTCCACTTAAGTCGACAGCTGTTTGGTCAAAACTTATTTTTTTTCTTTTATAACCCCTAATATGACTGCTGTCAAAAATGTATTCATGACAAAACGCCATAATATATTGAAATAGTGTTTTGAGTTCAAAGTAACCGCACTAATTATAACGCATACGACAATACATATATTGTCGGTTGTTAATAACCTCAGTTTAGTTCTATTTTTTTTTTGTAAAATACATATTTTTTATCGATATTACAATGTGTGATAAAACCTATTAAACTATACTAAACCAGAAATATCTACATTTCAAACTTTTATACATTCATATAAAATTACATATTTACAACGCGTCAAAAAATATGTAGTCATCTCCTTCAATGGCGGACGTGCCCAGGAGGCTGGCGGCATTTCCTCCATTGCCATTTTTATTTGATTACGTTAACGCCTATAAATCGACAGGAATCTAGTTCTTTAAGTCCTAGAATAGGGACCAACGTCACTAGTTTCTACCTTAAAGAAGCCCACAAGAAGAAAAACACGATATCCAGACTAATGCAATTTGTCTTTATAGAAATACAACATTCTTGTTCTAATTTTACCGTGCCCAACAGAGTTCACAATTGTTACCTATACACCTAATATTAAACCTATGTTTACATTGTGAAGAGCAAATAAAGTCATCATCATCAATCCCTTTTTTTGTATCCCAGTAGAAATCCTCATGGACTGTCTCTCGTCAGGGGGTTGACGAGAGGGCTGTGCTAGACTCTTAACAGCTAAAACCACTGGAGCGTCCTTAAATAAAATCATCATCATCATCATTCCCCCGCCCTTATCCCAATTATTATTTGGGGTTGGCGCAGCGAATTGTAAATCTGGCGATAATAACAATATTTTTCTAGTTTCTGAGACCTAGTAAGCAGTAACGTATTTCTACTATTTTATAAAGGTAAAATAAATTTATTTTCTGCACAAACCTGTAGAGAATCGAGTTCCCAAGATGTTATCTCCTTATGCAGATGGATTTCCGTTTGACATCATTATTCTCTTGTTTTTCATTCGTTGTTTATGCAACTGAATAATTTAGCTTCATTATTACTTTGCTAGGTCTGCGTAAAAATGATTTATTTATTTATTTACATACTCAAAACTTAAATCTATTATTATTATGATGTATAAATTGTAAGAATAATCGGCAATTGAGGACGCAATATACAATTTAAAATTATTAACTCTGTCTAATAAATGGATGGAATGAATTGACATTATCAAGTTAGTATATTATACTGAAGTAAAATAAACATATGCTACGGTCTTTATATATCCAGACAATTGGATATTTGATTAAAAAGAACTAATTAGTAATAGAAAAATACTTCTCTAATATTTTTACAAATTGTCGGACTGGACTGAACTCTACCTTGGTTTTGTCAATTCCCAAGTCAAATACTAAGTTTAATTTGTTATTGTTAAGTCTTAATTCTGGCAACACACTGTTTTATCATCCCAGTCTTGCTGGCTGGCTTTAATGATAATTGACTTAGCAACTTTGCATCTTGTGCCCCTACTTCACTCTGATTTCTGGTCTATAAGTATAAGTAGTTCAGTTTATATGTAAATTATTTAACCTCAAAAGACTTCTAAACGCATTATTCTTTATCATTTGACAGTCACCTGTTACGGCTGTCACATGTCTTACAAACCAGCTTTAAACCCAAATCGATGTCACAACTTATAACACAAATACACACCCTAATATCAACAAACACTTCGAGAATGATGGCAGTAAAGCGACACCATTGCCAGATCTATAAAACAAGCGACCACCATAAAGCAGAAACAATTAATATTTAAAACAGCTGACGAAATGCAAATGGCGGCGAGTTAGGGATGGCAGCCATCTTTGTGACGCCAAGTGACAGGTTATGCTTTTGATACCGGATTTACTCGGCTTTTAATATTGGGATTAAAGAATATAATAAATATTTAATTGACGTTATATAGTAATGTAAAAGGTTTAATCAAATAGCAATAGGGCAAAATTAAATATAAACAAAATAGCAGAATATTTTTTTGTGCTTAAGGCATTGAACTTTAGCTTGCAGATAAGAATAAAACTTAACAAGGAAATCTAACTTAGGTGTCTTGAAATAACGAGAAATGGTAGAAGGGTTAATACAAATGAGGTTCTACCAAACTAATAATGCTTTTATAGTACACCATTTCAAGCAATTTGCTGCTGCATGTTTTCAAATCTTACTCTTATAACAAAGACTCGAGAAGAAACTCCACACCAAATAAAATAAAAATACAGTTACATTGTTTAAGCGAGAATTTTCAATCAAAAGAATTGAACGAACAAACAAACCGTAAAACATAGTAATTTTACACTTTGATATTAGATATATGAATAATTCAATCCCGAGTCTACCTATTTTCACAGTTAAAGGCGTTTGCGATGAACAAAAGTTACAACTTGGACGAAACTGGATAAAATGATTTTTAAGGGATTTATTCCTCTAAGCAAATTATACGACTAATTTGGAATTAAGATTTTAGGGATTAAGAACTTTTTGGAAAGGTTTAACATTCATGTTTAAGTAGTTAGGAAAGTATTGTTTAATGGCCTGGAGATTTATGTACATTGTCAAGCAATCTAAAATATGTTTTGGATAATGTTGCTTGAAATAGTTTTGGAAAGTTCCTTTAAACATCATGTTTTCGTCAAAATTTAATGAGTTATTTAAAGCAAATATTAGGCCATTTTTTTTTAGGCCTTCATACGTGATACGATACCATAACTTAGCCTTCGACAATGACGACAAACACGTGCTATGTATGACATTGAAAACTTGAAGTTCGCAGTGCGATACAAATAGTCGCTAGCAAACCAAAGTCGTTGGGTACCACAAATTTGCGATGCATTAATCACTAATTCATGAAGAAGTCAGTAACTATCTAAACCAAAGGACCTTTATTCCAAGACTATTATCGCAGTTGTGAAAACGAGACGCCACAATACACCGTGTAGTGCGCTGTCACGCTTCCTCAATTGCAATAACATTACTTCAAGATGTAGAAAGAAATCGAAAGAAGGAATGATATGAATGAATAAGGACTAAATGATACTGTGACGTCTGATAGGAGAGAATGAAAGACAAAAACGTGTTACACCCCATGTAAAATGCGATAAGGACAGGAAGATGATGATGATGTAGCGATAGGCCCTCAGCTCTTCAGTTTAAGCCGAAACATGGAAGCAGAAAGCACTAAGAAACATAGACGAATACTTTTAGCTCTAAGCACTAACCTTGTATTTGCTAAATAAATATATATTATATCCCTCAAGATTCTCACAACGCCATCTAGTCTTAAATTAAATATGCGAGAGTAACTTGTACTATGAGTTCTAGATAACTGATAATAATAAACCAGCCTATATACGTCCCACTGCTGGGCACAGGCCTCTTCCCCTATAGAAAAGGTTTGAGCATTGATCACCACGCTAGCTCACTGCGGATTGGCGATTTCAGATTCCAATATTTGGAATCTCGGTTTCCTCACGATGTTTTCCTTCACCGTTTGTCAGTAGTGTCTTAGAATGATTAAGAAAGTACATATAACTTTGAAAAAGTTACATTGGTAGTTGCCTGCGCTGGGGTTCGAAATTGCACCTCGTGCATACCAATCCATACTTAAAACCGCAAGGCCACCACGACGAAGATAACTGATAAACATACTTATATATTTCTAAATACATACATTTTATAGATAAATTACACCCAGACACAGAAAAATGATCGCGCTCATCACACAAACATTTGTCTTAGGTGGGAATCGAACCCACGACCTACAGTATAGCAGTCAGGGCCACTAACCACTAGACCAACAGGCCAGTCAAGAGGGCAGGAAGATGATGATGTAGCGATTGGCCCTCAGCTTTTCAGCTCAAGCTGAAACAGACGCAGAGAGTACTAAGGAACATAGTCGAAAACCTTTCGCTCTAAGCAATAACCTTGCATTTACTAACCTTAGACCTAGTCCATACTTCCAGGAATATTGTATAGTGGCCTACCCCAGTGATTACATAAGGCGGGTAGTGGGCAGAGTGACTAATCGACCTCTCCAACAGGTGGTTAGCAGATGCATTGTTGTAATGTACCGACAGCATGCTAAGTGGAACTCGTATCCTGTGGCGTTTTTTGTATTTTGTATATTGAAGTTCTTAAGCTGGTGGTCAAGTTTTTACGGGACTACGAAGGAACTAAGTTTTTACTAAACTGCGGCGGAGCTTGAAAGGATTATTTTTAAGTAGACGATTCCCGCACTAAGGAATTTAATTCTTTTCCTACGCGGGGTCGAACCCGCGACACGTCACGCACGGTGGTAATTGGCGTGGTGACCTATACCACTTGGCTATCCCCGTGTATGACAAGAAATTGTGCGATCCACAAAGGCTTGTTCTGAGTCTGGGTGTCTTTGTGCATATGAATTAAAAATCTGTTGAACCAGAGATACAAGGATTTAATTACTTAATGCGGGAGTCATTAAATGAAAGATAAACAACTTTATTGAAATCACATTTACTCCTGTAGCAAAAATTAAAAAAAAAAAACTTAAAATAAAAATACAATCCTTTAAAATCTCTGCTGACCGTACGCTAATCTGTTCGTTGCATATTCATACAAAATGGACGCAGTATAGCTATACATCTTGTCTGTATGTATGTAAACAGCATTGTTCCGATAAAGATCTGTCATTATCAATCAAGGATCGTTTAGGCCCTCCGCCGGTTGTCCAGTAACGATTAAAAGTAAATTTAAAACGCCCCATTGACTGACGGTTGGAGATCAATTGCCAAGTGTGAATTGTAGAGTTTAAAAATATAAAATGGTGCTTTGTAGAAGATGTAGGTTGGAGCCCTATCTGAGACTTAAAGAATATCGTACTCGCTTTTAATTTACTTTATTATGTCTGTTAATTGTTGTTAATTTACGTTATTATACTGTGTAAACAATGGACTAGCCTGTTGGTCTAGTGGTTAGTGACTCTGACTGGCTGGAGATCGAAACCCCACCAGGGACAAGACAGTCCATGAGAATTTCCACTGGGATACAAAAAAAAGGCTATTAATGGTGGTTGGAGGGCGACTTGGGCCTTCTTTTACCCCAAACTAATTAAACCCAGGTTAACTGACCAGCTAACACAAAACAGTTCCGTCTAGGACGAATTAGTTCATCCTTAAATCTAGTCTAGTCATACATACATACATATAGGAACTATAATTATCCTATTGGTATTATGTGCGTTACTTAACATTGGTATCTATTGTTTGAGCTGTGGCTGTTCACGATAAGGCTGTATTGTCATATGGCGATTGAAATTAAGTGAAACTATTTATTTTTACAGTACGATAGTCATATTACTATGGAGCTACTATACTTACTATAGGGCACCACTGACGAAGATCGTGGCCGTGACGATGGTTCTATCTAGCCTTTTTATCAATTTTTTAAGCCGTAGTTTCCCACCGCTGAGCAAAAGGCAAATTGTGTGTATGTATAAAATCAAATTAAAGCTCCACACGTTTTTACATCCTTATCAGGTATATTACAAAAAAAAAGACTCAGGCGCATTCTTTCAAAAAATACATGTAAAGAGATAATAGCAAGAACGTATTAAATAAGAAAAAAAATACTTCTAAAATAGAGTTCAAAAGTGTACTAAATGTTTTACTTATCTATTTAGGTCTACAACCGTTTATTAATACGAGGCTATTCAATCATTCAGACACGATAAAACATGTACAGACATCAACATTTTTAGTGCGTTTCAACCGCTGCGTTTAGCCGCCGCGTTCAAACCGCTGCATACGCCTGAAACTTTACCAAACAATGGAGTCCATAATCCCTAGAGTCCTGATTAAAACGGCCTTGCATTGCCGCTAATCTCTGCACATATATACATCTATATGCTTGTCTATATGTATGTCTGTGTATTGTCTTTGTGATGCGCCGGCTCTTTGTTCTGTTATCAATTGTGGATATATTTTTATATATAGGTAGGGTACTTTTGAACTATGAAAAGTAAGGTTTTGGTATCGATATGTCTTCGGCCTTTTAGACTTGTACTACAATGCATATTCTAAGAGTATCATCATCATCAGTCATCATCATCATCATTCCCAATTATCCAGCTCTTCAATACCTTTTATCCCTCAAGGAAGTACTATCAAATACGAACAAATATAAATATGTAAATAATAATAAACAAATATTTTTCACACAACGCCATTTAGTCCCAAAGCGGAGCTTGTATTATAAGTACTGGACAACTAATAAACATACTTACATATTTCTAAATAAATACACACTACTGATAAATTCCACCCAGACACAGAACAAATGATTGAGTTTATCACACAAACATTCGTCCTGGATGGGAATCGAACCCATGACCTCTGTTATAGCAGTCAGGGCCACTAACCACTAGACCCACAGGCCTGTCAAAGAATCCCAAACCACGACACCATATAAAACGAATTTTACAGTCGACTTACACAATTAAAACAATCTGGAATCTACCTCTAACAACTCACAAAGAAAGCACCAATATTAATACATAACATATTATTATTACAATAAATCACTACCATACTCATAACTGCAACGAAAGTTATTTCAAATATTATTTTACGAAACATTTCTTCCGTTCCTATCGGTCGTTAGTCCATCATCTTTGTACCGAAACAAACTATCCAGATGATAGGTGAAAGAGGGGAGCTTCCCGTGGTGCGGGGGGGGGGGGGGGGTACAATCAGTGGCTCTGTTTATATTATCATTCCTGACAGACGGTGGCAGGGGTGGTGAACTGTTGGTCGGCTTATATTATACGAAGCCGTGATAGCCTACTAGTAAGTCCACAGGACTGCCAAGTCAGAGGTCTCGAGTTCCATCCTCAAGCTTTGAAATGTCAAAGCTTCTGTGTTTTAGAAGGCATGTAGAAATGTGGGTCCTGCGCCTGATCTCTGATTATGAGAGTAAAGGAATTGAGAGTGCACCTGTGTTTGATTACACGATGGTGCTCTACAATATGACCCCGTGGCCGAAATTGGTCCGGACTAATTATAAATGTGTTGGACACCTATCGGCATACTATAAAATATAATGTGAAAATAACGTGGAACGTACTTTATTCTTCGAGCAACTTCGATTATTTGCGTCTTCCAGAGATTTAAAACTAAAAATTTAAAATTATCAATAACCGACAAACATAAGAAGTTAGGATGCAATTCCATGAAAATCATAGTAATTATAAAATTACAGAAACACAATTAAAACTTACTAAAAATTACAACAACTTATAAATTAAAAAAAAATGTACTCGTATAACCCAACCTAACGTTCACGACCCCTGCATCAATGTTTACACATCACAGATGTTGCGCACGTGTGCCCGGCGCGTGCGCAGCGCGTCTAGCACACCTCGGTAAGTCAACAGCCACTGGTTGTTACCAACTGAATGTATGTGGATGTGTTGGTAGAGATACAATATTTGATTAGTTTGTGTTTAAAGGATACAATAGTCACACAACATCTGACTGTTTTAACTTAAAAAAGGTAACTTATATTAGAAAGTAATATTGTTACAATTGTGTAAGGGAGATGCCACTTTATACAGCATAGAGCTGTGTCTCGCTTCTGCAACTTAAAGAGGTAGGAACTCTTACAGGGTATTATGGTTAGTTGTACGCATGTAAAAAGACAGAAATTTTAAAAAAATACGGCACAAAAATTAAAAAGTAACAAAATTAATATTGTGAGATTCATATGAAAGAAAGAAAGAAAGAAAGAAAATACATTTAATTGCGTAATTGAGGACGCATACATAAGTACATAACAATCAATATAATCATATCCTACCTTAATTTTATAAACGCGAAAGTTTATAAGCATGGATGAGTGGATGTTTGTTACTGTTTTACACTCAATCTGCTAGACCAATTTTGATGAAATTTGGTATGGAGTTCGCTGGATTAACTGGATTAACCCAAAGGCTACTTTTTAACCGACTCCGTCCAAGGAGGTAATGTTTTTGCAGCTACAACTGACATTTGCGCTGGCGAAGTCGCGGGCGCGCGGCGCGAACAGTTAGTTATTTCATATTAAAAGAGATGCAACTTTAATTCATGAAGATTATACCAGCTATTATAATTTACACACTTTTACTAGACTTTGGAACCAACATTTAAAACATAACTAATAAAAGTATATTAACATTGCATTAAAAATTTAAGACGAACATCAACAAATATAAACTGAAATAAAACAATTCACATTAACGTTAAATCATAAACGTGTTTTTGATAATAAAAGTGAAATGCTATAAAATAGAGATACACCTCTCGCTGTTACGAATGAAATTATATCACTAAACGCTTTGTACTCGCGATGTGAGTACTAGAGGTGTACCGCAACTTATCGACTAAATAGAGTTGACGTATTTGTCAAATATCCGAATTGTTCTTTAAAATTGTGAGGATTTTTGATATAAAGGTGAAAGTTTGAGTGTTGTTCTTCACTCCTAAAAAGCTAAGCAGATTCTGATAAAATTTGCTACCGAAATAGATTAAAGCTTGATTAACACGGAGCTTTTTTGTAGCTATAACCGATATCGACACGGGTAAAGCCAGGCAAAAGCTAATTTGATTACAATTTTCTGAAATATTATCATCCAACACTTTGTTTTCGCTATATGTATTTGTACTAGAGGTGAACCATATCGACTAGATAGAGTCGAAAACTTTTTATCCGAAGTATCCGAAATATTCGTTGAATGTTTTTCCTTAAAAGGAAAACTAATATTGTTCTTCGACCTTTCGTGTTTCAATCTTTCCGGTCAAAACCTTTTATCTGTCGAAGGCGAGATGTTTTGTTTATTTTTTGTTTATATATTTTTTATTGGACTTATAGTCTTAGGAAATAAGAATTTACCTTAAAGTCAAATATAATATAAAAGAAGTAAATAAATTGCCGTCGAATCTAGATAACTAAATTCCTAGATTTTGAACTAGATGAAATTAATCTGTAATTCAAGATCCCATTATTTTTTAAGCCATTATTTATATACAGGTTCTTTCGACAACTTTCTTTATCCGGAGCTACCAATTCAAAACCCAAAGATACCAAAAACAAATTTTCATAAAAATCTAGACCAAAAAAATCGACTAAAAACTACTCAGCTCTGCCCTAGTATGTATAGAAGATGAGTTTTTGAATCACCCCATTACATGGGATGGGTCGCATTCCTCCGAGGGGTGAAAATCAATTACCGGGGTGTCTGGGGGGGTTGGGGGGCGGGAGGGGGGGGGGGGGGGGGGGTTGTAAGAAACATGTACGTTACGAACTACGAGTACGTACGTTTCCTTCTATATTTTTCAAGAACTGTCACCATGTAGGTACGTTTTTTTAACAATTTTCTCGTTCGAAGTCGTTTTTTTTTGCGGAGATTTTTCTTGTTTTCTTGCAGGTTTTTATTCGTTAGAGTTTTTAATCTGAAAGTTTGTTTTTTTTTTTTGTTTTACTCGTTTTGTATTACGTTGTTATGTAGCAGTTTCAAGGTTTGTAATGCGCCCTTTATAAACTAAAGTATTTAAATACAAACGACACGAGATTCTTACTAAAACTTATAGTAATCTAACACAGTAGATACTACTGAATCGGTCATCTCTCCTTGATTGGACACAACTTTGTACAATAATTTCAATTATGAAAGTTTATTGCGTTCAATTTCCTTTACGTTCCTCGATAACCTACCATTTTATTTATATTATCATAACTCTATATTTTTCTACCATCATCACCATTTACACCCTCAACTGGACAAGGAGTCTCCAAGGGCACACCTCTAAGCCCAATCATTAGTTTCTTCCAATTATTACCCATTATCCTGTCAAATATCGTCGCCTCTTCTATCCTTATACACTCAATAATACTTAGAAGGTTAATCAATATAGAAGACAGACGAACAGCTGAACAAATCCCATGGAACAATCAATAGCTACCGCGTGGAGCAGAACAATGCTTGTCAAATGTCTATAGCTGTTCAGTAGTACACACTGCTTTGAACAACTATGAATGGAGATGAAGTTGTTTTGATGTCTGGATGACGTTTACGTGAAGGCTTATTAAGTAACTTGCGGAACAAACGCGAATATTGCTGTAAAAAATGAGAATGTTAGTTTTTAAAATGTGCTATTCTGTTTGACATTAAAATGGTGTCACAGCTTAACAGGTCAATTAGTCCAATTTCGAAAAAAATATGATATGAAAATATCTTTAACGTTAAGAAAGGCCTTTTTCTGCTTAGACCAACACGTGCACAAATCTTTCTAACAAGACAAGTAAATAATAACACGTTTAAGTTAAAGTCGAAAGTAAGAAATAATACCCCAAAATCACTACGAAAATCAATGACGAAGTATACTAATAAATAATATCCAAAATTAGGTCAGTATAAGTCTTGTCTTTCACTTTCTGTCCTTCTATATAAATTAATAAATTCTCTATGAATTGTGTCGACCACCGACCACGAAGGGGGTGGGGCAGTGGGGGGTGGTCTGCTAAATTATTAAGCAGTAATGAATCGATCCAACTTGATTTACAAGGCTCAGGTAATGTCACTTGGATACTGACCTGGTAACTTTTCAGGGTTAGTTATAAACACTTTCTTAGAAACCTTTGTGCTATTTCTGGACTTTGAAGTACAGTTTATAGTTTGAAGGTTTCTGAAGAATTTCGCTTTCTAGTGCAGGTGGGGTAACTCGTTTCAATGTTTATTGTCGGTGAAGTTATGGTTACATGTTAAGCTTTTATTATTGATAGATAAGTTAACATTGGGAGTAATTTGGAGAGAAAACAGGTTATTAATTACCATGATTTTTAAGGGAATTAACCTCTCAAATTCCATTGACTTGATGCTGAAACGTCTAATGTGTTAAGTCTAATTTAAGATGATTCACAATTGACCCTATGTTTGTTTAAGACCTTTTAAACATTGTGAAGTGCAATAAAAGATTTAAGTTGATTTGAAGCAGTGATAGTGCTACAACAATCTTTTGGCACGTGACTGAAATCAGAACTATTGCCGTCACATATGAAAACACTTTTGATAGAAAATTTATAACACACATTAACGGCAAAAAAAATCAATTTCCGTTTTATTAATCTCACAATTTGTAATATTTCTATTTTACATTACCAGATAGCTAAAGACGAATCTCTAATGAGATGACATCACGCCATGACAATCCCATAAGAGAGATATGCAGGCGTTTCGCGTCACAATAAGGAGAGTATATAGCTTGAACGTGACGATTGTAATGAAGACCCCGTAAATCTGTCAGTACCCCCGCGATTGTCGTGAATGTATGTGTACTTGAGTATTAGATAAAAGGTTTTGAGTTTGCTTAATATTTGCAGCTTAAAATTAATCAATACATAGTATAAAAAGTCGCTTCCCGCGTCTGCCCGTGTATGCTTGCTTAGATCTATAACTACTAGAACTTTGTTGTGTTTTTTTTTATAGTAATACTAGCTTTCCGCTCCCGGCTTCGCCCACGTGTAATTTGGTTATATAGGTAGCGTTTTGTTGATGGGGCTTTCTTCCACAGACTAAAAACTTGTTACAATTGGAATTACAGCCTGAGTTACTCAGGGATGATGTAGCTTTCTAATGGTAAATATTTGGAAATGAACGAAATGAACAAAATAAACGACATGAACGAAATGAATGGAATGACCAAAACGAATGGAATGAACGAAATGGCCGAAGTGAGTACAATTGAAACACTGCGTCCGTTGCCAGTTTTACAATTTTAACCACTGTCCTGGTGCTATGACAATCAAATCCGAGGAAAATTATCAGCCTCTTCAAGTAAACACCTATCAAGATTTGAACTGTTTTGCTGTCTTTATGTTTTTCCAAGTCCTACTGCTATGACTGGACTCTTAGGATATTAGTCCGATAAAAAGCCTCTCTGCCGAGTGCAACAGATCTCTAAAATAAACAAAAGACAAAAACAAAATCAGCCTCTATAAGTATGTCAATACACTCGACGAGAAAATCTCTAAAGTCACATAGAATTAAAATCCCCTAGATTTATTTCAAGAGAACATAATTTCCACTAATTCCACTACACATGAACTGATTTATAATCAAGATAGATGTGTAGTTATGCGCCATGCCGGTGACGTCACGGCGAGGGGCTGACGTCATACAGACAAGCTAACTGCGTTTGTAGCGGCATACATAATGATAATACTCATAGGCTAGGAGGCTGATGCATCGAGCTGCGTTTAAACTTGGTTTAAAGGTGATCCAGTTTTGGAAAATGCACTTTGATGAATGGAATGGAACGTTGAGTAAAAACAATGAGACAAAATGAAAATAAATAAATATTCCACGACTTTCACACAACGCCATCTAGTCTCAAACTAAGCAAAGCTTGTATTATGAGTTATACTAGACAACTGATAAACATACTTACATACTTCTAAATACATACATGTTATAGATAAATTACACCCAGGCATAGACCAAATGATCGTGCTCATCACACAAACATGAATCGAACCCACGGCCTGTGGTATAGCAGTCAGGGCCACTAACTACAAGACCGTTCCGAGGTTCCGAATATGATGAAGGGGTTCAAAAACTGTCATGGCGATAAAAGAAGTGTAATAATGTATGTGTAGCTGTAAAGTTAGAAATAAATGTAATAAAAGAATATTGGATATTACTTATATTAAACATCCTTTAGGTTATGCAGTGTTTCTGATTGAAAATTCAACTTATCGTCATCCTGGGTTAAGTTAAACTTTTTAGAAACTAATTAAGTCATTAAAAGTAGACGACTCAGCAGATTAGGATAAGCGTATTAGGGTCTAGAGTGACATAATGACTTGCGTTTGAGAATGGAAATACCAAAATTGTTATCCAAAATATGCAGCAATAACTTTTTTCTAATTTCATTCAATTAGAAAAAAAATACACCATGTAATCAGGCAGTTACTAATGTTTCATTAATTTTTTAAAAACTTTTCTATACATATACTTGTTTTGTGTATAAAGGAAGTGATTTTAGGTTCTGGAACTAGGTATAAATTTCAGTGTAAAATTTAACTAAATTTTACAAATTATTCACAAAAAAAATACACAATCAAACAAAAAAAAAAAACAACTTAAAACACAGGCTCTACTGACAAACTTGACAATAAACCAATATTGCTATATGAACTTAATACTGATTAAAGTTGGAATCAAAACAGTAGGTTGAATTATTCTCATTGATGGGTATGTATATTCTTTTCTGGTTTCACACCTAATAGATATATTATTATGGTAAAAATCTCCTTTTTGAAGTCCATGAAAGAAAAAAATATTTGACCAAGAATTAAAATAAAAATCAATTTTAACCGTAGTTAAATTCAGCGGTGCAACATCCACAATTCGCCCCACAGACGGCAGAACTGAGGAAATCGATCGCTGTGTGCGTAATCCTGTGTATACGTACACGGGGGCCTGCAAGTGTGTGTGTATTCGATTGAAGGCCTCTCCATGTGTGTGTGTATACATATAGAGTTGTTTGTGTGAGTGAGAAGTAATGCCGCTGGAAATGCTTAAATTGGTGCGGAATTAGTTTTGACTGAGTTTCTCCGACGGCTTTGACTGTAATTTCGATTTGAAATTTATTTATGATGTTCTTGCTATGTCTGTGTTTATGTACATAGACTACATAGTGATGTTCTGTAGAAAATACTCATCTGATACAAATACAGAACAATGAATATGGTTTAAGACCAATTTTTGCGCAAAAATTGAAAATATTTTCTTCAAAAAGTTTCCCGATATAAAAACCAAAACGTTGAGATTAAAGTGCGTTCGTGACTGCGATAGACTCGCGACTGTATCATGCCACGGTCATGCCACGATCAGACAGCATTATTATAGGCATAGCTAGCCTACCGCCTGTTAATATGAAGTCTTCATGCTGTATTATATTATTGTACTGTGGTTTTTATACAGCGCCATCTAATCTCAAACTAACTAAGCAGAGCCTGTATTAGGAGTACGAGCCAACTGATAAACGAACCCACGACCTCTGGTATAGCAGTCAGGTCCACTAACCACTAGACCAACAGGCCAGTCAGTATACCCGTCGTTAAACACGTATAACAATACAACCTTCGAAAACAGTCATTAAGTATAAAGAAAGCTATCTAGATAGCTACGAGTATCCCACCATAAAAAAGTTCCTATTACGGCAGTCCGGTATCGCCACCATCTACCTAGGTACATAGGTACAACCTAGCACAAAGACTTGCCAGTAGGTCAAGAACTGACTCTTCGCTCACGACCAATTAAAAGAAAACAAGGTGTTTTTAGGGTCTCGTGGCCAAAGGGAAAACGGTATAATACTAAGACTATGCTGTCTGTTAGTCTGTCTATCTGTCATCAGGCTATGTCATGACATGAAGAATTGCAATGCATTGCTATGCACCGACACCAAAAGCACGGATGACGTAGCATGGCAGTTTAGTCACTATATAGGTAACACAGTCTACAGTCTAACATTGCCCCCCCCCCCCTCCCTCTCCCCCCTAAGGAAGCGGGTGTCCTTAGGTATTTCCCGCCTTAAATAAAGGCTATATCTGATAAACCGTGATTGTTAGACAATAAAAATGTTTACAGGTGATGTATTTTTGATGCCGCTGTAACTTAAAATACAAAAAATAGAAAGTATTGGAGTCCCATATATAGCAGACACTTTTTTGCCATTTTATAGATACCAAATCATACGGAACCTATCGGGAGTGAGTGCGACTTGCACTTGGCCAGTATTATTTTGTCACTTCTTTTCTTGGTCAACAATTTTAAGACATTTTGGCAAGAAGATCAAAGTGAGCTCAATAGCTTTGCCTTGGATGCTGAAAAGCCTTTGTATTTTCTCTGTCAGATAAAAACGTTTGTTATATTCTTATGATAAGATAAAGATAATATTATTTACTTAGTTTAGGCTAATTAGTAGCAGTTTTTAGTATCTAATATGGATAAGTGGAAATTTACTGCTAGTTATGCTCTGCTATTAGAGGGTCTACCGGGGTCGCAGGATGTTCGTGAGAGTTACCGCGACCCCGGCACCCAAAGGGTTCCAGGAGGAACATAGTGGGTTTTAGTCAGTAAAAGTTTGACACTCCTATGACATAATTTGAAGATTTCCCAGGAAAATAAAAGCAAAAACATACAATTGGTTCTTAAGCAAAAAAAATACAATTTTCTCGAAAGCTTTAGAATTCTAGAATAATAAGGACTTATGTAGGTATAAAATGTATCTGTGATGAACAGAGACATTGATACAGAATATTAATATAGTTACATAATAATAAATACAGTTTGTATGTTACAGTTATTATATCTATGCTACAGTTTTATTGATGTTATAATTTATCATCGAGCAGGGTTGACACTGCTTTGTTGTAAATTGTTAGTATTCAAACAGGGTTTTTTTTCAACTACGGAACAGCTAACAGGAGATGCATAAGTAGAGGCCATATTAAAGATTTTAATGTTTCCACTGTACACACTTTTATTTATTAATATGTTTATCTATATAAAGATGTTGATATATAACATTTGTTAGAATTTAGCATGATGTTACACTTAACAAAACTTATAAAATTGGCAGGCTGTGCTTGCATATTGTATTGTTCACTTCGCTAATATATTTTTATTCTTAAAGGGAGAAAGAAAGCGTTTGGGTGTTATTTACCCTTTAACTACCTCTTGGATCCGTAAGGGATAAGAAATATGTATTATAGTATTCAGCTCATTACGCTAAGATTAAAAGTCGACACCAACAGATTTCGAAAACAAACCAATTTTTGTACAGCTAACTTAATCGCTTTAACAGCTTTTGATTATGCTATTATACAAAAATTCAACAACAAATAGTCTATAAATACATTATGACCTATCTGTCCATAATCAAAGCCTCATAATAACTAGATAATGTCCTATCTAAATCACAACCCTATGCAGACCAGATAACATACAGCCTGATATTGTATGACATGAACGTTTCCTTACACTGTTCATATCATACACTCGTCTCTTAACGAAGGATCAAATTAACTGTATTTTTAGTTATATTTAATAGTGTAATTAGTGTAATTTAGATGGTTAGTAGTACGAAAATTCGTTGGCAGTGTTAAAGATCAATGCGAAAATGGATAGATCGTTTTTTAAACAGGTGAGTTGCAAAACTCTTATAATACGCCATACTGGACATACGGGTAGCAATTGTTATATAACATAATCAGCATTTAAGAAATACAAAAACTTTTTAAGATTGTCCTAGATTTCAAATGATTTCAAGAGACCACACATTATAATATTACGTAGCATAGATTGCGCACCATATTTTAGTTTATATCTACCTATATTGTTTTCACAAAAAGGAGGCATAATCTCTAAAACTGTTCTGTTCCCTAAGTACCTACTTATATACGTATAGAATAGAATATAATTTATTTGCTTGAAATAATATGGTCTTTCGTCGTTTCTTCATATCTCGCCTCATATTCCACATGCAAATTTAACATGAAAGGGCACATTTCTCAATAACTTATAGAACATTGTTATTACATAATTTACGGTTGAGAATTCATTTACAAACATTAAAAATGGATATACATATCTGTTAATTCAAACAAAATGCCAGCTAGATCGTCTAATCTACATATCCTTTCATCTAAACTCGATTTTAATTTTCCACTTTCAGTAAATATCAATCATCATCATCATCTTCTTACCCTCATGCGATTTGATTCAGAGTCGGCGCAACACGTTATTTTCTTCCATTCTACTCTATCAGACGTCACAGTATTATTTACTCAATCATCATCATCATCATTCCCCTGCTCTTCTTTCAATTATTACTTGGGGTCGGCGCAGCATGTCTTCTTCTTCCTCAATATAAAACATAATACCTATTAATAGGAAATTTCCTTTTCAGACATGGATAGTAGCAGGAGTTCTCCTCACAATGTTGGAAGTGGGGATGTTCTTAGGATTCACAACCTCTTTGCTGCCAGCTCTTACAGACCCAGCTTCACCTGTCAGGGCAAGCCTAGAGCAGTCTTCTTGGATAGGTAAGCACATCTTTTTTTTTATTGGGACTAGCCCACCACACATGCCCGTCATTGCAACTCCTGTACTGCCGTGGTAATCGAAAGTGCAGTAAGTCGAAGGTGGCCATTTTTTTTTTATTGCTGATTTGGAATGTACGTCAAACGATCTTTCTTCCTATCTGGGTTTCATACTTCTACGTATATTAGAAATGCATTTTATTTTTTGATAAAGAGCAGTAAGAACGGTAAGTTAATTTAGTTAACTACGTAAAAGAGCAGTAATTCATTGAATTTCATGGACATACTGCCCTTTTTATTAGTATTTACATATTTCTTAACAAAAGAGCAGTAAATTTCTGACATACTGCTTTTTACGCTAGTATGAACTAATGTTCCAAATGAATTTTACTAGTTACTTCTACAGTATGGAGCTGTACTGCTCTTTTAAGATAGTAATTACAATGAATGTCTCATAAATACACAAATATGAACACAGTATCTTCCTTTACTGCTTTTATAACATGGCAAAAGATAAAATTATAATTTAATAGTTTTGTAAACCAGTAGAGCAGTAAGTGGTTTTTGCGCTACTAGGTACATAATATTAATGATCAAAAAAATATTCGACATATCGTTTCGAGCGGCTGAGTGATGGTCGTCTGATTGTTTTGTGTCGTTCATCTAGTTCGCGCCTTTTTGTGTCGAGTAATTTTGGCGCCAAGTAGGTGTAAGATGAGTAATTATAAATATTGTAAGGAGTCCTTATATTTAATCCCAGCTACCCGCCCGGCTCTGCACGGGTGCTATGCTGATACTAAACAGTAAATATACTTTAGAAAAACTGCGAACGTTGTATATAAAAACATAGCGGCCCGCTCCAGCTTGACCGCAAAACTACGTCCCGCAATTTTTTAATCTGTAATATCTTCGAAAACATTCATTTAAATCATATACTGTAAGTTGTTATATAAATCTATATTAATTGAACAATGTATTTAAGGTATTTAATAGGATAAGGATTAATGCTGTATTGGTTTAAATCGCTTCGAAAATTAGCCATTATTTGTCGTAAAAAGTAAATGACAAAAAATTATATTGTGGGATTTCCATAAGAGATAGACACATACCATCACGGAGTTTTCTGTAGACCTTTGCAATGTGTACAAAAAATTAGTACATTATTTTGATGAATCTCTTAGGGTTCAGCCTGCGTTTGCAAAGAAAGCGCGAAAAAATGTGTTTATTTACGACTTTGGATTAGAATTTTTGAAATTATCAATGGTTCTCTAATTTATTAATCATGTTATTATATGTATAAACTTTCCTCTTGAATCACTCTATGTATAAGAAAAAACCGCATCCAAATCCGTTGTGTAGTTTTAAAGATCAAAGCAAACATACATACAGAGAGAAGCGGGAAGCGACTTTGCTTTATACTATGTAGTGATGATTTGTTGTGTGAAATAAATTAATTACCTAAATCTAAAATAAAGCTAATTACTTATTCGTTCAAAATAATAATTGATATCAGAGTTTGTCCTCCTGCTCGCTTGTCACATTCTTGGTGCTCTGAAGTCGTGCATGCCCGCCGCGTGTTTTTGGCTCAGTTTTACTATGTGCTCTGATACATCTTCTAATGCTGATACTAAACTTGAGCAATTAAATTGATATTTGCGTTACGCTTTTAATTGTATTTAATAGGGTAAATCTTCTATCACTTATACACATTAAATACAGTATTAGCTTATACCTAATACACTTTACTCCTTTTTTTGTTTTAGATTAAATAACTACAAAATTAAGCGAATAGACAAAATTATAAATGTGACCATTAATCGAGAAGAATCTACCATAAACATGAATCAATCAGCAACCCCCGTTTTAAAATTTCACAAGTCTTCTCAAAATATCCAGGACTGCCTTAAGCTTTGATAAATAATTATATTTTTAAAGAAGATTTCTGTTTTTAATAAGAATATCTAGCGTTCTGCCAAATAACAATACTAATATTGTGGTTCTCTTTGGTTACATTTAATGAATAAAACGAGCTTAGATATTATATTTAACGGTTTTTTGTTATTTTCCCTACTATTTATAGACTTACTGCTCAAGAAATTCTGATAACACCTTACATAAAATACTTCTTTAAAGAGCAGTAACGTCCTTTACTCTATAGTGAAATAGTCAAAAATATTTTCTAAATCTAAGGTAAAGGGCAGTATAATGCTTGTTTACTGCTGTTTTAAGTAGTAATTTTGAATTTATTATTTGAATTCTGTAAGCAATATAGCAGTTTGAAATATTACTAAGCAAGAGTGCAGTATCTATGGCAGTTACTGCCCTCTTACCTAAATATTATTTAGAATTAGTTAAGAATATGCTAATAAAGACACGATTTCTTATGTTTTACGACAACCCTTATAAAAATATTAAAAGCAGGTAACTTAACGGTAACAATCACATTTTTCCCTTTCTTTTGATATATAGAACATAAAAATCGAGTGTATAGTTTTATCACCAACGCTCAAATTGTGATAAAAACTTTGCGCGCCGTTTTCTCGAAACCACCTTTTCTGACTTACTGCTATATCAATTACCAGGGCAGTGTAAGCCAGGATCTACAATGAGACCAACGAATACCACCGAAACAGTGAAGCTCGGTGTGTCCCAGGGGAAATGATCTGTCTTGGAACCCGCAACGAAATTAATCAGAAATAGTAAAAAAAGGATGAGTAGGAAAAATATATGTTCCACTTCCCTCCATTGCAAGCGGGAGACAAAAAGAAATAGCACATCTTATTTACCTGTACTTCCTTGACGTAATCGACGTAAAAATCATTACGTTATAGTAGTGACGGGCCTGATGGTCTAGTGGTTGGTGACCCTGACTGCTAAGCCGGAGGTCGTGGGTTCGATTCCCACCCAAGACAAACGTTTGTGCGATGAGCACGATCATTTGTTCTGTGTCTGGGTGTGATTTGTTTATAATATGTATATATTTAGAAATATATGTATAAGTATGTTTATCAGCTGTCTGATTACCATAACACAAGCTCTGCTTAGCTTGGAATCAGATGGCCGTGTGTGAATATTGTCCCCATATATTAATTATTTTAAAGATCGTTTTCTGAACACTTACTTTTATATAAATAAAGAGGTGATTGCATAACATTTGTATATAGCAAAGTTGTTATCAAAGTAATCTCGTTGTGTACTTTAATATTTATGAGGATTTAAAATATGTGATAGACTAGTCTGTAGGTAGTAGATACCGACCTTATTTTTGTCATAGAATAAATAAATAAACCAATCTTTATACGTCCCACTGCTGGGCGCATGCCTCTTACTATATAGGGAAGGTGAGCATTGACCACCACGCTATCTGGATGTGGATTGGCGATTTAAGATTTCAATATTTGGAATCCAGATTTTCTCACGATCTCTTTACTGTTTGCTAGTAGCGTCTTAGATAAATAAGAAATAACATATGACTTAGAAAAAGTCACATTGGTACTTGCCTGCGCCGTGAATCGAAACTGTATGTCGTGCAAACTAGTCTATACATACCAACATGCCATGAGACTTTAACAAATCATCATATCTTTTCTTTTCAGCGGCGTCTTTCAGTCTAGCTTGGATACCAGGTTTCCTATCTTCATCATACTATATGGACCGGTTTGGACGAAAAGCAGCTTTTATTCTGGACGTAATACCAGGGGCATTAGGACTGGTCCTCATGTACTTCTCCACCAACGTCTTTTGCCTTTTAGCAGCCAGGGTTTTAGAAGGTATTACGGCAGGATCCACCTCTATCTTAGGAGCTATTATTATCGGAGAATACACGAGCCCGGCTAACCGTGGCATGTTTTTAAATCTGAAGACTGCAGCGTTATACCTTGGGAGTATGATAGTCCATCTACTAGGTTACTATTTCCATTGGAGAACAATTGCTGTGATGACATTAATCCCTGCTGTGGTTGCGTTTGGAATGATCTGCACTTGGCCCGAAAGCCCTTCCTGGCTAGCTTCAAAGAAAAGGTTCGATGACAGCGCAAGAGTCTTCTACTCGCTTCGAGGAAAGAACGAGCTAGCTAACATAGAGTTAAAGGACCTCATAAGGACCCAAAAGGAACGACCGAAGAGCATGGAATTGACTTTTCTATATAGATCTCTGTTGTTCTTCAGAAAGTTTAGCAGAAGAGATTTTGTTATGCCGGTTATTAACTACCTTTTTGCTGCAATTCTGTTAGAGACGACAGGGAGACACATTTTCCCTGCTTATGCTGTCCAAATCATATCAGAAGTTTCTGGTGACCATGACTCCTTTTATTACACTTTAGCTTTAGATATCCTAGTAACTGTAAGTGCTACATTCTCTTCAATCTTAATAAGACTGGTCAAGAGAAGAACCTTGCTATTTCTGACTGGGTCTGTAGCGGTTTTGGTCCTAATGTCCGCATGCTGTGATCTTTTCTTAGCATCTAATGGTATCATTCCTAATATACCGTGGATTCCAATGTCTTTATTCGCTGTATATTTTGCGATTGTAAATTTCGCGTGTGCACCAATCCCTTTGGCGTTAATTGGCGAAATCTTTCCTTTAGAACACAGAGCTGCTGGTACGACTATTGCAGGAATATTGATCGCCCTGACAAGTATAGCTACATTAAAAATGACGCCTTTGTTAATGGCTACGGTGAAGGTATATGGAACATTCTTTATTCTAGACATAATAATGGCTATATCTTTGGTATTTTTGTATTTCTTATTGCCAGAAACTAAGGATAGGACTCTACAAGAGATTGAATATTTCTATAATCATGGCAGATTTAGAGATGTTACGCAAGATGATAAGGAGGCTGAATCTACTATGATACAGTTACCTCGAATTGAAATTACAAAGGAGGTTTTAGCTTAAGATAAAATTTACAGCCAATGTGATATTAGTTATAATAATTAAGTAAACTTTTGTATCTAGTTGTGATTATTTAAGTAATACCAGAAATATACATTCATTTTTATTAGAACAAGGATGTGTGAAAATCATATATCTGTAAAACCCTGGTTTGTAAAAAGTACAATAAATTATAATCACTTTACTCGTTGTTTTGTTTGATTGAGATATTTTCTTAGCAGTTACACTTTGTTATGTAAATTAATTTAAGACTTGTGTTATAAATCAGCTATACAGCTAAGTAAATACATTTTTCTAAAACTACATACAACATTTTTACATCCCATATCTAAACTCATATTTACAAAAAAAAATTCATGACATAATAATGTTAAAGGCGTAAAGACCCTATCATTGTTAAAAAACGTAGAACGTAGAACTTTCAAAGGCGTGACAAGCAATGTCGTTCTAAAGTTGAAGAACTGCCCCAATAGATGGCGCTGTTACAAGTTTCGCGAGGTTAAGTAAAACAAAAAAGTAAATTATAAATCTTATTTATTTGTCAAAATTCATTCTATAAACTAATACACAATGACATACGAAGCATCGATGTTTGGCTCCTACAAAACAGTAGCACAGACATCTATCATTTTAACAATCGTAATAATAATTTGCTAACTAAAAAAAAAGGCTAGGCTAGGAACAAAAATCGCCTAAATCTTAATGTCAGTTGATTTTCAAAAGTATCACAATCTAAATTGTATTTAAATGTTAATCATCAGTTAATAGATTTTTAATATAGACACTAAATAATACCTGATATTTTTTCATCGAGCAAAATAAAATTACTTTTTTACGCGTACATGACTTCTAAAACCACAACTGATAGTTGTGAAAATAAAAGCGTATATTATCTTAGTTACACCTATTATGAGCCCTTTAAGCTAACTATTATAGGAGCAAGATGGCGCACTACATTACACGAACGTATGCACGTGCATCTCATTCCCACAACGGAAAGTTTAGCTTTAGTAGCTCAGAGTAAGATTTTACAAAAAAAAAAACGATAATATACATATTTTGATCATTAAATATCACAATAAATAACTACTGATACGTTTCGATTATAAAAAAGTATTTTCTTTTCTAATTCTTAGAATATTTTAAAAATATATTTGATTTAAGAGTTGTCTTTTCTACTCAAAAATGGCTACAGCATGTCAAAGATACAAAAATAAAACAAAATATAAAACCAAGTCGATTAAAAAGTAGGCACAAAATACCATCATTTATTTTAAAATATCTTGCCTCTTTGACATATCAATTTCACAATAAAAGAACTATTATTCATGCTATCATACATTGATATTTAACAATAAATAATTCTAACAAAATTAACAATCACATATAATTTATAATGAGAATCTAAATAAGATGTCAAATATAAATAATATTTAAAAAATGTTATAGGTATTACATGTTATGTCATGATTAAAAATATAAATATCTAAATGAAGTCTGACTTATGATGAGGTGGCCAGCACCCAAATTCATATTAATTATTAAACAATAATTGTTAATTAACATACAACAATAGCTGTAACGCTGCTAACGTTAACATATTAAAAAAGGATAATGTCCCATAGTCAAATTAAACCATTTTTACTCAAAAAATATTTACTTTTAAACCAACCAATAAAAATACCTAGGACTTGTCTTAGTGAAGATTAGTAATTGTATTCTATTTATTTAAAAACCAACTAACGATTTTTAGATATGCCTAAAACCGATAAACAAAAATCTTAGATAAAAACATCACATTTGTCTATAGATGAAGCGAAAATAACTAGAATTCTGAAACCGCATTTCTTGTGAATATAAATGCATACACGCGTGTACAAATATCAAGTATTATGTACATTATAACGCTAAACTAATTTAAATAATAATACAAATTTAATACCCATATTTACTGACTTGTAGATTTGTAAATATTATCCCTAGTCTCTTTTGAAGAAAATAGACTAAGTGTAAAACATCATGTTAGTTTAAATACATTGCCAGCATTGATTATTTACTTTTGAAACTACATTTACATTGACAAAGCTCCACAATGTATTTGTAACACGCTCGATTTTTCTCGCATTGTCTAAATAAGCCTTTACTTATTTTTAATGTATCAAATCTTATTTTCATACTTTTTAAACAAATTCTTTACAGCGCCATCTACTTTCAAAGCTTCTTAACTTTTGTGAGTTTAGTTCAGGACTGTTTAGACTAGATGACGTTAGTAGCTCAAGTGACTTTTAAAACGAAATTCTGGGGAGAGGAGACAAGGGCTTAAATAAATTAAAATACAAGAGAAATGCGATTTCAGAAAACTATTGCAAAAAAGTATACGACATATTGCTTCTAAGGAGAAAATTGAGCTTCATTGCACATATTTAGATAAACTGTTAGATATTTATAAACACCAAGTCTCTTTACACCTAACTACAATACGAAAATAGATGAGACTTGTACCTATTCATATGTGTATTTGAGAAGCTTCGAAAGATTAATGTGAACATATTTCTTTAACATTTTCACCTAACTAAGATTAAGATACAATCTAGTCTATAATACAAGCGATTATATTCGTAAGCTATTTATATACAAGGAGGTTAGGTTGTAAAAAGGTTGAATATTGTGGAATCGAAGCCAATAAAAATGTTTTCTTTCGAGATATTTCGTTTTTTCCACAATTCAAACCAAATTACAACCATAAACCAAAATTTCACAGCACTGCAGAATTGGTACCATACAAACGCCAGTATTTAATATAATGAAGAATTATTTAACTACACACAATAATTATCGGCCTGTATTTTCATATTACTAGTATTTTTATAGAAACCTTAATGACATGTCAAAGTGAATTCAAACTCATTTGACAGCCATAGACAATGAGCCGAAGATTTGGGACTATTTTTTAAGATTCTCTGTCTGTGATTGTAGTTTGCTTTTATTATATATTTCAAGTGATTATTATCGGTGTCTAGTTAAATAATTCTTCACGATTTGTACATAAGAATGACATAGATACACAAGTATCCCTACTGTATTACTGTGACATGGCGAGCGAGATCTTCAATATATGTGTGTAATATTCAAGTGACTTTTAAAAGGTTTTAAAGAGTACAATTTATATCATCAAGAATATGTTTAAAATTTTCTTTCCTATAGGTTTTGTTTTCTAGTTTATATTAGAAGAAGTATTAAGATTTCAAAAGATATTTGAAGTTTTTTGATTTGAAAACAAAATTTTTTTTTACATAATATCCCATCAAACAACCAACTTCAATATAAAGTCAGTTCTTTCTCACTATGTCGCAGTAGTAGGGGAGGTAGGTTTTGTTCACCGCTGTCTCGGGTTCGATGCCCCGTTGAGGCTACGTAGCTCGGTGTACGGCCTTCGGGAGAGCAGCTTGTAGTCTTCTCCGCCACTCACTCCGATGTAATCTCTGCGTTTTCTATACACCATCAGTCTGAAAGCCGAGATTTTTTAAATTAGAGATATGTAACATAACCTCAAAATTTTGAACTGGAAAATGGAAAAGTGTTTTGATACTTTTAAGGCTCTACTGAAAGGTAAATAACTTATTTTTATGTTATTTTTTACTACCTACATCTTACAAAGTTCTTAGTGGGACTATATTTATAAAACGAAGTAATTAGATACTTCGTATTTCGGTAAGCTTTGAAGGAGAAGAAAAATCCTGAAAAATACATGGCAATGAAACATAGGAGGCCCGTAGTTAACGTATGTCCTTATCATAAATCTTAAAATAACATCAGACTACAAACAAGTACAGCTTGATCTTAACACTATCTTATGTTAACAATTAATTTATTTAAACACGTGATTTTCTAGACTCTAATGTAGACTGTACAAACACGACCAAAACAAATGAAGTTTTAGCCTTAGTCAAATGATTTATGAAATCGTGAAATTTTCTTTCAAATTAAATACTTTATGTTTAGCTTACAATATCAGGAATATTCCATAAGAGCTTCAGAAATTACGCATACAAAATCTACTGCAACTGTTTAGTCGTGTTTACATGTTTTTGCTCGTGACTGTAGGCACAGGCTTATGAAGTAATACAGCATCCGATATTACGAAATAATGGATTTCAATCATCTACACAAGATAAAACGACTTATTCTAGAAACTCGAAATTGTAAATGAAAAATCAAACTTAGGAACAGACAGATTTATTCCAGGGAGGTATAAATCTATTTATTTACACCGAGGTGTTATGATGTTTCAGTTAACATATTTTTTATTTAGTGTTATTTCTTCCTCCCTTTTTTCCGTGGGAAAAGAGTGTCAGACTTTTACTAACTAAAACCCACTATGTTCCTCCTGGAGCCCTTTGAGTGCCAGGGTCGCGGTAACTCTTACGAACATCCCACAGCCCCGGCAGAAGGTTTTAAATAGATAAACATAGCCTGTATTTCCGTAGTAATCTATTAAATATCTACATTTATGTAGGTACGTTACATAGTAAAAAGCCATTCAACGTTAATATCCTATTTGTACGCAATACGGCACATGCGAATAGTATAAACAAACACATCGTGACACAGATGTTCTTGAAGGAGAAGACATTTACGATGTTACTAATGATCTAAGCAAATATACTGATTTATACAATTCATAGGCTTTATGACCAGAACTCTATAGAGTAATCAATTTCTGGAAGATATTAAATTGAATCTGCTGTCAAATTAACTGATCACGACTGTGATTGGTAGTCAAACTTACAACCAATGGGCTCAACGTGTGATTTGACTGACGATTAACAAATTTTTGTGTTGATCAGCGATTGAAAAGTAATAAAGGAAAAGGGGATGGTGAAGTATGATTGAGCCTTTGCCTCAACTCATATTAGAAGGAATCCTACTAATATTATAAATGCGAAAGTTTGTAAGTATAGATGGATAGACGGACGCTTGTAACATTTTCACGCTCAAACGGCCGAATAATTTTAATGAAATTTTGTATGGATTTAGCTAACACTGGATTAACATTTAGGCTACTTTTAACCGAAAGCATAATAGAAGCTAAATGTTTTGCAGCTATAGCCGATAATAACGCGGTTATAACTATATAGTCTATCTTATAACAATAAATTGCCATTGAGTAATATTAGAACCTACTAACTCATGTTCAAATCCGGTTAGTAAACCACTGTGCCACCGTGACTAATACGAAAATGATTAGGTTTAGTTACACAAAAAACTTGTGTCCAATAACGTAACAAATTAACACATTTCCTATATCAAGTGTGTTATTGTCTCGTTTAAATATACAAGGTGTTTCCAAAACACACTTCATATTAACAACAATACCGGCTCGTGCACAACCTCTAGTTAGATTTCTTCTACATAGAGAGATTTATAAAAATAATTGAATAAGCTTATATGATTTTCTAGTTGTCGATTTTATACTATTTTGTAATCTAGGTTTCTTATAAAGAACGAGGATAAAGCAATTTAAACAGTTAAGTAATATATTATATCAACACAAAATAACATAGCTAGAAATAATATCAAAACATAAAACTATTATTCAAACAACTACTCAAGAATAATCACAAAACATTATTACTAAAAACAACATGCTGTACAAGCGACAAGCATGAATTGCATCAAAATCTGCGCGCGCGCAACAAGATCTGCGTTCTACGAGCGCGGGCTCAGTGTTCACGTTATTGTTGAACTGTCAACACGTGTAGCTAGCGACATGATATGATAGTGCCAAGCGTCGCAAAAAATGTATTTGTTTTTTGTGCGATAAACATGGAAAATTACAGGAAGATTCAAGTCAAGAGTTTTTTTTTTATTAAGCTGAAAAACTAAAATATTATTGAATGGAAAACAGGAAAATACTTGGAGAAAAAAAACATTGTAATTAACTAAGGTAAGATTTTTTTTTTTGATATTTTGTTTTTAACTCATAAGGGATTAATTAGAAAAGTAAAGTATAGACAAGAGCAAGTGCATCCGCGGGGCAAAGTGTATGTTATAGTTAACTATAATAGAAAAGATTCCACAATACGTAATTATCTTAACGGATACAGTGTAATGATTAGATTTACGTAAATACGTGTTTGTTCGGAAGATTATAATTATTAATTATCAGAAGTTCATAATAAACATAAGAAAGTTAATGTAAACATAAACACACAACATTGTTTTCAAACATATTTAGACACGGGAGGGTCGTGATTGTTGAGTAGGTAAAATATAGGGTACGGAGAGTGCAGGTTCAAATCCAAGTAGTTTTTTAAGTAAGAATCCTACCAGTTTCTTTTTTCAGGAAACTGTATTTGAAATGTTGTGATCTAAAATTGCCAACACTCAAGTTAATAAGTGTAGTGATGTAAGATAATGCTCGTTCTTTCTCAACAAGGGAATAGCCGATTTTCAAACATACACAATTAAAATAATATTATAAATTATCAAATAAATATTCCACAACATTCACACAATGCCATTTAGTCTACTATAGTAAATTATACCCAGACACAGAACAAATGATCGTGCTCATCACACAAACATTTGTCCTGGGTGGGAATCGCACCCACTCCGGTATAGCAGTCAGGGCCACTAACCACTAGACCAACGGGCCAGGCGAGTCAATTATAAACATATAGAGCATTTTACAGTATTTTTTTTGTTTTTTAAAAAGAAATATTACATTAAGCATAAATCAGAAGTATTTCCGAATGTTTATAAGTACGAAGTCTAAATATAGAGTCTCGATAGAAAAACATTTTTCTTGGAAAACCAAGACTTTCCTTATAGACTCTATGATTAGAGTGTGGCCAGCGTAGATAATTAATAGTTAATATCCTCTAAGTTATATTTACGTTAAGCTTAATTGATATCTAGATGGTTACACAACATGGTCAAGAAAAACTATAAAGACATATTTGTATAATTATGTGCTTGTACTAAGGTATCGGTATTTTAATTATCTTATTACTAGCTATTAATACAAGTGTTTAAATACAGTTGTGTGTCCATAAACAGGGTAGTAAAACATAGTAAGTAATAATTATAACGTATTTATAAGAGACGGCCGGACGAGACATAGACGGTTTCGTTTTAATATTTAGAACCACAACATATTAAACAATAGTCAAGGTTATGGAACTCAAAAATACTATTATTTTGACATTAGAACCACTTTCCTCACAATAGTTTAATCCCGAATCCAATCCCGCGACCTATTCTGACTTAACTGACCTGTTAGTCTAGTGGTTAGTGGCCCTGACTGCTATATCAGAGGCAATGGGTTCGTTACGCACCCAGGACAAATGTTTGTTTGATGAGCATGATCATTTGCTCTGGATGTGATTTATCTATAATATGTAAGTTAGTATGTTTATCAGTTGTCTAGTACTCATAATACAAACTTTGCTTAGTTTGAGACTAGATGGTTTTAGAAAAAAAAACACGTACTTGTATAATTCTACATAACATCACATTTTAAGTGGACAATTCCCAACACAAAGTGTATCTTACAAGCCGTTGGAAGTTACGTTTTTGTAGAGCCTAAGATGGCTCTACAAAAAAAGATTCAGATTACATCATCGCAAAGGAACGTTAAACTCAATAGTTTTAAAGTTTGCAAACTTTTTATATAATATCTTGACCTTAGGTTTGTGTGTGTGAGAAATAAGCAAAAAGGTCGGACAATCTCGTGTTGATTTGCAAAACGATAATGTGGTTTTGAATTCGCGGTAATTTTAGAGCATTAGTTTTTAACCAGGCGAACCGTTAAAATGATTACAAAATTCTGTTTACGTATAATGCTGTAGATAATTTGATCAATATGAATGAAAAAGGAGTAAATGATAGAGTATCGTCGACCCCATGTAAAATGCGTTGAGGGCAGGAAGATGATGATGATTAATTTGATAGATACAAGGGATAGTAAGAACGTAAAAAAATAAGATTTTTATGACAGTAAGATAGACAGCTTCTTGTTCAAATAACTTTTTTAAACTCACAGGTATTTTTTTAAGATAGAGTCAAATCAGCCCATGTTACTTTAATTGAGGAATAACTTAAATGAATTTTGAAAGAAAAACATTGAAACTGTCAGCAACAAATAATTTACGCATTTTTTCTAAACAATACCTGAATTTACTAACTAAACTATGCTGTTAGGTCTATTAATTAAAATTTTAAAAAGGAATCCTTTCTAAAAATTGCTAACTATGTAGTATGTAGCAATTAAGTTTTAAAAGCGTAATCATCGCTGTTGTAATTAATAACAACCTTGATTCATTAACTGTGAATATAATTTTTAATTATTTACTGTTTTTTTTTTATTTTCAGAAAACACCAGCTAATGATCGGACGAGTTTGTGATATCTCCAAATATTATCCTGTTTTTGACGCCGTCGGGTTAAATAGTAGAGATGTCAAGAAAGAGGAGCTATTGAGGTAAAATTGAGTAAATCTAGTGTAAGTAAGTGATCGGTAAGAAAACCTCTCTCTTTTTATTTTCAGTCATATTGTCTCAAGTTATAATAAATTGTTTTTTCGTTTTGTGTTTTATTCCGACACAGTACTAATCACACAGCAAACGAACCAAAAAGTAATAAATACAGTAACAAGTCATAATAAAAACGGGCGTAACGCGAGTTATGCCTACACTATCGGATCGTGGCATGACCGTGGCATGATACAGTCGCGAGCGTGATGCAGTGACGAACGATTGGTGTGTTATTGATGTTATTAAAATGCTGTAGATGGGCAGCCCTATCGCTGTAACAAACCGCGCGGCTGTAGTCATTTGTTTCTTAGAAACGGCCGCGTTAAACTATATTATACTGATTATTCTCAAAATCTTCTAAAATGTATAACATAATTTATTATAATTCGACTACAGAATCATCAATTATGGTTTACAAAGCACATTACTCGTAATTACGCTGTATATTTTTCTAACAATGACCAATGTCACAACACACGGTAAAACGGTACCTATAGGTATATGTAGTATAGCTACACATATACACACTATGTTACAATACACCATGCGTTATAGATTAACACCTATATGATGTAACCCTGAAAATAACAACAATGACTTTCTGGCTGGCTGGTTTTCGAAAACAGTTTTTTATAAAAAAGAAGTGAAGGCCATTTTGAATGTTGGGAATTTTGAAACAAGGATGGCAAATCGTTGGTTGGCTGAATGTATTGTGTTTTTGTGCCTATTTTATAACGTAGTGTAAAACAAAGCCGCTTCTTGCGTAATACGCATTCTATCAATTCAATTCTACTAATTCTAATTCAAACATTCTATCAATCTTACATAAAAAAACTACAAAATGTACAAGAAAAAATATTATCATATAATCTGGTATAGCAATACAAACTAATTAAAAGCAAAATTGAGAATTTTCAAGGTACCTTAGACATGCTAATTAAGTAATTAAACATTACTGAAAATTTATAAAACAAAAGAAAAACAGTTCGAAACGAATGTGTGAAAACAACAAATAACTAGCATTTATAGGAGTTACAAATGACATCACTTTTATTTCGTGGTGAATTCTTAATGACTTTACGGCACAGCGTGGGGATATGTCGGACTCCCACCGACTAAAAACACCCCAGATCCCTTCTACTACCTAAGCCAGCGCCACGGGATCGCTCGCGCATGCTCTGCGTGACCCTGGCTGGGCAAGTGACATGCCTGCTAATAAAACACCGGAAAATACTTCAGTACTGTAACTTCCTGTAATTAATTATTTAGAAGCACAATAGATGCATCTGCCAGCCTTGGGCATTTGTTAGAAGATGTGCAATCATGACGCAGTCATTGAGATAAATGTACAGGCAGAAATAGAAATACATGGATCATTTTTAGAACTACTTCTTCATAAGGAACAGGTTGTTGTCTTTTTACCGACTTCAACATGGAGATATTTCAATTCGACAGTATACACCGTGACTTTTAGGTCGTTTTAAAAAAGCAGCCCAGTTCATGTATCCAATGACTAGTAAACGTTTATAATAAAAAAATATGTTTTTTTTAAGATTTGAATGAATAAAAATATTATTCATTATTATGACACAAGGCAGTTTTACGAACACTCTGTAGTGAGCGCGGTCCGAACCTTGTGCCAAAGGGGCCGCGCGGGCGGCGCGGCGGCGTCTTATCACAGGTCATTCACCTTAGCGTAAAACAGCTGTCTTACTATTGCAATCATAATGTTCGCAGTAAGTATGTAGCATGTATCTTCAACAGTTTGATACGTAAACATTTTTAACAGGATGTTTCATATTTCCAATGTATTATTTATTTTTTTCATGCATATTATTTTAATTAATGATAAAAAAAATATATTCGCGCCTAGAGGTATTTTATGACGGATACATTGTGTGGACGACTTTTTTAAAACGACCTAAAAATCACGGTGTATATGCTTTTTTAAACTGCACTGTTATCCTGACTACATGCTTTAGCTGCTTCTCAAAAGACTTCTTGGAGTAAGAGACTATATCGGTAATGAGACTCACATTCAAACTTTGATCAGCTAATCTGTTTTTGGGCTTGAAACTTGTATATAAAATTCTCGTGTCACAATGTTCGTTACCGTACTCCTCCGAAACGGCTTGAGCGATTCTCTTAAAATTTTGTGAGCATATTGAGTAGCAACAGCTAGTATATTTGTATTACTTATCTAGGTTAAGTATTACCTAGATTAGTAATATATCTCTATTAGTTAATGTAAGCCAAGTATTTGAGATAACGATGAGTTTACAGCTGAAAATATGCACTAATAGTGACAATGCGGGTCGGTGATGTGATAAGGCTGAATGGCGTTTTTAACACTAATTGACAATGTAGAACAATTTGGGGGAGGCCTTTGCTCAGGGGAAAAAAAACAAAAAAGGTTTTATTCAAAAAGTGCCTGAAAAGGCACTTTTTGACGCCAATAACCGCTGTACGCGACGTGTCGCGGCGAACCCCGCATAGGACAAGAATTTGTGCGACCTAAAAAGGTGTTTTCTGAGTCTGGATGTCTTTGTGCATGTGAATTGAATATTTGTAAAACCCGCCGCGATACAAGGATTAAATTCCTTAATGCGGGAGTCGTTTATTTAAGGTAAAATTGAACAGCTCTTTACAATAAAGTACCGGTGTAAATATTACAAATAAACAAAGCGAATATTGATAAAAATACAATGTATTTCAAGGTAAGTGAACGTATAACAGATAGAGCTATTATTGTAACTGTGTATTGCCGTATCGTTAATGTTTCTGCAAGGACAATTAAAACAGGATAACAAAAGATACATAATGCATAATTAACTGTAATTATGCATCTAATTATTTTATATAATGTTTTATAAACGTGTGCAGAACAATGGATTAAGAATTATCAGAAAATCTCTTTTTAAAAATGATGTGAGAATGTCTTTTGATTCAATAATTATAGAAGATAATAATAAATTAGAAGTAGAGGCCTTTGCCCAGTAGAGGGACAGGCTAGGCTAGGGGAAAAAAACAATAAACAAGTGACAGATAACTTTAGAAAAGGCAAAGGAATTTTGGCCAGCAGTGGGATCTATATAAAGTTAAAATATAAAACGGTAAAACTGTGTAAGAGTAGGTATGTGTGAGTCAAAGAAATTGTAAGACTTTATTTTTACCGAAGAATATGGAGGTTTTATCTCCAATTGGTAAGTAATAATGGTAAGTCTTTGAATCACATTTCATTATGCAATGTACCTATAGACATGTAGAGTCATGTCTCAGTGACTCTACATATCACTACATAGAAAATTTGTAAATCCCTACATAATATAAATCAAAGTCGCTGTCACTGTCTGTCTGTCTGCTTAAATCTTTAAAACTACACAGCGGATTTTAAAGCGGATTTTTTTATAGATAGAGTGATTCAAAAGAAAGGTTTATATGTATAATATATCAGTTTTTCACCCGTGCGAAGCTGGGGTTGGTATCTAGTAAGTTAATATACTATCCCTTTCCTATACGTGTAAACTTGACACAGTGACATCTATGGTGTTCTAGGTTTTTTCAGTAGTTTAGTACCTATCTAAATTGCTAGGAATAGACCATTCATAGGTGCCACTCAACAAAATTACTTCCTGTATACTACACATCTATTTTTATACCTGTGCAGTACATAACAGTGTTATATAAGTTGCTATTAAATTTTGCCATGTAAAATATAGGGCAGAAGGTTGACTCTACATTTAATTGTGATTGGCACAGGAATTATCTTATTAAGAAAATATATAAAGGTCTAATCTTTTATACATAAAATTACTTTGTCACATTGTTACCGTACTCCTCCGAAACGACTGGACTGATTCTCTTGAAATTTTGTATATGCATTTAGTAGTAGGTTTGAGAATCGGCTACTATCTATTTTTCATCCTTATTTTTTTTTCAGGCAACAGCTAGTAAATAATAAAAATGGCCTGGTAGCCACCGAATGCATACATTTTATTCATGGAATGTAATTTCTAAAAGTACAAATGTTACTTGTAGAAAGAAAACGAGAAGTAATTTATGTTAATATTCAGGATTAACAGACAGACCGGATAAGTTTATTAAGCAAAACGTTTTGCCTAATAAGCTAAAGATACGAGGTACCAAAATCAATTGACAAGTGCCCTTAGTATTGCAAACAGCCATACATATCAGCGTAATTTTAGATACTCTTTTAAACTTAACATTCTACATCCACTGTCAAGTGGCAGTGTCATCTTGATTGCATCTGACTAGGATGTTAGTGTCTAATAACACACGTCCTGCGATTTAACGTCCTTTGGTAGAGCAGGACAAGGTCTGGGCTGGCGTGTGTTAGGTAGCTATATAATAGTAAGGTTAAGGCAATAGGTATCTAGGAATTTTACGTTTTAAAAATATGTTTTTCAATATGTCTTTAAGAAATAGTTCTCTTTAAGGAAAATGAGAGAAAGAAGTTGAATGAAAAAGGAATCTTTCTCAGGGTAAGAGCTGAAAGAGGGAAATAAGGGTCGCCAACAAACTGTTAAACTGTTATACAGTTGGGCGATTTTTGTTGTAAAAGTTGTTACGTACCTATACTTTTTGTGAATAAATACGTATAAAAATATTAAATGTATACAATATTATCATCTTAATTATAGGTATTTTAAATACGATTTTTTGCAAGTACCTATAGATGTACGGTCGAATGTTGCTCCTTCGCGCATAGACCATTAAACCAATTTAGATGATATTTGTACGGAATTAACTGACACGGGAAAGCCTGGATTAACGCATAGGTTACCCTTTAACCGACGGCGAAATATTACAATAAAATACTGTATAAAGAGTTTGGAAGTGGATTCTTCTTACTTTTTACAGCCAGTTATAAAGATGATCAATTATCTCATTGAATAGGTACTAAAAGTCAGAAAGAGTAAGGACAAATAAGGATGTATCATTGAGGCTATTTAACACCATCCTCTAATAATAGCGTTATTATAGTTCCTGTGAATATGTGGTAATAACTGGATTCAATAGACAAGACTAAATTCTAGTGGATAGTGACTCTGACTGCTGTTTCGGAGGTCGTGAGTTCGATGCCACCCAGGGCAAATCTTTGTGTGATGAGTACGATCATTTCTTCTGTGTTTAGGTGTAATTTATCTAAAATGCATGTACCTATTTAGAAATATGTAAGTGCGTTTATCAGTTGTCTAGTACCTACTCATAACACAAGATACTTTTAGTATGCTTCATTTGAGACTAGATGGCATTAGCTGGTCAGTAGGGAAACCCTATCCTTTTTGTTTCTTTTTTTTTATCTTGCATTGTGTGAGTATTTAAAATATGAATTTAAATCATTTTGTATAAATAAGTTTATTTATTTAATAAAGTTTTTGTTCCTAAAAATAGTTATTTTAATAATAAAAAACAACTGCATTGAAAAGTAAAGTAAACTAAGTATTTTTCTTTATTTTGTTTGTTTATTTATTTTTAAAACGTATAATTAGCTACCACTTTGATGAGTAGATAAAATTAAGTTATTTCGGTAACATGTTTAAAAAAATGTAACTACGTGTACAGTTTTTATTTATATTTCGTATTTGAATACCTTATAGTTATTTGCACAGCAAAATAATATACTTATCACTAAATTAAATAAATAAAATAATTAAAAACTAAAGGAAAATCACAAATAAAAACATTGGGAAGTCTACCACTACATCTTAAAGATTGTAGAGAGCACTTTACGATGTGTAGAGTGCTATCTCGCTTCCACAATTACAATGATTGTTGAAGCTGTGATAGCCTAGTGGTAAGACCGTAAGACTGCCAAGTCAAAGGTCTTGAGATCGATCCCCTCGCAGCGCATCGACTTTTCGAATGTTGTGTGCGTTTTAGAAATAAATATCACAGCTTCCGTGTTTCGGAAGGCACGTAAAAATGTGTGTCCTGCACCTGATCTCTCTCCGGTCGTGTCGGATCGCTGTCCCATCGGGCTATGAGAGTAAAGAAATAGAAAGCGCACCTGTGTTTGCGCACACGGTTGTGCACTGTAATATGTCCCGCGTAGCTGGCTGGTGTCATAGTAACACTAGCCACCGTGGCCAAAATCGGCCACATTACTATTAAAATTATCTTACTTTAAAAGGTTATGGTAGACTCCAAGACGTCTTTACACTGCAGTTTTTTTTTTATAATATCTAACTTATAAATAAAAAGTTTCTTCATATAACCATCCACTTCAGTATTACTTTGAACTAAGCATATTATTTACTCAAAGCAATAAAAATGGTAACTTAAATACATAAATTATTTCTCAATTTTACTCATTTTTACTCAAAAAGTAATTGCTAAGTTTATTGTATTAATAATACTAATTTGTGTAAAAACGTCTGTCTTATTAATTACTACATCTTGTACTATTTATAATTAAATTAACTTATAATTAATTAAGAGAATAATGGAAAGATCTTACTTTTACGGGCCTCGTAAACATCACTGGGTTTCACACCATAAATATATTATTTATTCATATAAATAGGTATGTATATCTGAAACAAAAGAGTGCATATAATTAGGAAAATTATTGATTCAAATAAACACAACTATATAAAGTGAATAATTTTGAAGTCTAATTAAATTATATAGCTACATTTATAAATGAAAACTTTTTGAATTTTAAATTATAGAATCTAGATGAGATTTCACAGCAACTGTCAACTGTCCCGAGTCAAAAATAATTATTCCAAGAAAACTAAAAATACATATTTTCTGCTCGAAAGAAAAAATAGCAATATATCTTACAACGACAGGACAAACGCAGGTAAATAAATATCACTACTACTATAACTTTAAAAAACTGCCTACAATTTTCACACACTTAACAATTTATTCTCTTCATAACAAACAACTTTTACTACACACAAATTTAAAAACTAACAACAAAACAGTATATTTTCGATTCCTTACCTCACCCAAGCGCTCCGGCAGCTACCGAAGCCAGTACGACCAGCAAAGCGGTCGCGACACCGCTAGCACCGACGTGGGCACCATACACCGCACCGGACTCAGCAGCGCCCGTACCGAACGCGTCCGCTGCAGACAACGCATCTGTAACGGCCGACCGGTGAGCGCTCAGCGCGACCAGTGGGCTCATCAGCTAGACAGGGGTCTGGGGTCTCGTAGTATTGAGAGATAGATTTTGAAAGGAGGTTGTCAATTTTGACTGTATACTTTTTGCACATGATACTCAGTATCTTGGTTTTTGTATTGTACTGAAATTTGTTTGTGCTTAACTATAATGTATACAGTATTTTGTTCTAGGTATTGTCTGATAAGACCCTTCTATTTAAATATAAAGTCTTTTTTTTGTAATTTCTACCGTAGTAAATTATCTTTCTTTATTTTAAAATAAGTAGGTAAATGTAATAATAATTTAGATTGATGTAAATAATTTAGATTATACTCGTTAATTAAATCTTAATCTTAGGTTATAAAAATATTCTAATTTGTTAAAAATACACTTTAAAAAAACTAATAATACCACCAAAATATTAACTACCTTGTACTACTACCTACTAAATTACCATTTTTACCAAGCAAAAACTAAAAATGTTAAAAAAATTACCAAATTATACCAATAGAAACCAAATTAATACCATAAGATCAAACCCGTGTTTAGACAAGATTAGCCCACCGAAGTAGAGAAAAAAGAAAATATTAATTATTAAATTAATGAGGTGAATGATGGTGACATTGTGAAAAAAATACTCAAAAAAAGATTCTCAAGACTCAAAAGAAAGGCCTTATGGTACACAATTATTACAGTGTCAAGGCCTTTTTTCATGAAATTTGAATAATTTTGATTTTAATTGATGGTAGCACGGGTTTATTAAGTGAAAAATTGGCGTGAAATGAAAGTTAATGAAAAAAATGACATGATTGGTTAGGTTAGTATAAGTCAAAGGCAACATATGGAATCCAGTCTGAAATAAAAATATTCTAAAGCAGTCTAAGTGTTAATAAATTAAGATTATGATAGATATTTTTAGCACGAAAAGACTATTATAAAACATATATTAAACTCTCTATATGAAGTTAAAAAGAACCAAAAAAATTAAATAAAGCCATAAATAAGTTAGTACATACAAAGCTTGATCAGATAAACATTTTTAAACTACATTCCAATTTCTAATGATATACTTAAACCATGCAATAACATTTCGAATACTCTACAGATGTTTCAATCTATTATAAATATATTAAAAATCAATTAGAGTTCCCTTTATTAATCCCTTTAAAATATAAAACAGAACCCAAAAAGTGTGCTCTATATAAAAAACATCAAACGCAGTGCAAAAACAACACACAAAACACATATTGAATGAATGACGTACCTCTCCCACCGACTTCCGTGTTGAATGAGTGAATGAACAAAAAAGATTGATTAATTGAAGCCGCAACACAACGAGTGAATGATATTGGTTATTGAATGACAATCTTAGCTTCATATTTCTACAAGCGGATATATTAGGTCGGGGAAAAAGTTTTTTCGCATTATAGTACGTATGAACTTGTAATCTTTTTGGCTATAGTATTTGTATCTGGCTGGTTTTGGTATAGTTGAAAGTTAAAATTTTAAAGAACATAACTCCAAATTTTAATATTATTAGAGAGAAAAAGATTTTATTACAAGTTCATACATACTGTAATGCGAAAAGACTTTTTTCCCGACCTATTATGTTAAATCGGTTATAGCGCTACAAGGATCTTTTTTCTAGTGGCCGAAATCGGAACTAATGCCGTCATATATTTTTAGTAGAAGCTGGAAGCGAGTGGCAGAAAACAGATCTAAGTGGCGTGCACTTGGAGAAGCCTATATCCAGCAGTGGACTGCGATAGACTGATGATGATGATGAAAAATTTATAAATTTATCACATTTGACAGACGGTTGAGTGATTTTAGTTGCAAATATGCACACCAGCGCCCTCTTGTTAATGTCACGAACGTGTAAAAAGATCCTTGTAGCTCTATACTTGTGTTACGTAGTGACAAGTCATTTCTCAATATTATTATTACTCGTCTAAAAGGATGTTCTAGATTTCAAATTAGTTTTTTTTATGTAAATATGAGATAGTATGCAAAACATACAACAGTACTTAGCATGTCTTTGTCACACAGTTAGTATCACAAATGAACAAGCATTTGTAAAATTTTTCAAATGGATCGGGATTCAAACCTCTCGTTAACCACTTTTATTTTATAATTATTTTGTCAATGTATTCAAAATATGCATTAAACATATTTCTTTATAATTATTTATTTTTATAAATGATGGCTTAAATTAATGGCACGGTTAATCAAAAAGCAACCTTATCTAGCAAGAGTTAAAGCACACATTAGCTTACCTCCGTATTTGTTAAGCATAGACATAATAACTCCGTTGGTCCATCCAAAGCCAGTCTGCACGACATACTCGCCGCCGCCTCCGAAACCACCGAAGATTGTCGCGTCGTACTACAAAATAGACTTTATTATTTGGAGCATAGGGTACATTTTAGAATATATTTTTTTGAAAATCAATAAGAAAAAATAAATAAAATATTTACGACAGCAGAAATAAATATCATTTCTGAAGTAAACTGTATTAATAAAACCAAATCTATTTTTACTTTTCTTCTATAAATATTATTAAAAGAAAATATTTATAAAAATAAGCAAAAAATAAGCGTACAAAATGTTTATTAAATAATAAAAAACTAAAAAAGACAACAAAAAATTGATATCATCAATTTATATGTCAATAAACGAGAAACCATAAAAAGCATTTAAAAAAAAGTAAAACAGAACCTAAAAAATATAACAAAATATCCATAATTAATCAAAAAAGAAACATTACCTTTTCAAGCATAGCAGTTTTCTGCTTCCATACTTCAAAATTCGACCTGACCCACTTCGTGGCGATTTCGTTAGCGTACCGCATGGCCTCCGGTAGCCCAGTGTTGGCCAACCCCATCACGAATATGTATTGAAGTGGGGGCCACGCATTGGGGTAGTCCCACTGTTCACCCGAGTGCTCAAACGTGGTCGGAATACCACCATCGAAAATGTCCACCTAGGATAAATTTTCTGGGTTATTTTGGGCAATTTTCTTAATATTTTAGAAAACAAAAAAAAAACAATACACATTAAACTTGGTTAATTATAAGTAAATAATATTATTCAATAATAAAGATTTCTTTCACACATTTTCTTAACCAAATAATTTTAAGAGAGAAAATTTGTCTTTTGTAAGTAAATTCAGTTTTAAGTTTTTAATTAAATCAAAAAACATGTTTTTATACATAAAATAGCTAATTTCGATATCAATTTAAATAAATAATATTGTACAAAATTTAGGAAAAGATGTTAAAAACGCAAAAAGAGAATTTGACCCCGACGTGATTTGAACACGCAACCTTCTGATCTGGAGTCAGACGCGCTACCGTTGCGCCACGGAGTCACATGTAATAATGCTCGAAATTATCACTCTAGACATGAGTGAAGTTTTAAAAGGGTGCAATTTGATGAGGGCGAGGGTTGTTGGTCATTCATGCTATATTTACTTGTACAATAGAATCAAAAATATTCAGTTTGTAGTCAATGTATTTTTCAAATTTTATCAAGCAAAAAGTCGAAATTTAAATACATGACAGTACCATTTTTTTTAAATTTCTAAACGAAATACCAATTTTTTATATGAGAAACCACAATTTAAAATCTTATGTTTTTTTCTAAATTCCACATTTTGTAACTTGCACGATAAATTTCTTTAAGAGAGCCACACAATCACATGCGCACACAAAAAAAAACCTTTTTCTTTTAGTTAAAAAAAATTGAGATGCCTTTTTATGAATTTGGGAACTAAATGAGACCCATGTATAATATTGTACTTTATCGATTTCAATATTACAGATGGAGCGAAAGCCTATCTAACTCCAAAACACAATTAATCAACAATGCAAACCCAGGGTTCCGCAAATGGTGAACCGTGGCACACTGGCGAAAGATGTCTTGAGTTAGTGTGCCTCGGAATAATAAGGATTTTTAGTTACCCCAAATTTTTACCATCACAATTAAATAGGTTAACGTTTTGCATTTAATATCTTTTGTAAATATGTTAAATTAAATAGGTTTTCTATACTAATATTACAAAGAGGAAAACTTTGTTTGTTTGTAATGAATAGGCTCAAAAACTACTGGACCGATTTTAAAAATTCTTTCACCATTCGAAAGCTACATTATCCACGAGTAACATAGACTATATTTTATTTTGGAAAAAAATAGGGTTCCGTAAGATATTTGGATTTTTCGGACACAAACTGAAAAAAATCAACCAAAAGTAATCAAATATACACGCGGACAAAGCCGCGAGCGGACAGCTAGTAATTAATAAAAATGTAAATTTCAGTGATTAATTTTACTGAAAAACGATTTTTTTATGTGTAGCACACAATATAAAAGTTTTCTAATTGTACCTTGAACAGAATAAGTTTGCGAAATACTACATTTAACCCATAATAATTGTATGTAGAGTACAAGTTTACTTTTTAGTTTATTATTAACAATATTAACAAAATAAATAATTATGTGGATTTTTATTAGGTTCCGATTTGTCAAAGAGCGTATAATATAATGAATTATTATCAATTAAGAAATAAATTAAATTAATATAAATATGTTTGTGTGGCCTTGCAAAGTGCAAATTTAAACATACAATGTAAGCGACTCCGTGGCGCAACGGTAGCGCGTCTGACTCCAGATCAGAAGGTTGCGTGTTCAAATCACGTCGGGGTCATCCCGCAGTATCGCAGGTCTATAAAATCAGATAGATAATTTGAATTTTATAATTTAAAAAAAAGTGGGAAAATGGAATATTTTAAAAAATATTTTTTTTACCCTTCCATCGTTATATATTTTTGCAATTTTGGTTTTTGTGCGTAGATACCATACATTATTTGGAAATACTTGATGTTGTAAGAGATAGTCGACAAAATATAAATTAAAGGTTCCCCAACAAAAAATAAAATTATATTCTTATCTTTTGTTTTGAGTAATTTCTAGTAATAGTTGTTTAGTTTACAAAATGATATATTTTGTTCTTTTTAATTGGTTTATTTGTAACTGATGATAATGTTTCGTTTAATTATAGTTTAGAGCTTATAACATTTCACTAAAATATTTGTACGCCGGAAACGGCAGAATATAATGGAATAACATTTTTTATAACAACTTTCCTGTAAGTACCATGTTCACACAAATAAAGATTTTTCTATTCTATTCAAAGAAAAATGAATGCACGATTGTAGTTTTCTTAAAAACAAACCCGTTTTTAGGGTAATAACTTATACCTTGTAAAATATAGCTTGATACCTGTGACGTTTCTCGGAATGACATTACTAGGGATGGAGGCGTGTTTCGTAGCTTATCGATGTCTGTGACGTCATGAGTTTTATTAAAAGTGACATTGTAGTCATTGTCGTTGTTAAGATGTAAATTAAAAATAAATGTATTTGTAATTGATTTAAATGAAATAATTCAAAATAATCGCGCAAACGGATCACAAATTCGCGACACTCACTATTCAAAACAGTCTTTTTTTGTCTTTTCGGCATTTTGGCAAACAAAAAAAAGGTAACACCAAACAAAGTAACACAAATAACACCATAGTAACACAAATATCAACAAAACAATGGTAGCGTATACAAGGCGTCTGCATCGCGTCAGCACTCGTACTGACTCAAAAACGATGGCGCCCGCTTGTTTCCAGCACGCGAAACCATTATTGACAAACTAAATAACTACATTTTATACTAGTGAAATTTTCATAGTATTATTTTATCGATAATCATCTGTCAGTCACTTGCACGTCCCTAGAGCTCTTCAAAGTGCATTTATAAAGTAAGCTAAGAACCAAAAATTATTTAAGAAATATTAAATATTATTTAAATTACTCATATTTTTACTGGTATCTTTATAATTACATGATTGTTTTTAAAAATGCGTTTTATTTTTATACACAAACGTCGTTTTTATGTTAAAAAATTTGAACATTTAAAAATAAAATTTGGGTTGTAGCTGTCTTCATAAAACGTTCGGTAATGTCACAGGTATCAAGCTATATTTTACAAGGTATATTAAAATTATTTTCTAGTAGGTAGTCTCTTTTCCATTTTTTACACCTACAACCGACTTGGGCGCAATTCACTAATTTTCTATAAATAAAATCAATTGCTGTTCGTTAATCTCGACAAAACTCGAGAACGGCTGAACGGATTTATCTTACCTTGGTCTTAAATTTGGTTAAAATCTTGGTTAAATATTCGTGAAGGTCTAGGGAGGGTTTCAAAGGTGAGAAAAAATCTAATAATTGCCGGGAAAACAATAAAAACAGCCCTCTTTCCCATATAAACGTTTTGTAAATCAAATTTTGAGACAATTTTAACTTGATTGATATTAAATAAAGACTTTTATACACAAGACCAGATAGAATAGATTAAGGCAATACGAAGTCTGCTGGGTCAGCTAATATTGAATATTAATGAACTTACTTTTACTTTATCCAGATAGTTAATGACTCTGTTGACATAGTACTCTTTTCTGGCGAGATCGTAGCAGCCAGTCCAGAGGGGGGATATGTTAGAGGGGTAGAAGTAGTCGCGACGACGGCGGGACTCCAGGCTGTAGTCCAGCCAGACTCCCACATCCTCGTGCCACAGCACCTAGGGGATAAGTAGAGTTAACATTAGACAAAAAATACACATTGAAATTAGTTTAAAAAAGGTGCGATGTCTAAAAATCTGTTAATTGGAGATTGACTTATTTGTAAGCCATTCATGTTATTTATACATTAAATTTAATGCTTAGTCTAATATTAAATGTACTAACTAACAGTTAGGTTCTTGTCCGTGTAGTTCTCTCCGTCATTTTAGCACAGTTAAGATGTTAATTAAAGAAAGTCAAAGGAGAAAATTTCTTATATATTTCTAAATACACACATATTAATGACAAATTGCACTTAGACCGAACAAAATAATCATGCTCATTACACAAACATTTGTCCTGCGTGGGAATCGAACCCACAACCTCAGGTATAGCAGTCAGGGCCACTAACCACTAGACCAACAGCCCAGTCAAAACGTCTTAAATTTCACCATAAAATCTACCAAAACCAATATCAACATACCTTTTCAATAGCCTCCATGAACCTAGCATGTACGTTTCTATAATATTCAGCTTTGTCGATATTGCCCAGTCTGGTGTGGAAGTCACGGAGCAGCTGCGCATTCCAGCACATGATGGCGTTCAGGTCTACCGGGATGATGGAGCGGGTCTTCAGATTTGTGAGGTTGCCTAAAAGGAGGATTATTATGATAAATGGTTGTTGTTTTTAACATGTTAGCGACGTTAATAGGCGATTGTCCCTGAATTGCCGATTAACTTCACCAACATTGAGTTGTTTAGAAATGTATATTGGAGTTTTAAAGTTGTTTTTAGTTACATATATATCTTGGGACACTATCCACACACGGCCATCTGATCCCAAGCTAAGCAGAGCTTGTGTTATGGTAATCAGACAGCTGATAAATCACATCCAGACACAGAACAAATGAGCGTGCTCATCACACAAACATTTGTACTGGGTGGGAATCGAACACACGACCTCCGGCTTAGCAGTCAGGGTCACTAACCACTAGACCAACAGGCCCGTCTTAATAAGGTAAATTGTACCTTTAGCGTAAAAAGGGCTTCGTTTTTAATATAAGTGGAGAGGATGAAGAAATAACTCACAAAAATATGTCAAAAAGGGCGACCAAATCAAGACAAAAACATTGATAGGTAACTACAGGCTAGGGGAAAAAATGTTTTATGTATGTATTGCCGTCATTTTTTATGTAGATTTAATAATGAGTTTACTATTATAAGGGTTTCGGAATGTTTATAAGGTTCTACTGTCTAATACAGGGACAACTAATGTCACTATTGTGTATCACAAGTAATGATAAACACCATGCCGTGATGTAACACACACGGTATATATCATCACATACCACCGACTTGTCGATACCCAGTCAACATTAATAGATCATTCATTTGACGTTGCACTTCTGTAGGGAGGAACAAATATACTTAAGTTACTAAAATAAATATAAAAACCATTTATTTTAAAGGAGTAATTCTTCATTTGTGAAGACTGCTTTACTTAGAGCATGTTTGACTTTCTATCTTACCGGATAGATCAGAATTTTACGCAGATCACAATTTTCTTCTATCTGAGCTGTTCCCAATGATTTTTCGTTGGTGTAAGATTATTAACCTAATAATAAAATAAGCATCCCAATCTTATTTCTTTAAAAAAAAAACGTCTTTTGCACTTAGGAATTTAATCTTTGTGTCGTGGGATGGTTCACAGACATCGCAAAGACACCCAGACTCCAAACAAGCATTTGTTAAACTTACAAATACTTGTCCGACGCGAGGGTCGAACTCGCGACACGTCGCTCGCAGTAGTGATTGGGGTGGTGACTTCCACTCGGCTATCCGCATAATCTTATATAGGTAATTCACCACAAAGAAGGTAAGCCTTCTTTAGTTCGGTTTAACCATTTCATCGCACTAACTAGAGCATAATTAACAATTCCATACCTTTATTAGTGTCATTAAGGATGAACCACCTCGAGGAGAAGTCCCACCCGGACTCCGCGGCCGCCTTCAGCTCGGCGTACAATTCTTCCTTCATGTCATTCGAATCAAAGTGCCTGGAAAACATGATTATATGGGTTATTATGGGCAAAAATATGTAAATGATTAACTGGAAATAAGTTTGTTATTGTGCATGAATAAAATATTAAATAAATACAAATATTTATTTATGTTTTACTAGGTTTCTGGTTTTATAAAAAAAACAACTATTTACTGTAAAATTACAGCAAGATAAGGATGGACTCATTTTAATGTGTGTTCATTGTAGTATGTAATTGATAAATTTATTTTATCTAAAGGCTCGTGACCATAGAAATAGCTGGAGTCTATGGATACTGACCTGGCGACGTCGACGTCTTCTTTGTAACTCTCCGGCCGGGGTCCCTGTGACTGGTCGGTATACCTTGCCAGCGTGTACCTGAAATTATACAATATTATAGTTAGCTTGTTACAAAGATGTTAGGATATTTTACCATAATAGTCAACAATAGTAACAAAAAAAATATATTTTCTCTTCTTCTCTCATATGAAAACTACAGTAATATTTAACAACTTATTAGTATCGAAAATTGGATGCTCGATTATGCAAAACACTTTAAACAATTCTAGCAAGATTTATAGTAAATTGTTTCATAAAAACACGTATAAATATAATATCAGTCTTCACCAGTATCACACCAGTATTATTGCCCTTTTAAATGACTCATTCAATTTGTTTATTTTTTTTAATACTGGGCCCTTTCATTTTAGAAAACTTATACATTCATTGTTCCCATGCCCTTATCCCAATTATTATTTAGGATCGGTGCAGCATGTCTTCTTCTTCCACACGTTCTTATCAGACGTCATCTCGCAAGTCACACTCTTTGCAGCCATATCATCTTTTACACAATCAAACTTATATATTATGACTATTTAAACTTTACAGTCTCACTACTTCTCCCACTAATGTTAGTGATCAACTGACCTGTGCCCATCATGGTCGACCTCTACGGTGTGATTAGTCATCCAGAAGTCAAACTCCTTGTCCAGGGTGTGGATGTGCTGCCTCAGGAACTCCACGTCGTCCATGTCTTCCATGATGATCTGGACCATCGGGATGAGAAGGGGGGGCTGCGATCTGAAAAGGGAAATTGGCCGGTTATTAAAAATAAGAATTGAATTACTTAAACGTTATAACGGTTTACTCACGCGTATTTATCGGGATAGCCCGACTAGTTTCGGACTTAACCGGAGTCCTTAATCATGAGCTGACGCGGTGGCATGGTCGCGAGTCGAACTGTCGGGCTATCTTGATAAATACGCTTGAGTAAACCGTTATAACGTTTAAGTATGAATCATCCTCACGAAAGTTATTATAAAAAAAGAATTAAATTAGTTTAACCCCTGGACTTTAAAAGAGACGAAGACCCCTGAGTTTGTTTCGACGTTTCTTTTCAAAAATTGTAATTGCGATATTAAGCACAATTTTTTTAGTGAAATACGGTCAAATGCCGATTTATCCATAACATGATATTGTTCAATTATTTTGTTTCTATGAGAGGGCTGAGTGAAGCTATTTTAAGACGTATCATTGTTTTCCTATAATTATTATTGGTATATTCTTCATTGTTTATTTTTCAGTATTTTTCCTTAACTAATAACCTATTTCGTTCTGGTTTTTGTTTTGATAAATAATAACAAATTCCATTAATAACTGTTTTTTCTTTGTTACGTTACACTTTTGACGGGCCTGTTGGTCTAGTGGTTAGTGACCCTGACTGCTAAGCCGGAGGTCGTGGGTTCGATTCCCACCCAGGACAAATGTTTGTGTGATGAGCACGATCATTTGTTCTGTGTCTGGGTGTGATTTATTTATATATAATATGTATATATTTAGAAATATATAAGTATGTTTATCAGCTGTCTGATTACCATAACACAAGCTCTGCTTAGCTTGGGATTAGATGGCCGTGTGTGGATGTTGTCCCAAGATATATATTTATATTTATTTACTTACCTCATAGCATAGTATATTCTTCCACCGTTAGGTATGAATCCGATCCGTTCGACGATGTTCATGAAGTTGGAGACCATTCCTTTAGCTGTGGACCTCATCTCAGAAAGCAGGAGACCCTTGATGATCCAGTAGGAGTCCCAGTAGTAGAATTCGCGGAAACGACCGCCTGGGAAGCGGGAAATTACATGTTAGATTAGCTTTAAGTATACAGAACAATTTGCAAGGAAGACACATGACTTATTATAGGATATAGGAGAAGAGGACGACCAAAGAAACGATGGATGGATTGTGTGAAAGATGATATGGCTGCAAAGAGTGTGACTTGCAAGATGACGTCAAATAGAAACTTGTGGAAGAAGAGAATATGCTGCGCCGACCCCAAATAATAATAATTGGGATAAGGGCAGGGGAATGATGATGACATATGACTTATTATGGCTAGGAGCAAATATGAGATCTGTTTATGTATTTTTCATTGGATGACAGCATTTAATACACAATCGAAGCTAAACTATGTAACAGATAACCATTAATAGGTCGTCACTAATAACGGTAGATCATAGATTAATGTGTTAGATCGGTTTAAAATATACAGAACAGATTGCTAGGAAATACATATATTATGGCTTATTATGACTAGGAATAAATTTGAGATCAATTACTGTTTTCCGTAGAAAACTTTTTGGTAAATTTGGAGGATTTATAGCATGACTAAGCTTTGTAATTTTTATCTGATTCATTTGTACTATATTACTACAGTTTTAAATTTTCAACTGCAATTGAAACTTAACTTTTGTAACAGTTGATGTTAAAAAAAAAAGATTCAGACATTGAAATAATTGTTGAGTAAAAACTACTTTGACAGAACATGGATTATCAACAACTTTAATCGGAAACCACCAAACTGTAAGAGAGCACGAAAGTACTTGTATCCCAGTGGATATCCTCATGGACTGTCCCTCGTCAGGGGTTTCACGAGAGGGTGTGCAAAACTTTTATCAGCTAAAACCACTGGAGCGTCCACATCTGCCTATCGCCATACTAGGTTCGCTTTCGCATTCACGATCCCTGAGAAATAAACTTGGCCAGAAGTGAAAACTGAAAGACTAACCGGGTACAATAACTGGATTATCCACATAGATGATGGAGTACAGATCCTGGTTCATCTTGACGTCGTCCTTCATCTTCCTGCCGAGCTGCAGCCACAGCCGGTTCAGCTCTGATGCCCACTGGTGCAGCAACGGGTCCTTGATTCTTTGGAGAAATGCTGGAACATGCATGGAATGCTATTATTTTCGTGTTTACTTTGTAGACTTGAAAAGTGTTAAGCAACTAGAGTCAGTAACGTTTCAAAAGAGCCTGAAAAGGCCTACTTAAAAAAAATCGTTTTGAATTTTAGAGGTCCTAATCTCGAACAGACCGAAAAAACATGAACACAACAATGCAGATATGGACCTTCAATTTTCAGTTTCGTTTATTAGACGTGGCTTGTTGATGATGAAAGCCATTTCTTTCTAAAATTAGATGTAGTAGATAATAATATAGTGTATGTAGCTATAGGTCAAATAATATTTGCGCTTTCTTTTTTTATTTTTCTATCCTATCCCGTGAATTTTCGCTAGCCAACCGTTCTCAGCCGCCGTTACCATTCATCCTTCAGCTCCTTACGGTACATAAGTATCCTTACCAGGATTATCCTTCCAGTCCGTCGGCCTCCACTCCTCGAACTCGGAGCCCTCAGGGTCGAAGTTCTGGTTCACGAACTCCTGGATGTCAGCCTTGGTCGGGTGTGAACCTGTCCTAAAGGAACATTCGCATTATATAATAAACGTTTAAAAACTGTTTTTAAAGCCTCTTGATCATATTTTTCTATAGCTAGTTTATGACACTCAGATAGCAATATTTTTGTTGGTATTTAATCCTTGTATCGCGGATATTCACAAATATTCAATTCTCATACACAGAGACACCTAGACTCCGAACAAGCATTTGTGGAACGTATATATTCTTGTTCTACGCGGGGATCGACACCGCGACACGTCGCGCACAGTGGTAGTTGGCGTGGTGGCGTGCTGTGCAGTTCCAATGCACGTGTATACAATGAATGATCATTTTAACGATAGAAATAGCAGGCAAACCTGTATGAACGCTTGGTCATAACTGATTGATTACAGACTATGACATTGTATTTTTTTAATTATTACTTTTTTTTCGTTTGACAACGAGAATGTACGTAAAAAGTTTACCTATTTTCTTTTATTTTTATAGTACGTATATCTTAATTTACATTCTATGACATGTAAAATTTAATTATAGAATCGTTTTATGACTCTAGAAAAAGACTAGTGTTTGGGGTACTTGACTTATTAACATTTCTGTTTTTTTTTTACCGATGGCAGCTTCGCCATGTTTCCTTAGATGTCACAGCCTGCGGTGGTTAATATTTGAATATCATTTATTTAAATGATTTTTTATTTGATTTGGCTTTTATAAGCTTTGATTAACATAAGAGAAGACGTTTTATAGATTTTATAGAAAATATGTTGTATAATGATTTTCAAGGTCAATTTAACCGTTTATTACACCTAACTCATAGTTAATTAAGGTATAACAGAACAATTAATGTCTGATTTACTTTTGCATATATTTTTAAGCATTTATTTCAGGTAAACAATTGGACAGAAAATGTGTGTAAATTATTTTTATCGTATTACGTCAACACAATTGTTGGATTAAATGGCGTGAAGAGTAAATCAAAGTCACAAGTATTTTTTACATTTAATCCAGCTGTATCTAAATAAAAATAACATGCAATAAGTAATTCAGCTGTGTTGGCTGAATGAAATAAAACATTAGTCGGACAAACAAAATTTTTGCTTGTTTTCCACACAAAAATCAGTGCCCCAAAATTGAAAAATATTAAAATTACAATTGCTATACTTGAAATATTTTTTTTTTTCCGATTTGATAGAGTATTGATCAAACTTTTATTTTAAGAATTGGTTAGTACTTTATCCTTATATCGATACCGCCAACCTGCCGTCCCAACGGACTGTGAGATAAAAGGGATAGAGCGTGCACCTTATGCACAATAATATGTAGCTGGCTGGTGTCATAGCAACACTAGCCAATGTGGCCGAAATCGGTCAGGACATATTAATTGGTGGAAGAGTGAAAGCAAGTGATTACCTGGCCATCATTTCTTTGAAGTGTTCCATAGTGATGTTGGCCGAGAGCTTCAGTTTCATGTCCACGAAGGTCTTGGAGTCGTTGTACAGCCCCGCCATCTGGACAGTGTCGAGGAGGGGCCCGTGACAGTATATCACACTGGAAAAGAGGGAAATTTTCATTAAAATAATGTGTAACTGAACTATTACTATATTTAATAGTCAGTGGGCTAGTGGCTGCAAAGAGTGTCACTTGCGAGATGACGTCAGATAGAAACGTGTGCATGATGAAGACATGCTACGCCGACCCCGAGAGAAGAGATGATTTAGTCAGATTTGCGGAGCGCTCGTGGCCAGAAATTGTAAAAGATAGAAAGGTTTGGAAGAAAATGAGGGAAGCCTTTGCCCTAATGTGGGGCCTCAGATAGGCTACATAAAAAAATTAAGGCACTAAGATTAAAAGTGACACTTGATTTAGTTACGAGTTTGTTTTATAAAAGTGTGTGAGTTGCAGCTTTTGTCTTATGTGGTTTAGAAACTCTTTCCCTTGAGCCGACTCTTTAAAATATCCTAGTTTTACTTCGCCATAATATTAATTTGATTGAACGTGCACAAGCTTCCGACATGCATTGGAATATTTTGACACCATCTACACCAGTTTTACTAGTTTAGACCCTTAAAACTATGGCATTTTTATATACAAGGAATTCAAAAGTGAAAGTGATTGAACTGTATATTTTTAATTAAAGCGACCTCAGACCGCAATACAATTACACTTATTAAAGACCACGCAACTGCCTACATTCCCTTGGTAGCTATGAGTACGCACTTGCATACGTAATCCAAACAAGTCAGTTATAGAAAAGAAATGTCTATTAATATAACTGGATAGGTAAGTTTAGATTTGACACTATTTAAGCTACTATAAGACGGATTATCCGTAACATAAGGTTTTCTGCTCTACATTTTATTTGGCTATAGTTGAACTAAAAAGGTTGCATAGAATGTTAGAAACTCTTCTTTTCTCATTCTATTCAACTTTCTTAAGTAGCGACTATGGTTTAAAAAAAAAGGAACAAAGGAGCTGTTTGGCTAAAGCTAGGCTAAGCTGAAAACCTTAATAAAAATCTTACACAAAAAACATTTAAAGATGAAGGAATAATTTGCGCCGGCTCTTTCAAATTCGGAGTCAAAAATCTGGAACGAAACCTAAAACTGCCCATTGAAATCGTTTTTGTCAAAACCAAACTCCTAGAACATACTACAAGATGAACACGCTAAACATTACCGTACGCAAGTGACTGTACATTTACATAACAGAGTAGTTGATATCATTACAGCGAGCTCGCACGACGGAGCAAGGCCGCTAGCGCTTCCGTCCACAATCCCTGCGCACACGCACCCTTGGTGTCAAGTGATTGTGAGATGATCTAGATTATTATTGCATAATAATGTAACAGACTACAACTGTACTAACTCTAAGTGACGTTATTGGGTAGGTAGGTAGGTACTTAACTTGGGTATTGAAAAAACTAATCATTTTTTGTACTAAATGGAGACGATACAGTGAGTTGAAATCTCGTGTGACGTCACATGTAATTGAAATGTGCATTGAGACGTTTCAATGCACTTTTGGCGTTACTACTCCCCACTTCCATACGATTCACTGATTCTTAATGTTTTTAATCTTTCGCGACTATTTCACATATTTTAGACGACAAACGGGACTTATTCGCGATATAATTCGGTCGGTGCAACTCGATGGAAACGTCAGGAAAAAAGAAACATTAAGTTATATCACTGATTCTTTATTTTACTTACTTTCGTATTTTTATTTTTGTTTTTATATAAGAAAAATGCATATCGACCTTTTTTTGGAAAGCTATCTGACGGACTAATTAGTCAAATACCCAAGTCTTAACATTTTTGGACGAATAAATTCTCCGAAGAAACCCAGTGCCTCTCTGCTACTGAAGATAGGCCGTCAGCTCTACATACCGCCCCCTGTCTTTGGCAAGTCCAAAGAGGAGATAATAACTACTTTTAGAATTTACTAAGATCTATCAATTTGTAAGATATTAGTGGATTGTAAATCAGGCAAAACAGTCCCATTAGCTTCATTTCTTTTTTTTTATTTAGAGACATCCCCATGGATTTTCTCCGCCTTGGGAAAGGCGAAGAAGCGTGCTGGACTCCTACCGGCTAAAACCACCGGAGTGCTTCGCAATTCCCTTGTACTAGGGACCACGGGAACGCAAAGCAATCTACCGCAAACGTTTTTTTGCCTTAGCAGTTTCCACTCCTGTGACACTTGCCCGAGATAATCACAGACAACATATTTTTTATCTAGAAGCAGGTGTATATAGTTAATATTAATATGAAGATGATCATTATCATATCATTACAGACAGACGCGCGCTTCCGGCAAGTACTGCGCACGCGCATCCTTGATCTACTGATGTCTGATGACATTTGCTACCGGTGGACTGTATTTATTAGCAAATACCGAAATATAATTTATGCCTTGGCTTTAACACTATAGTGCGTAAGCCGATAATAATAAATTATTAGTATTTGTTTAATCTGTGACAAACTATTAAAAGTTGGGGTTAAGTTAAGATATATTCGTAAGACAAATATTTAAGATTCTAGTAAAAGGCCAGGAGGAAAATAGAACATTACATGGATGTTAACAGCACTATAGGACTTGAAAAGGGTAAAACAGTGGCAATAGGTACTGAAGATATCAAAAATAAGATATCTGACAGACAGATAGACATGACAAATACTATTTATTAAACTCTTTAAATTATAACACTGTTTACTTTTACACAAAACCCCACAAAACTGTTAGCACAGTTATTATGACAGAGTTATGCAAAGTAGATCGAAATGTACCTAGAACTAGACCAAAACAAACCTATCTCCTGTTTACTACGCCGATGTAGTCGCCCCTATATTATGGAAACACAACCTACATTCACTAGACATAGCACAGAGACACGTGTTAGGTGCTAAGTATTCAAATCAAAACAATTATTACGGAATCGTACTAGAAAATTAAACACGTGCAATGGATAGAGAAAAACGATTCTAATCTAGACTTTGATAGTAATGTCGTTTTTGTAAGGGATTATTTTTAAAATAAATAAACTATATTGATAATATGGAAGACGGAGATATGGAATGAATAACTTGTGACAAAATTGAAAAATTATTATAGGTAAAGAAACAGTAAGTCGTTTTGAGTGAATGAATGATGAATTCGTACCAATGGTGATAACGTTCATGAAAGGGTTAATTATTACACAGATTGTCAATTTAAGCTACATTAGTTACTGTTGGCGACACATACATATATCAATTCTTTCAGTTAAGGTAGAGTATTGTAGCACAAACACGAAATATTTAAGTAACATTTAACAACACCAGTCCAAACACTAAGCCACACCATTAAGTTCAGCTCATATACTAACTGCCTTGTCTCTAGCATTAGGTACTCTTATAACAATCATCTATAATAACACCCTCTTCTACAAGTCTCACTCTGTCAAAGGTTTGATGGAAGAAAACTCTAAAGTCAGGCTCGCATAAGTACATTTTGTTTCCAAATTGTAAATTTTATAATTTATTTCTGTGTACAATAAAGATAGAATAAAAATCTTACCTGTCACAAGTAGGAGGTAACTTGGAGCGGTCCACAGCCGCAGCCATCGCGAACAACGCGACGAAAACACACCACATTTTATACATCTTTCCTATCAGTATCAATAATCCTAGCAATAATGGCACCACTAACACTTATACTAATATCACTTTTGATTAATTATAAAGGAACAATAATTTCACTACTTAAATTAATTGTTTTTTTTTTTTGTAAAAGTCTGTCTTTTTGTAAGTTCACGTGTTAAGATATGTGCTGAGGATTTTAAATGACTTCCTTCTGAATGGCTGGATGGTCATTTTGTGAGGTATACTGGTTGTATATCTTCAAATGTTAGAGCGACATGCCAAACCTGTAACAAGAGAAATACATTTTTAGAATTTAAATTAAACACTGTTAAAAAAAATAGAAATAATTATAATTGTCACTCATAGTATCAACAATAATGCTACACTACTAAATACCAAACGGGCAATCAACGTAATCTTCCTTTGAAATGGATCAAACAATTTTGAAAATTTGCCGAATTCAAGTCCAGGATATTCTGGACCAATAATGACTAATTGGCTCATAGCAACAAGAGCTGCTATCACTCCCGAAAATATATTGGACATAAATCGAAACTTTATTCCAAGGTGTTACCTACATGATGATGAAGATACAAACAAAACTCTTAAACAAGTAGGAAGTACTACAAAACCTTACGCGGACACACACAAACAATATAAAGAGAGATCTACAAGAACTATTTCCAATCTAGAATCAACGGTCAGTCCGAATCAAACGACGGATGCCGATTGTCTGCCTACAATGCGCATTGTATTGTCAGCTGCCATAGTGACGTCACGGCTAGCGTGAACCCAACTCGAAGGACCGACACGTGATTTGTGACGTTAGGAACGTAAAACTAAAAAAAGTCTAGTGCGGGAAGAGGAGGTTTGGAGTTTTTAGCCGGTTTTACTACATAGCAATGGGATTTTGGATACGTGTATCTGGATTTTGTAAGGTATCGGTTGAAAATCGCCGAAAAATACCTAGTAAAAAAACTATTTGATTTGACTAAAGAACAATCTTCGCAGAAGAAATACACCATCTTTCATGGTAAAGGATATTATATATAATTTGACTTTAAAAGAATAAACTTCGCAGCAAAAACACTTATTTTTTTTTTTATTTGATATTTCCTTGGGGATGGAATATTTGGAGCAAAGCCGAACGCCAATGAAATTTTGAGAGAAACTTAAAGAACAAGGAACTAAAAAGTTAGCTAAGCATATGTGATAAACAATGTGATAACATTGTAATTAGTAGAACAGAGAATAATGGAGAGCACATAAATGTCAATGCTGAAACTAATTTAGTTCTTGTCGTACATGTCTCAATAGAAGCCACACAAACCTATCAAGACTTGATTAATAGTGATTTCTTTACACTTTTGTTTTTACCGTAAAGACCTTGAAATCAATAAGGTAGTAAAACTACCAAGTAAACCTAGGTACGAGTTTGTATGACAAGAACATACTTGAACGCACTTTTTTTCCTTAGCTTGTAGTGTACCATTGCTGGGCAAAGGCCTCCCCCAAATCCTTCCACGATTTTCTATCTTGCGCCGCTTCGAAACAGTCCTCGCGGTGTACGTTTAATTCATTCCACCACCGCTTTCTGGCTTTAAAAAAATACGGTCGAATTGAGAACCTCCTCCTTTTTTTGAAGTCGGTTAACAATGCACAGCACAGCACAGACATTTGTTTCTGCAGAAAGAAATGCCACTATAATCCAGCAACATCCATTTCCCTCCCTTGTATGACGATTCTAGAACGTTATAGCACTGTTATTGCATAACCATCGCACGATAATGATCATTATTTTAGCAGCCAGTGCAAACATATCCCTAACAATAGAGGTGAATTAGCAAAACAATAGCAATAGCTGCGCGATATAACGCTTACCATTCTATAAATAGTGACGGTATCACGGTAATGCTGAGCTTTTCACTATATGACCTCCATATCATTGGATGTAAGTGACAATGTGGTTATTTGTTCGTATAAGTAATGATTCATAAGCTGTTTTTGTAATAAATGGTAAATGTGCTAATGTAATGCTTGAGTTTGCAATTTGACATCACAATTCGAACGCATGGTTCTATTTGGTATTTTATTCGTTGTTGCTTATTAAAGATGCAATATGCAATTTTTACTTTCAAAATATCGGGGAAAAAATTTGGACCAGTTTTTCTTCGAATGTCGATCAACGGTAATAATAATATCCTGATCAATATACAGGTAGTTTAATATAAGAACAATTGCATTGACTGAACTGAGACTACCAAATCGGGGGAAATAGAAAAGATCATTTTTCAAGGTCGCCTCCTGACCCCAGAGAAGGGACCAGAAAGATCTAAAATGACGCGATGCGAAATTGACCAATCATATCAATTGTGAGTGACGTGATGTCAATCTGTAGGTGTGCAGAAACATGTGGGATCGAATAACATCCTGGAAACGACGTACGCATTGTAATTTAGTCAAGTGGGGTTGGATGGGACCTACAAATAGATATATTGGGATTGGTATTTGCATTAACAGGCCTCTTTTTCGGAAGTACTGTTATATAAAGTAATGATAGAGGCAAATAAAACCAAAACTCAACTAAGATAGTTACTAGCCTTATTGCCACTTAGTATGGCCAAATATTGAAACGTCGATCAGTTTTTAGTCACCATTTAATATCATGCGGAGTCTGTCACCGTAGCTCGTCAAAAAACTACATAATATCTACTTTTCAGAACACCCTAAATCTCTGTTTTAGATTCAGAAGGAAACGCTTTCCTTAAGTCCGCTATAGCGGTCCTTGGCCTGAAGGGGACGGCCATTGCTAAAAACCAAATATGTATATTACTCTCGGAATTCTTGAACGTCCAAAGTGCACTTAATTATTGTATTTTATTACCAACTACAAGTAGTCTTACATCAAAACACTATATATTACAGACAATTCGTGCCTCGTAAAGGTGTAAACGTAAACAGGTTTTATTGCAAGCATGATATGATTATCACTTAGCAATTAACTCTAAAATTACATCAGACTCAAACTTATGATGAAAGACACTTTTGAAAGATCAGACGAAGCTCAAACACTTTTTTAGCGAACAAGTAAATGATCCATCCGTTGAATTCACGGGCAATTGTCGGTCACTGTATCAATTGGAAGATTACCTGTAATTTACCATCTCTGTCGAGATGATCATGGAATATTCTGGTATCTTTGATGAATGTTTGGAAATTTTCTGACAAAATATTACAGCCAAACTTGACCAGAAAAATGACAAAAAAATCAGGAGAGTTAAAACACACTGTCAAGCCTGATTTATTTAATTAACCTGACCGAATTAAGGTCGCCGCGTTTAATATTAGACTCGACACTACAAAGATAATTTTAGACTAGATCAGCACAACATTGACATTGGCATTTGATACCTGATGAATGAGCGCGAGACAAGAGGGAAGCCTCACTACTCAGCACAATATCCTGCTGCCGAGGTCCCGCCATAATTGTGCATGCAATTGATCTGATGACGTCAATGCGCACGTGATAGCCCCACCCACGGAGGCAAGGGCCTGATGTCCACGTGTCAAGTCACACCATGTAGCTGGCAGGGTTCCATGAGATCACACGGTCACACCCCCAAATGCGGTGACGTAGGAGTTATTTTTACTCGATTGGTCGAGGACAAAGTGTGTTGATAGATTAGGTAATTATTGTCCGGAAGTAATATGAGATATATGAGTATTTAGTGTGATGTATTGTGTCATTATTTTTGAGTAAACACATTCGAATCAAGAGCGATCTTAGCCAATTTCTTAGTCTGTTAAAATTCTTACTCCTAAAATGAAAATTGAAGAAACGGTAGTGGGATTTTTCAACTCTTTACTAAAAATTGTCAAAAGTTCGAACTCTCCTTTTCCCAAACAAAATTACAATATGTTTATTGGAGTGTTATTTCATTGTTGAATTGCTGATATTCGAAGTTACCGTTACATAATTATACTAAATTGTAAAATGCAAAGCGGTGGTTTAAAGTTAGCAAAAAAAAACTATTTTTTCAGACCTCTTTGAACTACACCATGCTCAAATTGGGAACATATCTAATGATACTAATCCTACATTCTGCAAGTCACGGTGAGACTAAGCAACAACTATGAAAATCATATTAAACGTCAATTCCATACACTTTAGTTCCGGGCAATAAAATTACATAAATACAAATAGACGTTCCAAATAATAATTATAATATTGACAGTCAATTGTTTACGACAGATGAATGAATACGTACAAAAGGGCCACGTAAATACATTCCTTTGAGATATTATTTATATATTTGGCAGTTATCCCTGGCAGTAGAACACGTATTCATTTTCCTTGGTCAATATGTACTTATGGAGAGTAAATGTTATGTACTGGGTCGATGACTTTCTGAAGGGCATTCGTCCACCTGGTTTTCAGTCTTTCGAGCTAAATGCAGAATGTGACAAATTGGAATTCGTTTTGGCTACGGGTGAGTTTACGTAAGGTGTGTGTACATACAGTTACAAATTGTTTGAGTCGTTTAGTTTTGTGTTTTATGTGATGTATTCCAAATTTGAAGGTTTTGTGTTTTGTTTTACAGCTGCAGGTGTTGTATGTTGGTGCTCTTATACATAGTTACTGATTACTTCAATTAGTATACTCGCATAATAATATATGGACGCTCAATTATTCAAGCCGACCGCGTCGAACTAGTCGAACGAAACGTATTATAGAATTTTGTATACGAAATCTTCTTCCGATTCGGGCGATTCGACGCGGGGAAGGTTGCGAGGTTTCGTGAGATTCCATATACATAATTCTAAAATGTATTTCTCTCTTATGACACGTTCTGCTCACATAAATTTATATAAAAAAGTCACCTTAAAAGTCAATTATATTTTGTCGTGTCGTAATCAAACAACAAAAAATATAATAAAAGTATTCCTAATAATAATATATATAAATTGCAAGAACCTTTCATTTCAATTGTGTTAAAATAAAGTCACTGTGCCTTAAAATGCGCCCCAAATGTCATGCACTATTAAAAAATAAGTGTAGGTACTAAAAATACTACAAATTGTTAAATAGCAGTTATGCGTAAGATAAACAGGGTCAGTAGTACCATTGTATCGCTAATCCAAGTTATAAATACACACAACAATGTCCGATTGATTGTAATGAATGGAGCAAATACTCGGACGTGGAAAATTTATCAATCACCTTTGGAGGCCGAAAGAAGATAGGAATAGGCTTCCTGGAGTTTTCCGATACTTCTTTAGAGATTCAGTAACTTTTCACATGTCTATCCCACTTTTATTTTAAGTCTGTAGTTAATTTCAGACCAGTAGAGGGTTAGACTGCTTTAACAAACTAAGTTGGCGAAAAATAGCAAGAAGTCTCAAGCCCAAGGAATAAAAATTAATTAGCATTAAGGGAGCGAGAACAGGAATCGGGACTTGACATACCCCCTGTTTCAGGAAGACTGATCAATTGAATCTACTTTAAAATCAACTGATCATGACTATGATGGATTGACCATAAAACTTACAACCAATCACAGAGCCTAACATGAGATTTAATTGACAATCAACAAATTTTCGTCTTGATTATCATTTGAGAAACCACAGGTAAGTCTTTGCCTTTGATGACTATAGCTATTAAAAAAAATATATATAAAATCATTTTTTTACACACAATTGCCACAATTAACACATCCTCACCTCATAACATAATTAAATTTTTAATGTCATGTACTCGGGAACTCTTTAATTACCTTCATTCTTATGTGTTCTGATACACATTACAAAGATTTTTTGCGTTATATAAGTCAGTGCCCTACAGAGATGACGCAATATTTCTCCACCTTGACTAATTACTTGAAGATTACGGGGCGTCTATTAGTAGAAAACCTTGGCGTCTTTAAGTCTGCTTACGACTTTAATATTTGGCAATGTTATGAAATACTTTTAAACGTAATTGTTTGACACTATGAAGCCCTCATGACTTTACTAAACTAGGTTAAGTTTATGGCTCTACTTACGTTGGTTTTGGTTATTACACAAATAGCCATTGATGGCAATTTCACTTAGAGCAATCTAAGGATCCCAACGAATCAAAATTGTATCCTTAATGCATTAAAATTGATTTCGACATGCAGAAGATCTACCAGCAAAGAAGAACCCTGAAACATCGGACTCTTGATTTTGAACAATCTTGAATAAAAACTGACAGGACATTTATATCACAAGTACTATTAGTAATCGGTCAATTAACGATAAGTTTGTTGACTGCACTTTACTTTATACGTATTTACTTTGAAAAGCAATCAAAGCCTTAACATGATAATCCTTATATGACTCTCCTGTACTAAATTGTCTACTTAAGACTCTATGTAGAGTTTGAGACTAAAGTTTTTTGCTATCTAATTAGTTAGTTAGCTAGCTAGTTGTCCATCAAAGGGCGCATAGAAGAGATGATCACCTTAACTCCTCTGTAAATAATGAAAAGTAGTCACCATAGCCAAAATCAACTGGGAAGTTAATTATATATTGTAGTTGTGAAAGAGAGATCGCGATACATGCCGTCGAGCGGTGAATCCTTTCATAACTGCAATATCGTTGATAATAGGCCCCCAGATTTGCGTTACCTTGTCTAAGCGAGGTATAAGGTTTTATAATAATATATACTTCATAAAATAACTTCAACCCGCGAGGACTGGTTCGAGGTGATGCAGGACAGAAAGACATAGAAGGATTTGGGGAAGGCCTTTGCTCAGTAGTGGGACACAATAGGCAAGAAAAAAATAACTTTATTAAAAGGTACTAACAATGTAATAAAAGCCAAGGACATGTGAATTACTTTCACTAGTAACACTATGTATGTATTTGCAATGTTCGTTTATCGTTAGAAGGTCACCGAACTAGTTATAAAAATACTTAAGTGTTAACGTAAGTAGTTGTTTTTTTTTCTTAAGAGACTTTATATACATAGTTTATTTTAAAAACATTGTATGTTTAATTTAGACGTAACTTATTGCATAGCACTATTACCTGATCATTGATAAGATGATGATAATTGATGGTGTCTGACCATTTGGGCTCATAGACTACACTCTTATAAACGACCGAATAACTACTAGCAAAATTGCACTTATTATTTAATATCAAATTATTATCATTTATATCGCCAATGCATTATTATTTAATAATTAATAATGTCTCAGTAATAGACTGTTTTAAAATGACAGCGTATCAAACACGTACTCCTACGTGCTTCGATTAAAAAAAAAATGCAAAGAAAGGAGTCAAAAAACCTGTTGAGTATAGACAAAAACCACGCTAGCAACGCGTGCCTTACAAAACTCTATACTTTAGCAAAGAGAGGTCAATGACCGACCGGTGTAACCGAATTCATGCGATAGACTGATAGGTTTATAGAATTTTAGAGGTTAAGCACCTTTTGGCAAGGTTTAGTTTTGGATTGGGATCGATAATTTGCAAATTTACTTTATTATCGCGCATATAGTATTAAGTGTTAACTTAAGTATAATAATCTTTCTTAGATTCAAATTAATAAGGGTACCGTTTTTTTGCTATTTGGCTACGGAACTTTTTAGGGTTTCGTAAGCAAATGAAGAAAGGAAGTTTATTACCTTGGCAATTTAGTTATGATATTCGAAAAAAAACACTTCCCTAAAATGTCTTGCTATTGACACACTATAGTTCTAACTTCCTACTAACACCCATGTGCAAAATTAAGGCAATGACCTCCGCTTTGACAGCTGTTGCGGTAACAGGCGTATCAGTAAAACTATCTAAACCACCTTGGATTATTTCCTAGTACCGGTTTGCAAATAATCTCTTTTCTATTTGTACTTAATGTTAGTGTGACGTCTGATAGGATAGAATGGAAAAAAAGCGTGTTGCGCCGACCTCAAGTAAAATGGGATGAGGGCAGAAAGATGATGATTTGTGTTTAATGTTTGCATTTTTTGTATTAATAGTCAAGAAGCCTTCATCTAAATAGGGAATTAAAGGAAGGTCTGAAAAATGTAAACTCTACAGTCTTTTAGTCGTATGGAAGACTCTTGTCAGGTAAACCTTAAACCGAAAACCTTAAAAATGCATCTATTTTTCTCTGGGCGAAGGGAACTACTATGATGTGTGTACAAGAAATTTTCTGAAAAAAAGTTTGTCGCTAATGTCATTTCATTTCCTAAACGTCAGTATTTAAACCATTTGTGTAAATATCATAAGAATTACAATGTATCTACGTAGTATGTTGAATAAAGATTATATCACTTGTTTTGCAGAAAAAAAAACGATTTCGAAATTTGCTTAGTATGTTTACTTTTTGCACGTGTTTTAATTTGTAACTTGAACTATTGGCTACGTCAGAGTACGTAAATGGTTCATAGTCTAAAACGACAGGTTTCTGATTCATACTTTGGGCTCATTTTTTAAAATGTTTCTATTGTTTGGGCCCAATAATGCAACTTTGCATTTATTTTTATTTATTTTTTATTTAACAATTTATGTACACAGATACAATAATAAAAGCACTTAAAAAGAAAACAGCAGACCTGCAAAAGGAGACATAAATTAAAAACAATGATAGGTGTACAATTAACAAACAAATAAAACAAGAAAATCAGGACAAACAATAAAAAAAGGTTTAAGAATAAATACATGCTAAAATACATAATGAATTATAGAGCTCAGGAATATAAGACCTACAGTTGGATAACCCAAATTCCCTCTCCATCTTACCTCGTAAATTATTTCAGATACAGCATATCTTTAGAAAGTCTCTAATAGCATACTAGACATATACCATATCTCTCAATCTCTACTGTAAACCTACTAATGTGGACCTAACATCTACTCTAATGACTCTCCTTTTTCTTCCGTACGGAATAAACAGCTCCTTTTAACGCGAACCCATGACTCTACTTGAGGATATGTCGAACTGACACTAATATCACCCCGGTCACTTTCTTTGACGATGACTGAGGTCACCATTAGTTCCTATAGTTCGGTTCGGCTCGCGACCCCACCGCCGCGTCAGCTCATGATTAAGGACTCCGGTTGGGTCCGAAACTAGTCGAGCTATCCCGATAAATACGCGTGAGGAAACCGTTATATCGTTTAAGGAGTTCCTAATTCGGACTAGTTTTCGTCAATAGGTTTAAAAAGGTTTTAGGCAATGATAGGGACTCCTCATCATTGCCTGAATCTGATGGGATTCCGCGCAAGCTCAGCCTCACTCCAATGAAACTCCACCTCACGTCTAACCTAACAAACATCTATACACCGTGTAATATAATTAACGCACATCCTGAAACTACTTTGTTCAGAATCGATAACAGAATCCATTTCATTAATAAAAATAAATATTTTTTTTTACCAAAAAATTATTTAGAAATAATTAGATTGTAGACACTATTTTCATAAAGCACTCGAAGTAAACGAAAATGAGCCTTAAGTCGATGCAATAAGGCTATAAGGCTATAGGCTATAAGTAACGTATTGAGCAATAGGGCGCCCACGCGTTTCGCCAATTATTTGTACAAATTATTCTGACAATATGTAATAAAAACAAATATCTAAGAAAATGATAAAAATGTTTCAATACATTAATTGTGGATAAAAAAGGATATTCTTTTTGGGGTGTCTGTGGATGTGCGTTATTTCCGTTACACGTTGTATATAGACTAACTGATCACACAGGATTGCCCGTGGGTGTTATAACGAGTAAATTAGATCAAATTATACTCAATTTGCGATTGTTATGAAGTGTATCGTGTCTTCACGCCCTTAGCGAATGCAAGGTAAGTTTTGTTGCTGGTTTCAGGAAGTGAGATAAAATGGAAATAAGGATTAGGATGCATGCAATTAGTGAAGAAACTACATCTATAGATAGATAGAAGGTTGATATCCAAGGAGCAGTCGAAAAAAAGCAAATTAGAATTGAACATTTTCTCGCAGTCTGATTTTACTGGTTTAATAAATATGCATGCTAATTGATTGCCCACATAATGAATGCGACGATTCTTTTCTTGTTTGCATTTTTCTTGTCAAATAACAATAAATTTTAAGTCGTTACGCACTGGCTTACAACAGAATATGTAAAGAATTAAAAATACTTGAGTATCTAAAACTGGCTTATCTAAACAGAAAATAAAATGTAGAGTTTATTGCAAACTCTAGCTGTCTCTTTTCCAACGTAAAAACGGTATACCGAAAGCGAGACGGAAGTAATACAATGTACTTCAATTGTAAAGTACCATTTTGGTAATAGCAGTTTGCTACCAAGGAATTGCTTAAAATTACACTACCTAAAGTAATAAAACTAGAAAGTGAGGAAAAAAAACTTGATCTGGAGTTAAACAAAACAGTTGAAACGTACAGACATTACAACAGTTTCAGATGCACTCCACGCATGCGCGAAAACCGTGACCGTTACGTCACTTGATCAACTCAAAACGTCACAATGGGATGATCACTGTTTACATACAACGAGCTCTGTTGCCTGTGTGAGAGCGAGATGCAACTATATATAATGTAGAGCGCTCTCTCGCTTCCACAATACATCAGTTTTGATTTAAGAGCATAGTAAAGGGACCGTTCATTCAATAGCAGGCAACTGTACATTGTACGATATTGTGTTTTTCCACATACCGACGTGATAATACAATTGCTGGTGGCTAGATATAACCAGTTTTGTCGCCGTGTGAGGATCAAGAGCTATTTTGTTAACAGTTTTAAGACAGGTGGTATCTTTAAGTGCTATTATGACAAGCATCAAATCAAATATTATGTTAGTAAAGTATTGTTTTGCGCCGACCCCAAGTAAAATGGGATAAGTGCAGGGAGATGATGATAATGATGTTTGTAACATTATAATATGCTCTTAATTATTAAAGTCGCTAATTAAAGGCAGTTTAAAATTTAATGTTAGATACGATAATGTTTAACGGAAAATTTTATACAATTTCAGGAAACACATAAATAGTTTTCTCTTTCGATCATTGGGTTAGGTATTTAGTATAATGATATTAAAGCTTAATTTAAAAGCAAAAATAACACTAAGTTTTTAAAGCACGCCAAGGTTAATGCGAATATCATAATTACCATAATATGTGCAAAAATAAATGTCCTTCGTATTAATTGATAGCATCATCATCGAAAATATTTATTTCCGATTTGACAAATGTCAACGCTTAATTATTAGACAAATACCAGTTGGGTATAATAGGCCAAAACTGAATCTGGAGGATCTGCATTTCAAAATGATCGCTTTTAGTTCCATAATAAAAAAAAATAGAAACAAAAAGCCTGCGAGAATTCGTACGTGATTTGTTTATCAGCCTGTGCGGTCTCATAACCGGGCAAAACTCCCTTCTCCCTTTCTTCTACTCCTTGAGAAACCGCTACAAAGAATAAGAACTAACTCGACAATTATTGTCAAAATTTAGATTTTGCCCAAATCTTCGCTTCCTTTACATCTCCCCGCCATCAACCCGCAAAGTCTGTCTGTTCTACAATAAAAATCCATAATAATATACTTATTTAAATAATTATAAGTGCATAATGACATAACTTCTACGTCACTTTATAACATAATAATAATATATAATTAATTCGCGCTATCAAGGGCGCTATATCTATGACTTACAACACTTGACCTATTGATTGCAAGTTAATGATTGTCAAATTAATTAGCCGTGTCTTGTTACGGAGATAATATTAAAATGGTGTTGAATTTTCTTTTTCGTCACACACACACACTTCACTTCTTAAATCGTCAAACTCTTAACCTGGTCCAAATGATTTGGAACCAAGCACTATGTTTTATCTTACTCCAACCATTTCTATTATTTGTATTTTATTATTTACAGTTTTCTTACCCGTACCATTCAGGTAACGAAATGAGTCATATTAGCATTTTCTTTCCTGAATTTTAAAGTAAACTAATACCAGATCACACGCTGCAAAAGCAAAAAAAAACATGGTCCAAAAAGGCCTTTTCATTTTCCCAAATCGAAAGGACCAAAAAAAATTAAAGATGAATAAATAAATACATATTTTAAATATCATATTGTTGCATTCAAGCAATATGCACTTTATAATGAAAGGTACAAAGGTTGATAATTGCGTAATAACACGCTGACGTAGTAATTTTGTGAATGATATGTTATTACGTAACTCGTAGCTAGACAATTCATAATGAGCATTGCTTGGAAACGTGGCTTTGAGGTGATAACTCGAGAATGAGTGTCTGGAGGAATGATTCACCGAAACTTTACAGCTAGAAGACTCGTGATTGTAGATATAGTAACTTAAAAGAAACTTATCGGAAGTCCTTCTTTTTGAAGTCCGGTAAAAAGAGAAGAAATACCAAATTAAAATAAGGACATGATACAGGCCATAACTACATAACTAGGCTGGCATAATCATGTTTGTTTAAAAGCCTCTAAATATTTTTTCAATATAGGTTAAAAAACTATATAACTATTCAACTGTTGGATAAAAACCTCTTTCAGTATAGAGAAGAAACGAGCATGGACCAAAATGCGATTCAGTTTTTGGGAATTGTGTCCCGTTAACACTTTTTTCCTTAACCGTTGACTTTTTAACAAGTTCTTATGTAATTTTAACAGTCACAATTATATGATGTATTATTCTATTAGAAGTGGAGACTACTAAAATCAGGTCACAAGTAAACTAAATTAACACTTGACTAAAACGTGATCGTTGCAAATAAAACCTAATTAAAAATCGTAATAGAAGTGATAACGGTTCACATGTTAATTGAAAACCAGGCGACAGTCACGTTCAAGCCAGTAATGTCTTATTTTAGTATTTCTAGATGAATGCATAAATATAAAATAAACATTTGTACCTAATAAGGAAAAACGCTTTGTATAATATGCGGTATTACGCAAAATGCGGTGAATCTGGAAGCTGATTCGATTGTTATACATAAGCGAATAGCAATTGAATATTTTGAAAAGAAGGATTTAGAAAATATAAGACGACAATAATGGAACCGAATGTGGAAGAAAAAGACATGCTGCGCCGACCCCAAATAATAATCAATCAAATCAAATCAAATCAAATCAAAACTATTTATTTGCTAGAATATGGTACATATAGGTGTTACAATAATGTTGTTTCTACATATTCTGCCAAAATTATGGCGTGCAAATACATGTCCATACATAATATAATGTCAATTATTCTAACTAACAAACTACAGATTCTAATGACTTGTCTTCTAAATAGTCCTTAATGCTATAATATATTTTTAGAAGAAGCAGTTTGAAAATAACTTTTTTAAACATTGTCAGCGGTAGGTCTTGTACACTATTTGGTAAATGGTTGTATATTATAATTGCCATGCAGTATGTATTTTTCTTAAATAATTTTAGTTTTATTGGTGGCAGCTGAAGTCTATCTTTATGTCGTGATGATCGGCTATTTGGTCTAGCAATGGTAGGTTCGAATAAATTGTAGTTCCTCTTAACAAAAATACACATTTCAAAAATATACAAACATGGTAAAGGTAAGATTTTAAGTTTTTGAAATAGTGGCTTACAGCTGTCTAAAAAATGAGCCCCACAAATTGCTCGGATACATTTTTTCTGGGCTTTAAAAACTCTGTCAAAATCTACTGAGTTACCCCATATTATAATACCGTATCTAAGAATCGATGATACGTAACCATGGTACGCTAGCATTGCAGTATCATGGTTAATTGTTTGTCTAATTCTTTTCAAGACATATATAAATCGATCTATTTTAACAAGAATTTTATTTATGTGTGGTTTCCAATTACAATTTTTATCGACCGTTATACCTAAGAATACACAATTTTCGACTGTGGTCAAGTGAGAATTTTTATAAAGAATGTCTAGTTTATTTATATTTGCATTGTATGTCTGAAATTGTATTATGTTTGTTTTAGTCATATTTAGTTTTAAGTTATTCTTGTTTAGCCAGCCGATTGCGTTATCCAGAGCTTGGACGATTTCCTTTTCTAAGCCCTTGTCATTATCACTCTTAACAATTATTGTAGTGTCATCCGCGAATAGAATAATAGAATAATTATATAGAATAATTGCGAATAGAATAATTGGGATAAGGGCAGGGTAATGATGATGATGATGATGATGAAACAGAGCAGAATTTATTCTGTATCCTATCATCATATAAGTTTCGATTTTAAAGCTACAGCAATTGGATAAACGGTCTTACAGTCTATTGCTAACTAGCCTTATGATAATTATAATTATCCATGACCTGTTCAAGAATAGGTAGATTCTCTTACAAAGTATCGAATCTAATCGGATCGCCATCCAATCCTAAAGGGACCTGCTTATGACATAACATTATTATATCACGCTTCATATGTCCGGTATCACACGATCCCCACGTGAATGTAAATGGGTTTCATAACTCAAAATAAAAATGTATCGCAAAAACTGGTCAGACAGCGCAAAAACCAGACTGTAGATTATAATGTTTGCCAAGACACGTTGGTGGTTCTGGTGAAAGATTTACAAATTAAACTTGACAAAGAAATAAAAAGTAAACTAGACTGGGGTGTATAAAGTTCAGCAAGCAATATAGCAGCCTCGAGTAAGAGTGTCACTCGCGAGATGACGTCAGATAGGATCGTGTGGAAGACATACTGCGCCGACCCCAAATAATAATTAGGAGAATGGCAGGGGAGTGATGACGAAGTATACTAGCAGCCTCAACTAGAAATTGAGAAAAAAGAGAGGCTCAAAATCAAAAGATTTTTTTCCGAGCAGGCCTTTTCAAGCACTTTCAAAACGTAACTGAATCTAGTTGCGCGATTCCAAAATGTCATTTTAATGGAGAAAAACCGGCAAGAAACTCCAGGCTCTTACTCAAGGAGCAAATACTTTATGTTTAAAATTACTTTTTAATAATACATTCAAATTTCATGGCAATTTGGACATGGATGGTCCATTTGATCTGTCCATCAATCTATCTATTTTCACTCTACAAAAAAAGTTTACCAATCTCCTCTGCCTCACTACTCAAAATAATTAATTCTTCAGAAGAAATATCATAAATATAGAATTACACAGAATCAATCGTTCTGTTAGCATTACGTTTAACTGATAACACACATTTTCCAAATGACTGATAAGACACTGAACTTGCCCTTGGTTCAAGCCCATTAACCAGTCAAGGCAAGACACCTTGTCCTAGATAAATTCAAAACATCGAGATTTTCTGCAAAAGGCGAGAAAGCGGGGGAATAAATTCAATTAACATTATATACGAACTAGGGGTAGACACAACTGGATCACATTTAAAAGGCTTAAACAATGTCACATACCATCACAGTAGTTAGAGAATAGAAAACTTCAAATATATGGAACTATTATACCATTTTGACAAGTCATGTGATTATTACCTGTCAGTTTGATACATTTGAGAAATTTTTAGCCCTTAGCCGCTGTCTAAATGCCTAGGGATATTTTAGTTTAAGCAATTTGTAGAAAAACTAGTCAACACATTATTTTCTATGCAAGTTATTTCGGCAATCGTGTGCGTCAATGTGTTTACCGGACGGCGTTTTCACTTGTTTTGAATTCCAATGAATTGTCAAAACTTTTTAATATACTAGACTTTTGAATAAAAAAAATATTATTGAGAGAGTAAGTATCTAGATATGATTATTATGCAGATTCCACTGAATCAGTTAATGATATTAAGAACAAGAGTTTATGAGTTAATAAACGTTTACTACACAATTTTTGAATATATTCTACCAGATATATATGTATTATGTACAGTAAGTAGTTTCATAATAGCAATTGAAACATTCTATTGAACGGTCAAGCAATTTTGAAAGTGATATGATACAAGAATAGTGTTGACCTGTTAGCAAAGCGGGTATCGGAACTGTGTGTCAATGGCTGGCCTAGTAACAGCCACTAACAAGCAATAGACATGTGAAGGTAGCATTGTAATAGCAGATATTTACTTCTGACATAACGTCAAAGCGCAAGTAGAACTAGATCAATAAACGAGCATAAAGTCAAGACTCCAAATGTATAACCAATTTTATTAAGAGTAAAAAGTGAATTGCTAAAATCTGAAACTTTTAGTACTGTTATTTTTGCGCGCGTATCAAAAGACCAACGTAACACAGTGGACAGTGACGCCAGTAACATCCTTTAATAAACTATAAATACATAACAGACTCCTGGTACCGCTTAAAATGATGAACGGAAGTTCGTCTCGAAGGACCAATAAATATTAAAGGCCGCGCGAAGGAAAAATAGATCATCTAACGTTGCTATGTTGATTTAGGTTTCTTACCGCAACTTATAGACAAAACAACCCTGATTGTTCTCGATGGAAGATGGATAATCATGAAAATGAAGTCACGACCGACATCAATGAAACAGGCGACATTCATGATATTGCGTGAGACGGTGTGTTGCCTGACAAGGAACACAATAACCTTTGGATTCGCTCATATTAACACGGAACATGTGACCGAAACATTAAAACAATATTACTTAGAAATCAACTCTCAAATCAAGGCAGTGCAGAAATACAATCACACAGTTGTACCTGCATAAACGCATGAGAATTACTGTCATATAAAATACGGCTGAACGATCGCATTGGCTAGTACGGCTAACCTTGACTGTCAAGAGAAGCCAAGAAAAAAATCGCCAATTCAGTTCACTACAGAATAACGCAAACAACCTGTTGTAACTGCTAGTCAAGATACGATGCAGTAGGTATATTTTATTAGCAGTATTAACATAATTACGTCGACATAGAGCGACGACAAATATTTAAATAATACAGTTACAGCGAAAATCAACGAGCAATTCATCACTCTGTCATTCAGTCGACGATGAAAAATTCTGAGAACGAAACGCTGACAATAGGAGTTTTCAATGAAAATCGTACGCTAATTAGGCAAGTAGAATAGTACAATTGTAGAAAAAAAAAGTGCAAATTCGTTCAGTATCACTTCAAGGGTATGAACGACACAGTGTGCCAAAACCGTTTATTTCTGGACTACGGAGCACGGAATATCAAGATCACGGTTATACAACCAGCATTAAGGGAACGTTCAACTTACCGAGGAAACTTGATCTAATAATCACAACACAACACAGTCCACTGTATTATGATCAAAACGACAACTTCGCGAGAATTAAAATTCTTCGTAAACGAGACGTGCGCGCCGCGCGACGGTCAGGTATCAACTGAATGACTCTTTCGCATTGTGTAGCGGCCATACTTACGCACACAAGCAGGTTGGATGAAAGTGAGGTATGTGTATATACCTTTTTTAGTGTGCGCAAATCAGTCAACAAGATTTGCCTTGACTGACGTATTGGTGACTGCGTTTACATATGATTTACTCAATTTTTGTTCGACAGCTGGTGTGGTTTCGAAGTGGAAACAATTGTTTTTATGAACTTTAGTTATATAATTTGCTAGCATCTGACAAGAAAGAAAAATAAAAAAGACGATCGTACAACTTGACAATTTACTAAAGTGATGATTCTTTTTAATGATTTCGAGGACTAAATAAAAAAAATAACGTTTTTCTAAAACCTATTACATAAACCACCGGAACACAGAAATCATGCTGTAAAAATTACATAACAAATATGTTTACAACTACGTATAAAAATTACCATAACCATAAAATATCACGTGTTCAGTGCAAATGCATCGTGCATGCGTAGTTGAACTGCTATCATTTGCCAAGCCCCCTATTATGAGAATGCCATAGTAATCTTGCTAAGAACATTTAGACAGAACTAAATTCAAGAGAAGACCTTGAAGAAATTTTCTTTTAAGACATTTAATTCTCATGTCACGTTCTATTTGCACCTATAATTGAATTATGAGCGTTGCAAATTGATTGGTATGCAAGACAATTAATTTGTTCGCCATGAATTTAGATATATTTAGAATTGGTCATAATTGGTGAGAGAATAATCGAATATTGTCGTTGAATTACTCAGATAAGGTTAGTGGTTATTTTTTACCTTATCGTTGATCTAAAAATAACGATGATATGTCTACGTGGCAATTTTATTATCTGAACTTACTTAATTGGGATGCCTCAGTTTAGTAAAATCTTCCAAAATTAAATTTATGTATTAATCTTAGAACGAAGTAACAGGAGTTCTATGAAAAGGAATCAAATTTATTGTTAGATTTATCGAGAATTTTTTTAACGATAAATTTGGGAAGATAGAGCATAGAGCAGACGCTGATAAAATGGAAGTATGTGTTAGACAACACTCACAAAAATCTCGTACCAGTCGAAAAATTAGAAAAAAAGTTCTCCATAAAAAGATCCCCATGCTGATGTCCATCATAATAGATGACGGGTAAAAAAAAAAAAATAATGTCACCAGGATGCCTTTATATTGACTGAATTCAGAGAACATCGAAACCTCTTATCTTTAAAACAAATACATTACCAGTATCTGATAAATAAACACGGAAGACACACCCACTCTGTTATCGTTTCAGCTTGATAACTATTCCAACAAGGTCAACTGTAAAACTCATACTTTAATTTACCGTATATAATTTTAACTGACGTGTAATTTCAGTTTATTTTTTCTCCCAATTTGGATAGCTTTGTTGTCATCTCGTTTTTTTACCATTTCAGGATAAATGGATTATTTTCAACAGTTATTACAAAGTCCTGACAATTGTGGTAATTTATTTTTTCGTACCAAACATATGTTTTTGCAGGTCTGATGGGAGTCTGATGGGAGTCCGGTGAATGTGAAAGCGAACCCCGTACCCCCGGTCACAGGCAGATGAGGACGCTTCAGTGGTTTTAGACGGTAAGAGTCCGGCACACCCGTCCGTCAACTCCCTAACGGAGGTTAGTCCTTGAGGATTTCCACTGGGATAAAAAAAAAGTTTCATATTCATGGGTCGAGGACCAAAACTAAGAACCTTTCTCACAATAATATCTCACTTAATCAAACATCATTTTAAATGAGTAAATAGCGGTGATAATAAGGTGCTATTGTTCGTCTAACACTCGCAAAACATAAGCGAACTCAGCTGAGAATGACGTCACGCCATTGGTTGGTGTGTCTCGGACGTTCTCGCTTCTGATTGGTCGGCTAATGTCTTACGATCGACATGCGCACGCGCAACTTTTTAAATTAACGTTCCATTTTTAGAATCGTTTATGAATAAGGTAATAGACTATTTATTATTCTATTTATTGTTGAGTGCTTTAATTGATGTAGAGTCAAGTCACTTGTATTCTTAATGCAATGTGAGGCAGTTGCATCGTTTGATGATTTATCAAATTATGTAATAGGATACTCTGCTCTATTTTGAAATCATCTTCCACCTTGCCTCAAGCTATGCTCGACTTCCAGTCTAACCGGATTAACCTACAGTATACCACAAGATGGTACAGCTAATACCATATTACACAAGTAACCCCATAGTAAGCTTGGGATTTAGAATTATAATTTTAGATAGAATAGTTACAAGATCTAGCCCTAATTCTGTAAGCCATAAGATTTATAGTTATTTTGCTTTCATATGTATTTTACTGATCTGGCAAGACCTGGTATTTTAGCGTTCTGTGCCAAAGTGTGCATTACCAGTGAAGCATCAAATACTGGGTAGTTTGGGTCTGCCAAAATCTGATACCTGTCCGATACACCTGTTTTGCGTACGGATAATTAATTTACTTTACATAAGTTTAGTCATAAATGTAGATATTTCTTGTTTTAGTATTGTTTCTTTACATGTTCTTGACTCAGTTTTGTAATTGTTAAATTATACGGTTTACTCTCGCACATTTATGGGGAATGCCCGACTAGTTTCGGACTCAACCGGAGTTCTTAATTATGAGCTGACGCGGCGGCGGGGTCGTGAGTTGAACCAAAATACTGAATCTATCTCTATTATAATAGACTTAGTATCCACTAATTATTACGATACTCAGCATTTGTTAATAGTTTAGAACATGAAAACAATATCGAAGAGAATACTTGGTGCTTTGATCCGAAAATGTAAATGTTTACCATAATGTTTTAGACGAGACCCATTGTTGAAATTGAGCAGGTAACCATAATCATGGTACAAAAAACCCTTTACAAAATGGCGAACCTAAATTTGCTTGTACAGTCAGCATCAGAAATCAGTTAACACAAACAGCTTTACTAAGTGACATTATTTTTCTATGACATGTAGGAATTGGTGCTTAGTATGTTTTAACTAGGTGTCAAGCCTATTTTGTTACCTAATAGTAATTCATCGAGTTCGATTGTGTACAATTCGTTTGAAAATCGAAATATGTTAATCGACTTTTGATGCTGACCGTAAATGGTTGGGACAATCACATCCCAGTAAAATACCAAAAAGTTTTATCAGTGGAAGGTAGAGTCACGACTAACCTTTAGAAGTACTTTACATATTAAGATGATCCTTTATTAAAGCCAGCTCCAGTCATTCATAGGTCTGTGCCTAAAAATATCTTCTTAACCGATACAGGAACTTCTATAAATACGTTCTGCAGATCATTTAACATCCCATAATTTAATATTCGGCAAAAATAGCATACATTATGCAGTTTACCGTGTCACAAGTTTTCCAAACGATTACGTCTATCAACTTTAGATCTAATGGCTTGAGACTTATGGTTGACTTTTCTATTGTAGTTTGAATAAATAGAATAATGGGTTGCAGTTTTGTCCTTCTAATGTCCTCATCCTCTTTGTGTGGTGTAAATAGAAACATGTTTTATGTAGAGTTACAGTAAATACGTATAGTATTATTATTGAATACTAGACCTATTGATGTTATTCCATATTATAATATGCAGAAATCACTGGGGAGTTGACTATACCAAAAATCGATACTTACATTCATGAATGAAATACACTGCAACATTTTTGGTTATAATATTTTTTTCTACGACTCTACATTATCGAAAACCGGACGGTCGCGTCGGGTAAGGAAAAACTACCAGGGTGACTTCAAGTAATATCACGACGGGCCAGTCCAGGGTAAGCATTGGGCACTGAACAGGCATTCGTGGTAAAACTGCTACCCCAAATTTGCGAGGCCTTGTATCATCCCATATTGTATCAGTATTATAAGCTAAAAAGAAAATGTGGATCATATTATCAGCTTATATAAATCTGCTACTGGGCAAAAACTTCTTTCAAGGTATATACGACTAGGTTTTATGTACAATACTCTTTTTCCAGTCACTGTTCGTTATTTTACGTGATAAAGACAATTTTTTTTTTTACTCCTGCACTAAGGAATTTGATCCTTGTGTCGCGGCGTTTCACAGACATTCAATTCATATGCACATAGACACCCAGACTCCGAACAAGCATTTGTGGATCGCACAAATTCTTGTCTTACGCGGGGATCGAGCCCGGGACACGTCGCGCGCAGTGGTCATTGGCGTTGTGACCTCTACCACTCGGCTATCCGCGCAGTCAATTACAAAAATTATAATGCAATTGAAGTCAAGAGTCATGCTTCATCTTATAATCCATGTCCTGATAATCCTATTAAGTGAAAAAACGCAAGTTGTATGCGAGTCATAAGGCGTAAAAACTTTGTTAATACCAAGAAATATTGAATAAGACTCGTAACATGACTTTGCATTTTTTTTTGTGCTACGTAATTTTACATTAACTAATTGTCTTGTTGCACGATCTACTAGAGGTTTCGTGAATGATAAAGGAAGAACTACTTTTTTTGGAAAGGCTTATAAAAACACTAGCTTTTGCCCGCGGCTTCGCACGCGTTAAGAAGTATAATTGTTTAGCAAGTTAGTGTAAAAAATTAGGACCTACAAAACACAATATTCTTAACTAATTTGTCATTTGGCGCTAAAACTATCAAGCTATTGGGAGAACTTACTCGTGAGCAAGCAACATAAAACTGCCCATGAGAGAAGCAATGTTCTCTCAAGTTTGAGACCCGCAAATTTGAGAGTTTGCCCCTGAGACTTGTCATGGCAAGTCAAAAATCTAAGAAGATTTATAATAATATAAACTATTTCATCCCCTTATGGGTGGAATTTATCAAAATCCTTTCTTAGCGGATGCCTACGTCATAGTACCTATATGCATGCAAATTCTCAGGCCGATGGGTTTAATTTTAACAAAGTTTCATACAAAACTTCATCCCCCTATTTTATCCCCTTGGGGGTAGAATTTATCAAAATCCTTTCTTAGCGGATACCTACGTCATAACATCTACCAGCATGCCAAATTTCAGCCCGATCCGTGCAGTAGTTTGGGCTGTGCGTTGATAGATCACTATGTCAGTCACCTTTGAGTTTTATATATTGTATAGTAGACAACGAACAATTTAAACAACAAATACAATGAAAACAACGAAAATTGCCTTGTGCAACGAAAGTACAAAGTGAAAAATCTAGCTATTTTATTGCGGGGTATAACACCTCGGTACGCGCGATCGCAAGTCCCGTCGTGGTACCTCGTCCCGCGCCCCTCACTGCAACTCGCCCCGAGAGCCGCGTGCCGTGTGTATAAAAAATATTCGTGCGTACTCTTTAATTTTACGATATATCAGAAACTATTCATCCGATTTATAAACTGTAAAAGACAAATATTATCTCCATGATATTACCTTTTTTTTGAAGTAAGGTTTAGACGTAACAATTAATATGGTAGTACTAAAATCATGCTCAGAAAACATGTCTTATTTTTCTTTATCTGTTTAGCCTCATCATGGATTTCCCCTAAAAGATAGATATAGGGCATCGCGAACTTTTTGTAGGTCTATAGGAGCCCTACATTTTCGTAGTACATAGTATTCATATATACTTGAGTATTTCGGCAGCGTATGCGATAAAAGTGATTTAGCGGTAATTTTTTTCCGACTTACTTGACTAATATCCTTATTTGAAGATAACCGAGAGAAGTAGGGTGATTTCATATAGCCCATGGCAATTCGGAATGATGTAGCTTTCTAACAGTGAAAGAATTTTTAAAATCGGTTCAGTAGTTTTGAAGATTAGCGCCGACAAACATACAAATATACAAACTTACAAACTCACAAACGCTTACCTCTTTATAATATTAGTATAGATAATTCATTTCATAAAAAGAAACAGACACCAAAGTTGCAAAAGTCAGCCCTCATTAACATAAACTTAAATCTGTCAGTTGTTTAAGATAGACTTTGCAGTACGAGGCGTAAACCGTCATCACTTTTAGCATTTTTCTCTGGTTATGGCAGTCTTGGAAATCGCTTTACAATCTGCCTTTCCTTACGCCACACGATAGGAAGCCACGTCTAATTGTTTCATATTACTAGCACGTGCTCAGTAGGACAGACGGTGATTATACTACATATCTAAATAGATCTAGTAGATAGATGCAACGGGCAAGAGATAGAGAAGACTGGCGAAAACATAGGGAGGCCTATGCCCAGCAGTGGGTTATTATGGCTGATGATGGTGATGAAGAACATTTTTTGGATAGTTATGTATAAATAAATAAATATCTTGGCACAATATCCACACACGGCCATTTGATCCCAAGCTAAGCAGAGCTTGTGTTATGGTAATCAGACAGCTGATAAACATACTTATATATTTCTAAATATATACATATTATAGATAAATTACACCCAGACACAGAACAAATGATCATGCTCATGACAGAAACATTTGTCCTGGGTGGGAATCGAACCCACGATTGGATTGGATTGACTGGTATGTGGGGTTGATGGGAGGGCCTGTCGGTCTCTTACCGGCTAACACTACCGGAGTTTCTTCATCTGTCTATGGTCAAAGGTACAGGACTCGCTAGCGCATTCACCGCGCATTGGATCCAGTGCACCAGTAACCCACTTCTTTTACATGTCATATGTAGTTTTCGCGCATGTATTTAATAAAAAAAAATACTTTATAAAATCAGTATTATCAGTATTCAATAACGTTTTCTTTCGTCTTACAACAAAAATCGGCAATGCGGTCAAAACAATAATTATGTTGATTAAATTAATATGAAATTGCAATCAAAATAAAGAAAAGTCAGAAAACAATGGAAAGTTTTACAAAAAGGTTTTGATCAAAGATGAATAATTCTAATCACATGTAATCACACAAATTAGTACATTATCATGTTCCTATTACATATAGCGTTGCAAACAATACATTAGCCATTTGTAATCAAAAGCTAATCAATAATTTAGATATCGTTAACATATCGATTCGCACAAGAATGCATTTATAATAGAATCAGTAAGGGTTAACAATAAATAACTAACATTCCTCAATGTTCCCACAACGCCATCTATACTCCATTTGTTTAGGTAGTTAACTAAATGTAAACAATCTTGGCGTTACTTTTTAACCAAAAAAATAATTTTTAATTTGGATATTACTGCTTATAAATCAATTAACTATAGTTTTAGAAAATCTGAATGTATTTCAAGTTGTAAAACGTATTTTACATTTTTAAAGATCACATTTTGTTTAAAAGACATACCAAAATTGTTTACATTTAGTTAATTACCTAAACAAATGGAGTATAGTCTTAAATTAAGTTTACGACAGTAACTTGTGTTATGAATGCTAGACAAGTGATGAACATACTTATATATTTCTAAATACATTTAATTATAGATAAATTACACCCAGACACACAACAAATGATCGCGCTCATAACACAAACATTAGATCTGGGTGAGAATCGAACACATGACCTCCGGTATAGCAGTGAGGGCCACTAACCACTAGACCAACAGGCCCGTCGACAATAATCTAATTATTGATCCAGCCGTTTGAACGTGAAAGAGTAACAAACATCCATCCATACATACTTTCGCATTTTTAATATTAGTAGGATGAATAGCAGAAAATATTTATTAATTACTGTTTTCTTTAATTACTTTGATAAGTTTTTTACGCAGTTAGAATTTTGTTTCTTTCGACAAGTCACTTGGAAATTAATAATTTTATAACGCAGCAAGTGTTGAAATACTGTAGGTTTTGTAGGCATCTATTTTATAGTGAGGAATAATTAGGATTTGGGTTTAGTAATTAAATAGCCTTGAATATTTAATTAAAAATCAATAGCATCACATTCTTTTTCGATTGTATTGAATGCATCATAACGTAAGGTCATCGTTTCATAATTTTATCGTAATGGAAAATTGTTTAGAAATACAATAGCATTTGTAAAAAGCAAAATAATAGATTAGAAATTTAATTAATAATTAAAATTATTATAAATATTGATAATATAATTTTGGAGCAGATCCAATGCAGATCCTCTGTACACATTACAAAATTAATTCGCCTTAACGATAATAGAACACATTTTGTGAGCATATTGAATAGGTCTAAGAATCGGGCAACATCTATTTTTCATCTAATTGTATTTTATGTATGGAAAACCGCGTACGAAGTCGCGGGTGCCAGTAAACTTATAAACGTAACAAAATATATCACTATTTTCCATACAAACAACATAACAGACCAACCCAGTACTAAGGACTCCACAAATAATGACAACAATGATCTGATGACGTTGAGAAAACGAGACAGCGCACTACAATGCTCATAGCGCTATCTCACTCTTTCAATAGTAACATATATTTTTAATATCTCATAGTAAGACAGCTGAAGCCAACAAGGAGCCAGACTGATTGAAGATGAGGACTAATGATATGCTCTAAATGACCTTTGACCCCGGCGATACATCACGTGCACAATTAACAGTACACTCAGGGTCGCCTGTTCAATTCCTACATTGATACGCAATTAGGCTATTTATGCTTGTTTACCAGTGTAGTGGAAACTTAGGATGAAATTATAGACTTAAAAATAGATCTTTGTGTAACTGTATAACTTCATGGGGTTTTACGGGGTTTAGATCCTATTTTCAGTATTATATTAGGTCGGGAAAAAGTTTTTTCGCATTATAGTATGTATGTATGAACTTGTATAATTTGGTATAATTGAAAGTTTACATTTTAAAGAACATAATTCCAAATTTTAATTTTATTAGAGAGAGAAAGATTTTATTACAAGTACATATTATACTGTTAGCAGAATGTTAACTAAACTTAAGTGTGGGTAGTTTCGATTCCCACCACCTATAAAAGCGAGCGCTCAGTTGCGTCCGGAGTCATTCTACTGCTTGTCATCGAGTGGAAAGGTGGTTGGCATCGATACTGTAAGACTGTTCTTTGTTATTTACCTTTATTGTTCTTGTGATTTGTGCTGATTTTGTATTTGAGAATTAACTGTTGTTTTGAGTTGTCTACTTTTAAATTGTTCTCGGTCAAAGTGATTTAAGCTAATTTGTAATAAAAACTAGTTCATTGTGATTTATCTTTTTTTTATGTTTTAACACTTCTGGTTCCTAAAAATACTATAATGCAAAAAGACTTTTTCCCCGACCTATTATTATTATTTTTGCTGCACAATACATATAAAATGGAGAAGGAAAATATATTACCTATTTAAAAGAATATTATGGAGAGTTTCCTTTAGTATGAATACGATGAAATAAATAGAAACAAAACAAATCACACTCACAAGTTATTAATCATTTACGTACTTGTAAGAGGGTAAAATACAGAGTAGCCTGATTTTTATATTCGCTGTGATAATAATGTGAAAAGAAATTGTTTATAAATATATTGATACGATACAATTCTTAAAATCTTATCGTTAGTAATTTCCAATTATATGTTTATGATTTACTTAAGATGAAATACGTTATTACGTGCCTGAAGCGTCAGTGGGTTTTTTTGAGTAATATGGGGTTTATTTAATAAGTTGAGCCTACGGGTTACTGTTTTCCTGACTTTATCTTCTTTACAGCAAGAGTAACTTAAGATCAGTCAGAGTCACGCAGAGCATGCGCGAGCGATCCCGTGACTCTTGGCTTAGGTAGTAGAAGGGGCCCTGGGTGATTTTAGTCGATGAGAGTCCGACATAATCCCATGCTGTGTGCCTTCAGTGCGGGTTGAAGTCATTAGCGTTTCACCCCGAAAAAAAAGATTAACTCAAGATAATACCTAAATACCGTTTGGGAATTATAACCCTTACAACAAAAAAAAATATATAATCAGTTGGCAAGCGACTAAGTTATACGTAAAAAACCATTAAAATACATCCGGATTGAGAACCTCCTCCTTTTGTAGAAATCGATTAAAGTCTCTACAAAACATCCACACCGATCATAAAACAAAAATACATCGAAACTCACCAATAACGACAAACAGAAAACACAGAACTCTTATCATAACATAAATACAGCGCGTATTATCAATAGAGCAACTTAAACCACATTCACGACACGAGGAAAAACCGCGGCCATGACAGTTTGGCGAGCCTCTCGATCCGAGCGCGCTGATTGGCTGGCCGGATCGCGCCTCCGTGACGTCACCGACTCACACGCACACATTTTATCGAAAAACTATAGCCACAGTGAAGGTTGTAGCGATTTATTAGTTGTTCGTAATGTCGTTTGTGGTTTTCTTAGGATTGTGAACGTTTGTTTGTTTGAAAGGTTTTTGTATGCCAGTTCAATGATCAAAGTTCGTTGGTTTTCTGCGATCAAAGATGTTAGATACACACGAAATTGTGATGAATAGAATGTGACATGACATAGCAAAAAAGAGGTTATAAAACTAGTAGGACTAGCCAGTAAGGCTGAGTAAGTATAATAAATAGATACAGCCAAATAACAAAAACGTCGAACCATTTTAGCATTCATTACCAGCACGCAATTTTATCATGTTTTAGTCACCATGATGATGCATATTGTTCGATTCGAAACTGAAGATCTAATAAAAACGATATGAAGTCATACATACGTAACTAACAAGCGAGTCACTTGCAAGATGACTTCAGATAGGAACGTGTGGAAGAAGAATATATGCTGCGCAGACTCCAAATAATAATTCGGATAAGGAATGATCACTTACGCATCTAACACAAAAAGAGAAAGAACAAAGGCAATAGACTCCAGGCTCATAAAAGAAAATATTCAACAAAATATGAACAACCTTTAAGAAATAACAGTGCATACGTCACAAGACACACGGTAGATTCATTGAATGAAGACCAGACAACCGGTTGTCCGTCTCAACGGGAATGCAGGAGGGTCAACATCTCGTCATTGCGCTGGTCACTGGCCAGTAAGAATAAAACGAGTGAAGTACTAGCTATGTGTTTCTTTCAACTAGACTGCCTGTCCCCTAGGGTAAAAGCGGTGTGAGAAAGAGTATCTAAAGATATACGGAATTTATAATCAGTTTAAAGATATCTTTCAGCAAATAGATGGTTTTGATTTCATTTCATAAGTTTGGGCCTACAGTGTGCATGTTGCAAAAATTACATAAAAAAAGCTCAAAGAAACCAAAACGACAGTAAAAATGGTATTATCAGGTACGACAGGCAAATTTGAAGTAATTTTCGAGTGGGTTAATCTTTTTTAGGGAAAGCTATAAACCATCACGTTACGATCCATGGAAGCGGACAAAATGCGACACTAATTGAGTTATTACGAAAAAGTTTTAAAAATTTGCATCAAAAGATTCGTGTAAGTGTTCCAATTCCCAGAAAAATCTGTATCCAAACTTTCTCTAATCACATTTCCCGGGACACCCACCCGCTCCCGCGACCACAATATAGTCTATATCTTTTAGAAAGTAGCTCACCTCGAGCGCTGCAGGTTCGCAACAACTCGCAATAGTTGTAAATAGGACGTAGCCATTACTTGAGAATGTCAAGTTGTAAAACATTGTCACTAATATAATAAGCAAGATTGCAATCATGTTCCATTGATGAAACTTGTTTGTGAAGTAAAAATCACTTAAATCTCGCAAGGAGGAAAAAATACGATGTTTAGTTTTGTATAGCACTGTTCAGATCACCTACACTTGTCCTCTGGTTAATCTGTACCTAGTCATCATTCATACTAAGACAAATTAAACAAAACTAAGCGGTGTAGGAAAGAGAATCATGGAAGGACTTGGGAGAGGCCTTTAACGAGCTGTAGGATACTATAGCCTAGGCAAGAAAAACTAATGGAAAATAAGTTTGTAGTAGTAACTTATTGATAGTTATAATTAATTCAAATTCAAATTGTTTATTCTGCAAATAGGATAAATTTTATCACTTTTACATGTCATCTTAAATATACGCTCGCTGAAATCGACATTGTCTAACTGGCTACCCTGAGAAGAAACGTCGAAACAAACTCAGGGGTCATCGCCTCTTTTGCTAGAATATTAAAGTGGTATTAAGCGCCGTGTGTAATACCACTTTAATATTCTTAAGCGCTGCGTTTAAAACGCAGCGCTTATGCACAAATCACTTTCTGTGTAAAACATTTCAAAATTGATTTCCACGGCCAGTAAACACAAATAATACCTTCTTTACATCATTCCAATATCACAACGCAATTAGATAGAATCACGGAAGATATTTTTATTTTACACGAGTATTATCAATATTATCTTCTAATGACATCAGAATATCAAAAAAACAGACTCTCTATCATACTTGCCCATCAAAATAACATTATCAAAATATCAGTTAAATTTCATTTTTTAAATCTAGATAATGAAATCATGGAAACGCATGATACACTAAATTTATTTAGCAATGATTTGATAAAAAAGGCGATTGAGCAAGGTTTAATCATCCCTCGTTCGCTGAAAGATAGAAACAAATGACGCAATTCAATTATAGAATATGAATAGAGGTGTGTCAGCAGTTTATAACTGCAAAACAAGGATCTTTGAATCATTTGTCAAGTTCATAGATATTTGTCATGATGAAGTGCAGCTTCTAGCTCTTCAATACTTGCTATACCTAATGGATTGCTGGAAGCCGTACTGATATTTAGATGAGAACTCTAATTGTTTTGGAATGAATTGAACACACATTTGAGAGTCAACAGTCGAACACGAAAATAAGTATCTAAAGTCGATAACGCCGAATCGCTCAAATTTATAAAGAAATCAATGTAAATCGCGAGACGCAAATAATTTTATTTGAGATTAGGACAAAATAAACATGATTTTAATTCATTTAGACAACTTATGAAATCTCAGACGTTTGAAAAAACGTTTCCAAATGAGCAGGACTCGATTACTATTCACTGCTAATATAGACGAAAACAAACATGATTTTGCATGTTATTAACTAAAATGTAAACACAACATCTACATGTATTCAGCCTATAAACATGCTAATTAGAATAGATGGTTTACAACTGAACAATTTGCGTCATTAGAAACAATTGCTGTTTTATTTGCCATCGTCTCAAAAGACCATAGGACTATTTGTAACCACAATCATTATAGCGACAAAGAACATTTTTAACTACAATCATTTTTGCGTCAGAGAATGGGAGTGTTTTTCTGTCTTTATAACAAAACAATCTCTTCTTTTTCTCCTTATGCTAACTTACTTGAGGTCAGCCATCATATTTTCAACTTTCACTCCGTTCTTCACTTTATCAATTTCTTCCCAATCCATCTATCTTTTCTTCTGTTTTAATAATTTTATACCTACTAACTCCTGTTCTGCAAGTACCTAGATCGAGGTCGTCAAGGTCAGAATGTTATACAATAGAACAAGTTTTACAACATGATACATAAGGAAACTATGTGACATTTTACTAATTCAACATTCTAAAACTTGAAGGTATAGTCGCAAAAAAACACTTTGTTTGCCAAATGTCACAGCACATTGTGAATAAATCTATGAGAATTAGCATAACAAGTTGTGTAAATATATCAAAATGAACTGGTTTGAGGAGACGGTTACGGATTTGCGCGGCCTTGGCTGACTGCCTTAGTATGGTAGACGAAAGATGGTTTGTAGTTCAGGGAAAACTAAAAAGTATACCCAAGTTCACCCGAAAAGACACTAGACCTTTACCCGAGTTTTCTAACATTCGAGGAATTTAAAGAGCATTAAGCTAATATCATAGACGGTCGTACATAGGCTCATATTAATGGAAAGAGCTAATTTTGTCCGGTATCGGAAACATGCTAAGAAATACAATCGATACGAAACAAGGCCTATTTACTAAACTTAATTTTTCAATAAATAATCCAAAATTTAGAAGATGATATTGACTTTAACATTTCAAACTTACCAGTAGTCTTAGAAATATTGTTCAGACACAACAAACGCTTTACATCAGATCAATTACGATCTAAATATTCCATAAATACCGTGGACTCTTAATGAAGAGTAATTAAGACACATGGAGTCTTTATCAAAGTAACGTTGTTATCATAAACAGCAGATGTCAGAGATTGATTGCAATTTGCAGTAGGTACACATCGGCAGTTTCCGTTGAACCACATGACTACGCCAATGGATATTTTTAACTTAAGAGTTTAAATATTTTAGAAAAATAGATCAAAATCAAAAGTCATTTATTTAAATTAGGCTATAATGTAGCACTTTTTGAACGTCAAATTAATAAAAGACAACAATAACCCATCGGGCACCCTTCACCGCTTCCTGTGCTTTCGCTGCGGAAGAAAAAAACGGCGCATCAAGCTTTCCAGCAGCACGCTATCTTTCTTATACATATTGAGAGATAGTATTGATCAAAAAATAACTACTGAATCTGCAACTCCTTTGAGATTGAGAATTGAGGGGAAAACATGGAGGAAATCTGGGTCAAATGGAAATACAAAACGACAAACTGGGACCATACAAGCTTATCAGGGTTAACTAAACCGAGATTTTGAGTTACTACGTAATAATGTATATTCACTTACAATAAAGCCTAACCACGTAAAAATTTCGAACCAAATTCTTGGCTTTTTTGTTTTTATTTCTCTCCCATACACATTTTAAAAGCTCCAAAACCGAAGCCAAAAAAATATCCACTCCAGCCAATTTTCAGTCATAATGCCCACTTAATAAATCAATTCCAACTGGCTGTTGACTTCTAAATCTGAACTCAGATGATTGAAATCTGACCTTGAGTCAATGAAGCATAGCTGACGACGAAATACTGAGGAATATGAAAACATGAAAGTTATTGACTTTATCGTGAACCCAGGAAACATAAACGCACGTTTTATTGATGAACAATTACAAAACTGTCAATCTTAACTGCCTACTAAGCAGTGACATAACTATATGGCGTAAGTTGCTTTGTAAATGCGTCAGATAGGGCCTTTGATTTTCCAATACGAAGAAACTTAACCAATAATGAAGTCTTTTGTTTTTTAGTTTATAATAAATCAAATACCACGCCAATTACTACTACGTGCGAGGTGTCGCAGGTCAAGCTCCCGTGTAGGACAAGACATTGTGCGACCTACAAACGATCCCCTTCGATACAATGATTCAATTCCTTGGTGCGGGAGTCGTTTAAAAAAATACTGTAAGTCTTACTTTAAGATGTAGTGGTAGGTCCCGAGCAGGCAATATTGCGTGTTAGATCTAAATGTTTCTATGAAAACGTCTGCGTGTCAGTCATTTCTTTAATGGTTTCTTAGATTCGATGACATAACCGAGCATTATCGTCTCGTCAAAACGATGACAGTTAATTATGTCATGCCTAGAAATTTGATATGAGGCACTGGACATTAATATCGTTACGTAATAATATAGTTATACAAAATTTCGGCAGATAGGTACCAATACAGCTTAGGAGAAAAAAATATTTAATTAAACTGTCCGAATGAACGTGTGAGGTGTCTTCTATGGACTAAAAAATAAAATTTAATGTAAAAAAAAACTAGAGAGAATAAAAACTTCAGTATTAGACAACCCTGCGTACAAATATAACCTCAAATACAACAATAAACGGTAATAAACATCTAATAAACGCCTAATAAAAATAGCTACAATCAACTAATTTAGAGCCATCTAAACATGATGCCTAATATCACATTATAACAAGATATTGATATTAATGATGTACCTGTCACCAATGAAATATGATAGATGAGACAAAAACAAATTGATACAGGCTAGAACGTAAGCGACAGCCTTGGTACAATAGAACTATTTTTAATAGGAACACTAATATAACGAGGATATTCTATTTTGAATCTTATAGCTTGCAGGACAGAGACGAAAATTGTCGCGCAGTAGTTTTTTGTATAATTATGTGTATAGGTTTGACGCAAAACAACCGAATTTGCGTCAAGTGTGATGAGAAAAACAAAACAAATGTTCTTTTATAAAAACCTCACAGAAAAAAGTCGTTTACTTTTCTATTGTGACTAATACAAAGATCACAACCAAGTTGATTACATGGAATCGTTCAAGCACCTATAACATTATTTATTTCGGTACATGAAGTGTTTAAACTACAACGGTAATTGTCTAGACGGCGACATTAGTCTTTTTGAATTATTGAATTTTTGAAAGGAGACGACATTTTACATGGAAAACTAGCCCCCGGTTTCTGGAAAGCTGATCAATAATTGAATCAGCTGCCAAATTAACTAATTAAGACTATGATTGGTTGGCAAAAAAAACTTACAATCAATCAACATGCTTAACATGAGATTTGACTAACAATTAATATTTTTTTCGTATTTTACAGCGTTTGAAAACAAGGGATTGCCAATTGTCAGGATAAAGGTCTTCGAGATTCTCAAAAATACTCTAATAATACATATAAAATGTCGATTGATATTTTCGTCTCATTTCAAGTGGGCGAAGATAATAATGTTGTTTTTGGCGCATATCTTACATCGAATACTACACTTACCGTAATCAAAATGCACTCTACACTTGAAAGGGGAATTCCGCCAATCCTTAGAACCAGTAAATATAAATGATTATTCAAAATAAACAATTGTAGGAAAACACTCGTTTGGTTGGGATGTATTTCGAGAGGTGATTCAACGTAGGTATAAGAGATGCGTTTTGTCCGGCACGTAGGCTAGTGTCCCAAAACTGTGTCTGTAAGCTTGTAAACCAGTTATTTTTAGGTGATTGGCTAGTATAATTTTTAGCCGTAGTTAATCATAGTTTAATCGACTAAATCACAGTAGTTTTTAGGTGAAAGGCTTTGTTTTAATGAGTTTGTTATTAGCAACGAAAACTACGAGATAAAACCTTGAGTATAATTCCTATTTAAAAGCTTTAAAGGAAAATATTTGCAGATATTTTTACAACATTTTCGAAAATTGTTTAGAAGCAAGCTGTTAAGTAGACATACCTATATGTAAACATACATATAAAAGCGTGGGTGAACGTAGAACCCATACCAAATTGGCAAGAGATCGTAAGGCATGTGTGGACGTGATAACTTGCATGTATCAAAAACTGTATTGGCAACCACAACCTAATATACCATTTAACAATCTTTTGTCGAGCTAAACCGTATTTCCGTAAAAGTTGTCAGTGTTACAGCAAAGAACAGTTGTTACACATACAAAATATACCTACTTTCCGATACCAATACGATACTATTCAACGAATTTTTAAGTGAAGTGAATCTAAGTGATATTTTTGGCCGAAGGTTAATAAATAAATAAATAAATATCTTGGGACAATATCCACACACTGCCATCTGATTCCAAGCTAAGCAGAGCTTGTGTTATGGTAATCAGATAGCTGATAAACATACTTATATATTTCAAAATAAATACATATTATAGATAAATCACACGCAGACACAGAACAAATGATTGTGCTCATCACACAAACATTTGTCCTGGGTGGGAATCGAACCCACGACCTCCGGCTTAGCAATCAGGGTCACTAACCACTATACTCCATTTGTTTAGGTAGTTAACTAAATGTAAACAATCTTGGCGCTACTTTTTAACCAAAAAATAATTTTTAATTAGGATATTACTGTCTATAAATCAATTAACTATAGTTTTAGAAAATCTGAATGTATTTCAAGTTGTAAAACGTATTTTACATTTTTAAAGATCACATTTTGTTTAAAAGACATACCAAAATTGTTTACATTTAGTTAATTACCTAAACAAATGGAGTATAGACCAACAGGCCTGTTTGTCTAGTGACCAACAAACCTTTCAATTAACACCATCAATATCCGTTCGTCGCTACCTAAAACAAGTCATTTATTTTAATTAAACTATTCTTAATTTTATTTCCTTCTTTTATTAAGCGTGGGGGCGAAGCTTAAACATTTACATTGCATTTCATTGTTCGCGAACTCCTCCTAGACGGAGACCTCGTTTCGATTTTTTTTTTCGATTCGTCTTAGAGGAATAATCCTAAAAATCTTTCCTATAGATTTACCCGCTTCTATTGCTATTAAAGTTCTTCGTGATATCTACGCCTCGGTGACAAACCTAGTCTTATAGGTAACAATAATCTAAATCTCACTGCCATACATAATTTAGTAACAGTTGTTAAGTTACAAAACCAAAGCGAAATCTCAAAAGGCTTGATAGTCATGTTTATTACTTGCATTCCAGTTCGCTCGCGCATGCGTGCTGGAGGTCACGTGCGCCGACCAATCAGAGCGCGCGGCGAAGGGGCACGGCTCTGACGCATGTCTTACGCAACAAGCTTACCATTTACAACATACTGTTTAAAGAAAATGATAATTAACCGGAAAATATACGATACGTTGGTTGTAAAGTTGATATTAAAAAGTTTTATTTGGAACATTATTGTATTACAGATATAATTTACTAGCTTTTGCCCGCGGCTTCGCACGCGTTAAGAAGTATTATTGTTTAGCAAGTTAGTGTAAAAAATTAGGGCCTACAAAACTTGTACACAATATTCTTAACTAATTTGTCATTTGGCGCTAAACCTATAAAGCTACTGGGAGAGCTTACTCGTGAGCAAGCAACATAGAACTGCCCATGAGAGAAGCAATGTTCTCTGAAGTCAATACCCGCAAATTTGAGAGTTTGCCCCTGAGACTTGTTTATAGTCATGGCTAGTCAAAAATCTAAGAAGATTTCTACAAACATCCCCTATTTCATCCCCTTATGTGTAGAATTTATCAAAATCTTTCTTAGCGGATGCCTACGTTATAGTACATATGTGCATGTAAAGTCTCAGCCCGATCGGTTTAATTTTGACAAAGTTTCATAAAAAAATTCATCCCCTATTTTATCCCCTTGGGGGTAGAATTTATCAAAATCCTTTCTTAGCGGATACCTACGTCATAACATCTACCTCCATGCCAAATTTCAACCCGATCCGTCCAGTAGTTTGGGCTGTGCGTTGATGCATTAATTTCGATCGAATTTGATTACCATAAAAACGGTTCTAGTGAGTTAATCTTAAAAGATAGACATATACTGTCGCGGACTTTTTTTAGATCATTTCAATAGGAATAATTCTTACATACATATATTGTGTGTATCTTGAACCGTTTTCGCAGCGCACGCAACGGAAGCCCTCAAGGGGAACAATTTTCCCCGTTTTTTTTCACATTTTCCATTATTTCTTCGCTCCTAATAGTTGCAGCGTGATATTATATAGCCTAAAGCCTTCCTCGATAAATGGTCTATTCAACACAAAAAGAATTTTTCGATTCGAACCAGTAGTTCCTGAGATTAGCGCGTTCAAACAAACAAACAAACAAACAAACATACAAATAAACAAACAAACTCTTCAGCTTTATAATATTAGTATAGATTAATTATTTGTAAAATAATTTAATTCAACAAAGCTCTACAATTATAGGCCTATTATGTACCTACTTAGGTATACATGTATATTAAACATGTGGTATACTGTAACTTAAATCTAAATATTGTTCTCGAATTATATTTTAATTTTATGTAACATAGGCGTGAATGTGGTATAGAGTTAGTGCTATTGGACTACTACTGGCTATTGCTAAGTAACGCTAAGAACTCACGGAGCGATTTCTTACCGCGCCCGCAGCGGTTGCGGAATCGCGAATTTATTTCCAAACTCACGAGACCGGTTATTCGCGCGGTCCCGCAGCCGCTGCGGTAGCGATCATCGCCCGCCACGTTTGCGGGCGACTATCGCAACCGCAGCGGTACCGCAGCTTTCTGTACCTCCTCCCCGCGCGCGCCGCCTCTGCGCCACTGCGATCGCCCGCCAATCGACCGCAGAGCGCGCGGGCGCAAACCGCAGAGGTTGCGGGCGCAAACCGCAGAGCTTGCGGGCGACCGCGGCCCGCGCGATTCTTTCTACAAGTTGCCCGCCGGTGCCGCGGGAGCCACAAACAATCGCACAGTCTGCGGGCGTAAACCGCGTCGTGAGTTGTGCTTTAATTTTTTACATGTAAATCTGCATTCTACAGAGTCTGCGGGCCCGCCACCGCGGCGGGCGCGGGAAAAAATCTCTCCGTGAGTTCTTAGCCTTACAGGATGTGTACCTACCTACCCGTATCTTAGCAACATACTAGTAGTACCTAGTCTAATACACAAAAAGCCAGCAGATAGACTTGAAAAAAAAAAAACATCTGGTATCGTAATCCACAAAAACACATTTGTTGATCACAAGATTTCTTCCAATTGGGATGAAACCCACAGCATGTAACACTAAATAATTATTTGTAAATTGATCTTATACCATCCGGCTAAATATTCAAAAGTCAAAATCGTTTATTTAAATCAGGCTACAATAGACAGCACCCATCTCCTCCCTTTACCGCTTCCTGTGCTCTTCTTGAGGGAGAAGAATCGGCATAATAAAATTCCCAGCAGCATTGTCTTTTAAATAACTATAGTAAAAGAGATAAAAATACTACCTACTCCCCATGCAGTCTTTTAACAACTGCTTCAATAAATATTTACTTGTTTACCAGTTCAAACTCCAATAGTTCAGAAAATGGAGTTTAGACTTATCTAACTTTCTAGAAATCTAGACAAAGAAGCGATTACTTCAGCAGTTTTATTTAAATAATCTTTGAACCACTTATCTTTATAGTCTAGGTCAAATGAAAACATGTCTAGGTTAACTTAACACAATGTTTATTTAACCTTGTAAGCAAAGTAATTAATTAGTTTTACTTGTTATTTAATAAATATTAAACTACTGAAAGCAGAAAAAAAAATAATCAATCCCTAAAACTCAATTACAATAAGATACTATAGAACTCCGTTAACTATATTATTAACTTATTATTAAGCAAAAGTACTATTTTATTTATAATAATGGCTGAATACTGAGAAGCTAATAAAGTTTTAACTAAGGCATCATGAAGTCTTTTTGTCTATGATTAAAGTAAATTGATTAACTAAGATTGCTGTTGTTCTGGTTATTGATTAATATGTGCTAATTAAAGTAAAAATTGAATTACAAAAATACTTTATGATTAGCCAAGTGATTTAGTACTATGAGTTCAGTCCCGCTTCAGATTATTATTGCTATGTTCCAAACATGTCCCTTCCAGATAATTTTTTTAATTGTCTATTAAACATTTTATGATGATACACAATATGTTTTTGATTCATATCTACTTGTATGTGTTTTTAACGTTTGGAAAACCCCATAGTCCCCAAAAATTTAAAGATGAAAGTCTCCAATGAGTAAATAAATGTGATATCACATTGGTTTTAAAATAAAACTACATTTAACATAAATGGTCTCAACTCTCTCTTTGTTGGACCTGTGTATACATGTAAGCCTTTAAAAAACTGGAGAATAAAGATAGTACAAAGCAAAGTTGCAGTTGCAGTCTATCTGTGTGTCTGCTTAAATCTTTAAAACTATGCAATGGATTTTGAAGTGTTTTTTTTTTAATAGATTGTGATTCAAGAGATAGATAAGTTTATGTATATTAATACGTAACGATTTTTTTTATTAAGTACTTTTTTTCTGCAATAACATGATCACGAACATCCTAGATTTTCTAATAAAGTTTTCTGCTACTCAAAACAACGTCACAACTTAAGCTTAACCTAGCCGGTTGTAAACATAGTAAAATAGCTTGGTTTTTAACTATATAAAAATCCATTTTTTATTTTAGAAGCACAAAGTTACAAATATTAAAAGTTAATATAAATATCACTGGCAACTTACTGTTTATAGGCTTTCAGGAAACAAATCAGCATTCGAATTTTCGAAAAAGAAAACAAACAAAATCATAAACAAAACACAATCTGATTACGTTTTGCTTGTCACTAATTAAATTCACCGATATTAGGTCGCATTTTATCACTAATTATTGAAGTAATTAATACTGAAACACTGAAAATTTACAGCGTAAATACTGCATAAGAGTCGATGACATTGACTAGCAAACAGCTGGAACGAAAACTCAAATTGACAGACGGGATGGCGCTGTAAAAAACCTGTTTTATTTTGAAATCCTCAGGTATGTATTCAAATTGATTTATTTGATTTGATTTAGGTTCCAATGACTTGTTTTTCATTAAAAACTTCGTGATTTGTTCTTAAAACATAGTCCTTTGATGTAATTACTGAACATTTAGTATCTAGGTACTTACTCTGTTTAGTAGTTTCGCGAATTGAACATAAAATACAATGGTATTTTATATGACTTGAATGCAGTACTTATGTAATATAATACATACCAATGTTATTAATATTAAAGTTTTGAGCTAGAATCTGAGCAGCGCTTATATCTTAACTTTACAAATCAAACATATAAAACCAAGAAACCCGCTAATGTTGAATTGTTGATGAGTATAATGCTAAACATATTATGAATTGTAATTGTAGAGGTGTGTAGTATTTCTATAAAATTAACTATTCATTACCTGACCATCATAGATCAACAACAATATTATTGAAAACAGTATTAAGTAAAGGCTTTATGTCTGCGAGTCAACTACTGCCATCTATCTAGTACTATATGAAACTACAAGAGACTTCAAAACGTCAAGTGTATGGTGTACTAAGGTTGTTGAAATGTTTACTAGGTGGCGCTTATAAACAAAACAAGAAATATTTTATTAAGTTTTATTTTTAATATCATAATACATAGTATTTTCTTTTTTTTTGGATTTTCATAATTTGCTCTTTAAATTCTATTCTACTTATATAATAATACAAAATACAGTAACAGTCAATACATTAAATACATATAATAATAATATTTAACATATAAAAGATGAATTTACGATACATATATATTATATTGCCAAATTTTATACACATTCGATAACAATAATTATATATAATACATATTATATTGATATAATTATATCGTAGTCCTTTATTCACGCTGAGATTAATTATTGTCTTAGATAGTATTGCTTTACGCTCTGCACGAAACTGGTACCCTGAACTGTTGAACTTGAGGTACTCCAGACACCTGAGGGTTCTGGCCCATGCGGATCTGGTTTCTGAATGTCATGAACTGCTGGTCTGACTTAGACCTGCAGATGACCTGAGCGGGTTGAACTTTGTAGCCCTCCCCGTGGCAGTGAGATTGGCAGGACGGTAAAGCCGTCGTGGTTATGCAGATCTCACCATGATTCTCATAGTACTGCACCTGCTGTTGCACCTGGCACTGTCCCACCTGCTTCAGGTAGCTTCGGGTCCTGAAGACTTTTTGGGAGCTCCATTCCTCCTGGTCCCTCTGTTGTATGGCTTTCATCCACTCCTGGTCGGAGCGCAGAATCGCGGTGTATTTGGGAGTGTACTGGTAGGCCTTCTGTTGGGCTTCCTTCTTCAGTGTCTGTGTTTGAGGGTCGCTCTCGACATCAAGGGCGAAAGCAGCTCCGTAATGCTGAGGCAGGTCAACTAAACCAAGAGGAGTTTGGTAGTCTTCACGGGGCTCACCGCTGTTCAGGCCACAGATACCACGGGTAGACGTACGGTAGTCTTGAGTAGAAAGAACCAGGCGCTGTCCATCGAACATGGCGAAGAGACGACCGTTGCGGATGTTGAACATCAGTACACCGTCGAGGTAAGTGAAGTGTTCCAGAAGAGAAGCTTCAGCGAGTTCATCCCAGTAGATGGTCAATTCGCCTTCAGAAATCTTCTTGGCGTTGCTGTTAACTTGAACCTTGTAGGTGGAGCCTGAGGGTTGGATTTCAATTTCAAGGTTCTTGCCGGTGTCGGTTCTGGAAATAGAATTTGTTTGAGATAAGTATAAATTATTCAAAATGTTATATCATTTAAATGACTGAACTTTGTTTAATTACTTTAAACTTGCTGATAAATTGTGTGAATGAGTTATCATAATTTTTTAATAATAATATCCTGTTGCAGTATCACAAGGTTTATAAATACTACAATTGTATTTGAATACTCACACGTATGAAACGTAGATCTGTTGTTGCTGCTGGCTGGGCCTCCTTGCAAGGATGACCAGCTCGTCCCATTTTCCACGGTTGTAGTTGGATTCTTCCTGCATGACCACATGCCATGCCGGAGAAACTTGGTAGTCGTATGTACGGTTGCTGAACGTCCTAATCCTGTTGCCATCAATGGCGCAGAAAGCTGTAAGAAATAGTATTTTTTTTAAGTTTCCGTGTTACATCTAAGACGATAAAAAAGTATTCTTGCCCTACTGTTGAAACAACTGTTATAACTATTTTTATTTTCTCTATAATAGGTACTTACGCTGGTATTGGGAGTTGGTCATGTAGTTCATGATACGCTGGTTCAAGCTAAACGGCCAGTAGGTAGACACCAGGTAGGGAGTGAACACGGGAATCGGGATGTTGTTCATGCGAAGATGTTCGTTTTGCGATGTCATCTCCAAACGAAGGATGTTGTCAATGTAAGATGTCTCCATTTCTAACTGCAGTTTACCTTCACCTGATATCTTCATCGGGTTAACTTCAGTGTTCCAGTTCAATGACTTCAGAATCTGGTACACTTGGTAAGTCGAGGTCATGAAAGCAGGGTTCAGGTTTTTGTAAGTCACTGAAGACTTTAATAAGTTGGGAGCGCTAGCCCTCATCAGCATTTCGTGTGAGGCGTATTGGTAAAGGTTGCCATTGGCGATTTCTCGCTGGGCCTGTTTAGCCAGAGGAAGGTTCTGAAGTTGTTCAGTGAACCACTTGGTACGTTCAGTGTTGCCTTGAATGTGGATATTGCCGTTTTGACCAAACTTGACGTCTACTTCGTAGGTCATTTTAATTTCTTTCTGAAGTAACTCCAAGAAGTTCATTGAAGATATTTCGGGCCTGTTCACCTTGATGACGGCGTTGATCTGTTCACTACCTTGCTTGGCTGAGTTTCTGCCAACGAAGAAGGCGGCTTGGATCTTAGCATCTACAGGGCTCTTGGCCAAAGCAGCAGTTAACACGTATTCCTGTTTTTGGGGTCCCTCGAATGTGGCACTGACGTCTACTACTTGAGCTTGAGCATTGTTGATGCCTGATGATACTTGTTTAACCATTTGTTCCCTACGAGCTCCACTGTTGGGGGTCACATCATTCATGTTGACGGCTTGTCCCAGCAGACCGTTCTGCTTTAGGTTGTAGAATTGATCTGTAACAATAGTATTATACATTTTATTAATAAATTCAATTCTTTATGTTTACTAAAGAAATTAAAAAGCTTAATATTTACCGTAAACAGCAGTTAAAGTGACGGCCTTGTTTTGTGACGATTTTCCGAGGTAACGTAAGTTGTAGTGTGTTGAAGCAATGTCCTTAGGAGCTAATAAGTTGTCCATGTTGTAAAGAATCTGAAGCATGTTTCCTGTGTTTCTGAAGTCCTTGGAGTAAGAGTATCCTTGAAGTTGGAAAATGGTTCCAGTTTGTTGACCGAATTTAACATCAGTGGACACTACCTTTCTGGAGCGTTCTACAACTTTGGTTGACTTGTCCTGTGAGCTGGGCACTAATGAGTCCTTCTTCTGGTTGGCACTGTAAGGCCAGATACTGTAGTGAACGATGAGCGTGTCTTGTTCAGGGCGCAGAGGTTCGACCCTCAATTTGGACACTCCCGATTGCATCTCGACGTTCATTTTGACAGGAACGTTAACTTGGATCTTCCTTACAATACCGACACTGGCGAGCTGGTCGTTCAGAGTGTCAATGAAGCCTACACTTCCATCAATGTTTCCAGCTACAGTGAATTGCAGTTCCTTATCCAGGAGAACTGAAAACTCGTTGTTGTTTTGTGCATCACGATTGATTTTACCCTTAGCCTTGCCCTGGACGTGAATAACAACGGGCTCCTTGTATTTGTAGATGAACGGCATACCGGTAGCGATGGGGAACATGATAGACACTTGGTTGGTGTTAAAGACCTTGGTATAATGCTTTTCTACACCCTTTTCTAACTGCTTCAGGTAGTCCATGATGTTCTGTGCAAGCATGTTAAGGTCATTTTCGTCGAAACTGAAGAACCTCTCTTGTTCGGAGATGGAGTAGAAGAAAGCGCCTTCCAGAGGGGTTTGTGCGTCACGTTTCATGTTCAACATTTCGGAAATCTTGTTGGCCGAGTATTTGTGGTTGGCGTTAGACTTCTGTGGCTCTAACATCATCTGTCTGATGTAGTCGATCACATCCTGGGTGTTGGAGAACGAAGTGCTGATCTGGAAATAATATTATTTCGTTACCAAAGTTGCTTTTCATGTTGTGAATAAGAATTATTATTTTATGTTTGTTTTTTGTTTGCACATAAACAACATTAACTAATAGCCTTAAAAAAATAATACCAACTTATGTATAATCTTAAAATAGCACATTCAATGAAAAACGCAAGAATTTTTTTACATACCAAGTTTTCTAGAGCCAATCCACCGATTTTGTTTCTCCAATAGTAGCTCTGGTACTTGGGGATAGCGTTGCTGTCACCTCCGATGTAAGCTGCTTTACGGAAGTATTCCTGTTCCTCATCATTCTGGTAACCGTCGTCGAAGTAGAGGTTGGAGTAGCGCATACCAAGGTAGTCGCGTGTAACCACATTCCTGACAGCTTGAGCTGTCCTGGCTCTGTAATGTGGTATTACAATGTTTTAGTAACAGTCGTATGATTTAGGAAACTTGCTAGTAACTAAAAAAAATGAAAATAATTACTTACAAGTGCCAGTAACGAGGGTCCTTCAAGTTCGCAGCAGTTTCAATACCGTTCTTCAGGGCAGCACGTACTTGGATGCTGGGGTCGTCGTTGGTCATCTGTGCCATAACTTGCATCATTTCAGCGGTGGGGCGAGCCATGAATATGTTAAGGATAGCAGCTACTCTTACTTCGTAAGGCTCAGCAGTGTTTCGGATGATGCTGTACAAAACAGCGCGAGCATATTTGTCATGTTGGTTAGCCAGATGTTTGAGCTGAACGACCATTTGGACTCTGAGGTACGTGGATACTTGAATACGACCCTCCAAGTAAGGTGCGAATACGTATAAGATGTCACGGTGGCCCAAGTTGCCAATAGCTTTAACGTACACCTGAGCTTTGCTTCTTTCATTGTTTTCGATAGCCTGTTTCAACATCTGAGAAAGACGAGGCAGAATTTCCTCTACTACAAAGCGGTCATACTTGCGAGCCATACGGCCGTACATGTGAGACGGGTAGTAGGAATGCGCAGTCTCGTTGTTTACTTGACCCATACGAATGAATTGTGTGGCAGCGAGCAAAGCAGTGGTGTTCAGGCGCTCCTGTTGTTGAACTTCCTGGTTCATGGCAAGTTCGAAGAATTGGACCACGATTTCCTTGGTGGGGTAGCGAAGAGTCCTGGCTAAGGTGGAAAGTACCTGAGCAGCTTCCTCCGTTTGGATTTTCTTGCTCTTTATCCAGTTACGGATTTGCAAGAAAGCTGGAGGCGTACCTGCTTGGGTGACAGCATCACGGAAAATCATCCACATATCCAACTTGACATTGTTGTTCGATGTCCTACCGACTTCGATTCCGCGACTGGTTTGGGCCAGTTGATCGATGCTCATGGAAGCAATCACGCGGACCAGAATATTGAATTTGGTAAGGAAGTCAGCTTTGGGCATGTTGTTAGGGTTCTGCAGTTGCTGAGCGAGGTCCTGGAGAAGTTTCTGGGCATTCATCATGTTTTGTTTCCTGTCACCACGTGCGTGGACGCTCATGTACAAAGCGGCGTAAGCAGGCTCGTTCATTTTAGGTAAATCATCGTTGATGTAAGCTGAAGATGAGTCACTGGAGCTTGAGCTTGACGTTTTCCAGTCCTGGTTGAGTTCCGACTGGTCCAAGTTGTTTGAACGACGAACTCTGTTCTTCTGCTGGTTTAACTCTACATGGAGATGTTCATGGGATTCAGATGATTCAAATGACGCTGAAGTCTTATCGTGGATAGCCATTTGCCTTGTGCTCAGTGCGTACAAAAGGGTTCTGATCTGACGGTTGTTCTCAGACATTTGCATTTCAACACCAGTATCTTGCTCAACAGCAACCAGGTTAAACGATACAAAGCTGTGTACTTCAGCTTTCTGCTGGCCGTATAAGTGAGCGTGAGCGTGGACCGTGCTAGTGATCTCAGATTTGTAAATAGGACCCTGTTTGCCGGCAAGAATACGGGTTACGGCATTGTGTGAAATCAACTGCTTTTCGCTTTTGCTGTGAGCGGTTCCTGTCCATTCAGCACCATTGGGAACTCCAAAGTGATAAGCCACACGGTGGTGGCAGTGGCCGTAGTTCTTGCTCTTGGTGATCAGCATAGGGTCTTCTTCTGAAGCAAACTGAGGCAGCTCACGTCTCCAATCAGCAGCTACAGGAGAAACTGAGTAAAGAGTTTCACAGTCGCCAGTCACATCAGTCTCCATCTTTTTGAACAGACCTTGCTGACGTTCACTGTCGTAGTTGTCGTGATGGTTGTGCACATGGTGGTAGGGAGTTAAATCAACCTGGAGAGCGCTGATCAGACCTTTAAGCAAGTTCTCGTGAGACAGCGAGAGGTCAGAAGGCAGACTTAGGGAGACTACACGGCCGCCTTCGACGTAAATTTCAAAGGGCCTGTCCAGATTCTGCACGGCTTCGTACTGAAGGTCTGAGGGCAGAGCCATGTTGTTCGGCAACTGCTGGTGGAAGTGAGCTTGCTGAGGATTTTCCAGCTTGACCTGCAGGACACCGGAGGACTTGACGCGGACGATGAACTGAGCCCTGAAGGCGTTGCCGGAGCTGGCGCCTTCCTGCAGACGTGCCAGAGCGTGGGTGTTGACATCATAGCGGTACTGCCTGCCAACTTGCCACGGCCATTGACTTTGGTTTTCCAGTCGCTGTTCGCTCAGTCTCCCTGAGGAGACCACGGCTGAAAAAAAAATGATTTGTTATTTTATTTTATAATACTGGGGAGCAAATCAATATAAGGAGTTGGGAACATTTTCTTACAAATTGGTTCTTACAAAATTTAGAGAATATTCTACAAAAAAAACACTTATGTCATTAGTAAAACATTTTTTCAATGAGTTCAAATTGTAATGAAATTTAAAAAATACTATATGATATATTTTTAAGAGGGCTTACCGATGAACGCCGCCAGTACCAACAACTTCATATCTGAGTCCTCAGGAATGCCGTTACTCGATGGTTATTGGAGAAGTGCACTTCTGACGATCTAACAAGAATCATAAGCTTATATACTAGGTTTTCTACACGTGGCACTGGGTCCAAGACCGACCCCTGAACTTGGATCGATAGTTACAATGTTGGTTTAGTAGTTGAAACTTGATTGAATCGATAGTTCATTTATCTGAGATGTGCTAGACTAGGCCTTGCTCTAAGCGTGTCTTGTTTATTAGAGTATTTTAACCCTAAACAATTAACCATCATTTACTATTGAATATTCTTTCATGCTACAAATGCTGCAGATTCTATATTTTTAACAGTATTTGTACGTTGTAAATAATTCTTATTTTGACAAAACTTCAAATCCTGCAAATTATGGTTTTCTGCGATAGTATACGCGAAGTAAGGAGAAGTCGTTATTCGTCGTTGTCGTCATTAATTGAGTTAGTGTCAATGTCATCATTCCTCTTATTCCATTTTTATATTATTTTTCCCAGCCTGTGGTGTCTCACTGCTGGGCAAAAGTTTCCCCTACACAATTCTCTATCTTACCCCGCTTCAAACCAGTCTTCCATTCGTTTTTTATTCATATAATATCAACTAAAATTAAAGTACAGCTATACATATACGAGTAGGTTGCTTTTTACTATTCATTGAATATAGAATAGAATAGAATAGAATACTCTTTATTGTACACCATGGTTACAGCTATGAAAAAGTAAATTATATACAGTAAGGGTACAATGGCGGTCTTATCGCTAATAGCGATGTCTTCCAGACAACCTTTGGATGGACAGGAAAGAAGACGATATAATATACTATGTCAGGAAGTATTTGGATAATTTGTTTGATAAACTGTAGACTGTTTTTTGATAGGGATACACAAAATATATACTAAACACACACAAAATACTACTACTAAATATAAACTCGTAACAATAATAAGACAAACATGCAGATTTCTATTACTATATCTAAACGAGTAAAGTCGCAAATATATAGGAAAATTTATAAAGAAAGTGAATCGGATTTTAACATTGTTGCATGTATAATCCGTCTAAAATAAATATGCAAACATCAGATTAGGATCAAAACTATGATCGTCGTAGCGAATGTAGCAGATTGCGTAGCGTTTGTAGACGTTTCGTAGGCTTTACATGAATTGGTCGGGCTATAATGACGATGCTACTGCGGAATGGTCCTGAACTCGTGTTATTATTATTGTTGTAACACTTATAAGGGTAATGAACTAAAACACGGGTAAAGCGTGTCCATGCTTATCTTCATCTAAACGTGTAGCAAACGTTATTGAACTGTCCAGCCTGAAAACAACATGATTTCCTTTTGAGTACCTCGTGAGCTAAAAGATTTTGTTTGTATGAACAACTAAATAAAGCCTGAGAGTAGGTTCTCCAAAATTACTTTAGGTAGTACATACGTACAACGTAGGGTTTCAGGAATTTTAGGAATTTCGGGGATTCAGGGCCTCCCGTCAAGTTACATTCCTCCGAGAGCTAACACTGATCGAATTACGCAAATATATTAAACGGACGTTCCTTTCTAAAAGATGCATTCATTTGAGTGATTCAAATAGCACCAATGCTTGTAAATGTAACTTGTCTGCAGACTAGGCTTAATATCTATTGTTGTCGTAGCAAACAGTACTAAGATTTGAAAAAGGTCTCTAATTAATCAAATTTTATAAGTTGTATAATATGTACTCCTAATACGGAAGTTCAACGAACTTTCAATAATCTTTGCCCTATCAAGCTCTATAATATGTTATAAACACGTGTAAAATGTAACATTGATTGAACCTGAAACGTCAAACTAATTAATTAATTTACAATATTATTGCGCATCGTTTTACCGACACGAGTCAAAATATATACACAGATTATTTATAACTAGGTGTCATATTATTGTTGGATTACTTTTAAATTAAATGTTTCAATCAAAAAAGGCCATTATCTAGTCAATCACAATAGGTACCTCTTAGGTACAGTATACATACATTTGTGTAAAACGAATAATGGCCTAAACATATATGGCCAGTTAAATATATTCATTAATCGTTCTTAGATTACGTTTTTAAGTCTTAAAATTACAGCCCTCCCATTGTTCAAATGATTGCTTCTGTAAAATGGGGCAACCAAATTGATTTCCTGGCTTTTTGGTCTTTCATTCGAGTAGAAAATGTATTTGGTAAATGGTCGTGATGACAGACACACTGTATTCGACCGAAGCCATAAAATTTAATGTATTATGTAAATAATGTTCCAAAAATAATGCACCAACAACTTCTTATCGCTAAGTTGAAAACTAGTTTTATTTAGTTCTTTGTACCTATACCTAGATTTATTTAGGTAAATACATTTTTATCATACGAGTAGTTGACTGGATTTGTTTCTGATTAAAACAAATTGATAAGTTAAAAATTAACCTAAAGTTATGATGAGAGGTAATATTGTCTCATTAATATTAAATAGGTGTCCGTGTGGTGTCCGGATATAAAGAATAGCGCCACCCCATATCCTCCACTGGGTGTCGTAAAAGGCGTTTGGACCTTAAGACCTAGACAGTGCACTGTACCAAGCACCTTGGGTCATCCGAATGGTGGCGGGTAAACAACCAACAATCGCATTCCCAAAGAGGGTTAGTGTCAGGCAGGCGGCCGACTATAAAACCATAGCCAAATCGATTAGCAACATGTTTAGAAAAAAACATGTTGCGCCTACCCCAAGTGAAAGGGGATAAGGGCAGGAAGATGATGAATAATAAATAGGAGAGATTGACGACTACTAAAATAGGAAATCACAGGTGATACCGCGGTGCTAAATTAGTTTGATGAAACATTAGTATTAATACTAATCTCTATTTTACAACACTGCTACATTGTAACGATTACCGTTTTATCATTTATAGATAAGCTAATTAGTATGATCGCTCTTTATTCTGCAGTTTTTAGTTTAGAGCCTACCGCGGCTGGTAAAGTTGTTATTTACAGTAGACGTCATTACGTTTCATTATAATTGTAATTCTTGTGCAATAATAATACAGTTTCGATGATTTAAAAGTTATGAATGTTTGGTATACAGTTTAAATAAAAAAAATAGTTGTATAAAGCGTTTTGTGAATTTGAGCGTGCACGGATGTAGAATAATATTGTGGTATATTGGTAAAATGAATTAGTTAAAAGTAAATTTTGGTGTTGCCTTTTTTAAGTAACTTTGTCTATAATGTGTTAAATCGAGAAGTATTTTAATCAACCTATTTAAATCGAAAGATACCTTTCCATAATTAATCGTTTAATAAATTAGCCGAAACAACTACTGTACCTACATCGTATTAAAACAAAATTCGCATGGTGCTGGTTATAGGTACTAAAGATGAAATTGTATAAATTTAGTTGTGGTAGCCAAATAACCGCCACCCATTTGTATTTTAGAGATTGGTGCTGAAATTTCTGAATTAAAAACTTTAGGAAATGTGGTGAATGTTTATTAATGTGTCTCGTGTTGGTTTGTAAACATAGTTCTAAGATTTAAAAGTAGTATTTTTAATATGATCGGCGTCTGTTAAAAACGGTGTATATAGGGTTTAATATTTTAGAAAGGAAGTACAAAGAAACAAATATTTTAAAATTAATCATCAATTTATATTGTATATATCACGTGCGTTCATTCTTGTCGCCGTTTTACTGCACAAAACATTATAAAATATGTATTTATGTTTTGGCCTTATTAAAATATAATACTATAACACAATCGAAAACTTACATACATAACTAACAGAATATTATGTACACCTACATTTTATATTATAATACATAATATATTATATATACAGTTTTAATATTTCATCCTCATCCGTATAATATATCATAATCACGTTGTTGGTTCTTATAGTTTCTTATATTATCTTACAGTCCTTTGACAGACTCGTTCTCCAGTTTGCTCCATTGGTCATCAGAGTGGAGGATGTTGGTGTACTTGATGACAGGCTGGTATGCCTTCTGCTTGGCTTCCTTCTTCAGCTCAGCGGTCTTAGGGTCGCTGTACTCTCCGTCCAGAGAGAAGGCAGCGCCGCACGGTGGATCGTTTCATACAAGCTAGACGTCGGAAATTCATTACTTAATTACGCTTTTTATTGTATTCTTAATGATTTACAGATAATCAGAGACCTCAAAAATACTATTACTAATGACCTACCCCCACGCCATTATCATTAATGAGGGTAGAAATGTATATAAGGTAAGTAAGGAATTAAAACTATTATATTTGCAATTTTGTCGTCTCTGTGTTGTGATCGATTTTTATGAGTTGTAAGTGTGTGAGCGTGATAAAAAAAATGGAGAATATTAATGAAGGTATGTATTGTTTATTTATTGAATTTGTAGATTTGTGATGCCTTTTGTTTTCAAGGTAAAAAAAAATTAATTTAACCTATTTCGTACTTCAAAAAATAACGAATTCTTAACTTTAACAGAGAATCTAATCGTGAGTATACCTTTGTAACCCTACAAAACCTAGTTTATTTTAAAGTTCCAACCCTCTTAATTCAAAATCAGTTATTGTTTGACTTCGCACGAGTTTGCATCATTTTTTTTTTTATATTTTTAGGACAGATAGTCTCGATTTCCCTGGCAGAGCTATTTGAAGTTTGGAGTTCTGTAAGCAAGACGGAGCGAAATGAAAGAATTCTGCAGTTTGTAATGTCTAAATCTACTGTCACAAGACATGAAGACTACATTGTAAAACGACTGAAGTCGAAAATAAAACTTTTTTCGATGAAAATCGAGAAAAAATGGAAGTCAGCGGGATCCCGCAAAGAAAGGTGAGTAAGCATTACATTGTGTTACTTATTATTATGTTTATGTACATATACTTACGTACTTGAAACTTACTTGATCAGTACTTATGTGCTACAAATTTATAACACATTCGTATTTTCTTTTACCAGGTTTCTACTCAAATATAAAGACTGGCTTGAAACAGAATATTTCAAGTTTGACTTTTTCGGAGACAACAAAGAGTTTTCTTCTTCGGAAGACGAAGAAACAATAGGCGCTACACCTGGAAGGCCCCAAAAGGCTTTTCATGACTGCAGTGAGGGCGTAAAACGCCAAAAAGTCAAGGATCTCCTGGACACACATGATCCATCCCAATTGTGCTATGCCGCACAAATGGCCACCCGTGCAAGTGGTTCCCGTACTGCAGCGGACTTCATTAAGGCAGTTTCCGAGTCTCCAGAGGAGGCAAAACAGCTGAAAAGAGACCAGGAGCTTTTGAAGTCACAGCGACAGTACTCACGTGAGGAAGCACTTGCTTTATACTTAGACACTAAATTAACTAGAAACAGTTATAAAATTTTAAGGAAGAGGGCCATGTCTGCAGGTCATCAATTGTATCCTAGCGTTTATGGTATTACTAAGGCAAAAAAGGATTGTTTACCAATAGATAGTTCCATTTCTGTTACTGAAACTTCTGCAGAAGTAGATGTTGGGCATCTTTGTAAAATAACTGCTGAACGTTTGTTACAAACACTAGAACCTGTCGTATCATCTCATGTTCCAGATCAAAGTACGCTTACTTTGGTCTGTAAATGGGGTGGTGATGGCAGTTCTGGTCATAGTAATTACAAACAAAAGTTTCAAGAACAGAATGCCACAGACGAATATCTTTTTGTACTTTCCTTCGTTCCAATACAATTAAGAATGAATGACAATACTGGCAAAGTAATTTGGCAAAATTTGCATCCATCATCAACTCGGCTGTGCCGTCCTATAAAATTTTTATTTGCAAAAGAAACAGAGCAATTATCTAATACAGAATTTGAAGCTGTTCGTTCACAGATCGAAAAGCTTGAAGAGTTTAAGATGGTAATATCTGAAAAAAATATTACCGTTAAATTTGTTTTTTTACTAACGATGATAGATGGAAAAATTGCCAACTACTTAACTTCGCACAAATCAACTCAGTCTTGCTATATTTGTGGTGCAAAACCCAGTGAGATGAACAGTCCTGTTATTAATAAACAACCTAATCCAGAATTTTATAAATACGGTTTATCGAGTCTTCACGCGCTGATTAAAATGTTTGAATGTCTTTTGCACATTGCATATCGATTAGATTTAAAAAAATGGGCTGTTAGAGATAAACAGGATAAGGAATTGTTTGAGGCTAGGAAAAAAGACATTCAAGCAAAGTTTAAAAGCAATATGGGTTTAATAGTAGACAAACCGAAGCCTGGTTTTGGCACCTCAAATGATGGCAATACAGCTCGTCGCTTTTTTAGAAATCCAGAGAAAAGCTCTGAAATCACCGGGATTGATCAGCGTATTATAAATAGATTTGGTGTCATTCTTGGTTGTATTGCTTCAGGACATAACATAGAATTGACGTCATTTAGTGTTTATTTAGAGGAAACTAGAAATTTATATTTAGAATTATATAATTGGTACATGATGCCTCCGTCTGTGCACAAAATTCTATGTCATGGTGCTGAAATCATAAAAAATTGTATTGTTCCTATTGGGCAGCTTTCAGAAGAAGCTCAAGAGGCTCGAAACAAGGACTGTAGACGTTTTCGTTTATGTAATACACAAAAAACGTCTAGAGTTAATAGCAATAGGGATTTATTAAACATGTTATTGATATCATCGGATCCTGTTATTAATACGTTCAGAGAAGCACCACTAAAAAATACTAGATCCCTTCCTGCAGAAATTGTAGATTTTTTAATTGAACCACAACTGTCCCCTGAATCCGGTATTTCCATATCACCATCATTCCACAATCCTGACTACACAGAGGCTGATAGTACTGAATATCAGGATTCCGATGATTCCGATAATTCCGATTAATATATATATTGGCATGTTAGTGTAAGTAGATATATTAGTAGGTAGATATAAAGTAAGTAGGTATAGGTATAGACAGATAGTAAGTAAATACCGTTACAATTGTAAATAAGCCTATTTGTACTTACGTGAAAGATGTTTCATTATTTTTTTTTTTTTTTTATTATATTTTTGTTATATTTTAATGTTTCTATTTGTAATTTTTTTTTTTTTTTTTTTTCAATACATAAATATTATTTTTACTAAAAATATTGTTTATTTCTTCTAATTACCTTAAAGAGACATAATTAAAAGGTACTTTCAAATTATCTAAAAAGTCCTAATTACATGGAAATTAGACTATTACTAATCGCAACTTTATTATGTCACATTATTAGCTAATAAGCCCTAATGAACTAAATTATCGACAATACGTATTAACAATCACTTTTAATGGTATATATTACATAAATACGTAGAAAATTATTAAATCTAAATAGTTAAAACAAAATTAGAATTTCCAACGTCTACCTTGTATGAAACGATCCACTGTGCGCCGTAGTAAGCAGGCTGGTCCACAATACCGAAGGGAGTTAAGTAGTCGTCGTCGACCTGAGACGAGCTCTGGCCACAGAGACCGTTGGTGGTGGAGCGGAAGCCGTCAGTGAAAATGACTAGCCTCTGGTTGTCGTACACGGCGCGAAGAGCACCCTCATTAATGTCGAAGACAAGTACACCTTCAGCTAGAGCGTAGTACTCTAAGAGAGGAGCGTCCTGTTGGTCGTCCCAGTATGAGGTAAGGGCTCCTGCGGAGACCTTGTTGGCGTTGGTCTTGACCTGTACTCCTGAAGGCTTGATGTCAAGCTCCAAGTACTTGCCGGATGAGGATCTGTAGAAATAGACGTTAGTTAGTATGGAGAATGGTTATTTGTTTTGTTAAATCAATCATAATGCCTCAAGAAATTCCTATAATTGCTCTGATCAACCGAATCGGTGGTACCTTTTTTATTTTTTTTTCAAATTATGAAGATTGCAAGTGAATATTCATAAATGATAAAAGTACTACTTACTGGTATGAGATGTAGACCTCCTCCTGATTGTTGCTCGGCCTCCTTGCAAGGACCACCAGACCAGACTCATCGACCATCACAACGTGCCAGGAGCTGGTAAGACCATAGCTGTAGCTTCGACCGCTGAAGGTCCACACTTTGTTGTCATCCACAGCGCAGTAAGCTATTGAAGACATAGTAACAAACAATTTTTAGACATATTTTTTTATAACAAAAAATAAATGAAAAAATATTTGTTTTATTAGTATGGAAACTTACGCAAGTTTTGGTAACCAGTGAACCAGTTACGGGAACGTTCCCAGGCCGTAGTTGGTGCGTAGAATGAAATGAAGTAAGGGTAATACCGCATGCCTTCGACATTTTTCAAATTGAGGACTCCGTACTTGCTGGCGAACTTGAAGTTGACGTAATTTTCATAGTAGAACGCCTTAGACTCAACTTCGATTTTACCATCCTTGATTTTGTTGACTATGTCTTCGTCCTCTTCCCAAGAGTACAGCTCCTTTAAGGTTTTGTAGGTTTCGTAAGACAAAGCTAGGAAAGCGGGGCTGACCTCCTTGTAGCTTACGGTAGCCTTGAAGTAGTCAGGGGCGTGTGCCTTGATGATGGCCTTGTGGCAGTCCCTCTGGTAGAAGTTGTCATTGCTGTTATCTTTAAAACACTGCTTTGCTAAGGGGTCATTTCTCAATTTCTGAGTGAACTCTTCGCTGCGCTCACCAAATCCGTTGATTTTGATGTTATCGTCGTTTGCGAACTTGAAGTCTGCCTCGTAAGTAACTTTGATTGGGTTTTTGAGAGCCTCTTCGAAGTTCAGAGGGACAACTTTAGGTTTGTTCAATTTGAACACAGCATTGATCTGTTCGCTACCACGAAGGAAAAATATAGCTTGAATCTTGTTGTCAACAAAGCTATTGGCATAGGCGCCGGTGAAGACGAACTCTGCTTTTTGTTCTCCATCAAAAACAGCACTTATGTCTACTAGCAGAACTTCGGCAGATTCGATGCCGGACGCTACGCGTTTGACAAATTGTTCGCGGCGGGCTACGCTGTTGGCTTCAACATCAGAGGTGCGAGTAGCAGGTCCAAGTTCTCCGCCTTGTTTCTGATTATAAAACGTGTCTGTAACAAAAAAAAATACTAAACGTTACTAAACTAAGTTGATACTTAATTTGCGCGTTTTTTTTTTTTCGTTATAATAGGTAATTACTAGAAATAATGTATTGCAAGCTATTATTAAAAGGTTCTGTTAAGCGAATTGTAGGAATATTTATAAATGCGTTAAAATCACTTACCATAGAACAAACTGTATGAGATTTCTTTGTTCTTGGACTCCTTTGCAACGTATTTCAGGTCGAACTCTGTTAAGGCGATGTCCTTTTGGTACAACAAGTCGCGTACGTTGGCTACGATATCTCCGTCAAATATGTTCCAGCTGGGGTCCTTGTAGTCAGCTGAGTACGAGTATCCTTGCAGACGCAGTGCAATACCGACCAGACTACCTAAGTTTTCATTTACTGATAGTACCTTGTTGGGGCGGGCGATGATTTTAGCAGAAGGATCTTTAGTTACAACGCCAAAGGATGAAAACTTTTGCTGAGCTGTGTAGGGTGTCACACTCAAGTGAATAAGGTTGGCGTCTTTCTCAGGAAGCTTGAAAGTCAACTTGGCGTTTCCAGCCTTTGATGTGGAACTAGCCTCGATAGGAATGTAAACTTGAAGTTTGTTTATAATACCAGTGCTAGTGAATACGTTGCCAAGAGTATCAACGAAACCAACTCTTCCATCTTCATTTCTCGCGTACGCAACGGACAGTTGATTGTCCACAGATCCGGATGCAGCGCCACTGTCCAGTTTAAGGCTTCCTTTGCCTTGCACAATAAATATAATAGGCTCAGTGTAAGTATACACGAAAGGTACACCAAAAGCGAGCGGGAAAGTTACATAAACCTGTTTGTCGGTCAACACTTTAATGTATTGGGAATCAATGCCATTAACTGACAACTGCTCGACGTTCTTGACAATGTAAGCGACAAAAGATTTCAACTCTTGTTCATTGAACGTAAAGAATCTTTGTTGGTTGAGATTGTCAAGGAACAAGGATCCTTCAAGAGGAACGCGAGCTTTACGTTTGATGTTTAATGCATCGATAATCTTCTTAGCAGAGAATTTGAAGTCAGCATCGACTTTGCGTGATGCGAAGAGTAAATCTGAGACGTAGTTAACTAATTCTTGTACATCAGAAATAGATAATGTGGCCTGAAAATAAATATTTTTGGTCAGATTCTTCTTCAAATTGAACTAAATGTTAAACAGTTAATAATCATTGATTTGATAGTTACCCAGTTTTCTTCAGTCCAGCCATTGCCCTTTAACCTCAAAGCTGCTCTCTGGTATTTTGGTAAAATGTTGTTCTCACTGCCAATGAAAGATAATTCTCTGAAGTAGGTTAACTCATCATCGCTGGTGTATGCATCGAATATACTGTCAGTCGAGTAGCGGTAGCCGAATTTTTCTTTGGAAACTACGTTTTTAACTGCTTGAGCAGCTTCAACTCTGAAAATAATACAATGGATCTCTGTTGAAGATTTGTGAAATGTATATTATGAATTATTAAATATTAAACAATCACTATAGGATATACTATAGATAAAAAAAACAGTGCGTTAAGCGATATTATTTTTAGTATCAAGTCCAAAACAACTAATTCCTCAAGATCTGTATTGTACGTCGTTGTTGTTATAAATCCGAACTGTTTTGAACTTAATTATAAAAATATTGATCCAAATTAAATACTTACAATTCCTTAAAACGTGGGTCTTTCAGTCCAACTAAGAATGAGATACCGTTTGCTAGAACAGCACGAACTTGGGTGCTCGGGTCATCGTTTGTCATATGAGCCAAAATTTGGAACATCTCAGGAGTGGGGAAGGCCAAAAAGATGTTAAGAGCAGCAGCCACTCTAACTTCATAAGGTTCAGCAGTATTCTTCAAAATGCTGAAGAGCACGGCACGTACTTGGTCGTTCTTCTCGTTTGCTAAGGTTTTAAGGCTGATAACAATTTGTGTGCGAAGGTAATTGCTAACTGGAATGCGACCTTCTAAGTAAGGAGTAAATACTTTTAAGATTACGGGATGGGCCAAGTTTCCAAGAGCTCTGATGTAAACTTGGGCTTTGCTGTCGTCACCATCAGCGATAGCTTTTTTCAAATCGTTAGAAGCGACCGGAATAACTTTTTCCACCGCAAACGAATCCGCCTTAGCCAATCGAACAAACTTGCTGCTAGCGAAAATGGCGGAAGTGTTAAGGAACTTCTGTTCCACAACTACGGGGTTTGTGGCGAGCGAGAAAACCTCATTAAGTAGCTCCTCATTGGGGTTGCGTAAAACTCCGACGATTGAAGTAATAACTTCAGCGGCTTCTTCTCCTTCAATTTTCTTGTTTAAAATCCAAGACTTTATCTCTTTAAACGCAGCAAATGTACCAGTTTGAGCAACGGCATCACGGTAGATTACCCACATGTTATTCTTAGAAGCATTCTTTGAAGACTTAGCGACTTCGATGCTGCTGGTGAGTTGCGCGAACTGTTCCGAATTTAGAGCGTTTGTAAGACGCAGAAGGTTATTAAATTTGGCAAGGAAATCAGCAGAAGATAGGTTACTGGGATCTTGCAACAGAGGTGTAATTTCTTGCAGCAGTTTTTGGGCAAGAGCAACATTTTTTTCATCATACTCAATAGCTAAATCCTCGTCAATCTTGAACAAGAGCGAATCGATTTTGCGAACTTTTTCAGAGAGTTTCCACTCAGCTCCAAAAGCCTCGACCGAAGCCAGGTAGAAGTTGACATAACTGTAAACTTCAGCCTTTTGCTTTCCGAACAACAGAGGGTTAGCGAGGACAGTGCTGAGTGTTTCCGATTTGTAGATAGTGCCTTGCTTTCCAGCTAATATGCGCGATTCAGAAGTGTGCTTAATAAAGTCTTCGCCGCCTTCCGGGACACCATTGGCATAAGATACACGCGTTTGGCATGAGCCATAGTTCTTGCTTTTGGTGATCTCAACAGGATCTTCAGCAAAATCAGGCAGTATACGACGCCATTCTGCGGAGATGGGCGAAACTGAGTACAAAGTCTCACAGTCACCGGTTACATCAGCTTCGTTCTTCTTGAAGAGACCTTGGAAAGATTCCTTGTCGAAGCTATTCGGGAAGTTGTGAACATGTCCATAGATTGATAAGTCCACTTGAAGAGCGCTGATCAGACCCTTAAGTACATTTTCGAAAGAAACAGGTAGATTAGCCGGTACATTAATTGACAGAACGCGGCCTCCATCAATCAAGATCTCGAAAGGTTTGTCGAATTTCTGAACCGGTTTATACTTCAGATCCTTAGGTGCGGCGTTCATATTTAATTCGCCTTGAACTGGGGCATACAGTGGGTCTTGTAACTTGGCAACGAGACGACCTGGGGCCAAAACGCGCACGATAAACTGAGACTTGAATGCATTGCCGTTGCTGTCGCTTTGTTCAAACTTGGTCCAGGTGTATGATTCCACATTGTATGTATACTCTTTACCCACTTGCCAGGGCCAGCTCCCACTTTGTGCGAGCGGGCTCGACGCGACGGCGGCTATAAAATTAATTGCAATAATTAGGTCGATTACATAAAACTTATTGACACAGTTCTTTAACACTGTTGCTCCGTAACCATAAACACTTAGGATTAAATAAGATAGCTATTTTATGTAAAGGTATTTGAAAAATATTGACTTATAAATAAACTGATTTTAAAGGTTAAGAAAATATTTTCGCTAGTACATCTAGTTTGTTAAATCTTGATGCTAATATCTAGGTCTTGTTCACAAATTTACTGCGACGTAATAATTTGCTGGTTTTACGTATGCTTTCATCATCACACATTAACCCGAACTCCTCCATCGTCAAGTCTTAGGTCTCCACTTATTTTTAACACTTTCATTATATTTAAATCGTTTAATACTAAGTAAAATAGAAATAGCTCACCGATGATCGCCGTCAGTACCAACAGCTTCATGTTCCAGGGATCTGCAGTGGTCGTTCAGTGTTGATTGATGGCACACTTCTGATGCCCCGAACTGTAAAACACTACATTATATAGTATCGTCCAGCTCTCACATTAGGTTTTAGATAGACCTCTGATCTTACATATTATCAAAATGAACGTATTTTTCGTGATTGTCAAATATGGTTTTAAATTTTTTGTTTAATTTTTTTGTCCTCAAAAACTATTGTAAAAAAATAGTTATGTGCATTACATCAGTTTTTGGATATGCCGTTCAAAGGTTACGAGTACACGATAGCAAAAAGCTGCCTTAAGCTTTTCTTTGTTCTATTTTAAGTTAACAAGAACATACGGTTTGCAGAATACAGAGAAACATTTAGTCTTTAAGTTAAAAGTTCTGTTCAAATGAATGTATTAGCTTTTGCTGAACGTAAAAAAAGGAAAAAGACAGGTACAATTTTAGGTTCACCTTTGTTTGATCGAACAACGTTTTGCCTAATTTTATTTGAACTAATTTCATTTCTCCGAATTTGCAAATGCACTAATTTTATTTAAAGTAATGTTTTAGTGCACTAATTTTATTATTAATGTTTATTGTAATGTTTCACAACACTAATTAAAAAAACTTTTCCTTTTTTGTTTTTTTTTCTGAATATTATATCTAATGAAAATTAGGCGAAATGAATATAATATAAACTGAAATTATTTTATGTGAATTTTCGACAAACTGAAAATTATCTCAAACATTGTTCGACGAAGGGAAATTAGGCGACACGTTGTGCGATCATTCGTGGGTGAACCACAATTTTATTATCTACACTTTTCTCTGAATAGCAACAGGAAAAACACTATAAGTAAGCAATAGGCACAAAAAAGAATGAATAAATTTGCGGCATATAAACCACAAAAAATTAGAAACTCCTTCAGTGCCAACCCTAACACAAAATGTACTTACCTATTTCCAATTTTTTTACCCTGTCTACCTCTTATCTCTATTGTATTTATAATACATTATTTGTTTACTTTTGTATATACGATAACGGGGCGTTATCACATGATTTTTGTTTTATTTATAAAAAAAGAATGCATTTGTAAGATTACATGTTTTTTTTTATGACTACGTCAGATTACGCTTTCAGTCGAAGTTCAATAGTCCTATTCGCGTATTATTATTTGGGTCTCTTCAAGGAGGACTCGTTTTATCGTAAGCGAGCTGTTTAGTCTAGTGTAGTGAGCCGTCTCTTTTCCATAACGACCATAGTTTTTAAAGTTAATTGTTATGAACTGGATAGTTTACTTGCCATGGATGCCTATGGCTTGTTTTTGGTCTCGTTTGTGATAGACTTTTAAGAAAGAAAGAAAATACATTTTATTACGTAATTGAAGACGCATTTTACAGTGAGTGATTGTGATTTTGTCATATTTCTGAGACCTAAGAGTCTTCGACTAAATACGATGATTCATCATTGAAATCGTATGTCCTGTTCCACAACTATTCTTTGTTACAACTATTGTTATAAAAATTTTAGGAGTCATTAATTATTTACCTTGAACCGCTGAACGAAACTTTTTTAGTTTGGATTTATTTATTATTTTAATTGCACAACTTGTAATGGAACTGCGCAATCTTATTAAGAAGTCATGTTTCTGGGCGAATTAAAATATCTCCAAGAGAGTAAGGGATCATTAAAAAAAATTAAAGCCTAAATTTTCAAGGGAGGGTTATTTTGATTTTAAACTGACTTCTGCAACATCCGGGAGTGAACGACAATTACATCTGAACTGTTCTACCTATCAAAGGTATAGAATTTCCACAGTCAGTAGACGTTTGGAAAAAATATTGATAATTGGCTTTTTTTTTGTTTCACCAGTCCGAAATAAAATGACGCAGCGCCATCGAGTTTGAACTCGTTTGATTTGCCTTTACAAGTACTTTAATCCGAAGTAAAGCTAATACTTAAAAACGTTTTTATAGAGTTATCTAACACTAACGTGAAGAAATTTAATTATTTACTGAAGTGTAGAATTTCAATTTGATATTCCTTTATTTGCATATACAGTTCGCAGTTTGCATATATATACATTCGAAATTTTTCAATTCTGTAATTTCATTAGATACTTTCAAGTAAGTATGTTGATTTGTGTATTTGTTGGTTACATTATAATATAATAAATTTAATTAATACGCATTTTTGTTAAAAATATCTTCCTGTCTGACGTCAATTCAGATTTATCAATTTCATTTTCTGTAGTTTAATGATAATGTTAAGATAAAATACGTAGGTAATATAATACAACAACCAATGCAGTTTAAAGCAGTAAAATAAGTTTTTGAACTTTTACTTTGAAGTGCAGTTATTCTGTCAGTAGGTATGTTGTTATTTTGCGATATGTTTTTATTGACTTCATGGCTTCAAAGTTCAATGCACGGATCTTTAGATATGCATAAGGTTACAGCTTCTTATCAAATTCAGGTAAGTTCCGATTTATTTATGTACACACAATTTACAAAGAGGATAAGATAGAGGATAAGGTACTGCTTATTTCTTAAGGAATTTCTGCCAGCAGACCTGCGACAAGAGTAAACAGGAAGAAACATAGAATTGAAGTTGCCTCACGATATCATCATTGTTAATCATTATTTGTTATTACGTATAACCAGAACCAGAACCGAACGGTTTGGTACGCAGCGATGGTAAGAGACCTGACGGGATGTCTTTACTTCCCTGGAAATTGGGCCGGCCTTTGGTGTGGGACGCAACGTGCGTCGACACCCTTGCGCCGTCCCATGTTCTAAGTTCGGCGGTCGCGCCCGGCGCTGCTGCTGGAGCTGCGGAAACCCTAAAGCGACGAAAATATAATAACCTTACGGGCAATTATATTTTTGAGCCCTTTGGGGTTGAAACGCTTGGGCCATGGGGACCGGGTGCACGAGCTCTGTATAAGGAACTCGCTAAGCGCTTGGTCGACTCCACCCGTGATCAGAGGGCTGGACTGTATTTCGCGCAAAGAATTGGTATTGCCATTCAGCGTGGTAATGCGGCCAGTCTCCTGGGCACGTTTCCCGCCATTGACGGAGATGAGGATATTTTTTTCGACGCTTTGTAAATATGTAATTTTTTTAGTTACATAAGTTTAGTCATAAATGTAGATATTTCTTGTTTTAGTATTGTTTCTGTTAAATAAATAAAAAATTCATAAATAAAAAAAAAAAATAATGATTAACAATGAAAAAGAAAAAATAATAATGAATAGAATGAATACTAAATTATATACTGTATACATATATGTATAAACTTGAAAATGAATTAACTGAATGGAGATATAAGTTTAACTCTCTATTCTATCTATATACTTTTTTTAGACACGTCGTCTAAAGAGAGTAATAAACTCAAATTCACGAATGATAGGCGGCAACGCGTTTCACAGTGTGACTCCTTCAACGCATTATGTGCTCTTTCTAAGATGTAACTGACAAAACGGTGAAACAACATATCGTGAGGCAACTTCAATTCTATGATTTATCGCTGCTGAAATTCCAAAATGCATTGAGCAAGCATGGTGATCGATCGTTAGTTTTACAAAAAAATTTCGTGTCACAATTTTTATCATCAAACGCCTTCGAAACGGCTTGTCGGGTTTTTATGATTTTTGTATTTATGTCTGAAAATCAGTTATTGACCATTTTTCATACCCTTGAGTGATTAGTATTTTTTCACCTTTTTATTTTTATGTTACTAGCCAAAAACAAATAGTAGACTACTCAGACATATTACTAATTGTAGACTACTCACTTGCATGCAATGTAGACTTCTTCCTGGTTGTCGCTGGGACGTCTTGTCAGAACCGTCAGGCCGGATTTGTCGTCAACCATCACCACATGCCACGAACTGGTGAGACTGTATGCGTAGCTACGACCGCTGAAAGTCCAAATCTTGCCACCGTCAACAGCGCAGATAGCTATTACAAAAACATATAATTTAGAAGAATTTTGTAACTACTAAGAATACAAAAGTAAAAGCACGTTTTGTACTTTCGTAGTTGCTCGAGCATATTATTTGACAACTACTTTAGCTATAAGGTTAAAGTAGTTGTCAAACAAAATGCTCGAGACTCAATTTCGATGGTGCCCTGAGTGATGTTAACAAAGTCACCTTCCTCTTTCCAAGAATACAGTTGCTTCAAGGTCTTGTAGGTTTCGAAAGTCAAGTTCAAGAATTGCAGCAAAATGTGGGTTTTTGCGACCAGCGGTGTAAGTAAGACCGCTTAAGATTGCAGCGGTAGGGAGGCCATAAATATGTTTAGAGCAGTAGCCTAATTTCATAAGATTCAGCAGTGTTCTTCAAAAAGCTAGAGAGTACGGCATGCACTTGGTTGCTTTTCTCGTTTGCTAAGGTTTTAAGGCATATAACAGTTTGTGTACGAAGTTCGTTGTTAATTAGAATAAGACCGTCTAAGTAAGGGGCGAATACGTTCAGGATTTCAGGATGAACCAGGCTTCCAAGAACTCTGATGTAAACGTCGGCGTCGCTTAGGTCACCATCGGCGATAGCTTGCTTTAAATCTTTTTGTGCAATAAAATAGGTTTTTAATTTGCAAAATAAAATAGGTCTTTAAGCAACATGTCTAAAAGACGTGTTGCGCCGACCCCCAGTAAAAATTGGTATAAGGGCAGGGGAATGATGATGAATGATGAAAATAGGTTTTTAACACTTATTATAACAAAAATCGTTGATTAAATATGACATTAAAACTATTTTTTTAATTGTGGTGTTTCTCCAAAATTTTCCTCGATGTTTTCTTAATCGCAAGAAATTCCAGAAAACTGGTTTTGAACACTGCGATAATTTACCCTATTAAGTTTTTTATTAGGTTGTTAGTTAGGAGGCGAGCTTCCGGAATGTCTTATACACCCTCCCGAGGAGAATGGGAATGCGTAATACTTTTTCCATTTTCCCTCAACGAAACTAAAAAACCAAGAGACTGCTGTCATTGTGAAAGCTAATAAATCAAATAGCTTTGCGCTTTTGCCACAAAGAATAGAATGCATGTAACTGACCTAACTTAACGGAAGATTATTTTTTTGGCTTTTTGATTATTCGTTATCACACGCATGCAAATAAATTATAATATATCGTGCCGTAAAGTATGAGTAAAACAACTATTCTTTGAAAAAAGTATTATTTTAATCAGTTGGAAATTAGTACTTTGTAGCACTGTTCTTGTGCTATTACATAAATAATAAATACTGAATATAACAATTTTATACAACACATGTTACTATTTGCGGTGTGATAAAATTCTTCAATGGTTAGTGAAAGATAGATTGCATTAAGGTTCTATGGCAGGTACTTTGATAATCATTATTTTAGTGTTCTTTACAGTCCTTTAACAGATTCGTTTCCGATTTTGCTCCACTCGTCATCAGAGCGGAGGATGTTGGTGTACTTGGTGACAGGCTGGTATGCCTTCAGCTTGGCTTGCTTCTTCAGCTCAGCGGTCTGAGGGTCACTGAACTCTCCGTCCAAGGAGAAGGCAGCGCCGTAGTGCGCAGGCTGGTCTACTAGACCGAAAGGAGTCAAGTAGTCGTCGCCGATCTGAGAAGAGCTCTGGCCACAGAGACCGTTGGTAGTGCTGCGGTAATCACCAGTGAAGATGACTAGTCTCTGCTTGTCGTATACGACGCGGAAAGCTCCGTTGTTGATGTTGAATATTTGAACGCCGTCAGCGACTGTGTAGTACTCCAAGACAGGGGCTTCCTGGTCCTCATCCCAGTATGCGGTGAGGGCTCCCGCGGACACTTTGTTGGCGTTGCTCTTGACCTCGACACCAGTTGGCTTAATGTCGAGTTCTACGTATTTGCCGTGATTAGTTCTGTAAAAAATAAAGTTTTAAGCATTTCATAACTTTGCTTTTAACACTTGTCCATATCTGCTAGATACTTTAGTAACAAATAATTACTAAATCATAGCGTAAAATGACTAAATAGTTCTTCATCCATAAGGGAAACATTATTAATATTAGACTACTCACTTGTATGCAATGTAGACTTCTTCCTGGTTGTCGCTGGGACGTCTTGTCAGAACCGTCAGGCCGGATTTGTCGTCAACCATCACCACATGCCACGAACTGGTGAGACTGTATGCGTAGCTACGACCGCTAAAAGTCCAAATCTTGCCACCGTCAACAGCGCAGATAGCTATTGAAAAAAACATATCAGTCAAGAGATATTTGTAACTGCTAAGAATACAAAAGTAAGAGCTCGTTTTTTACTTACGTAGTGTTTGAAGGTCAGTGAACCAGTTACGGGAACGCTCCCAGTGAGAGATAGGCGCGTAGAAAGCCATAGCATAGGGGTAGTATGCCATGCCCTCGATGTTGTCCAGCTTGAGAACTCCGTACTTGCTTGTGAACTTATAGTTAAAGTAGTTTTCAAAGTAGAATGCTTGAGACTCAATTTCGATGGTGCCGTCCTGGATGGTGTTAACCAAGTCCTCTTCCTCTTCCCAAGAGTACAGCTGCTTCAAGGTCTTGTAGGTTTCGTAGGTCAAGTTCAAGAAAGCGGGACTGACGTTCTTGTAGGTTACGGTAGTCTTGAAAAAGTCAGGAGCGTGCGCCTTGATGATCGCGTTGTAGCAATCCCTCTGGTAGAAGTCACCTTTGCTGTTGTCTTCCAAGCACTGCTTTGACTCGGGGTCGTTCCTCAACTGCTGAGTGTACTCCTCGCTGCGCTCTCCGGTGCCGACGAGTTTGATGTTATCGTCATTACCAAACTTGATGTCAGCTTCGTATGTTGTTTTGATGGGATTCTTGAGCGCTTCCTCGAAGTTCAGAGGAACTATTTTGGGTTTAGTCAATTTGAACACAGCATTGATCTGTTCGCTGCCACGTAGGAATACGATGGCTTGAACCTTGTTGTCGACAAAACTGTTGGCATAGGCACCGGTGAAAACGTATTCTACTTTTTCTTGTCCATCAAAAACAACGCTGAAGTCAGCCAGCTGAACGTTGGCTGATTCGATTCCAGACGCTACGCGTTTAGCGAACTGTTCACGACGAGCCGCGCTGTTGGCTGCAACATCTTCGGTGATGGAAGCGGATCCAAGATCTCCGGATTCTTTCTGGTTGAATAGAGAGTCTGAAAAAAAGTAATACGCCATGAAAACATTGTTTTCAGTAAGAAATAAAACTTTACAGTGAGGTTTCAACAATCACTTACCAAGGAATAAGGAGAATGAAATTGCCTTGTTTTTGCTTTCCTTTGCTACGTATTTCAGATTTAACTCGGTTAAGGCGATGTCCTTTTGGTACAACAACTCCTGTACGTTGGCTACGATATCTCCGTCAAATAGGTTCGAGCTGGAGTCCTTGTAGTCAGCTGAATACGAGTACCCTTGCAGGCGCAGTGCAACACCGACCAGTTCACCTAAGTTTTCGTCGGCTGAAAATACCTTCGCAGATCGATTGATAATTTGTGTGGATGGGTTGTCAAGCGGAGCCAACCAGGAGTTAGACTTGTATCGCAAATCTGTGTAAGGAGTTACGCTCAAGTGAACTAGGTTTACATCTTCTTCTGGAAGTTCAAAATCTAGACGGTATGTTTCCTTTTTCGAGGAAAAGCTGATCTTAATCGGAACATTCAATTGGAGCTTGTTAACGATACCGGAATAAGCGAACACATCACCAAACGTGTCAACAAAACCGATCTTTCCGTCCAAATCTCTTGCGTATGTGATCTTAAAAGCGTTTTTCAGAACTCTGCCACCACCGAAACCAAATTTGAAGCTGGCTTGGTTTTGGATGATAAAAGCAGTTGGTTCACTGTATGAATAGATGAATGGCACACCAGCGGCAACTGGGAATGTGACGTATACACGTCTATCAAAAATGACCTTAACGTAGTTGCTCTCAGCACCAGTGACCAAATTTTCAGCGCTTTTTATGATAGAGATGATGAATTCTCCAAGTTCGCGTTCGGTGAAAGTAAATAGTCGCTGCTGGTTCAAGTTGTCAATGAATAGAGATGCTTCAAGGGGCTGACGGGCTTTTCGTTTGATGTCGAGTACTTTAGTAATCTCTTCAGGGGAGAACTTTAACTCAGCAGCTGCTTTGTTCGGTCCTGAGACAGATACAACGTCCATGACGACCTCGACAAGGTCCTGCAGGTCTGATATAGAGAGTGTGGCCTGAAAGTGCAAATGTCATACGTTATTATTTGTTTTATTACACATATGAAGAATTTATTCAAAACCTGTTTTCATGAGTTTGTTCTTAAAAAAACCATATAAGTGGTCTTGTTTAAAATTTAATGAAAAGCATAAAGTGACTCAGTAACTTAAAGTGAAAGTTAACGTAAATTAGTCCATATATTGAATATTTACCCAGTTCTCTTCGGTCCATCCATTGCCTCTTAATCTTAAAGCTGTTCTCTGGTATTTAGGTAAAGCGTTGTTCTCACTGCCAATAAATGCCAGTTCCCTGAAGTAGCCCAAGCCATCTTCGCTGCTGTATGCATCGATGATACTGTCGGTCGAGTAACGGCTGCCGTACTTTTCTTTAGCAACCAAAGATTTCACTGAGTTAGCATTCTTAACCCTGAAAAACAGAAATATCATTTCTTATTTTAAGAACTCCAGTCAACTTTCATTATTACGAATTATAAATGAAATAAGGAGCTTACAATTCAGCGAAACGTGGGCCTTTGAGATTGGCGGTGTAGCCAATGCCGCTAACCAAGACTGCACGAACTTGAGTGCTGGGGTCATCGTTTGTCATATGAGCCATGATTCTGAACATCTCAGCGGTAGGGAAGGCCAAGAAGATGTTTAAAGCAGCAGCCACCCTAACTTCATAAGGTTCAGCAGTGTTCTTCAAAATGCTGAAGAGCACGGCACGTACTTGGTCGTTCTTCTCGTTTGCTAAGGTTTTAAGGCTGATAACAATTTGCGTGCGAAGGTAGGTGTTAACTGGAATACGACCGTCTAAGTAAGGAGCGAATACGTTCAGGATTTCAGGATGAGCCAGGCTTCCGAGGACTCTGATGTAAACGTCGGCCTTGCTGAGGTCACCATCGGCGATAGCTTGCTTCAAATCCTTAGATGCGACTGGAATAACTTTGTCTACCACAAACAAATCAGCCTTGGCCAATCGAATAAACTTGGTGGCGGCTAAAATGGCGGAAGTATTAAGGAACTTCTGTTCCACAACTACGGGACTAGTGGCGAGCAGGAAGAACTCGTTGAACAGTTCCTCGGTTGGGGTGTGCAGACTGCTGGCTAGGGATGTGATTACTTCAGCGGCTTCTTCTCCTTCAATTTTCTTGTTTAAGATCCATGACTTGACTTCTTTGAATGCTGCAAGGGTACCAGTTTGCGCAATAGCGTCACGGTAGAGCACCCACAAGTTTTTCTTGGCGGCATTTTCTGAAGATTTGGCAACTTCAACACTGCTGGTCAGAAGAGTAAGCTGTTCTGAGTTCAGAGAGTTTGAAAGATGTACAAGACTCACGAATTTAGCCAGGAAGTTGGAAGATGGTAAGTTATTGGGGTCCTGCAACAATGGTGTGATTTCCTGGAGCAGTGCTTGGGCCTTTGCAACGTTCTGTGCATTAAACTCAATACCTAGATCTTCTTGTTCCGTAAATAAAAGTGAGTTGACTTTGCGAACTTCTTCAGATAGCTTCCATTCCGCGCCAAATTCAGCCTTTACCGAAGTGAGGGAGAGACCAACGTAACTGTATACTTCAGCGTTTTGTTTGCCGAATACCAATGGCTTAGCTAGGACGGTGCTCAATGTTTCTGATTTGTAGATTGTGCCCTGTTTGCCAGCGAAAATACGAGATTCAGAAGTGTGCTGGATGAAGTCTTCAGGGCCTTCCGGTACGCCTAAACCAAAAGCGACAAGCTTTTTGCATGAACCATAGTTCTTGCTTTTGGTGATCTCAATAGGATCTTCGGCAAAGTCAGGCAGTACACGACGCCATTCCGCTGAGACGGGTGAAACTGAGTACAAAGTCTCACACTCACCGGTTACATCAGCTTCGTTCTTCTTGAAGAGACCTTGGAAAGATTCCTTGTCATAACTGTTGGGGAAGTTGTGGACATGTCCGAAAGTAGATAAGTCCACTTGAAGAACGCTGAGTAAACCCTTCACTACGTTTTCGAAAGAAGCAGGTAGAGCCGAGGGAACATTCACTGACAGAATACGACCTCCATCAACCAAGATCTCGAAAGGCAGGTCAACGTTTTGAACCGCATCGAATTTGAGGTTAGCAGGTGCAGTCTGAAGGTTTAGTTTTTCTCCTTTGACTAGCGCGTACTGCGGGTTTTCCAATTTGGCAACGAGACGACCCGGGGCCAATACACGAACGATGAACTGCGATTTGAAGGCGTTGCCGTTGCTGGCACTTTCTTCAAAGCTAGACCAGGTGTAGGTTTCTACATCATAGGCGTACTCTTTACCCACTTGCCAGGGCCAGCTTTTGGTCTCGCTGAGCGGACTCGCAGCGACGGCGGCTGAAAAAAGAGATCATTTTAAAAAAAGCTATCCATAAGTATAGTACGGTTAGGAATACGAGTTTATAATACAATTTTATCAGTTCATTTTAAACAAGAAAAATAATTCTCTCGTGAATACAAAAAAAAATATAAAAATAATCAATGTGTCGCACATTACACATCGTGCTATTAAAATTTAATCAAAACAATTTATAAAACAATGTCCTTCAACTAATGTTTTGATATGTTAGGTGCCTAAATAATTTTAAAAGGAGTATGCAAAAAATTGTATGGGCGCTGTCCCAAGAACCAACAGACTTGGGACTAGTTTTAATATAATTATGAAGTCCCATAAAAAGATAAATATCAATTTTTTTTCCCTAAAGATATGGGGTTATTGAAAAAAAAAAAAAAAACATTTTACTTAAAAGGGGTGTTATTTTTTTTTAAATAACCACATTTTAGTTATTAATTAAAACACATAATGGTTCAGCTGAACATTTTAGTCATCAATAGCAAAAATATTCAAGTGTATTATGTAATTATGTATATTTTTGATAAAAAAACAACATTTTAGGTTAGTATTTTTAAACATTTCTTTGTTGTTGTTAATTTACTATCAAAGGGCCCAATAAACAAGCAGAGGTCAGCAATAGCTGCAAACAAGCCGATATTGCACAGATAAACAACGTGAACACAGCGGAACGTACAGGACACGACTGAGGTGCGCGCGCGCATGTTAGCATGGCAAGAGGCGAGGGTACAGTGAGATTAGACCGTTATTTTACCTATGCGTCTCACGGCTGTTCTCTATCAATAGCTTTTTTATAGTTAAATAGTGTGCCTAAAATTTTTTGTACTGAAAAAAGTGAACAAGAATTGTTTTTTTGCACGTTAACCCCATGACTTACGATGATGTCGTCCTAATAAAAAATGATCATGATACCATGATGTATCAAATGAGATACGTTTGAAATCTGTTGGTGGGTTGGGACGATTTTTTGCGTAGTCATTTGCTTCTTTGAATAGTGGCAAATGAATGTATTCCACTGGTAGAATTCCTATATGAACAATTCCGTGCCTGGCGTGAATAAGTGGACAAGTCGAAAATCACGATTTTTTTTTTATTGGCTTACGCGATTCCTTTGCATATGATCTTATATGAAAAAAAAATATACTCCAATATATGCGGTAGTTTTGTAGATATCGCCTTTGTAATCAACCTGACATGTACGAATTTAACGTGCTAATGTTGATAAAACCACATGTCAGATGTATGCTTTACCCTTTTTGATGAAATAAAATTGATATGTTGAATTATACACTTACAAACTAAAACATAATTGTTGACATCTGAGGTTATACACTTATTCATTTCCCGAAAGAGCCAAACTTACCTTGACAAATCGAGATGTCCAGTTATTTACGTCTACTAAATAAAATATTTTACTTGATATCTATTGATACCAATAAACGTACGTTTACAAATAACTAAAATTATTGGATATCGTAACTATTAAATTTATCCTCTGCTAAAATAATAAACTATTTATATGATAAGTAATAAAGGTAACCGGTTTAGAAACGCACTGCAATAAAACAATTAAATAAATGGAATAAAATGTACTATCGGATTAAATAGCTTAATAAGAACACCGACTAGGTTGTCAAAAAGAGCATTTTCATTCAAAGGATAGTTCGCGGGCACATAGTGGCTACCATCCTTGGTACCTACATTCTATTCCAGGCGCAAGTGCGCGAACGAATTATAAATATTTTATTTTAATAACCTGTAGATTTTTTATTAATTTGTTTTGTTTATTGTATGGTTTGCAATGGCAAGTTTACGTAATAGTTTTCATTTCTTACCAATACCCTGTGTGTGAGTGATAAGTAGGTACCTAACTAACTCCTTTTTAGAGTTCCGTACCCGAAGGGTAAGACGAAACCCTATTACTAAGTTTCCGCTGTCTGACTGTCTATCTGTCTCCAGGCTGTATCTCATAAACCATAATTAGATACCAGCTAGAAAGCTGAAATTTTCACAAATGATATTATATTTCCGTTGCCGCTATAACAACAAATACTAAAAATTTAAAAAAAATGTTAAGGGGGTCCAAAAACAATAAACATGCTTTTTCGTATTTTTTGCTCAATATTAAAAACGGTAACTGGTAGACGTTTCAAATTGGCTGTTTTTTATAGTTATCGGCTATAGCTGTATTATTGGCCAGGAAGTAAATTAATAGAGCTACGTGATAATACACAGTTAAAATTATCTCGCAAACGGAATCAACAATTGAAGCTAACTAACAAACATTCTATAAATAATCAAATAATTTTAATAAAAATAAAATGAAAACCGACTTCAACAACCACGGCCCTAAAAACTAAAAAATAAACTGATTTTATCATGTCAAATACTAAGTCAAGTTGGTGCCAAACCAGCATGTTAAATTATTCCCATGCTTATGTTTATTCTCTAAGGGTTAAGGTCTTAATATCTAATCAATACAAATTAATCAAGCTCAAACTTAGGGTAGCTGCTGTTAACCGTTGAGGAGTTCCCTCGACTCTCTCGGCTCCATCATCAGACTTACTCCAGACTTATGTTGTATTGTAGTCTTTTATAAGTGCTATCGAAATATCGAACTAACGTACTAGTACCCCCTAAAATGTTTTGAAGTTCCTCTCGATTCCCTGGTTTTCCATCATCAGACCCTGATTTACTTAACATGGGACCACCTTGGAGCTGTCTACTTTCTAACTAAATAAGAATTATCAAAACCGGTTCAAAAACGACGGAGTTATCCGCGATTAAACATATTATACGGTCGAATTGAGAACCCTTAAGCCGAAAGTTTTTTTTTTTTTTTTTATGGCAACCATTAAAATGGCTGCAGTAAAGTAACGATTGTATAGGCAAAATACAATTTAAGGAGAGCCTAGACAATGAGGTTCCTTTCAAATCAATAAACTTTAAAAAGAAAGGCAAGTATAATGTTCATTAATTTGCCTTAAACCAAAATTTCAAAGGAACCATTGCCAATAAGCGCTGAAAAATAGAAAGACCTAATGGACATGCTTGATTTAATCGATGACGTATTTATAGAATTTTTCATCAATTCTAAACAATAGTTTTATTTAACAATCGTTTCGTCGTTATAGTTTTATTAATCGTTCTGACATAAATACTAAATTATGTATTTAACTGATAAAGTCAAGAGAACAAGTTGTCGTAACTCGTACCATTCAAGTTTAAATTAAGTGTAGGTAGAATTTAAGTGAAATATTATATTAGCTTATGTTTATTTAAATTTACAGTTACTTTAGTAAATAATTACTTATTAATTATTCAAAAATAATAAGTTAATGATATTATAATTAAAGTTTTTAAATTATGGACAACTCTCACGCAGATGAAAATTGAAGAAAATGTTGACGTAAATAACTGGACAACTCGTTAAATCAATATTTGTGCATAGGAAATTGTACATGATATCTCGATTATTTCTGAAACTACAGGAAAATTCCTGAATTTCTCGCCACCATCTAAAAGAAGGCACAAAATAACCTATAAAACTGCGGACGTTCCTATATTGTTGTTATTCCTCGATTTAAGAGAAGGAAGTAAAACCTTTAAATGGCTCCCCTGAAAAGTTGGCATTTTAGACTTGTCCACTTATTCACGCCAGGCACGGAATTAAAATAATATACTTGGATTTATTAATTTCTAAACCGTTGAGTTTGCTTGAGATGTACAATTTAATTTAAACACTTTTAAAGTATGACACGCTGTCATACTTTAAAGGTGTTTAAATTAAATTAGAAAAAAGGAAAATATATGTAGCGTCTACCAGAACCGAAAACCTTTAAGCGATCAATGAATATTAAACTGCACTCACCGACTATCGCCGTCAGTACCAACAGCTTCATGTTGCTTGATGGCACACTTCTGATGCTCTGGACCATGAAACACCACTTTATATACTGCCCGAACCCACATTAGTTTTTAGATTGACCTCTTGATCCTAAACATTATGATAACAAATATACGTTTTTCAAACGATATAGAAAAATAATAGTATTATTTTAGGTTTTGATAACAGATGTCGTAAATTTGCCTAGAAGTATTTGTCGCCCATAACCGATAAAACCATTTTTGGCAGGTACGGAAACGTGGAACTAGTGGTCGCATGTGCAACTGTTTGTCTAGCCATCATGCGCTAGAAAACTCCAATAAAATTATCCCCTTGAGTTTTTCTTTAGGTATGTCTTATTGGAACTTGGTATGAAGACGTTTATATACATGTTCATTGAATAATAGGTGGAACGTCACATTTGTATTTAAGCCAAATGTATCATATTAACTTTTGATAAACAGAAGACCGTAGGAATGCTAAGTCGATTTCGACCGATAACTTGAGTTCGATCCCCACGGCGCGCACCGACTTTTCGAATGTTGTGTGCGTTTAAGAAATGAATATCACAGCTTCCGTGTTTCGGAAGGCACGTAAAAATGTGGGTTCTGCGCCTGATCTCTCTCCGGTCGTGTCGGATTACCGTCCCATCGGTCTATGAGAGTAAAAGGAATAGAGAGTGCACCTGTGTTTGCGCACACGCTTGTGCACTATAATATGTCCTGCGTAGCTGGCTGGTGTCATAGTAACACGGCCGCGGTGGCCGATATACCTTACTCTTTTGTTTAGAATTTCTGTAAGGCGTTCAGTATAATCTTCTCGACAAGGTGAGAATTCTAATAACTTCTTTTTCCATTTAGACCAAGTATAAAATAGACTAGATAAACCTTGGTTATTTGAATTCAGGTCAGTGTTCCTTAATAAACGAGAGTGAAGCGAAATTACTAGATACTAAAATATTTACCGATGTGGATTTGCCAATGTTGCGAGGTATAGGCGCCAATTTGATTCGACCGTGAAGCATGATAGCTAACACTGTTGAGATTAATTATAGAAGTAGAAGATTGTGTGCTAAAGTACGCAATTTTATTGGGACAGTCATTCACTAAAAAAGAGCACAGAGTTATCATAAAGTCTCCAGATCAAATAGTATTTCAGAAGATTTCATCCAATGGAAAGGTTCATTTTGTATCTCGCGATAATGTTACAATACCGATTTATAGTTTACGAGCAATATCTGTCAGATGTAACTCATTAAGTGAAGTTACCGTTTATGTAAATGGAACCGTTCGAGGACGAAAAGGGCATGAGTACTATCTTTTGCCAGGGGAATACAATGTTTAGAATAATGGCTGCGTCTTACTTATTCAATATTTATCAAATTCGAACATTAATATAAAGAAAGATTCATTACTTCCCGGGCTGCCCAAACTCACATGGCATTAAATGCCTGCGAAGTTACGATTAGTTACTCCAATGTTGACGATACAGTTAATTGCTATAAAACCCAGTCTGCGGCACAGCGCCTAGATAACAAAATATATTATGCGAATATAAAGATTATTCTTCGAGTAGCCTTAAAGATTTTTCTTTTCCTAGCCTATAGTGCCCCACTGCTGGACAAAGGCCTTCTCTAAGTCCTTCCACGATTCTCTATCATGCGCCGCTACGAACCAGTCCTCGTGGTATACGTTTAATTTATCCCGCCACCGCTTTCTGGGCCGGCCTCGGCGGCATCGTCTGTCTGCTAGCTTTCATAGTGTTAGGGATTTGATTTTTGGTTTAAGGTTCTCAAATCTTGTAGAGATGGATTACAATTTAGGAGGTACAGAGCCGGTAGTTTACGGCCATTATCGCATGTAGCACTCGGAAAGGAGGTTACTTAGGGATATGGTACATGAAGTATTAGATAGCGGTATTGCTAGGGAGTCATCTTCACACTATTGCAAGCCCAATTACGCTAGTGAAGAAGAAAACCGACGAAAAGAGACTGTGTAGATTGCCGCGCTTTAAACCACAGGACAAAAAATATCACTATCCTTCACCGCGTATTGACAATTAATTGTAATTTACTAACTGATAACAAATTGTTCACGTTATTAGATTTAGCGCCTGGATACTACCATAATATAAACAATAAATAAAGGTCATGAAAAAACTTTATTCAACCTAATTAAATCGCATCTCGATTGGCTACAAAAAATTCCAAACACAATTTAGTGGTTGATTTGTGCATTTTAAAAGAATTTTAAGGCGTAAAGCCAAACAATTTATGATAAACATCAGAAAGGATTTCATGCCTTATATTGTGGTTTCTTCTGGAGTGTAATATTGCGGATATACACAAACTGACTGTTCTATGTTTAATAATATTGAAAACATACAAAATAATCCGAATGAAACCCAGCTGGTATAAAATTTAATTATATAATATATGTAATTATATTAAATTGTATTATTTGTATCAAATCTTGGTGTCTTTTTGCCCAGCAACATACAAGCACAAATATGTTAGAAAGTTGGCATCCAACTAAGCTTCTTAGTTTACACCTTAAAACTGAATCTGCAACTATCGGCTTATTTCCGCAGAAATAACTGCAGGCGCGGATCGCTTAACAGTCCGCGGCATCCAAATTACTGACAATATGAAGCCACAAACCAAACACAAGAAAAATACTATGGAAAATAATATTTTTAATCAAATACATCAATGCAAATTAATACACAATGACGTTCCATTGTTGGTTCGTGGTGACGTTTTACGTATGTTACAAATATAATTAATTAATATACCTACTCGATTTCATTTCGTACAGGACTGTACCCACGATTATACACGAATAAAATTAATGATGTGGGTCAAGCAGTGAGATAAACGGTTTCAGTAGTTCGGTCTGAACCGTCTGGAGAACTTATGCACGGGACTACTGGATATTAACGGATCCCAGTACATTGCCTTGAGAAACACCAAATCTCCCTACATTAGTTCGAAGTTTTTTTAGGTATGATTAAAATAATTCTAGCACGTTTGCTCTTATTCGGTATGCCTCAAGTATGCTAGCTATTAGTATGGCATGGTCTACGTTACCGAAAGATTGTGTCATATCGCTAAGATGAGGCATATTATATTCAAAAACTATACTGTAGTGTCAGTAAATCCTAGGCGCCTACGGTATTTCAAGTAGTTAGAGTAAACAAGATATATATTGCTTTTATGCTGTCATTAATTCAATTAATATTTTTGACTAACTTTAAAATAAAGTAAATATAAATTAACATGTGGTGGCCTTGTGGTTCCATGTGTGAATTTGTATACACGAAGTGCAAATTCGATCCCCAGCACAGGCAAGTACCAATGTGACTTTTTCAAAGTTGTATGTACTATCTTAATTATTCTAAGACACTACCGACAAATGGTGAAGGAAAACATCGTGAGGAAATCTAGATTCCAAATATTGGAATCTGAAATCGCCAATCCGTAGTGAGCTAGCGTGGCGATGGAAAGAGGCCTGTGCCCAGCAGTGGGGCGTGTATACCCTGGTTTATTTGATTTTTTTTTTTTATCAAAATTGAAATGAAACCCCCCAAAATGATATTCGCGTGACCATTCTCACTTTTTCCCATGTAAGTGGTTTAACTGATTTATCAACATCATCCTTATCAGCCTTATTGAACCCTCTGCTGGGCATAAGTTCATTTCAGTTTCTGCTATCATCCTTTCTAATATTCATATTTTAAAACTAAATTAAAATAAGATAGTCCATTCATTCAAGAGGTACAATGTCACAGACAGGTAGACTTTGATTGTTGTAGTCTAAGAACTGTTGCCATTGTGTAATCGAGATCGCACTGCGCTCGGTGTGGTTATTCACTTCCAAAAACCTACAGTTCTCCTGCTTCCATCACTCAATTAGAATGTTAACAAATATAATACTTAGGTACCGAGTATAATCGCTAATCCTTAGGCTGACAATCCACCGGAGCGGAGCTAAGATGCGGAGCGGAGAAACTGGGATATATTAGCCAATAGGATTGCACAAAATCTCCGCTCCTTGCAATCCATTGGTTAATATTTCTCGGTTTCTCCGCTCCGCAGCCTAGCTCCGCGCCAGTGGACAGGCAGCCTTAAAGAGCTTTAAATACCCGTGTTGATGGTATGCCACAAAATTTAAAATAGTATGTTTGTAACTAACCTAACCTAACAGAGGACCATTTGTACCCATTTCGGTGTTCGTTATCACAACCGTGAATATGAATTAAAATAAAATAGAAAGAATTGCGAGCTTTGCGAGAATTGCGATGACTACGCTTGGACAGACGTAACATTTTTTTTTAAATTTATCAAGGAAACAACATCATTTTATTAAATAATTCTTTTAATCATTTGGAATTCATGTTTTTGTAGTTTTCTTATACTATTACATAAATAATAAATACTGGGTATTACAAACACAATACATATAACTATTTGCTGCATGATGAGAGTGTTCCATGGTTCATAAAAGCTACTTTAAAGGTATTATGGCAGATGCTATATACAATAATTTTAGTACGTTTTTACAATCCTTTAACAGATTCGTTTCCGATTTTGCTCCACTCGTCATCAGAGCGGAGGATGTTGGTGTACTTGGTGACAGGCTGGTATGCCTTCAGCTTGGCTTGCTTCTTCAGCTCAGCGGTCTGAGGGTCGCTAAACTCTCCGTCCAGGGAGAAGGCAGCGCCGTAGTGCGCAGGCTGGTCTACAATACCGAAGGGAGTCAAATAGTCGTCGCCGATCTGAGAAGAGCTCTGGCCACAGAGACCGTTGGTAGTGCTGCGGTAATCACCAGTGAAGATGACTAGTCTCTGCTTGTCGTATACGACACGGAAAGCTCCGTTGTTGATGTTGAATATTTGAACGCCGTCAGCGACTGTGTAGTACTCCAAGACAGGGGCTTCCTGATCCTCATCCCAGTATGCGGTGAGGGCTCCCGCGGACACTTTGTTGGCGTTGCTCTTGACCTCGACACCAGTTGGCTTAATGTCGAGTTCTACGTATTTGCCGTGATTAGTTCTGTAAAAAATAAAGTTTTAAGCATGTCATAACTTTGTTTTTAACACTTGTCCATATCTGCTTGATACTTTGGTAATAAAAAATTACTAAATCATAGCGTCAAATGACTAAATAGTTCTTCATTCATAAGGGAAACATTATTAATATTAGACTACTCACTTGTATGCAATGTAGACTTCTTCCTGGTTGTCGCTGGGACGTCTTGACAGAACCGTCAGGCCGGATTTGTCGTCAACCATCACCACATGCCACGAACTGGTGAGACTGTATGCGTAGCTACGACCGCTGAAAGTCCAAATCTTGCCACCGTCAACAGCGCAGATAGCTATTGAAAAAACATATCAGTCAAGAGATGTTTGTAACTACTAAGAATACAATAGTAAGGGCACGTTTAGTACTTACGTAGTGTTTGAAGGTCAGTGAACCAGTTACGGGAACGCTCCCAGTTAGAGATAGGCGCGTAGAAAGCCGTAATATAGGGGTAGTATGCCATGCCCTCGATGTTGTCCAGCTTGAGAACTCCGTACTTGCTTGTGAACTTATAGTTAAAGTAGTTTTCAAAGTAGAATGCTTGAGACTCAATTTCGATGGTGCCGTCCTGGATGGTGTTAACCAAGTCCTCTTCCTCTTCCCAAGAGTACAGTTGCTTCAAGGTCTTGTAGGTTTCGTAGGTCAAGTTCAAGAAAGCGGGGCTGACGTTCTTGTAGGTTACGGTAGTCTTGAAAAAGTCAGGAGCGTGCGCCTTGATGATCGCGTTGTAGCAATCCCTCTGGTAGAAGTCACCTTTGCTGTTGTCTTCCAAGCACTGCTTTGACTCGGGGTCGTTCCTCAATTGCTGAGTGTACTCCTCGCTGCGCTCTCCAGTGCCGACGAGTTTGATGTTATCGTCATTACCGAACTTGATGTCAGCTTCGTATGTTGTTTTGATGGGATTCTTGAGCGCTTCCTCGAAGTTCAGAGGAACTATTTTGGGTTTAGTCAATTTGAACACAGCATTGATCTGTTCGCTGCCACGTAGGAATACGATGGCTTGAACCTTGTTGTCGACAAAACTGTTAGCATAGGCACCGGTGAAAACGTATTCTACTTTTTCTTGTCCATCGAAAACAACGCTGAAGTCAGCCAGCTGAACATTGGCTGATTCGATTCCAGACGCTGCGCGTTTAGCGAACTGTTCACGACGAGCCGCGCTGTTGGCTGCAACATCTTCGGTGATGGAAGCCGATCCAAGATCTCCGGATTCTTTCTGGTTGAATAGAGAGTCTGAAAAAAGTAAGACGCCAATTAAACATTGTTTTCAGAAAGACATCAAACTTTACAGTGAGATTTCAACAATCACTTACCAAGGAATAGGGAGAATGAAATTGCCTTGTTTTTGCTTTCCTTTGCTACATATTTCAGATTTAACTCGGTTAAGGCGATGTCCTTTTGGTACAACAACTCCTGTACGTTGGCTACGATATCTCCGTCAAATAGGTTCGAGCTGGAGTCCTTGTAGTCAGCTGAGTACGAGTACCCTTGCAGGCGCAGTGCAACACCGACTAGTTCACCTAAGTTTTCGTCGGCTGAAAATACCTTCGCAGATCGATTGATAATTTGTGTGGACGGGTTGTCAAGCGGAGCCAACCAGGAGTTAGACTTGTATCGCAAATCTGTGTAAGGAGTTACGCTCAAGTGAACTAGGTTTACATCTTCTTCTGGAAGTTCAAACTCTAGACGGTATGTTTCTTTTTTGGAGGAAAAGCTGATCTTAATCGGAATGTTGAATTGGAGCTTGTTAACGATACCAGAATAAGCGAACACATCACCAAGAGTGTCAACAAATCCGATCTTTCCGTCCAAGTTTCTTGCGTATGTGATCTTAAAAGCGTTTTTCAGTACTCTGCCACCACCGAAACCAAATTTGAAGCTGGCTTGGTTTTGGATGATAAAAGCAGTTGGTTCACTGTATGAATAGATGAAAGGCACACCAGCGGCAACTGGGAATGTGACGTATACACGTCTATCAAAAATGACCTTAACGTAGTTGCTCTCAGCACCAGTGACCAAATTTTCGGCGCTTTTTATGATAGAGATGATGAATTCTCCAAGTTCGCGTTCGGTGAAAGTAAATAGTCGCTGCTGGTTCAAGTTGTCAATGAACAGAGATGCTTCAAGGGGCTGACGGGCTTTTCGTTTGATGTCAAGTACTTTAGTAATCTCTTCAGGGGAGAACTTTAACTCAGCAGCTGCTTTGTTTGGTCCTGAGACAGATACAACGTCCATGACGACCTCGACAAGGTCCTGCAGGTCTGATATAGAGAGTGTGGCCTGAAAGTGCAAAGGTGACAAGTTATTGTTTGTTTTATTATGCACATAAACTATATTATATTCAAAAGCCGTTATATTGAGATTGTTTTATTTTAAAAGTGACTTAGTAACTTAAAGTAAAAGTTAACGTAAAGTAGTCCATATATTGAATATTTACCCAGTTCTCTTCGGTCCATCCATTGCCTCTTAATCTTAAAGCTGTTCTCTGGTATTTAGGTAAAGCGTTGTTCTCACTGCCAATAAATGCCAGTTCCCTGAAGTAGCCCAAGCCATCTTCGCTGCTGTATGCATCGATGATACTGTCGGTCGAGTAACGGCTGCCGTACTTTTCTTTAGCAACCAAAGATTTCACTGAGTTAGCATTCTTAACCCTGAAAAACAGAAATATCATTTCTTATTGTAAGAACTTCAGTCAGCTTTCATTATTACGCATTATAAATGAAATAAGGAGCTTACAATTCAGCGAAACGTGGGCCTTTGAGATTGGCGGTGTAGCCAATGCCGCTAACCAAGACTGCACGAACTTGAGTGCTGGGGTCATCGTTTGTCATATGAGCCATGATTCTGAACATCTCAGCGGTAGGGAAGGCCAAGAAGATGTTTAGAGCAGCAGCCACCCTAACTTCATAAGGTTCAGCAGTGTTCTTCAAAATGCTGAAGAGCACGGCACGTACTTGGTCGTTCTTCTCGTTTGCTAAGGTTTTAAGGCTGATAACAATTTGCGTGCGAAGGTAGGTGTTAACTGGAATACGACCGTCTAAGTAAGGAGCGAATACGTTCAGGATTTCAGGATGAGCCAGGCTTCCGAGGACTCTGATGTAAACGTCGGCCTTGCTGAGGTCACCATCGGCGATAGCTTGCTTCAAATCCTTAGATGCGACTGGAATAACTTTGTCTACCACAAACAAATCAGCCTTGGCCAATCGAATAAACTTGGTGGCGGCTAAAATGGCGGAAGTATTAAGGAACTTCTGTTCCACAACTACGGGGCTAGTGGCGAGCAGGAAGAACTCGTTGAACAGTTCCTCGGTTGGGGTGTGCAGACTGCTGGCTAGGGATGTGATTACTTCAGCGGCTTCTTCTCCTTCAATTTTCTTGTTTAAGATCCACGACTTGACTTCTTTGAATGCTGCAAGGGTACCGGTTTGCGCAATAGCGTCACGGTAGAGCACCCACAAGTTTTTCTTAGCGGCATTTTCTGAAGATTTGGCAACTTCAACACTGCTGGTCAGAAGAGCAAGCTGTTCTGAGTTCAAAGAGTTTGATAGATATACAAGGCTTTCGAATTTAGCCAGGAAGTTGGAAGATGGTAAGTTATTGGGGTCCTGCAACAATGGTGCGATTTCCTGGAGCAATGCTTGGGCCTTAGCAACGTTCTGTGCATTAAACTCAATACCCAGATCTTCTTGTTCCGTAAATAAAAGTGAGTTGACTTTGCGAACTTCTTCAGATAGCTTCCATTCCGCGCCAAATTCAGCCTTTACCGAAGTGAGAGAGAGACCAACGTAACTGTATACTTCAGCGTTTTGTTTGCCGAATACCAATGGCTTAGCTAGGACGGTGCTCAATGTTTCTGATTTGTAGATTGTGCCCTGTTTGCCAGCAAAAATACGTGATTCAGAAGTGTGCTGGATGAAGTCTTCAGGGCCTTCCGGTACGCCTAATCCAAAAGCGACAAGCTTTTTGCATGAACCATAGTTCTTGCTTTTGGTGATCTCAATAGGATCTTCGGCAAAGTCAGGCAGTACACGACGCCATTCCGCTGAGACGGGTGAAACTGAGTACAAAGTCTCACACTCACCGGTTACATCAGCTTCGTTCTTCTTGAAGAGACCTTGGAAAGATTCCTTGTCATAACTGTTGGGGAAGTTGTGGACATGTCCGAAAGTAGATAAGTCCACTTGAAGAACGCTGAGTAAACCCTTAAGTACATTTTCGAAAGAAGCAGGTATAGCCGAGGGAACATTCACTGACAGAATACGACCTCCGTCAACCAAGATCTCGAAAGGCAGGTCAACGTTTTGAACCGCATCGAATTTGAGGTTGGCAGGTGCAGTCTGAAGGTTTAGTTTTTCTCCTTTGACTAGCGCATACAGCGGGTTTTCCAATTTGGCAACGAGACGACCCGGGGCCAATACGCGAACTATGAACTGCGATTTAAAGGCATTGCCGTTGCTGGCACTTTCTTCAAAGCTAGACCAGGTGTAGGTGTCTACATCATAGGCGTACTCTTTACCCACTTGCCAGGGCCAGCTTTTGGTCTCGCTGAGCGGACTCGCAGCGACGGCGGCTGAAAAAGGAGATCATTTTAAGAAACACTATCCATAATTTTGACTGTACTACAGTCAGAAATATGAGTTTATAATGGAATTTTATCAGTTCTTTTTAAACAAGAAAAATAACTATTGCGTGATTACAAAAAAAAATAATGAAAATAATCAATGTATTACACATAGTTCTATTTAGTCAAAACAATTTATAAAACGATATCGTTCAAGTATTATGTTAGGTGCCCATATTATGTTAGGTGCCCAAATATTTTAAAAGTTGCTAGTTTAAAAGTAGTAGTTAGTTCTTTGAATAATGGCAAATTAAATTATTGCTCTAATAACTACATTAACTTGAAAAAAAAAACACTTCTGTACGTAGAATCAAAATAATATATTTAAATTTATTATTTTTTGACCCGTTGTGTTTTAATAGTTTGGTAAAGATACACATACGATTTAATTTTAAACACATTTAAAATATCACAACCTAGACATGAAAATGAAACAGATATGTAGCGTCTACCAGAACCGAAAACCTTTAAGCGATCAATGAATATTAAACTGCACTCACCGACTATCGCCGTCAGTACCAACAGCTTCATGTTGCTTGATGGCACACTTCTGATGCTCTGGACCATGAAACACCACTTTATATACTGCCCGAACCCACATTAGTTTTTAGATTGACCTCTTGATCCTAAACACTATGATAACAATTATACGCTTTTCAAACGATATAGAAAAATAACAGTATTATTTTAGGTTTTGATAACAGATGTCGTGTATTTACTAAGAAGTATCTGTCGCCCATAACCGATAAAACCATTTTTAGCAGGTACGGAATCGTGGAACTAGTGGTCGCATGTGCAACTGTTTGTCTAGCCATCATGCGCTAGTAAACCCTTAATAGATTGACCCAATTGAGTTTTTCTATAGTTGTATCTTAAAGCAGTTTTATAGAAGGTCGTTTACAAACATGTTCATCAAATAATTATAGGTGGAACGACACATTTGTATTTAAGCAAAATATATCCGATGTTATCAATTTATCTTTTTGGTTGACAGAAATAGACATAAACTTTGCACTATATCACCGTCTGCTGCATCAATATTCTTTTTCACAATAATTGCATTTTGAAATTACGCACGAAAAGACATTAATTTTGTAATTAACGTTTCTAAAGCACCTTGATCAGGACGACTGTGTTTTTTTTGGATTTGATATAGAAAAAACTTGCTATTTAATAAGAGAGACTATAATATTATTATAAAGATTTATATTTAGTTTCACAAGGTAAAATTTCAGCGAATTTTTTTGATAACAAAACGCACAATTGAAGTAGAGTTGTTTGGTTGACCAGTCAAGCACTTTGACCCAAAAAAGGCCAGGTTAATGGTAATGTCATTTGCTTGGATTGCATCTAATGCACGACTGATTAGGCAAAACTGCATTGAATTGCAACTTGCGGTTGGATTGCAGTTGAAATGTGGTCCGTCTAAAGCCTAGGGGTTTTTTAATTCTGGGAGCATTACGGCAGAAAAGGACACTTCTTTATCCCGAATTGCAATCCGGGTGTATGATAAAAGGAATGATACGCCATTTCAAATTAAAATTATCATGTTTGTGTTAAATAAAATGTTAACACTAATTGTCAAAACGCGTACCTACATAATATGATATCGGTACACTCGAATTATCGTGAGATAGATTTTACCTACTCAATATGTTTATAATTTTGCAAGTTGCCGGGTGTTTTGAGTATTTTAATATTTCTAAACAATGTTTACAGCGACGAACTTTGCCCCTAATTGGTTCGCTTTTCAAATAGGTTGGTACAAGTCGTGCATTACAGAATTAATTACATTAATCGTAGTATCATGTAAAGCTAATTAGCTTTTTTTGTGTTGTTAAATGACGTGATTTGTTTTTAAATTTGTTTCAATTTTAGTCTTTAGAACTTTAACAGAGCTTGGTCGACTCCACCCGTGATCGGATGGGGCTGGCTTGTTTGTGCACAAAGAATTAGCATTGCTGACCAACGTGGTAACTGCCAGGATTTTGGGCACGTTTCCCGCATACGACAGAGATGACCATGACGATATCATTTTGACGTTTTGTAAATATCATGTAATTTATATACAAGTTTAGTTTAGTATATTTGAAGCTGTGATAAGAGCCTAGTGGTAAGACCATAGGACTGACAAGTCAAAGGTCTCGAGTTCGATCCCCACGGGGTGTACTGACTTTTTGAGTGTTGTGTGCGGTTCAGACATAAATGTCACAGTTTATGTTTCGGAAGGCACGTAAAAACGTAGGTTCTGCGCCTGATCTCTCTCCGGTCGTGTCGCTGTCTTTCTAATACATTATAATAATATAGCAAGGTAGGAACCGTCCCAGATAAATCAATATTTTAGGTCATTAAAAACTACCAAAAAAAAAACGACTTAACTACTGGGCCTAAGATCAGCAGACCGATCAGCCACCGAGACATTATCATTAGTTTTATAAATGTAATTATAGAGTAACAATTTGATTGCTTTTTCTTTTCTCTCATCATGGATACAAAGTTTAATAAGTTTAAAGAACACTTCTTTAAAGGATTGATATGCCTATCAGTTGTCAGTTCAGTATATTTAAGTGATTTTGACGTTTGAAAAAATGTTATTTGTCACAAGCTCAGGTAGTTTTGCTGATTGTGAGGTGTAACATCGATTTTATCGTTCGACAACTAGTTTGGTTTGCCGTAGTGTAATATTATTTATCAGATGTATTCAACGGAACCGTGGAAGACTGGAAGCCTCCCCATACATACGTAACCTATGTAAATATATTAATTTTTGTTGCTTTTTTATATACCGATTTGTATGCATTTCGTCTTTTAATTAAATCTTACGATCCGCCTAAGCTTGGCACGGATGTAGATGTATTATACCTATGTAATAAACCTTTCTCTCGAAATATTTTGTCTATTAAAGAAAACGGCTACAAAACCACTGCGTAGTTTTAAAGTTCTAAGCATAGTATACGTGGGCACAGACAGGCATCGGGAAGCAAGTTTGCTTTATTTCCTATGTAGTGATAGTTATTGTCTATGTGTCATCATGTGAAAATATAACTATTAAGCTGTACAGAATAATAAAAAGTTGAACTAAAGCAAAGGAAAACAACAACAAACCAACTAACAATAGAAGTGAAATAGAATTAACAAAAGTAAAACGTAATTATACCGATAAACCTATGAAATAGTTAGCTTTAAGTGTTTTTCAGCAAGTTATTACAGATGCTGTAACTTTTGTAAGTTACGCGTAGAATTACGTTTTCTGGATCTTCGCAGTTTTTAATAAAGTTGATCTCTGTTTCTAATACAGCGGCACAAACCAGACATTGTTGATGGTCTTATAAGACGCTTCCTAAATAATAGTATATACCTACATCACTGTGTGTTTCTTTATTGTGACCGCTACTGTCGTTATAAAAGCGCTGGTCATGATATTACAAAAGTTAGTTACTGATATGACAGATGAAAAATCTATTAGTTTTAAGTCTGCAATAATAGCCTGGTAATCTACTTTCTTATAGGTTTTGGATATTTGTTACCCAGTACGAGTTTTGGATTTTTTTTAGATTTTGAAATCATCACAGATGAATGGTCAGTGACCGTAGACTCACAGGCGATAGTTTGAGATAAAGTTGTTGTTTTTAGAATACAAGGGTCTAGACAATTTTATTTTCTAGTAAGTAGATAATGCGAAGGAAATTTACCATGAATGGCTAGTAAATCCATGTATTTTGATGAACCAGAACTTTTGTTGTCCAAAATATTTGTTTACATCTCCAATTTATTATAAGTATGATTGGATATTAATTTAAATTATTTAGGATACGATTAAGAGTAGGTAGTAAAGAAATTATCAATATTGATTTTAGAGGTCAAATATATTTTCGATATCGATAATTATTATGGGTTTCAAATTCTCTTTATAGTAGATAGCAATGACATAATTTTGGTTGATTATTTCAGCTGCAGCGCAGGTATTACATAAGCCAATTTTCAGAAGTATTTTATTTTTTAGAGAGAATACGTATAAAATACTAGAATTTAGTATACAATCTGAGTTCGACGTCTTTGTGGGAATGCACATTTTATTTTCTAACTAAATTAGGTGGGGAATGATTACAATGTGAATTTTTTATTCATTTTTATTATTGTTGACTGCTCAGTAAACTATCAAAAATTACAAACAGTTCATGGTTAATACTATTGTTTGAAAAGTCTTAAAATTAATTAATTATTAGTTTCCATCCAGCTCTCAGGATACATATTATAATTCTCGATTCTCAACTTTGCTCCACTCGTCATCAGAGCGGAGGATGTTGGTGTGCTTGGTGACAGGCTGGTATGCCTTCAGCTTGGCTTCCTTCTTCAGCTCAGCGGTCTTAGGGTCGCTGAACTCTCCATCCAAGGAGAAGGCAGCACCATAGTACGCAGGCTGGTCTACCAAACCGTAAGGAGTCATAAAATCGTCTCGGATCTCGGTAGTGCTCTGTCCACAGATGCCTCTAGTGTCACTTCGGTGCTTATCAGTGAATATGACTAAGGTATTCCCGTTGTAAATGAATCGGATGTCGCCATTGTTGATGTTGATCACATAGACGCCGTCGGCTTGCTTGTAGTACTCCAAGTATGGACGCCGGGTCACATAGCTTGTGTACGTAGTCACATCGCCGGTAACAACATTTTTGTCGTCGCTTTTAACTTTCACAGAGTTAGGTTTGATCTCAAGCTCGAAGGCCTGGCCTAGTTCTGAAGACCTTAAATTAAAAAAAAAAACAAATTCATTAATTCCTGGTTTGGTTTACAAACGTCATTCCATAGATTACATTGCATCGCATTCAAAATCCAAATGATATCAGATATCAATTAAATTTGTAAAGAACTGTACTTACTTGTAAGAAATGTAAACTTCCATCTCGTTGGCACTAGGTCTCCTCGCAAGTACGACGAGGTCAATCGTTTTGTATTTATCAGACTCGTCTAACATAACAATATGCCAGGGACTAGTGAGCTTGTAGTCGTAGCTGCGGCCGCTGAAAGTCCACACCTTGTTCTTATCCACACTGCAGAAGGCTGTAACACATTATTTGAAATAAGTTAAAAGTCCAGGTAACAGAAGATACTGTCGTATTTAAACATTTAGTACTAAATTCCCGCCCCAGCTTCGTACTGATGCAATAGTAAAGTATACATATAAACCATGCTTTTGAAAAATCTATCTATTAAAAAAAATACCGCACCAAAATCCAATGCGTAGTTTGAAAAATCTAAGAAGATATAGGGACGGGCGGACAGCGGAAAGCAACTTTGTTTTACACCAGGTAGTGATACTCACGTAAGTTTTGGTAGCCAGTAAACCAATTCCGAGTCCTCTCCCAACTGTTAAGGGGTTCATAGAAAGCCATTGCGTATGGGTAGTACTGCATACCCTCGATATTTAGATTGGAAACTCCGTACTTGCTGACAGACTTGTAAGTCATATAATTGTCGTAGTAGAACAGTTGAGCTTCAATGTCTATCTTACCATCCTCAGCCGTCTTTAGAATATTCTCTTCCTTTTCCCATACGTACATGTGTTTAAGTAATTCATAAATATCATTACTCAAATTCAAAGCAATTGGACTCAAATCTTTGTAAGTTACTGTGGCCTTAAAGTAATCGGGAGCGTGGGCCTTGATGATCATCTTGTAGCAGTCCATTTGATGGAAATTTTCTTTGTCAGTTTCTTCTAAGCAACGTTTTGCCATCGGGTCGTAAGATAACATTTTAGTGTACGCATCACTACGCTCTCCGAAGCCTTTCATTTGAATATTTTCTGAGTTACCAAACTTGATATCACCTTCGTATGTTATCTTAAAGTCGTTATTTAAAGCTTCTTTAAAGTTTAGTATATGAATGTCGGGTTTGTCCATCTTAAAAACAGCATTGATCTGTTGTTCTCCTTTGTAAAAAAGCATGGCTTGCATTTTCTTATCGACTAGACTGTTACCAAGTGCGGCGGTAAGTAGATACTCTTTTTTCTGTTTGCCATTGAAAACGGCGCTCATGTCTAGAACCGTTACTTCAGCTGATTTTATACCGGCAGCGACGCGATTTCTCATTGCTTCACGACGATCACCACCGTCTTTGGATACATCTTCCATCAAAGAGGCTGGTCCCATTTCTCCTGTCTGTTCTTTGTGTGTATTAAAATCTAAATAGAACATAATACGTCATTAGAATATTCATTAAACAATTAACTTAAAAAAAGAAACTAGATATACTAATTAACTTACCGTTGTAGAAGCTGAGAGACACAGCATCGTTTTGTGACTCAGAAGCCAAATATTTGAAATCGAACTCAGTCAAAGCGACATCTTTCTGGTAAAGCATGTTTCGTACGATGGTCAAGAGGTCAGCGTCGAACAACTTGCTTGGAATCTTGTAGTCAGATGAGTACGTATATCCTTTTAGTTGGAAAACGGTGCCGGTCTCTGTGCCAAACTTAAAGTCTGGACTAAACACTTTAGCACGCCGTTCAATAAATTTAGTTGCTGGCTCAGCAAATATAGTTAAAAGCGAATCCATTTTTTGCACAGAAGTATAAGGCCAAACGCTCATTTGGATGAGGTTCAAGTCTTGTTCTGGCAATTTGAAGTCTAGTGTAAAACGTGGGTCAAATATCATGTTGACATTCAAAGGAATGTAAAATTGGAGTTTGTTAATAAGCCCAGCGCTAGCATAAACGTTACTAAATGTATCCAGGTAACCAACACGACCGTCTAGGTTTCTTGCGTAAGTCAACTGCAGTTCATACCTGAATGGCGCATTATGTATTAACTTATTTACAAGTGCCATTTTTAATGATAGAGATATCGCTATCGGTTCGCTATATTCGAAGACAAAAGGCATACCCATAGCCAGGGGTAAGACAACAGCTACTTGTTTACCGCTCAGTAGCTTGGTTAAGTGGGAATCCCTGTCGGATTCTTTTCTCGGTCTAACAGTGGTCTGAATAAAACTCAAAAATTCTTCCTCGTTAAACGTGATTAACGTTTGCTGGTTCCATTTGTCAAGGAAAAATGATCCTTCCAGGTCGCAGCGGTGCTTGCGTTTCATATTCAACATTTGAGCAATAGCTTTGGCTGAGAACTTGAAGTCTTCCTTTGCGTTTCCTCTATAACCACCTGATATACTCCAGAAAACATCAGCTAGGTGTTGCATGTCAGAGACTGATAATGTGAACTGAAAAGAGTAAATATTTCTGTGATTAAAAAAATGAATTCTGTACCTACTTAACTTTTTATAAATTAATTCTTGTTCACCATCATTAAATAATTTAAGTAACAAAAAATACTTTTACTGCTAGATAGGTTACTAATTAGATGATATAGTAATATCTCGAACGAATCTAAATTTATGGAACATTCTACAAAGTAACGTCATTATAAATTGAAACATACCCAATCTTCTTCTATCCCTGCTGTATTCCTGAATCTTAACGCTCCTCTCTGGAAGACTGGCAACATGTTGTCCTCACTGCCAATGAAGGAAACTTCTCTAAAGTGGGAGAGCTCATCATCTGAGGAGTAGCCATCCATTATACTGTCTGTTGAAAAGCGGTATCCATACTTATGTTTAGGAATCATACCGATCACAGACTGAGCTGCTTTAGCACTGAAAATAATACACATCATTTTACAATCAACAGTAAGTCCACAATACAAAAGTATTATTTCTCCATGCTAGAATAAAATCATTAAATACTCACAGTTGAGCAAATCGCGGGTCTTTAAGTTCAGCCGCTATAGCAATGCTGTTCGCTAACACTGCGCGAACTTGTGTACTGGGATCCCCATGGGTCATCCAGGCCATTACTTTCATCATCTCCTCAGACGGGTAAGTCATAAAGATGTTTATGGCCGCAGCTACCCTGATTTCGTAATCTTCAGCAGTATTCTTCAGGATACTAAATAGCACTGCAGCAACATACTGATCTCTAGTGTTCGCTAATGTTTTCAAGCTGATCACCATTTGAGTGCGAAGGTATTTGGTTACTGGTATCTTTCCCTCTAGGTATGGGGCGAAAACTTTTAGGATATCTACGTGAGCTAAATTACCAAGAACTCTTACGTAAACTTGTGCCGTACTGTCTCCTTTCTCAACAGCCTGTTTCAGTTCTTGTGAGAGACGTGGAATTACAGTTTTCTCAATAAATTCGTCATCATTGCCGAACCGAATGAATTTTGTTGCTGCCAATAAAGCGGTGTTGTTTAACACAGCCTGTTCACGAACTTCAGGGCTGAAGGCAAAATCGAAGAATTCTATCATCATTTCTTTTGTAGGATATCGAAGAGTGTTGGACACAGAGGCAAGCACCAGAGCAGCTTCTCCACCTTTTATCTTTTTAGATAGAATCCATGATTTGATTTCTTTAAATGCTGCAACTGACCCAGTTTGCGCTAATGCATCGCGGTAAATTCTCCACATATGATATTTAGCTGAGTTTTTGGAGGTTCTAGCGATTTCAAGGGTATTAGTCATGTGAATAAGTTGTTCTGAGTTCAAGAACTTAAGAACACTTATAAGATTGTTGTACTTCGAAAGAAAATCAGTTGTTGAAAGTTCCTGAATGCTTTGCAGTATAGGAGTCATTTGTTGGAGCAGTTTCTCGGCATTGGCAGCATACTGTATATCTTTGTTAAAGAAAATGGATTCAGTCAAAGTAGCCAAAAGAGAATCAAGGTTACGGTATTCAATTGACTTTTTCCATTCACTGCTACTTACGTCTTGTTTTGCGGATAGATAAAAGTTTACATAACTGTGGACCTCAGCTTTTTGTGTACCGAACAAAAGAGGGCTCACGGACACAGAACTCATCGTCTCTGACTTGTAGATCGTACCTTCTTTACCCACTAAAATTCGCGATGCAGCAGAGTGCTTTAAAAACTCTTTTTCGTCGTTTTCATAAGCGATTCCTGCCCACGAGGAGCCACCAGGCAAGCCATAGCCGTAAACACGTTTTTGACATGAGTCATAGTTCTTCGTTTTCGTAATTTCCACAGGGTCTTCTGCAAAGGCAGGCAGTTCTCGGCGCCATTCCGCTGAGACGGGGGAAACCGAGTACAAAGTCTCACAGTCACCCGTTACGTCACCTTCAATCTTCGTGAAGAGACCTTGGAAAGATTCCTTATCGAAACTGTTTGCGAAGGTGTGAACATGTCCAAAAGTGGATAAGTCTACTTGAAGAGCGCTGGTTAGACCCTTCAGTAAGTTTTCAAAGGCAACTGGTAGGTTAGAAGGAACTTGAAGAGAGAGCACTCGACCTCCATCGACCAGAATCTCAAAGGGATGATCTAGTCCCTCAACTGGTGTATACTTTAGACCAGTAGGTACTGAGTTAATGTTCAGTTGACCTTGGACTTGAGCATACAGTGGGTTTTCTAACTTAGCCACCAGACGACCGGGAGCCAACACACGAACAACGAATTTAGTCTTGAAGGAATTGCCGTTGCTGTCACTTTGTTCATACTGAGTCCAGGTGTAGGAATCTACATCGTAAATGTACTCTTTACCCACTTGCCAAGGCCAGCTCTTGTTCTCAATAAGCGGGCTTGATGTGACGGCGGCTGAAATTGTAAAAAATGAATTAAAATATTAGTGTGCAAAAATACGCATTATGTTAAGTCTAAATCACAATTCGAGTTTAATTCTCAAATTAAAATCGTAACAAACAGATCTCAGTAGCGTGTATTTAGAGAGGTCCATGTCCAGCAATGGACTTGCATAGGCTGATGATGATGATGATGATAGTAACAAATCCTTGCGTACCTAACGATTAGTAGAGTAGTAAATGACAGCCTAAGGTTTTACATTTACGTTAAATATTTGTACAAAATATATTGTTCACTGATGCCTGCCATATCTTTTTTAAGTCAGCCTATAGCCCACAAGTATATTTTCTTAAAGTAATACTATTTTTTAAGGAGGAATAGAATAAAAACACTTCACTGTCTGAATTTTAAGAGATGACCCCTGAATTTGTTTCGACGTTTTACTCAGGCAGCCAGTTAGAAAATATTGAATCCCGCGAGCTTATGTTATAAAAAATGACATGTAAAAGAGATAACATGCATTTAGAATAAACCATTTCATTTTGAATGTAAAGGGCAAAAGACAAATGAGAATGACATAAACAAAGGTAAACCCATCAGTGGGTTATTTAGGGCTGATGATGATGAAAAATACTATATTGGAGTACTTACCGATGATCGCCGTCAGTATTAACAATCTCATGATCCCGTATACAGCAATTGCACGAGTGGTTATGTAGCTTTCTATAATGGTCCTGTGCCCCGCAACATAATTCGATTTATATACAAATGCAGTATCAGTTACTATAACAATTACTTCGGACCTTTAACTTTAAACAATAAATAAGGTGATTTCATTGGGCCGAGTAAAAAGAATAACGTCATTATAAAAATCGATTTTGAAGATACTATTTATATAACTACCTTGTTAGGTACACCAGATTGAAGTATACTTCATTGTGAATAAAATATTTTGGGTATCTGTATTTTGATTAATTCTTCTAAATAATTGTAAAAGTCATTTCTTAATTAACGCCCATATTTTCACGATAACCCTCATTAAACAGATTTGAACTATACATCTAAAAAATGTAACGATGTCTTAAAAAGTACTTTGGAAACCTCGGACAGGACTCGAATCTGCAACTCCTGGCTTGTTATCCGATTTCAACGATTTGATCGTCGCACTCATGCATAATATGTGTGACATGTTTTTCGGATAAGTATGAGTTCAATGTTACAAAAAAATATTTTTTTGAATTAGCTGTAATCTCCAATTGATAACCAAAATTATACTCTTGTCGAAAATTTGAGAAGATGCCATGAGCAACGTTTATGTTTAAGAATTTTCCTGTATGTATGTTCATTAGTCGTGGTGGCGTTGCAGTTCTATGCGTGAGCAGGTTCAATCCTCAATCCAGGTACCAATGTGATTTTTTTAATGTTACCTTCTGAAGGGTCAGGTCAGGAGTACCCTAAACCGACGGGCGTGTATGAAGCGATCGATGAGTGTGGATGAAGCTAAAGTGGTATGCGAGGATCGTAGCAAATGGAAAGATGTGATCTCTGCCTACCCCCAAGGGAAAGAGGCGTGACGTTTATGTATGCATGTACGTTCTTAATTATTGTAAGACAAAACTGACAAACGGCGGAGGGAAAGAATAGAGAGAATTTAGAATCGCCGATGCTCAGTAAGGTAGCGTGGTGATCAATCAAACCTTCCCTATATGAGAAGAGGTTTGTGCTCAGCAGTGGGACATGTATAGACTGTTAGTATTATATTTATAAGTCTATAATTTGTGTAATATTTTATACAAATAGCGAGGTATTGACCGATTTCGGCCACGGCGGCTAGTGTTACTAAGGCACCAACCAGCTACGCGGGACATATTATAGTACACAAGCGTGTGCGCAAGATGCACTCTCTTTTCCTTTACCCGATAGAACGGTAATCCGACAAGACCGGAGAGAGATCAGGCGCAGGACCCACATTTTTACGGGCCTTCCGTAACACGGAAGCTGGGAGTCGGTGCGCGCCGTAGGGATGGAGCTCGAAACCTTTGATTAGGCAGTCCTACGGTCTTACCACTATCATCATCATCATTCCCCTGCCCTTCTCCCAATTATTATTTGGGGTCGGCGCAGCATGTCTTCTTTTTCCACACGATCCTATCTGACGTCATCTCACAACTGACAATCTTTGCAGCCATATCATCTTTCACACAATCCATCCTTCGTTTCTTTGGTCGTCCTCTTCCCACTAGGCTTAAAAAAGGTGAATTAAAAAAGTCGTTGGCACCAGTACTCCCCTTAACAAATTGTCCTTGCTCCGTTATCAAATGTTCAGGTCAAGAGCCTTTTAAGAAACGATGCCACTACCTTGTGTGATAATACTCATAAAAAACTACATAATTGTCTTAATTTATTACTTGATTTTAACAAGCACAGATCGTATTTTAAATTTTATCGCGTTGCATGGAAAATAACAACATAATTATTTATTTACTTTCTTTGTCCTACTTGAAGATAGATGTAAATCATACATTCATACTCGTAAGTGGTATCCAATACATCACCTTTAATTAATTAATTAATTTATTATTATAAGCACAGCTAACCACTTGCAATTAAAAAAAAAAAACATAAAATAAAAAAGGCATACATTTACAAAATACATTTCATCCAACTATTGGAATCTGAAATCTCCAATCCGCAGTAAGTTAGCGTGGTGATTAATGCTCAAACCTTCCCTATATAGAAAGACGCCTCTTTAAACAGTGGGATATCTATAGGCTGGTTCACATGTAAAACAAGTTTCTAGTTAAACACATTAAATTAACATTGTAACAATCAAATATTGTTTTGTCTGTTGAGGTGATTACAAGTGTACTATACATGATTACTTTTTGAATCATCAACCAATATAACAACGGGTAGGCAACAAGAATGAAAACGATAAGTAAATCAAAACAAAAAACAGTTTTTACGTTATTTTGCAAATTTTTGAGAACAAAAAAAAATACTCGATACAATCGCTCGATCGTATTTTAATTTATTAAATAATACATAATTTTATTGACTAAAATTTAAATCTTTAAAACAATAATATACACACATCAACATTGTCTAGGGATATTTTGTACTTCTCCAATTTACTCGAAATTTATTGAAATTAACCTACAACATATATGTATTTTTACAAAGCCTATTTATCGATCTACACTCTAGAATAAAAGATTTTTTTTTTTTTGATTACACAAGTTTTTATTCAAATAAAGAAAAAGACGTGAAATAATGTTAAAACTAACAATTAATGTTTTTATCGAGAAAAAGTGAAAATTAAGCAAAATTATTAAGTTTCTAACTGTAATGTGAAAGATTATTGGTCATTAAAACGACCCATGACGGTGATGGTTCCCATGATGGCGGTCCTACAACGGTTTTTTAAGCTTAGGATTAAGTTGTCGAAGTCCGGCTGCGGTCTATGTCCCAGGTCCGACTAAGATGCAAAAAAGTTGTTCTTCCGTCGCAATGTTAGCAGGAAAATTCCTCAAAGCCCTTCTTTGGAGTATGTCCCACGCGTGTTCTATGGGATTTAGGTCGGGCGATTAAGTGGGCCAGTTTAAGACCGATGGGTCGTGCTCCTGCAACCAGATCGCCACCATTCTCGCTATGTGCGGGTGGACGTTATCGTGCATGAGCGTGATTTTTTGGGCCTATTTGTAGTCGATGGGGTTAGATTATCGATACTAGCACCTCGTTACGCAATTATTCAGCCGTCATGGTGTTTCTGATTCAAACGAGATCTGTTCTTCCACCAACACGAATTCCAGCCCAAACCATAATTGTCCCCCCGTGGTATGAATGGACTTCCTGAGGATGTTGCAGACGGGTCTCACGACCAAGAACTCGCCAAACACGTCCTCTACGTATATCACTGTGGGAACTGAACCGGGACTCATCGGTAATCAGCACTACAGACCACTGGTTAGCTTCACAGGGCAAAACTTCATGAACCTACTCTAGTCGTCGTCCACGATTTCCTCAACTTCATGCTGGAGTACGAAGTGGTCTGCGAGCATAAAGGTTAGCTTCATGCGGCCTCCTCCTCACAATCTGGTCACTCACAAGCAATTGGTGCTCCGACTGGAGCCTCTGAACCAACTGCATGGCCGTAACATTTGGTTGTCTTCTCGCGGCAACATGCAGAAATCGGTCTTGTCGTTCACTGGTTTTGCGCTTACCGCCTGAGTGTCTTTCAGCCACTTCTGCAGTAGCACGATAACGTGATCATAATCTTGATATCACGTTTTTTCGTGTCCCTATCTCCTCAGCAATACTTCGTTAAGTAGCCCCAGTTTAGAGCATTCTTACTGCCCTTAAAATTTCTCCCTTCGATAAATGGCGCCGCAGCGTGATGCGCACAATAACAATAATTCGATATTAAGAGATAAATTGTTATGAAACTTAAATTTGCTACAAAAAAATAGCCAAAAACCACTGTAGATAAATGACACCTTCGGACTTCGATACCATTATGGCGCGTATATCTTTTAATTCTAAATATATTTTTTAAATTCAAATATGGAATCATTAAAAACGTTTAAAAAATAAGTTTTCTTCAAAAATAATAATAACTAGTCAGTATTTTTTGAGTTTATGAATTTTATACAAAATATCCCTAGACTTTGTTGATGTGTGTATTTACAACTGAACTGATATACTTATAAAATAACATGATATTTATAAAGCGTCAAAAAATATAACATGATTTTATAACAATACTAGATTCTGCCCGCGGCTTCGCCCGCGTGGTAAAGGTACAAAAAAACCAAGGTCTTTTCTTAATATTTTTTTTTCCGTAAGAACCTTCTCCTAATAATAACAAATACAACAAAAAAAGAATTAGTGAAATCGGTCCAGCCATTCACGCGTGATGCCGTGACCAAGGAAAACGGGTTTCATTTTTATATATATAGATTTGAAACGAAAAATCTTAAAAGTGCAGGGCGCCGGAATCGTTATTGTTAAGCTTGGTAAATAGATACCACTTTTACCATTTTTATGAACGATTCCTACTTTTTTGGGATCACATGTGTTTTATTTAGTCACAAAACCAAGTAATTTGCAATTCTAGGTTTTTTTTTCCAGACTGGTGTCCCCAGACTGGTGTCCCCGCTTTACTTGAACAAGGGGAATAGTTCCTTGCCGTCGTGAAGGCAGGATACCGCTATACCCCTTGCTCAAGCACTACAAACATCCCTAGCTGCAATAGTTTCAAAAGATAGGATAATGGCAGGTCTCTTTTAGCTACAAGAAAAAATCCATATTACTCCATAACATCACCATTCATCATCATCATTCCACTGCCCTTATTCCAATTATTATTTAGGATCGACGCAGCATATCTTCTTCTTCCACACGTTCCTATCTGACATCATCTCGCAAGTAACACTCTATTGCAGCCATATCATCTTTCACACAATCCATCCATCGTTTCTTTGGTCGTCCTCTTCCTCGATATCCATCCACATTCATCTAAAAACAAAAATAAAATCCATCCCATTTAGCTAGCAAATACGACAATCAAATTGTAGTATTTGTATTATTCTTATCAAGCAGGTTCCAAAACTTTGAGCTGTGTTTAATGATGACGATAACGAGAAAGTCTTTGTACATTTAGATAACAATTTGACTTTACGTCTGAACCTAGCAACATCTTTGGGTGATAAAAATGTATTTTTTTAAGAAATACTTATGTAATACAAACTGAATTCGAGATAAAGTACGTGTTTTTTGATGTACGAAGCATGTACTAAGAGGTTCTTATTTATTTATTTAGTAATAGGCACATCAACAACATAAACATATACATTTACAAAAACTATAGAACCCAGACTGGATATGGCTGGTGTTTACGTCAATTAGAGAAATTTACCACATCCAATTCAAAATAAATAGAAGAAAATACAGTAAATATGTTACAAAACACAAAAAAAATGAAGATGCAGATTTTCTCGCGGGTGGTAAAATTAATAAATTTTTAAGCTCCTTACAAAGTCATACCGAGAACCCCAGAGAATATCCGAGCATGGCGAATATGACTGGTTTCTAGTCTTCTCCTTTCGAATATCTTTTTTAGGTCTAGCACGATCTCTCGGCAAGAATTCTCAAGTGAGTCTCTCCTTTCGGATTAATAAGTATTTTTAATATAATTTGTACGATATTATCATTAAAATACCAATGATCTAGTATCATTGGTATTTTAATGATAATATCGATGGTTTTCGCCCCAGTCCCGGTTAACACCGACGACGTATACAACTTGAGAATTATTTGAATATAGTTTTTGATCTTTGAAGAATTTTAGATTACCAACATGTTTTTAATGAGTAACTTTGCAAATCTTTGTAGGTATATAATTTTCACGAGAAGAAAGAAAAAGAAATCAAAAATGCAAACAGCAACATTTGCTACGATAAAATTAGTAGTCCAAAAATATAATTTTGTTACTGACTAAACAAAATGTAAGATCATTTTTACTAGGTCTACTATTTTAACGTTGACGAATGAGAGGTATAATATAAGAGATAAAATGGCTAGCAATAGAAATTAATGAAAGAAAATGTTTACGCTAATCTCATAGAAAAGAAAAGGAAAAATGCTTTCTGTGTACCTAAGTTGTAGGTGGACCTGTGAATAGTATAATATTCGGAAACATTCAGACTTTGCGTTTCGTTTCATTCAAGTCGAATATGAAAAAAAACTGTTCTTTTTTAACTATTAAATAGACTGTTGCCATTAAGCGTGTGTAGACATTTGTTCATAGCAGTTTATCTGCTTCCATTTCACCATTTTCCAAGCCTCGTCCTCTGACGAAGCCAAGAACTTAAACCTTGACACCAGTTGTAAGTCAACCATATGAAAAGAAGATTGTACCATTCACTGCTTTATTATACCTACTGTTCATAACCAACGAATGGCACAACCTCCATCGTTCCCGGGAACAGCTTTGCAGATTTGTGACCGGCGTTGTCGCTCCCGTATACGCCTTTTTAGCCCAAGTGCCAAAAGCAAATAAATTAACACGGCTGCTGTTTCAATCATCAGCTGTTATAGATACTAGACGCCACTGATGATGTCATAAGATGCAATAATAGTTAATCGCACGAGCATAGTTTTAGAACCTAATTTTGTCTGCCAAACCAAGAAAGCGGATTTTATACACCAATTTTTAAGGTTTACTTTATCAATATTTTTAAAAGTATACAGAGGGATATTTCTAAAAGGATTATTCTGTTTTCTGTATAATTTTTCCTTTATTATCTTGTCCTAAATGTCTTGTACGGTTATGAGCACGCGTGAACACAACTTCATTATTCGAATTCGATCTCAACTAATCTTGGTGTCGCTCGTTGAAATATTCCAAAATCTTATCTCCTTATGTATGTTTTGTGTTGTTTTTAAATGTCATTAATTCATTCGATAATGTTTTGAGTATTTCGCAGAGGAGATCAGTTAAAAAGATTATGTTACCTACCTATTAAAATTGTTTCTTCTGATTAAACGAATAAAAAAATTGTAGTTAGTTATTTTTTTGGTTACTGGTACCTAATCTATAAACTCTTCTACTCCTCGACAAATTTCGGTCACGGCGACCCCTTCAACTTCGTCTTAAATTACTTCTGTCTTTGGTGTGCTCTTGTATGCCTAACATAGCCAACCTTATAGTTAAAAGTACGCGCACAATGCGGGCAGGTGAGCACAGTATTACAAAAATTATAAGGGATAACACAAGATGGGCGTGATTTTAATTCGTCACGTCGAGCATCTAGATCAGAGATTAATCTTTAATATTAAAACCTACCATCTCATTTGAAATTAATATAATTGCAGTTGTGGAAGTTTGGAAGCGCACTACACAATGTTGAGCGACGTCTTTCTTCCATAATTTTCATCTTCAATTCAATTCATTTAATCTTTCAGGACAGAGCCTAAGGACTAGGCCCTTAGACTCTGTAACAAAACTTCCAAACCACACTACAAAACTGTGAAAAAGTAAAACGAATATTTTTTTAAATGACCAGCGATTCGTACCAGCTTAGCTCGGATGCAATACTGATGTGGAATTACACAAATAAACCTTCCTTTTGAAAAATTACATCTGTAAAAAAATCAATAAACAACGTATCAAAAAACTTAGTTGTAAAGGTCTAAGCGCACATAGGGGCAGACAGAGTGACAACGAGAAGCTAATCTGTTTTGCATGTATTGAAGACATTAGGTATACTTTGTATTTGAAAATAGTACCTAAACAAATTCAATAGATTGAGTTTAAATATGATCTTTAAAATATTTAGCTGTTAAGTATACATATTTAGTGCCAAGATTTAATTACAAATGGATCAATATGTTTGGGTTTGTCAGCAATATAAACTACATTATATATTTGATTATTATATTTATTTTTCTCCTGCTTCAAGCTAAGGCATTTGTCTAACTAGGCGTTTAGGTACAGTAGCATAATTTACGCTTAACATATTTACATATCCATATATACATCACAATTGTATAACATAAACTTAACTGCAATATACTAATTCATATTAAATACTATTACATACATACACTGATCTATTCGTGTGCGGCATACTATAGTGTCTATACATAAATATTGATATAGGTGACTATATACTTTGTTATTTATCGTTAAATTATAATCCTTTGGTATTGTTCTAGATCTTGTTCCACTCGGAGTCGGAGAACAGGATGTTGGTGTACTTGGTGACAGGCTGGTACGCCTTCTGCTGGGCTTCCTTCTTCAGCTCAGCGGTCTTAGGGTCGCTGAACTCTCCCTCCAGGGAGAAGGCAGCGCCGTAGTACTCAGGCTGGTCCACGATACCGAAGGGAGTCATGTAGTCGTCGCGAGCCTCGGACGTGCTCTCTCCACAGATGCCTCTGGTGTAGCTGCGGTGGTCATCAGTGAAGATCACCAACCTCTGGCTATCGTAAATGAGACGGATAGCTTGGTTGTTGATGTTGAAGACTAGGACACCGTCAGCAAGAGTGTAGTACTCGAAAAGAGGGTTCTCTTCATCGTCGTTCCAGTAGGAAACCAGGGCGCCAGAAGACACCTTTTTGGCGTTGGACTTGACGTCAACGAAGTCGGGCTTGATGAGGACTTCTATGTATTTGGCATCCTCGTTCCTGAAGGTAAAACGAGTTTCACATTAGGCATTATGTTTTAAAGGTATCTTATTTAGTAATCGTGATGGTTTTCATGTCTAAAGTCAAAGCGTTCATGATAGCACGATACAAAACTATGAATGAAGTAAAGTATTCGTTTCGATGAACTTACTTGTAAGATATGTAGATCTCTTCATGGTTGTCACTGGGCCTCCTGGCGAGGATGACCAGGTCTGTCCACCTGCCCTTGTTGTTGGCCTCGTCCACCATCACGACGTGCCAGGAACCACTCAGGCTGTACTCGTAGCTACGTCCAGCGAAAGTCCAGATCTTGCTCTTGTCTACAGCGCAGTATGCTGTGGAACATCATCACGTTATATATGTTATACAAATTATTAATATTTTAATAGTGTTCAAGTTTAAAAGATTATGAAAATACTTACGCAAGTTTTGGTAGCCAGTGAACCAGTTACGGGAACGCTCCCAGTCAGTGATAGGCGCGTAGAAAGCATCTGCGTATTGGAAGTAGTGCATAAACTCAACTTTGTCCAAGCGGAAAACTCCGTACTTGCTCTTAAGTAAGTAGTTAGCGTAGTCTTCGTAGTAGAATGTCCTTGATTCGATTTCGAAGGTGCCGTCTGGTAAGGTCTTGGTGAAGTCATCTTCCTGTTCCCAGTTGTAAATTTTCTTGAAGAATTCGTAGGCAGCGGAAGAGGCTTCCAAGTAGGCCGGGCTCAGTTCCTTGTAAGTGACTACAGCCTTGTAGTAGTCAGGTGCGTGCGCCTTGATGATCATCTTGTAACAACCCATCTGGTAGAAGTTGTCTTTGCTGGTTTCCTCGAGGCATTGCTTGGTCAATGGGTCCTTCAGTAACATTTCAGTGTACTTCTCGGTACGTTCACCAAAACCTTTGAATAATACGCTGTCGTAAGAACCGTATTTCAGCTCAGCTTCGAATGTCACCTTGTTTTTGTTTTTGAGTGCTTTTTCAAAGTTCAATGGAACAACTTTAGGTTTCACCATTTTGAAGACAGCATTGATTTGGTCCCAGCCATTGAAGAAGAGCACTGCTTGTACTTTGTCATCTACAAAGCTCTCGGCGATGGCAGCGGTGAATACATACTCTACTTTCTTTTCTCCGTTAAAGACGGCGCTGAGGTCAATCAATTGGACTTGGGCAGACTCGATACCGGCCGCGCTGCGCTTGACGAACTCTTCACGGCGAGCCTCGCTGTTGGCACTGACATCCTTGATGAGGGATGCTGGTCCTAACTCACCACCTTGTTTCTGGTTGTACAGAGTGTCTGAAAAAGAGAAATAATCAATTGGTTAGGAATAGGTCAAAGACAATGTTCAGTATTATATATTTATGGTTTTTTTAGATTTGTGATACAAAACCCAAACTTAATTAAACATACGAGTATTACTATAACGTAGTAAAGTAATTAAAAATTGGTTCTTACCGAAGTAAGTCGAGAGGCTAATTTCCTTGTTTTTAGATTGCTTCGCGTGGTATTTCAGGTTGAAGTTAGTCAAAGCAACGTCTTTCTGGTACAACAAGTTGCCAAAGCTGGTCAAAATATCGGTTTCATAAATTTTCTCGATATCTTTGAAATCGTTAGAGTATGAGTAACCTTGCAGTTGAAGGGCAACTCCAAATACATCACCAATTTTAACATCGGTAGACACTACTTTAGCGAACCTTTCGATATACTTTGTGTTTGGGTTCTCAGAAACGGGTAGGATAGAATCAATCTTTTGTGACGTAGTGTAGGGCCAAACGCTGAGGTGGACGAAGGTGGCATCCTCTGCGGGAAGCTCGAACTTCAATTTGCTTGCACCTGGCTTGTAGATAGTCTCCAATTTCAGGGGTAGGTATAACTGGAGTTTGTTGATAACACCAGAGTAGGTGAAGACATCACCAAGCATGTCTTGGAAACCGACAATACCGTCCATGTTTCTGGCGTAGGTAAAGTTCAGATTCTTTTGAAGCACTCCTGCAAAGTCCTTGCTGTTTTTGTCGATATTGATTTTCACTGGACCACTGATCGAGTATACAAGTGGTTCCGAGTATTCAAAGAAGAAGGGTACTCCAGCAGCGAGGGGGAACATAACAAGTACTTGGTCGTGGAACAAGACCTTGGTGTATTGGATATCAATACCCTGGAACAACTGTTCCATGCTCTTGAAAGTGCTTAAAAGGAATTCCTTAAGGTCTTCTTCAGTGAAAGTGATGAGTTTCTGTTGGTTCAGGTTCTCCAGGAACAGAGCTCCTTGAAGGGGCTCCTTTTGTTCGCGTTTGATTTTAAGCATATCAATAACCTTCTGAGCAGAGAATTTGAAGTCAGCCTTAAACTTAGATGGGTCGTATACCAGCTGTGCAATGTACTCCAGAAGTTGCTGTACGTCGGATACGGATACGGTAATCTACAACAAATAAATGTATTGGTGTCATTAAAAATAATAATGAGTATTAAATTGTCAATAAACAATGATTTTCTCTTAATTTAGAATTATTGTACATTGTGGGTTTACTGCAAAGTAATGAAAAGCCTCATTTACTGTTATTAGCAAGCACAAACATCAGACATTAATTTAAGTTTATGAACATACTTGGTTTTCTTCAGTCAAACCACTGCCTCTAGCTCTCAAAGCGGTCCTCTGGTATTTAGGCCAGATGTTGTCGTTGCTGCCAATGAATGACAACTCTCTGAAGCTGACATAGTCGTCATCGCTGGTGTAGGTGTCCATCAAACTGTCAGTGGAGTAACGGTAGCCCAATTTCTCCTTTTCAACAAAGTTCTTCACAGACTGAGCAGTCTTCGATCTGAAATTAATTTACAGTAAAAAATTAGTTTAGTGGCTTGCGCTAGTGTGATATTATTTTTTAAGTAATATATGTACATATACTTACAGTTCCGCGAATCGAGGATCTTTAAGTCCTGCGGCAAAGTTAATGGAGTTTGCAATAACAGCGCGAACTTGAGTGCTGGGGTCATCGTTTGTCATATGAGCCATGATTTGCATCATCTCAGCGGTAGGGAAGGCCAAGAAGATGTTTAGAGCAGCAGCCACCCTAACTTCATAAGGTTCAGCGGTATTCCTCAAGATACTGAAGAGTGCAGCGCGTACTTGTTCATTTTTCAAGTTAGCCAGGGGTTTTAGGTTTGCAACCATCTGGATTCGAAGGTATTTGGTCAGTGCGATGGATCCGTTTAAGTAAGGAGCGAATACTTTTAAGATTTCGGGGTGAGCCAAGTTGCCCAAAACTGTGATGAAGACTTGAGCCTTGGTGAAGTCACCGCTTTCGATGGCCTGTTTCAATTCCTTGGATAGACGTGGAACAACAGACTCTACTACAAATAATTCTTCTCCGGCGAAACGTGTTAATCTGGTAGCAGCCAACAGCGCAGAATTGTTAACGATTTTGAGTTCTCTTATCTCCGGGTTAAAGGCAAAGTCGAAGAAGTTTTCCAGTACTTTCTTGTCGGGCTTCACAAGGGTGCTGCCGATTTCTGAAATCAACTGAGCAGCTTCTTCTCCTTCAATCTTTTTGCCAATGATCCATGATTTGATTTCATTGAAAGCTGTAACTGTGCCGGATTGTGCGACAGCGTCGCGGAAGATAATCCACATACCTAGTTTTTCAGCATTCTTTGAGGACTTAGCAATTTCAACACTCTTTGCTAACTTATCGAGTTCCAGTGGGCTCAGAGAACTGATTATACGTGCTAGAATGGTAAATTTAGCGAGAAAATCGGCCTTTGGCATTTTGTTGGGGTTTTTCAACAACGGAGCCATCTCTTGGAGCAGCTTCTGGGCATCAGCAATTCTTTGCCCATTAGACTTAAGAACGAGTAAATTCGCAAGATCCATTTTGAATAAAAGTGAGTCCACTGCACGGAATTCCTCACTGTTTTTCCATTCAACCTCACTGATTGGCTTGACTGCCGACAGGTAAGCCTTAACGAAACTGTACACTTCAGCCTTCTGCTTGCCGAAAATTAGTGGGCTTACGAATACCGAGCTTAGTTTTTCCGCCTTGTAGATTGTGCCTTGCTTACCAGCCAGAATTCGTGACTCAGAAGTGTGTTTGATGAACTGTTTCTCTTCATTTTCGTAAGCAATTCCTTGCCACACGCCGCCCTCGGGAACACCGAAGTTGAAAGCAACGCGTTTTTGACAAGATCCGTAGTTTGTGCTCTTAACGATTTCAATGGGGTCCTCCTCTGAGGCGAACTCGGGCAGCTCACGACGCCACTCGGCAGATATCGGAGAAACGGTGTATAGGGTTTCGCATTCACCCGTTACATCAGCTTCCATCTTCTTGAAAAGCCCTTGGAAACTATCTTTGTCAAAGCTGTTCGCGAAGCTGTGGACATGACCGTATGCGGATAAATCAACTTGAAGAGCACTGATCAGACCCTTTAACAGATTTTCGTTATTCAGGGAAAGAGACTTGGGAACAGAGAATGATTTTACTCGTCCGCCGTCCACGAATATTTCGAAAGGCCCATTTACAATCTCGACGGGTTGATATTTGAGGTCCTTAGGAAAGACATTGTACGATATAACTTCATCGTTGACGGGCGCGTATACGGAATTCTCCAACTTAGCGACAAGGTGTCCAGGAGCTAAGGCACGGATGATGAACTTCGCTGTGAAGGCGTTGCCATTGCTTTTGCTCTGGTCAAATTCAGTCCAGGTGAATGTGCGGACGTCGTAAGAGTACTCCTTGCCGACCTGCCAGGGCCAGTTGTTGCCCTGGGAAAGGGGGCTCGACGCGACTGCGGCTGCAAGGAAACCATTTATATTTTAATTAAATTATTATATCTTTATCAGAATATTTTTTTACGAAAACTGAACTAAATATAAAAAAAAATGCATAATTTTATGTCACTATGCAGTATATTTGAACTCACCGATGATCGCCGTCAGTACCAACAGCTTCATGTTCCAGTGGTCTGCAGTGGTCGTGTTCAGTGTAGCTAGGTGGCACACTTCTGATGCCCCAAACTGTTTTAAGCCTTATTTATAGTGCATTTCTACTGTAGGATGTTGAACTCTAACCCTTATGATAACACTTTTTTATCGATCTTTAAGTTACATTAGTCATTATTTAAGTGCTCGATATGCCTCGATTTACTTCCAAAAGTCTGTTTTTAGTGTTTATATTTTGTATTAAGGAATCACGCTTCGTAACTCGTGATCTTCGATAAAGGTGGAGAAAATATGACATGTGTAAGTTGGTTTGGTTTGTTTGCATTTACATCACATTTATCTTGGCGACTCTTGCATGCGTTACTTGTTTAACTTTTATCAAAGAACTTTTTAAGTTGGTAGTTCCTTATTCGTCTTGCTGAGTTCTGCGATTTTGCGACAGGTATCAAGGAATCTTGGCCTATTTCTAATAGGTAGGGACAACGGGTATTTTCAGCTTGTTGACAATCCAATTGGTATTTATATTAGAGAAAGTTTATAGTGGGTTTTTAGGCCATTTTAGTAAGGTACATATTTATTGCATGTTTTTAATTTGTTTAAACGTAATGTGTTAAAAATTATTACTATTACGTGCCAGAACTTCCTACTGGTGCTGCAAAATTTTCCTTTTTGTAATACCATATTTTATCGAAGCTGTCTCGAATATTATGGTAATAAGACCCTGCTGATATTGATGGACAAAACATTATTGTGTTCTGTTTATTTCGGTGTGTAACCTCTTTCACTGTATATAGGTAACAAAGTGTAAAAGAAGGCTGGTATTGTTCTCATGAAAGTACATTGTTAAGTTAAGAAACTGATGATTCATTGTTTTATATAATTATGTTTATTTTACATTCCGTTATAGATTGAAATATTATTATATTCATCTCATTTTGGACGACGATGTTTATTAGATCATTAGCTTGGTGTGGGATGTTATTCTATGACTTTACATGCGTGTTGATCTAATCTGAATCTTTCGATATTAAGTTGTGTTGTGTTAATTTAAACCATTGCATATAAACGTAGGTACTGAACTTTCTCTCCCATAACGTCTCCGCTACGCACCTTAGTAGAATACTTTAACTCTCGTTAAGCCAAACTATTCTAACAAGCTTTACTGATCTGAATCGATTGTAGATTCATTGACCAGTCCATTTAACACCATACTGAGAATATCGCCATCACTAGAAACGCACTCAGACCGAAGAGTTTTCCCTTCCTGTATACTATAGATCACACCAGAAGTGGTGCACGATACCGGGATCATAGGGAAGACGTATTATAGCATCAGGTATATCGATTTTTATATTGTTAGTAGGTACTTCAAATATTATAAGGTTATACCTTGAATACAAAGCACCAATTGTTTATTCTTTAATTTAGGTATTTGCATAGGACACGACTTGAACTAGCGTTTATAATTTCCATTATTTAAGTATCCGATATCCATTTCTTTTCTTTTATTTCCATTGGTAGTTAATCCATTGTAATCTGCTGTAGGTTTTACGATAAGGTTCTATTCAAAATGGAAAATAAACAAAAACTAAAATAGCACTTAAATTTTAATTGAGCATTAAAAATATTGACAGTAACTGTCTTTAATTATAAAAACAAGATGTTTAAACATCTTAATATAAAACTAATGAGCAATAATAAAAGAGATCTCAAACGGAAAATACAAGCGTTATCCTAATACGAGATTCTTTGGAAAGCGTGCATTTGTACATTTAGGAGTAACTTAAAACTAAGCAATTATCTATTAGAAAAGTAAATAATAAACACTATTTTCTTAATACATATCGGTACCACATAAATCTTAAACGTTTATTTCGGCATAGTCGCTTAAAATTGTAGATAATAAATTGTATTATTTTATGTCATGTTCTGGCTAGTAGCATTGTTCGTAGCGTGATGTTAAATACCTTCTTCCTCAATAAAGGTAGCTTTACAAAAAGTTTTTGTCTGTATTCTATTAGTCGCACGTGGCCAGAAATCGCAAAAGACAGGGAGATTTGGAAGGAGGGAGAAAGAGGAAGCCTTTGCCCAGCTGTGGGATCTTACGTAGACTACATAAAAAAAAATAGTTTGTGTCGCGAAAGATGTGTGTTTATTTACGATTATAAAGGGATATATTTTATTGATAATTATTAGATACTTTTTTTGACAAAATAGGGGAGCCTAAAGGGAATTCTAAAATAGCAAATGCTTTAAAAATTAGTGAGCTTATCGCCTCCTTCTAAAATTATATGAAAGCGAGATGGTGCACTACATATTATGGTATAGAGCCTGTCTCTTAAAGTTTTTAGATAAGGCTAGTGTTAAGATATTTTCTAAGTATTTTGTTACAGATTATATCACCTAACATTCAGACACGTTAAACTTATAAATATAACATTTTATTTTACAACGAATTGAGCAAATATAGGTGCAAATGGAACATTTAACTTATTAACTATAAAACATACAAATAAAGTATACTTAGGTCTTTTTAACGAGATCTATTTTGTATACTACACTAATAATCTCTAAAGTATACGATTAATTAACTATATAACATCATATTTATATGAAGTTATAAATACCTAATTGGATATTTTACTAAATAAATCTGACTCGTCCGTCACATAGATTACAAAAAAAAATTGTATATGTATTTTTTCTTTTAATAGAAAAAGTAAATGCCAATCGTATTAAGGGGAGGAAGTAACAACACTTGTCATTATAAAATGACGTCCTACAAAACTTCAAGTCACTGTAACGTCTTCATTTAAATTAATGCGATAAAAGAAAAAGTACTTACTTGTTCAGTATTTTTTGTAATCCATCGAAAGGACGAATTAGATTTTAACTTAGAAATAGGATAGAATCGGAAGACATAGAAATTGTTGTTCTATAAGTCATAAAAATCATTAAAATAACAAAACCTAACATATTACCTATTTTATGGAATTAATAAACTATTTTACAAATAATATTGTAAGTAATCTCAAAATTGGAAGAAAGGCTTTTAGAAAAGAAAAATGAACCTTAAGGCTATTATAATACATTGTAAAATTTATTGACGTGTTTTGAACACAGCTTACACTAAGTCATATTATTATACTAAATTGTATATTTAATTTAATCTTAGGATAACAAAAATTGAGCCAATCGTATGCCTTCAGTCTTTTGTTGAGCTTTTAATTACACTTACATAACTACAATTAATAATAATTATATCTCTACATTAAAAATTGTTGGATTCAAAACTATTTCAACCGACTTCAGAAAAAGATCAATGTCTCAATACCTCGAAATCTTTGTGTGCCTATGAAGTCTTGGTACAAAATAAATGTTGTATCACTTATTTTGTTATCTCGTATTCAAATCGTCAATAGGACAAGTTTATTCACAAAAAGATTTTCTTAGATGATCAAATCGGTCGTAGATGATTGAAACTAAAATCTATAATTTGAGTCATACGAATCTTTTAGCGACATTCATTAACTTTATTTCCCGACAACATTTTAGTAATTGCAACTACAGTTTCTGCAACCGAGGCACTGTCAACTTATCCCTAATACACCTGAGTGTGGTCAGCTTCGCAGGGGAACTAGGCACAGTCTGCTCCTGGTCGGGCTTCCGTAACGGCCGGGAGGGAGGGATGCAGGTTCGAGGCACGTTGCTGATGTGAGGGTGTGTCTTGACGTGCTTGCGCAGGGACGAGGGGTCGGTGTAGCGCTTGCCGCAGCCGATTGCCCCGCAGGCGTAGGGACGCTGTGGAAGAAAATTTTGATAATTCTATCGTCGCAATGTCACTATCAGGTCAGCAAGCTAATCACGGCGGAGCCTAGTGTTTTTAAAACAACAATTTGCGTACAAAAACAACAACAACAAACAATTAGATTAGGAACAAACATTTCTAAAACTCCTCACAAATAGTTTCTTATGCTACAGTCGAACTAAAACTACGATGAGCGTGGCTGGTAGATCACAATAGGTAATCTACATCACTCGGGTAGCCATGGGCCACAGAAGGCATTCATTCATCCGGAAATGTATCTTAAGCGCTGTCTCCACAAGCGAGAGAATCGCGGCGATATTATCGTCGTGCCACGCATTTCTATACACACTCTAGAGAGCCGTCTTCTCACGACGATATTATCGCCGCGATGCGACGAGTGGCAACGAGCGCGCGAAACGTCATGATATCGTCGCTAGCCCATCGCGACTTGCAACGGGCTTGCTGATAAACGCAGCGTCATTTCACCGTTGCCTTCATTTTACAGATTCCGTTACGACTCGCGACGATACACGGCGGAAATTTCGCTCGTTCGTGGAGATTCTCCCTCGATATAAGGGCGGACTTGTCACGGTTCTCTCGCTCGTGGAGACAGCGCCTTACGCGTTCTCCCCTTACTAATATTGAACAATATATTCGGTGGAATCATTTACTTACAGCATTGAAGTGCGTTCGTTGATGCTTGGCTCGGTCTGAGGAGTTGGAGAAAGCTTTCCTGCAGTGCGGCGCGGGGCAGGCGTAGGGACGCTCGCCCGTGTGGGAGCGCACGTGGATCTTAAGGTTCTCCAGACGGGAGAATGCCTTACCACAGCCAGGGTGCTGGGGAAAGGTTAAAGGTTAGTTTTGAGGAAGTAAAAGAAGGTGGACAAAATTGAGGAAAGTTTTCGTGTACGTATGGAAGAAGAAACGTTTTTAAAGCAGGAAGTAAGAGAGGTGGGGAAATTGGGTGTTTTCGTGTACGGAAAAAGGAACCTTAATTAAGCTACTAAGGATGCGTAAATAATAGGTAATTAACTATTATTTCTTGCCGTAAATTTTTTCATTACAAAAACTGTTCTTTTTTTTGCGGAATTCGTAAGAATTGGTTCGTCATGCCGTCGCAGTCGATACACTTTAACGCAACTAGAACGTTCTGGTTAACTTATTCATGTTCTTTTCTCTGTTGTCTAAATAACCACACATTATAAGAAAATGTGTCAATACTTACATGGCACCTGTTAGGCTTATGTCCGGAGTGCACTCGCATGTGGATGAGCAACTTGTAGCGAGCGTTGAACGGCCGCCGCTCCCGCGCGCAGTCGCGCCATAGGCAGCTAAACTCATCACCTATGGAAAATAATACCAATGTAATCGAATGACAATAAAAGAAAATTAATCAAAGAAATATTACAGATTTTCGTAAAAAGGTGGAAATATAAACGAAAAATGTTGGCATGTGTAATGTAGAGAAAATAAGTTTTGAAAAGTCATCAAAGTGGCTATGTCTATCTGTCGTTGATAAGTTGGTCATTGTCTTAATGCTCAGAAAGGATAAAGGTTATTATAATACATAATAGGAGGAAGCTAAATATCTAGAAGAGTATTTTATGTCTTAAAATTATCGTTATTTTTACCTTTATAAGTATTGACATGGGCCCTCTCAATGTGTTCCACAAGAGCATTCTGATTCGGATACCTTTCAAAGCATTGCTCCCACAAACACACTCGTTCACCTAAAACAATGAATTCATCATTATTATCAATGACATAATTATTCAGAAATAGCGAACCATCAAGTGCATTCAAACTCAAAACGAATACAAAGACATTTACCTTGAACCTTATCCTTATCAGTCTTTCTTGTATTCTGCGTTTTACTTTCATTCACATTATTATCTGTTTCAAAAGTCAATCCAAAGTCGTCTAGATTAACAAATAGGTCGTCTTCGTCGAAATTCTCCGAGTTGTCATCGTAATAGCTCGAGCTATGAACGTCGCTTTCAACGGACTCAGACACAGAAATCTTTCTCTCGTTCCGATCGAAACTAAATTCGTTACAACTTGTTGGTGTATCCGGTAATACGTATTTTCTCTCTTCTAAATTGTAAAGTATGTTGTTCGGATAACTGTAGTGTTCTAAACTGTTTATTGGAATTGTGTTTTGAACTGGAGTTATGTTATTATATTCTGGCATTTGGTTTTCTTCTGTATTGTAGTTGCAATACCGTTTTGAGAATACTGTTTCTATTGATGGCAGAAGATTTTTCTCAGATGTGCCTGTATTTAAATATTCTTCGTTGAAATCTGGCGTCAGTCTGCAAGACTCTCCGTCTTCTCTACAGAGCTCGTCGATCAAGGATTCGTCGTCTATGTAGTCGTTATTCGTTTCGTACATTTTATTTTCTTGAGCTTTATAAACCTCCTTACAGTTTTTGTCCCCAAAATCTATTCCATCTAAATCTAAAAGCACTTCTTTGATATTTTGCTCATTAATATTAGTGTCTATAACTTCATCTATAATTTCAAAATCGGCTTCGTTATTCGTTGCGGCGTTCCAATCATCTAATACTTCGAAATCAAAACTCTCCTCTACTCCATACTTAAAACTGTCTACTTTCTTACTTTTATTGCTATTTTCTAGTTCTAGATTAAATTGTGACATGTAGTAGGCGTGTAGGTCTGTGACGTTGTCTGTCCTGTCGTTAAACATGTCCTCTTCCTCGTAGCTAGGCATGATATCATATTGCGCCATCTTCATAGGTTCATTTACCTACAAAAGTTCAGTAATCTCTATGTAGAGGTGTTGACATGTGGTGTTTACTCGTAAGTTGGCGCATGTGGTTTTGCTATTATTATAAAAATAAACTTTCTCTGTATATGATCACGCGTGGCCCGAGCATCTGCGAATTATAAATTTAATCGTCTCTTTAGAATTATTATTTGGTCCCACACGTGTTAGTTAGCTGACTTATGGCCTATTATTATTAGTGTTAGGAAGCTCATTGGACGATGTTAACTTAGTTTTATTTTTAAATATTGAATGGACATCCTTTTGTTTGAATCACGCTGTGAATAATCTTAATTTATGTCTTTTTTTCAGTATCAATCGTGTCTGCCAAATGTTGCAAGAAACTTAAGATGTGAGATTTTTGTAAGTGTAAAATTGAAATTATGTCAAAACTAAAAACAAATTTAGACAGAATGTGTGTTTAGGTTACACATTTTAAAATTTTTGGAAAAAATACCTAAAAAGATAGATACCATTTCGCTTCCTGAATACAACATACATACAACTTGATAAATAATGTTTTCGAAAAGATTTTGGTTGACATGACCGGTTTTGATTGATGTAAAATTATGTAATAAAATCCGTCACATATTCAGTAATTACTGCTTTTTGGAGATATAATGACGTTGTGACGTCATAGTGAATGTAAATAATTTTAATCTTTATGTCAAAAAAAAACCCAATTAAGTCAATCTTATCCAAAAATTGCATTGTTTTGGAAGATAAATAAGTTGTGTAATGTTTTTTGACCTTTTTTTGGTTTATTTGACCCCAAAAAATGAGGATATGATATTTGTTTTATCGGGAACCTACTTTAATTCGTTTTAATTGATTTTTAATCAATTCATATAGTTTTCAAACAATTAATAGTCAATAATTTATTTTTCGATGGTATAAAGTATACGGAATATTTTTTGACCGAACCTTGAAGGTTTTCATGTTAAAGACAATTATACACTAAATTTAATAAAGGCCCTTCATCTAGTGGTGTGGTTGGTAATGGAAAACGCCTTCTTGCTACTAAAACAATACGAGATTACAGTAACATCACATAGCAAAATAATCCGAAAAATTACTACTTGCTACTAATGAATTAAAACTAGTAGCAAAAGGAGATGGCTCAGCTAATGCTGTAGCGCTGATTTTCAGCCATTCTTGTCAGGCTAGGATGTTGGTTTTCGCGGTGAAACTTAGGCTTAACCTTATTTAGAAGCTTCAGCTATTTCCATACCCAATTTCACTGATATCGGCTTAGCGGTTTAGCCATGAATGTAAAACTGAGCTACTATCATATTTATAACATTAATATAGACTTGCTTTTAAGCCCTGTTTAAGAACTTGGAAAGCCTATTTTGTTATAAACCTCTCTTATTATCTGTAATTATTTAATAAGACATCCTTTATAATCTATTTTTTTTTAATTATAAGTTTTGTTAGCTAATTTTTGACGTCCACAAAATAACTTCTAGAAAATTATAAATCAGAAAAAACTTAGCTTTTATCAAAGGAATAAAATATAGAGTAAAATACATTATCGTTAATGTTATAACAACCGTTATCATCACGGTTTGTTTAATAACAAATGTAAACAGCTCTATCTTAATTATTAACTTACATTCTAATTAATTTGTTAGATAATTACAAGGAGATTATATTTATCATTACAGATAATAGATATTTTATCTTTTTTCTAAGTCATAACAATTTGAAACTACTTTTATGTTCTGTGGTATGAGAGTTCATAAAAAAAACATAGTTGTCATCTGGTTGCAAAGTTTAATACATTTAGTAATAGCCTAGGACGAGGGCAATGCTCTATTTAAAGCTGTTAATTAAGATCAAGCTAAATAAAATTGTGGTCCTATTAAAACCTCTAACATTAAAAACTAGATAAGTAAAAAAGCTAGTTGTAAAAATAAAAATAATAATTAATGTAGATAACCGTGATAACTTGTTTGAAATATTGCCAAGTTTTGTTTTTTTTTTTTTGTAAACTAACAACAATTTTTGAAATTAATTAAAATAATCAATCTTTACTTTTTTATCTGTACTTAAATGTTATGAACATATTATGAGTGTAATAGTTTGTATTTAAACACTACAACTCCAATCAATATTTTAGTATGATATACGGTTAGTGTTATTTAAAAACCTACTTAACTAAGTTAAATTATCTTAATAATATGTAAAAGTTTATTAAAAACACAAAAAAATACAAAAATACTCACCAAATAAAAACAGCTAGCGTGAAATTCGAAACACACAAAACTTCACTTTTTCAATTTTGGTGGCAACATTATCTGTCAAAGTGACAGTATAACCTAACTTTTTAAGCTCGAAGCACACGGGCGCGCGTCACCGCGGTTACGGGAATAGTATGGGACTAACGGGATCGGGACCATACTGAAACCATGGTTAGCTGCCATAGACATGTAGAGACATGCATGTGAAGAGTTTTTACATAGATGTCGGGGTAAAAGCGCGCTCAGATTTTGTTGAAAAGGAGTTTAGAATAAAGCAATACGGTAAAAAGTTTTATGAAAGTAAATACCTATTATGTTTTTTTTGTTATGCTTTTTGTTTTTAATTATAAAAAAAATAACCATCAAGTAGATATCCAATTCATTTTTGGACTAAATATAATAAATATTACTTTGCCCTGTGGTTAACTACAGGCTAGAAAAAAAAATGGATTAATATTGTTAGCGAATCCAATCCACAATTACCGTTTTAATTACAAATTAGATAATATAAAAAAGAATCGATTGTAGGTATGTTACCTATAATACTATACATTATTTCACTGTAAAACATTAATTTGAAGTGTACTATCTAGTTTCTTTAGATCTTTAATACAACATGTGCTTTATCGAATCACCAAGATCTCTTTCAGTTATTACTACACGAAATTAACATCATAAACCTTATTCCTTCACCTTAAGATTTAAAATTGCTTAACTGCTCATACTTCGCCGCCTTTCAACCGTGTATACCCATCTTTTGGCGCCAAGTATGCCTTATTGATTCCATTGTCAATATTTTTATAAGAAAAAGTTTTAATCATGCACTGACATACCTATTATTTTTGGTAGCCTGATAATTAATTAATGTAAAAAGTTTTAGAAATAGGTAGCAATATTATTCAAAGCAGATTTTTCAATTTTAGTTGCTAGATGGAATAGTAAAAATAAATCTAAATTATTCAGCTAGTAAATTTGAACAATGTGACGATAAACAAAAGATTTTTGGAAAACGAAAAAGAAATCCCAAATTAAAAAAATCTCTTATGTAAACAATACTTTACCTATAATTACTAGGCGAGTTAAATTTTAATATTTTATACACCTTTTTTTCCAGTGGAAATCCTCTTGGACTGATCCTCGTCAGGGGGTTGACAAGGTATTCCGTACTTTTACCGGCTAAAACCTCTGGAGCGTCCTCATCTGCCTAATGCCTATGGCCAGGGATACGGGGTTCGCTTTCGCATTCATTGCGCACATTAATTGTACACGTAACAACTATCAATGACCTCACCTTGGCCCGATATGGATGAACCATAATTATGTGTACCAATTATGTGTTTTTCAAAATAGAAGTATTCCCACTGAAATAGAAATCTGCAAAATAATTGAAAAGGCATTCTTTTTCGACAAGTGATGTGACTTTGACAGGTCAGTTCAATACAATTTGAACAAATTCAATCAGTGATAATATCTAATTGTACTTGCCTTGCCTAGGGGGTCCAAATCAAGACCTACCTTAACATAATAGGCTTAGCACAAACTAAAATGATTACAACTAGATAAATACTTACGAACATACCACACAGATACTGCCGCCTGATCTCTGCACCCCTATGATAAACTGTCGCGATAGCCTTGCTCAATTTTGAGTGTTTTCGAAAATTTGACAAAAACATTTTTAATTGACACCTAATCAGGACGGAACGAAATTGTGTGGCAATAGGAATTTTACAAAATTGTTTTTGATAAGATCCAGAGTTCAGGGGAGTTGGTAGTTCGATAATTTGATTTTTCTGGACTCTTTTGAGAATCATGCTTTGATAAAATGGTCAGCTGTTATTATTTCTGATTACAAAAGGACAACTATACTAAATTTAAAGCTAATATTTTACAAAATGAAATAGAATTCAATAAAAATAACTATTATTCAGAAAATATATTGTCATCTTAATCAAAAACAAAAGGTTTTCATGTCGAGTAGATCTAGTTGCGCGGTTCCAAAACGTCATACTTATGGAGAAGAACCGGCAAGAAGCTCGTAGATTAAGTATACAACAACAACGCAATTTAGCAGAATCTGTCACAAACCCATTATTGTAGTAAAAGCGAAAAGCCGATCAATGTCGTGTAGTGCACTGTCATGCTTCCACAAATGCTATTAAGAATAGTATACTCTTTAGTCGTAGTGGCCTTGCGGTTCTATGTATGGATTTGTATGCACGAGGTGCAAGTTCGATCCCCACCGCAGGCAAGTACCAATGTGACTTTTTCAAAGTTATATGACTTTTTTAATTATTCTAAGACACTACTGACAAACGGTGAAGGAAAACATCGTGAGGAAACCTAGATTTCAAATATTGGAATCTGAAATCGCCAATCCGCAGTGAGCTAGCGTGGTGATTAATGCTCAAACCTTCCCTATATGGGAAGAGCAGCCCAGCAGTGGGACGTATATAGGCTGGTTTATTATTATTATATACTCTTTATTGTACAGTCACGAGCGAAAACATGTATACTCGATCAAACAATTGAAGTTCAAGTCCTAGTCAAATGATTTAAGAAATCGTCAAACATTCTTTCATTTTGTTCATTTTATGTTTAGGTAACAATATCAGGAATATTTTAAAACTGGTTCAGAAATTTCACATAAGAAATCTACTGCAACTGTTTGGTTGAGTATACATGTTTTTGCTCGTGACTGTACACCGTAGTTACAGCTGTGTAAAAGTAAATTATATACAGTAAGGATTCAATGACGGTCTCATCGCTAATAGTGATATCTACCAGACAACCTTTGGATGGACAGGAAAGAAGATATTATTATATTACTTTAAGAGGTAGAGCCAGTATCTTAGGAGGTTTAGATGATTTTTACTAGAAACTTATAAAAAATATTGTGGAACACGATCCATTTTTTTTGGCTAATTAGGTAATACAAAAAACTAAAATTTATTGATAATATTAATTTATCATGACATGAAACTGAAAAACACGTTAGGATTGCATGTGCACTCAGTGATAAAACTTGTGAATCATGATGATTTTTGAAAAATGATCTTAATAAAAAATCACGCTAACCGATAAGACCCCAAATTTTGGCACTAGGTACCTATTTATATTATTAAATTTCCTGTAATTTACCTGTTTCATAATTATATTCATTCACACTTGAACATTCCCACATCTAGTCTCAAATTAAGTAGACGAGAGTAACTTGTGTTATGATTACCTAGGCAACTGATAAACATACTTATAATCATGAACATCACATATCATAGCTCATCACACAAACATTTATCCTGGACGGGAATCGAACGACCTCGGGTTTTGCAATCAGGGCTACTAAGCACTAGATCAACAGGCCAGTCAATTTATGTGTACATTGTACAATCAAAAATGTGCTATTTTGACAAAAAGGCTTTACCATGCCTCAACAATATCATTACCACTGATTCCTTTAATTATAAGACTTTCGCTATTCTAACGTTAGCGTTACCTATCATGAAAAGGGGAAAAACGGTTAAAGGGAAGCCTAGAAAACCTTCGTCCCGATTGTTAACTTGACCTGTGTTACTTAGCTTATGGAGTGGACAGCCTTCTAGATCTGATAGTTAAATAAGATTTAAATTAATTGGTACAAGGTGTGTGGGGGCGTGCAATATAAATGATTGAAACGCTTAAAATAAATAATTAAAAGAATCCTATAGTGAACTAGTTTTATGATAAATTAACCTCTAGTGACGATATCCTATAGGATACTTTTTCATATAAGAATAATACTAATACTAGATTTTTCCCGAGGCTTCGCCCGCGCGAAAAATCCTCCTTTTATGCAGTCAGATAAAAAGTAGCCTACGTGTTAATCCAGGGTGTCAGCTAACTCTGTATCTCATTAAAATGAGTTCAGCCCTTTAAGCGTGAAAGAGTAACAAACTTCGCGTCTATAATATCAGTAGGATTACACTTCAACTGTCTACCTCTATTCAATCCACCAATTACAAGTACTTAAAAAATAATAATTAGAAAACTAAAAGCACTAACATAAGACCACTCGCCAAAACATAGTGTCAAAAAAACAAGGGGTCAAATGATAACTCTTAGGGGTAGGTCAGACGATTACAAATACTCACGTTTCGGACACGGCAGTGACGAAAAAAAACAGAAAAGAGGTCAATTCTCATTCAAAAAGTTATCACCTCCAAAAATTAAAACATTTGGTGCAAATAATCTTTTTAGTATTATTAGATGTTTGTTAGTTGTTGTGCAATTATTGAGCAACTATTGTGTAATTTTGGTTATTTAGATTGCAAGAAAGATAGTGTGACGTCTGATGGGGGAGAATGGAAGAAAGAAACGTGTTGCGCCGACCCCAAGTAAAATGCGATAAGGGCAGGAAGATGATGATGAGATTGAAAGGTAGTATACGATTTTAGGCAACAAACAAAGCTGTTTCTTTTAGTTTTGACGAAAAATATTTTAAGGGCAACTATTAAGAACAATACTTGTGGAGGAGCGACTGATAAAATGTAAGTAGAAAACTTGTTTTGTTTGGTAGTACTTTTAACCAAAAATGCTGTGGTAAAAATCACTTTTTACAAACAAGTAATACAGTTATTTACTTCTATTATCCATTAATAATGGCATTCTAATTTACATTATTAATGAATTTCAAATCTTTTCAGGTATCCCGTACTCGAAGTTTTACTACATTCACAATTTACTATGGGCCAGCATGCTTGCATATACAAAAACATCAAAAAATACATGTAAATATCTGATTGTTTGTTTTCCTTCATAATTATAGTGGGTAATTATTTATTAGAATCTGCGATAACATTTTAGACAACTTTAGGGTCTTACTCGCGATGTAATACGATTTTTTTTTCTCCCAACGCTTCACGAATAAGACCCGTTTGTTTTCTAAAATATTATTATGTGTACAAGTCGCGAAAGTTTAAAAACATTAATCTGGGATAAATTGTCAAGAGAGCAACTTTATCCAGAAGTACGTACGACGTTCATAGGCAGACGTTATTATTGTCATAAGTACGAACTGAGAGCTCAAATACTGACAATATGATAATAATTTAATTGAGAAGTCAGTAATATCTTTTTATCTTAAGTTTACAGACTCACCATGAGACTGAAAACAGGCTAAAACGAATTGATTGATTTAAACTAATTCACTATGTGATACAATAACTTTGAAGGGCCTCTTGGTTTAGTGGCTCTGACTGCTATACCGGAGGTCGTATTTGATGTTTTTTTGTTAACTAATAAAACTAGACTTACTTATAACTCTAGGTGCAGCAAAACAAAGAAGATGAACGAATTGAGTCAGTATTTGGTCACGGGTCATCAACATATCCGCCACAGGGGTCCAGGTAGGTATCGTCAAACAACGATTATGTAAGGTTATCGCGCTCTCACTGCCTCTTGCGATAGCTAACAGTACAGATAAACTTAATTGCGCAATTGGAAGTAAAAAAATAAACTGGAACCAATTAGTTTTTTTTTAACACTGGATGGATATCTGAAGCTGTTATAGCTTAGTGGTAAGACCGCAGGACCGCCAATTCAAAGGTCTCGAGTTCGATCCCTATGGTGTGCACCAACTTTTCGAATGCTGTGTGCGTTTTAGAAATAAATATGATAACATACGTGTTTCAGAAGGAACGTAGAAATATGGGTCCTGCGCCTGATCTCTCTCCGGTTATGTCGGATTGTCATCCCTCCGGGCTGTGAGAGTAAAGGAACAGAGAGTGCACCTGTGTTAGCGCTCACGCTAGTGCACTATAATACGTCCCGCGTAACAGCAGGTACTAAATCTTAAGTGTAGTTTTTGACCAAGTTTTGAAATCGCGTTTTAATTTTACAGGATATAGTTGAATACATCATTTCCATTAAAGACTGCCTATCTGATCACAACTGGGAAAGTAAAACCAAAATACAAAAATTGGTTTTGAAGAGAAAATAAATATCCTAAAACTACAAGCCAAAACACCCACAATTGTATTCATTCACAACATAATCCCGACACGTCTCATTAAATCATTATATTTACGAAGCTGCTCGTAAAACTTCGGGACTTATTAATTTAGCTCTTAACAACGTGTTCGCAAAAAACTGAAGCTTCTGTAAAATTGACGCAAATGGCTCGTGAGGACTTCTAACGATGTGAAGGGCTGTGAAGGGCTCTTGGCCTTTTTTGTCTTATTTCTGTTCAACAAGATAGTATTTACAAGTTAGGTGTGGATTTTACGGCTTTGAGTGCTTTTGTTTTGTGGTTCTTCAATAGTTTTAATGAGAAAGTACTTTTATCTTATTCCTTTAGTATGTGGTTGTGTATAAAGTATTATAGGCTCTATATATTATTAGGCTAAATATTTGAGGCTCCACTAATGTGGAGATGTGTGATGTGCAAGCGATGTTGGAGTTTCTTGCCGGTTCTTCTCCATAAAAATGACATTTTGGAACCGCGCAACTAGAGTCAGTGACGTTTTGAAAGTGCCTGAGAAGGCCTACTCGAAATAAAAACCTTTTGATTTTGATTTTGTTTTAGCTCGGGGGATTCCACTGGAGACGAGACGAGCGGAGAACAGTTTTTTAAACAACCAATAGAATTAAGTTGACATATTTCCTCTCCAATCAGCTTCAGATGAGATTAATGTGCAAAGATGAGTAATAATTGTTTGGTGCGATGGAAGCGGAGATGTGAGCTGTGCGCGGACTACGAACAGCCAACCGGCTATCTTACTATCACTCATCGCATCCGAGCTACAAAAACATCTCTTCTCGCACAGCACACAGCACGCTAAGCTAAAAATCATCTTCTATCTGCATCTTCTTGTCAGCATCTAACTTTACTGTCATAGATTCAGCAGAATACCATATTATACATGACTCGACGTTTGTATATTATATATGCGTTGTTTACATTCATTGATTTATAAAACGTAGGATTATAAATTGCAATAATCCTTATTAATGGATTAAGGACTATTGAACAACACATTCCTACTGTTTCCTATTTTGTCTGCTAATTACCGACTCGTACCTATTTTTTCTACTAATTACCTACTCGTACATCGAACCCAGAACCGATGACATCCACACGTCACCAACATCTGAGTCACTTATCCCAAAATATATTTTTTTCTACAAAGTTTTAATTTTTAAATTTCACGTAAGTGGCCAAACTCTTTTCAAAATTTTGTTTAAAAAACAAACAAACAACAAAACGGATTCTATATGTAAAAAAAACGGTTAATAATTTCGAAGACTACCGTTTAAAAAAAGAAATGTGTGTAAGTGCGCGCGCGCAGCGGTGCGACGTTTTATTGTGGCTGCAGTTGTTGTGCACGTGTGGCTGTATCATTTGTTATAACATAGGTTTTTGTGCTTAAAGAAAGACTTTTACTTATGTTCATTACTTTGAAGTTTTTAAATAAAAAGTCTTGTTTTAAGATACCTTAAGTTAATGATTTGATATTAATGTAAAAGTTTATGTATATGCATGATAATATAAGAAAAAGCTTAAAGGGACTCAATACGAAAATATATTTTTACTATTTAATTATATCAAACTTCGCGGAAGGACCTGGGGGAGGCCTTTGCCCAGTAGTGGGACTCTGCAGGCTAAGAAAAAAAAATACATCATAGATTCTTAACAACTTAAAAAAAAGTATAATTATACGTCTTCATTATACTTTATACCTGGTTAGTCAGTAGACTTACCTCACTAACTATTGTACGATAGTTAAAAATCACAATCAATCATTGCTTTAACCTTTCAATCAAAAAGAGACCTTTTTATCTAATTGAGATACCTTTTAGGCGGCGTCATTACATACTCACAAAAAGTATACGCAATTCTATAAAACCAATAAAAAATGATTCTTATAAAAAAAAATAGTAAAAATTACCTTAAAATTAAACCTAATATTCACCTGTAACATAATTACTTACCTACAAAATTCAGTAATGATTATACCTTGTACTTGGACTTGATGATAATTACCTTTTATTTTGAATAAGCTGGGGGCAAAGGCGCTGATATCCGAAATACAGGCTCAGCCTAGTTCGGGTACAGATGCTAAACTCTCTGTTATAATAACATTGTTGCCAAGTCATAAACTCTGTAAATTAGTATTAAGTTGTTTGAGAAAATAAACATTTATAATTAAACAAATGAGAATATCTATTAAGAAATATGTAAGTGTGTCTAAACTTACATATTTCTTAATAGATAAATTACACTAAGACAAACAACTAATGATACAAGTCCCAAAACTGGGCAAATGTCTCTTTAGGTATAGAGAACACAGGACGCGGTGAAGAGTGGGCGATAGGAGGTTGACCATTGTATAGTCCTTTATAGATTTGTTACTTACTATTGGATTTTGAAATAATTATCAAAAAGAAGGTTCATATGCAATGTATAATACACCAGTATTTGGACCCATTGCAAAACTGAGATGGGTCACTAGTTTATTATAGATTTTTTTTTTTTGACTAGGTGATTAACTTTTTTGTTTAATTCCCCGTATACAAAGCCGCGGGAAAAGCTCTTCTTACATAGATTTTGTTAGCAAGAACCCTAGATTGGGTATAGATATTATCCAAAGAAGCCTATTCATACATTTATTTTGTGCTACATCTGTCCAGTTTAAACTCGAGTATAAACTGTCAATGAAATCGCAAGACATTCCACTCACCATTGTAACAAAAAGTTTCTAATCAACAAACGTTTTTCCTACTTTTTATTCCATATTTTCGCGTACAAAACTACCAAAAAAATCATACTTTTTAAGTCCATGACCCATATAATAGAGCTGCTAATTAATTTCTGACGTAATGCTTATAGCAGCAATATGTACGAATGTGATGAATGTATATAAATATCGCCCTCGCCTTATCTAGGACAGCGTATAAGAAATGCTTGCACTTGTTTCTCGTGTGTGGTGCTCAAAGTTTTGATGTTTTATTACCCGACTGCGTATGTATGTATGTTATGTAACTGTATGTATGTATGTAACTTCGTTTTGTAATTATATCACATCTAGGCATAATTATTTTTTCGTAAATAGAAGGAACGAATCAATTTAATGTTATAGATTATTGTAGTAAAGTCAGTTTGCTTTCTAATTTCAATCAACATTACTTTAAAATATATTTATAAAATACATTATTCATACTCTCACATAATTATCTAAAATAAAATGTATTTTGATGAATAGCCAATGAAAATTACCTTGTAGGTATCCAAGTAATAATTATATAATATAGTTATATTTATTTCACTGAAATTTCTCTACAAGTTTTTGAAACGACTTATAAAAAATGATTATGAAATTACATTAAAATAGTTATTTATAGTGAAAGTTGTTTTACTAATGTTGAGATCCACTGATCGTCGCGGTGGTACACCAAATTAACACACTCGTGCGCATCGGGTGCTGCCAACTACGGCTCGCTTCTCTGGCATTACTATTATTACTTAAAAAGGGTTTAAAATTGAAAGAAATTGATCATATAAAATTATTGTCACAATTATGGACCCTGATGGGCCTTCTTTGTAATAAGTGACAAGTTTTACATTCATGATAGTATTTCGTTAATCAAATATATTTATGAGTAGATTTTTTGTTCATTAAATTGTGAAATATTATCTGCCACTCTACTAGATCCAAATGTCTCAGAGCTCTCTCTCCTTTTAATTATAAATTAATTTTACCGATTTTCCCTGTTTCGGAAGGCACGAGAAATGCGAGCCCTACGCCTGATCTCTCTCCGGTCGTGTCGGATTGCCGTCTCATCGGACTATGAGAGTAAAGGAACAGAGAGTGCACCTGTGTTTGCGCTCGCGCTTGTGCACTATAATATGTCCTGCGTAGCTGGCTGGTGTCATAGTAACACTAACCGCCGTGGCCGAAATCTGTCAGGAGTCATTATTATAATTTACCGATTCCTTTTCGACATTATTATTTGAATAAATAATATTACCATGCTTGGTAACCCCTGACATAGGTACAAAAGTAAGCACGCGCACATGTGGACAACAGAAATAAATACAATACTTACTGTTGGAGCACCTAATTGTGCCACACGCCCGTATCGGCGTGTGGACAAAAAGACAACACCATTCTTTTTCATATAAATAAACTGTCTTTGAAAACTTATCTTAAAATTTTCAAGGATTCTCTCCGTGTAACATTTGGTTAGATAAATTATTATTAATGGCTGTACTTTATACACGTTTGATGCGTTTTATCATAACATTCTACTTGTAGATGGTTTTCGTCAAATTTATTTATGAAATGTGTGTTTTGAGTACTTTTTGGTAGAGAAATAATATTTTATTTATTTTGGTATTACCTATACTAATTGTAACAATTGAAGCTTAAGTCCTAGGCAAATAATTTATGAAATCCTGAAATTTTCTTTTAAATTAAACATTCTATATTTAGCTTACAATATCAGAAATATTCCATAACAGCTTCAGAAATTTCGCATAAGAAATCTACTGCAACTGTTGAAGTAGTCGTGTATACATGTTTTTGCTCGTAACTACTTATTACCTATTTGTGATACTTCCTTAATTAATACTTTTGCTCTAATGAGATTAGAAGTTGATGTGATAGTAAGGATTTAAGAATACATACATACATACATAAACGTCACGCCTCTTTCCCTTGGGGGTAGGCAGAGATCACATCTTTCCATTTGCTACGATCCTGGCATACCACTTTAGCTTCATCCACACTCATCAATCGCTTCATACACGCCCGTCGGTTTAGGGTACTCCTGACCTGACCCTTTTTTAGGACTTTCCCTATTTGTTCATGGAACGTCTGTCGTGGTCTTCCCCTCCCAACAACTCCATTCAAGCTACACTCATATATCTGTTTCGTTAGTCTTCTTTCATTCATCCTCTCAACATGCCCAAACCATTTAAGCATCCCTTTCTCAATCCTTGTGACTACATCTTCTTTCACGCCACATCTTTCCCTTATCACATCATTTCTAACCCTATCACTCAATTTCAGTCCTAGCATACTTCTTAGAGCTCTCATTTCAACTGCATTTATTCTACTATCATGCTTCTTATGCCACACCCAACTTTCACTCCCATACATTAGTGTCGGTACCAACACACCCCTATGAACTGCTAAACGTGCTTTATTGGACACTTTCTTGCTGTTCATAAAGGTATGCAGTGCACCATTCACTATATTCCCAGCATTTACTCTTCTTTCAATATCACTATCATACTTCCCATCTCTCGTAAATTTCGTGCCCAGATATACAAATTCATTCACTTGTTCTACTTTTTCACCTCCAATCATTACGTTACATGCTGTCACACATTCATCTCTTTCAAATACCATAACTTTTGTCTTAGACACATTCACATTCATACCTTTCTCTTTCAAAGACTCATACAACACAGTCATAAGTTCTTGTAACTCCTCAGCTGACGAGGCTAGTACAACTTGATCATCAGCATACAGGAGGCATTTGACAAGTACCTCATTCATTCTCAAACCTTTATCACACTCTTTCAGACCTGTCAGACAGTTGTCTAAGAATAGGTTGAACAGCCATGGTGACGCAACACATCCCTGTCTAACACCTTTATCGATGCTAAACCAATCAGTGCACGTGCCATTTATCCTGACGCAAGCGCTAGAACCCTCGTAAAGGGATTTTAGCGCCCGCACCAGGGCCCTGCTCACCCCATGCGAACACAACGCCGACCACAATTCATTCCTCAACACTCTGTCATAAGCCTTTTCTAAATCCACGAATGTGCAATAGACTTTTTGACTCTTGGCCAAACATTTTTCAGCTAAGCACCGCAAAGAAAAGACCTGATCCGTACATCCCATTCCCTTTCGAAATCCCGCTTGCGCATCCCACAATCCATCATCCGTACCCTTTCTAACCCTTTCAATCAAAATCTTTGCATATAATTTACCGACGACACTGAGAAGACTGATTCCGCGGTAATTTTTGCATTCCTGCTGCGACCCTTTTCCTTTGAAAATTGGCACGATCACCGCCTTACTCCAATCGTTCGGCACTCGGCCACTTGTCCAGCAAAGGTTAAAAAGGCGGTGCAGCTGGCTAGCCACCACTCCTTCTCCAGCTCTCAGCATCTCGACGGTTATCCTATCATATCCCGCAGCTTTCCCCACTTTCATACTTTTCAACCCTGACACAATTTCAACCATATCAATATTTTCATTCTGACAACTTTCACTAATACTTTCATCTGTATCATCAATTTTACCTACAGTCGAATCATCTCTTTCAAATAAACTTTCAAAGTATTCCTTCCATCTGCTTAGCACACACGCTTCTCCTTTCATTATACTTCCATCCGCACCTCTGATTTTGGTTAGCTCCGAGTTTAAACATTTTCCCCGGGCTGTCCTTATGGATTTCCAGAAAACTTTTACATTTTTCCGGAAATCTTCAGATAATCTCCTATCAAACTCGTCTTTTATTTCCTCTTTCTTTTTATTCACAACGTTCTTTACTTCATTCTTCAATCTTTTATATTCCAACCTCACTTTATGCACGTCATCATCCGTCGCCTTTAACATTCGTCTGTTCGCTTTTTCTGACAACCAGTCTAACCAAGCTTTCTTCTTATCGTTCACAGCCTTCTGCACACTTTTATCCATCCAAACATTTCCATTTTTCCTTCCATTTTTTCTTTTAGATATTCCACATACTTCAATTGCAGCATTCACGATTCCCTCTTTAAACGATTTCCATATTTCTTCTATTTCACACACCTCGTTCAATGTCTTAAATCTTACTTTCAGCCTTTCACGATAATCTTCTTTCACCTCCTGTACGAGGTGTGTTCAAAAAGTATCGCGAATTTTGAATTTTCGCGGGTTACGTATATTCGAATTTCGATTTTTTTGTGGCGTTATGTTGGTACTGATGTCTCTCACTTATGCCGACAAGCTCGGCCATTTTGAATGTTCACTTAATTGTTGACAGCTGCTTTGCTTGCACGTGTTTTGGATCGTCTTCGATTTTTACCTATTCAAAAAAATGGATCAAAGAACCTGTATCAACTTTTGTGTGAAAAACGAAATTAAGTGCGCGGATGCATTCCGAATGTTGACTGTGGCATACGGAGAAGCTACCTTGGACCGAAGCAACGTTTATCGATGGTACAAAATGTTCTCAGAAGGCCGAGAAGATGTGAACGACGAAGAGCGTGCCGGACGCCCGAGCACTTCAACAACAGACGAAAAAATTAATGAAGTGGAGAAAATGGTATTGGCCAATCGTCGAATCACCGTTAGAGAAGTTGCTGAGGACCTAAACATATCGATAGGCTCGTGCCATTCGATTTTTATCAATGATTTGGGCATGAGACGGGTCGCCGCGAAGTTCGTACCAAAATTGCTCAATTGCGACCAAAAACAGCATCGCATGAACATTGCTAATGAGATGTTGGACTCTGTCCGCGACGATCCAAATTTGCTCCAGAGGGTCAGAGGGTCAGATCTGGCCCCCTGTGACTTTTTCTTGTTCCCTAAACTGAAGAGACCCATGAAAGGACGACGTTACGCTACGCTTGACGAGATAAAGACGGCATCGAAGGAGGAGCTGAACAAGATAAAAAAAAATGTTTTTTTGAAGTGCTTCGAAGATTGGAAAAACCGTTGGCACAAGTGTATAATATCTTATGAGGATTACTTTGAAGGGGACAAAATAGATATTCATGAATAAATAAATAATTTTTGAAAAAACACAAAATTCGCGATACTTTTTGAACACACCTCGTACTTGCAAATTTTCTCCTTTTATCCTTTCTAGTACACTGATGGGCTCCTTGGCTCTATGTTTCCACCGCTTGAACAGACCTTTAAAGCGTGTCACCACCAGAAAATGATCAGTATCAACGGAAATGCCCCGAAATACTCGAGTATCCACCAGGTACTTTCTCAATCTTTCATCTACTATCACAAAATCAATCATGCTTTTCGAACATCCTTCTTCTCTCGTATACATGTGTATCCTCTTGTGAGCAAACATTGTATTTGTCACGCGAAGGTTCCACTCCAAGCATATCTCTAGCAAATTTCTGCCATTCTCGTTAACCCTTTCGTCGCCAAACATACCAAGAACTCTCTCATATCCATCTCGCTTAATACCTATCCATGCATTAAAATCACCTAGCATAATAATTCTTTCATTTAAGAATAAGCATTCAGTTATCTCTATCTGACTATAACGAAGCAGTGACACCCTAAAAGTATGCCTGTTGGACTGCCAAGTCAGAGGTCCAGACACCTAAGAAAATTTGAAAGGATTATCAAGCAGTACCAGACGTCTATGGATTTGGATGGCTTCTCAAAAACTCAAATACCAGGTTGATAGCCGACTATACGACAAGAAGATGATGAAGATGTTAGTTGTCAGTCATCAAACATGTCGTCGGAAAACGCTGGGAGCAGGACGTTTCCAACCGGTTTCTCCGGAAACTTTTGTTGGAGGTCTATGTCCAGTTAAGTAGTGGTAATCCTAGGCCTGAAATGATGATGAGATAAAAGGTTTTATCGTTTTTCTACTTTTTTTCGTGTGATTGGTGTAAAAGCTGGTGTCAGAATTTCAATTGTCTGAAGTTCTGGACGTGGCTTGAAGAATTATCAAGTGTGCTGGTTTCCTCACGATGATTTTCCCCGTCAATTTCACTTATTAATATGAATACTTACAGCTTTACACTAAAATCGCTTTTCAATTCTCTTTTGATAACAAGACCTTTTCAAATCCGTCATAAAACATGCATACCGCATTTACTTATGCTAAATTCTCTCTATGATCTTTATTTTCTATCAAATAACTTGTAATTTGCCATTTTCAGACATCAATTAAGTGGTTTTGCAACACGTGAAGTCAACGCCTAATAGGGCTCATCAGTTCAAGATATAATAAAGCTAAACACTCATGCCCAAAACACGTCATAAATAGGAAATCTATAAACAACATTGTCGCGTCAAAAAAAAAAAAGTTTCTCACGTGTTTCGAGTGACAACACCAAATCATAACCACATGCACCATTATTACTCATCCCTCAACGAAAAAAACTTCGAAATAACACTAAAAACTCGAAAAATACTAAATTAACCCCTAACTTTCCATTTCGAATCGAAATGTACTTTTTTTCTTTATTTTTTTGTTAAAAAAATCTAACCCATCTTAACCCATTCGTAGACATGTGCACAAAAAAGAGTTTTTTCTACAAAGTTCAGTAACCAGATAGGGATAAAAAAGTACAGTTATTTTAGATTTTTTTGTCGCTTCACTAGTTTTTAGGCGCGTACAACTCCAGTTATAATTAAGAGCCACATGTCACCGTAGGGTTGGAGTTAGATGTTATCGATGAATCCGCCCCATTGACCAAATATTATAACTGATGTATTTTTTTAAGTTTATTATTAAAATGTTTGGTTCGAGTTTAAAGTTTTACAAAATATGTAACATGTATAAGATGAATTTAATACAAATGTAAGAGAAATTTGATACTGAAAGGCAGTTTACTCAATGTTTGTCGATTAATAAAACGTAAAATATTTTTTCCGGTTTATTAATCGATATAAATTCATTGTTAGACTTTACTATTTGTATCATAAACTGAATATGCTTTATTTCATGACAGTCAAAATACCTATACATACATACCTATTCATATTAATTAGATAATACAATAGCGATCCAGACCGATTTCGGCCACGGCGGCCAGTGTTACTATGACACCAGCCAGCTACGCAGGACATATTATAGTGCACAAGTGTATGCGCAAACACAGGTGCACTCTCTATTCCTTTACTCTCATAGCCCGATGGGACGGTAATCCGACACGACCGGAGAGAGATCAGGCGCAGGACCCACATTTTTACGTGCCTTCCGAAACACAGAAGCTGTGATATTTATTTCTTAAACGCACACAACATTCGAAAAGTCGGTGCGCACCGTGGGGATCGAACTCAAGACCTCTGACTTAGCAGTCCTACGGTCTTGCCACTAAGCTATCACAACTTCAACTAATACACACTCAAGTAATAAATGACAATTCCCGTTTCAGCATTTTTATGTGTAAACCACACACACTTAATGTACACTTAAATATCATTGTTAATAATTTATTTCTTCACAAATTCTTTAAAACAAAACTCCACTATCGATATTATACAACTGTGTCACATCCCTAGCGCACTTGTTTCGTATCATAAATCAAGCGAGCTCGCGCTTGACGTATCGATAATATTACACACCACATTTCAGTAATAGTTTTATACGGTTTATCTATTCAACCTGTAGTCCACCCTTTGATGTAGAAAAAACAGATTTTTATGTTATAGAGAAAGTACTTTGAATAAAAATAAAATGTGTTTACGTTTTCAGATGTTGTTCCTAATTACTTTACCAGAAGCATGGTTGAATGTTGCTTTATTATTATATCTTGGATTTATTAAACTTTAATTACATGTCAAAATGTCTAAAAAAAAGATGGTAAAAGTCATCGGAATGTTTAGTTTTAGAATAAAGTTTAATTTATTTAACCCCCGATCTATTGCTTATATTTTTCAAAAGCTAATTTCAGCTGAGTACTTATTACACAAGGCGTTTATATGAACTCCATAACCCGTGATTCATTTTCTCACCATTTCATCGTAAGACTACTATTTGATTGATTTACTGTGACCAAACCCAATCTTATCTGCAACTCCACTTGCACAAAGCTATACACACTGCTGGTAATAGAAGCACCTGTAGAAAATTGTCCCAACCTAAATACTGATAGGGACTAATGATGGTCACGATCCCCAATCTATAGGGAAATGACTTTGAAGTTGATGATGATAACTCCTGATTCTGGGTACCACAAAATGGCATATGATTTTCCGTCGATATTTTACAATCACCTATAAATGCCATTACAATTATTGAATATTGTTCACCAGCTTCTGGAATCTATCTCCATATTTTACAAAATATCTATTAGAATATGTAATAATATAATTATCAAAAAGTAACGAATTGGTCATATAATTTGTAATTTTAATTGATAAAGTTCTAACAAAAAAACCAACAGCAATAATTTCGCAACTTAGGTTCCAAATTATCACTTCGAAGATGATTTGTCAAAAATTCGAAACTAAACTTTGTATAAAATGAATATTTCTTAAATTTTCTTATCAAAAAGACAAAACAAAGATCACGTGAATTCTTATCTACCAAAATATCGTTTCAATTCAGCCATTATTACTGTACTATAAAACTGAAACAGGACTGTTGCTACCATTAAAGTGAGACGACACTACATGCATTGTATACCGCCATCTCCCTTGCACATTTGTAGCGGAATATCTTAAAGATATCATAATGATCAGTCAATTGAATGTGATAAATAAACAGGCGAACGGACGCGTCTCTTAGCGGATACGACTCGTTTTATTTTGTTGTATTAATTATAGCAGTCGTCAGATACAACATGCATGTAACAAATGTGATAGCCAGTGTATGTGAGTCACGATTAGGTGATGTTACGGCACACCTTGGGCTGCATCTGCTTACATTGTTATTTCTCAGAAACTGTTGAATCAGTCAATTTCTGCATTGTAATATTGTGTTCAGGACTTTTATAGAATTATTTGGAATAACAGTTTATTTTTAGTTCTGTCCGTATTCAACAGTCATTTCGTTTAATAATTTTGTAAATTGTTAATATTTAAGTATAATGTGAACACTTCGCGTGCTTTTTTAATTGGTGACCTTATAGATAAATTATACCCAGACACAGGACAAATTGTCGTGCTCATCACACAAAGATTTATCCTGGGTGGGAATCGAACCCGCGGCCAGTTTTTAGTTAGTTTAGGTTAGGTTTGGTTTCTAGTTAGGTTAGGTTAAGTTTGTTTCTGAGTTAGGTTAAGTTAGGTTTGGTTTTTAGTTAGGTTAGGTTAGGTTTGTTTCTGAGTTAGGTTAGGTTAGGTTTGGTTTTTAATTAGGTTAGGTTAGGTTTGGTTTTAAGTTAGGTTAGGTTTGGTTTGGTTTGTAGTTAGGTTAGGTAAGGTTTGTTTCTGAGTTAGGTTAGGTTTGATTTTTAGTTAGGTTAGGTTAGGTTTGGTTTTTAGTTAGGTTAGGTTAGGTTTGGTTTTTAGTTCGGTTAGGTTAGGTTTGGTTTTTAGTTAGGTTAGGTTAGGTTTGGTTTTTAGTTAGGTTAGGTTAGGTTTGTTTCTGAGTTAGGTTAGGTTTGGTTTTTAGTTAGGTTAGGTTAGGTTTGGTTTTTAGGTTAGGTAGTTAGGTTAGGTAAGGTTTGTTTCTGAGTTAGGTTAGGTTTGATTTTTAGTTAGGTTAGGTTAGGTTTGGTTTTTAGTTAGGTTAGGTTAGGTTTGGTTTTTAGGTTAGGTAGTTAGGTTAGGTAAGGTTTGTTTCTGAGTTAGGTTAGGTTTGATTTTTAGTTAGGTTAGGTTATGTTTGGTTTTTAGTTAGGTTTGGTTTTTAGTTCGGTTAGGTTAGGTTTGTTTCTGAGTTAGGTTAGGTTTGGTTTTTAGTTCGGTTAGGTTAGGTTTGGTTTTTAGTTAGGTTAGGTTAGGTTTGGTTTTTAGTTAGGTTAGGTTCGGTTTGTTTCTGAGTTAGGTTAGGTTTGGTTTTTAGTTAGGTTAGGTTAGGTTTGTTTCTGAGTTAGGTTAGGTTTGGTTTTTAGTTCGGTTAGGTTAGGTTTGGTTTTTAGTTAGGTTAGGTTAGGTTTGGTTTTTAGTTAGGTTAGGTTAGGTTTTTTGTTAGGTTAGGTTAGGTTTGTTTCTGAGTTAGGTTAGGTTAGGTTTGGTTTTTAGTTCGGTTAGGTTAGGTTTGGTTTTTAGTTAGGTTAGGTTAGGTTAGGTTTTGTTTCTGAGTTAGGTTAGGTTTGGTTTTTAGTTAGGTTAGGTTAGGTTTGGTTTTAGTTAGGTTAGGTTAGGTTTAGTTTTTAGTTAGGTTAGGTTTGTTTCTGAGTAAGGTTAGGTTAGGTTCGGTTTTTAGTTAGGTTAGGCTAGGTTTGATTTTTAGTTAGGTTAGGTTAGGTTCGGTTTTCAGTTAGGTTAGGTTAGGTTTGATTTTTAGTTAGGTTAGGTTAGGTTTGGTTTTTAGTTAGGTTAGGTTAGGTTTGTTTCGGAGTTAGGTTAGGTTTGGTTTTTAGTTAGGTTAGGCTTGGTTTTTTGTTAGGTTAGGCTAGGTTTGGTTTCTAGGTAACCTAACTAACTAACCTAAAAACCAAACCTAACCTAACCTAACTAAAAACCAAACCTAACCTAACTCAGAAACAAACCTAACCTAACCTAACTAAAAACCAAACCTAACCTAACCTAACTAAAAACCAAACCTAACCTAACCTAACTAAAAACCAAACCTAACCTAACCGAACTAAAAACCAAACCTAACCTAACCTAACTAAAAACCAAACCTAACCTAACCTAACTAAAAATCAAACCTAACCTAACTCAGAAACAAACCTTACCTAACCTAACTAAAAATCAAACCTAACCTAACCTAACTAAAAACCGAACCTAACCTAACCTAATTAAAAACCAAACCTAACCTAACCTAACTCAGAAACAAACCTAACCTAACCTAACTAAAAACCAAACCTAACTTAACCTAACTCAGAAACAAACTTAACCTAACCTAACTAGAAACCAAACCTAACCTAACCTAACTAAAAACCAAACCTAACCTAACCTAACTAAAAACCAAACCTAACCTAATTCAGAAACAAACCTAACCTAACTTAACTAAAAACCAAACCTAACCTAACCTAACTACATACCAAACCGAACCTAAGCTAACTAAAAACCAAATCTAACCTAACCTAACTAAAAACCAAACCTAACCTAACCTAACTAAAAACCAAACCTAACCTAACCGAACTAAAAGCCAAACCTAACCTAACCTAACTCAGAAACAAACCTAACCTAACCTAACAAAAAACCAAGCCTAACCTAACTAAAAACCAAACCTAACCTAACTCAGAAACAAACCTAACCTAACCGAACTAAAAACCAAATCTAACCTAACCTAACTAAAAACCAAACCTAACCTAACCTAACTAAAAACCAAAACTAACCTAACTCAGAAACAAACCTAACCTAACCGAACTAAAAACCAAATCTAACCTAACCTAACTAAAAACCAAACCTAACCTAACCTAACTAAAAACCAAAAATAACCTAACCTAACGCAGAAACAAACCTAACTAAAAACCAAACCTAACCTAACCTAAGTCAGAAACAAACCTAACCTAACCTAACTAAAACCCAAACCTAACCTAACCTAACCTAACTACAAACCAAACCTAACCTAACCTAACTCAGAAACAAACCTAACCTAACCGAACTAAAAACCAAACCTAACCTAACCTAACTAAAAACCAAACCTAACCTAACCTAACTAAAAACCAAACCTAACCTAACCTAACTAAAAACCAAACCTAACCTAACCTAACTAAAAACCAAACCTAACCTAACTCAGAAACAAACCTAACCTAACCGAACTAAAAACCAAACCTAACCTAACCTAACTCAGAAACAAACCTAACCTAACCTAACTCAGAAACAAACCTAACCTAACCTAACTACAAACCAAACCTAACCTAACCTAACTCAGAAACAAACCTAACCTAACTAAAAACCAAACATAACCTAACCTAACTCAGAAACAAACCTAACCTAACCTAACTAAAAACCAAACCTAAAGGAAACTTGGATCTCTCAAGGAATCTTGTCATTGCACAGAGATAGCAGGGAACAGGCAAAGCCAGCGATCACCATCTCGGGTATATTCACTACAGGGTTTTTTTTTATTCGATTGCCATAACCGCATTTCAGTGGAGCTCTCTTTGCAATCCAACTGAAATTTGAAAATGTGGTCAAAATGATCTTGAATCCTCGAAAGTTTTGCGAATGTTGATATCAGCGTTTTTTTTTTATTGCCAGCCATGATATTTGGTCCGGCTTGACATTCGTCAGACAGATTGCTGCACGCCCCATTGACAGAATGGGTTAGAGCAGAAGTAGAGTAGAATTGAATAGATCCCTTTTATCAGTTTCAGCTTAACTATCATTTCGCTAAATTCTGATTCAGGTTCATCAGGGTCTTAGTTGACTAATTTTATGGGTCCATCCTGAACAGGTTCACGAGATGTCATATTTTCAGCAATTTTTCGGACGAAAATGACATCATTTGCTCCATTTTTTGATTACTTGGTTCGTTTAGCATTGGCAGATCTGGTCCAGATACACAACTTCATTTACAGCGTCAGGCTACGAAACCCAAAGGTCTTCACACAATAGCTTTGTTTATTTCAATTTTATTAACAGAAAATAATTACTATGATTAATATTTTGGTACTTTATTAACAATAATAGTAATTAAGTTAAAACACACGCACTGGAATAATGAGAAACTGATTACTGACCATTTCTTGTAATTCATGATTTTGTTGCAACAATTTTGAAAACTATAATTTATTTTTTACCTATATCTATATATTTTTAGTTAAACACATTGTAGGTAAAAATAAATTTTAGTTTTTTAACTTAGAACTATGTTAAAGTTCAGTCGTTCCGATTCCGACTGAGATTAGGTCTAGCTAGACTACATAGTCGACAAGCGCGCGCAAGTATGGCGCGGTAAAATTCAAACTTTCTATGCATTCGTCCCCAAAAGTTTGCCAGTATACAAAGTTATTACATTACATGAAATTAATTAAATATTGCAGGTACATATGGTGGTAGTTACATAAAATTTGTATGGTGACAAAATTTATATCAATTAGTGAATTGGTCCACCTAAGTCCTGGAACAAGCCCAGGGGGGGGGGGTCATGACCCCCTGACCCTCCCCCCGGATCCGCCCTTGCCACTCCTAAATTACAGCATTACACCTGGTATCAAATTTAACACGCCTGTGACCGCTTTGTTAGCAATATTATCAATTGTGCCTGAAGTTCGATTGTATAATATCACTGAACAATTTCGATCATTCTGATAGGAATGATAGCCATTGTTAAGGCAAAATTGGGCTCTTATACCTCTATTTAATGTATCCTGAAACTGTGATAGTCAAGTATTACCAAGACCATAGGACTGCTTAGTCAAAGGTCTCAAGTTCGCGCACTGACTTTTCGAATGTTGTGTGCGTTTTAGAAATAAATATCACAGCTTCCGTGTTTCGGAAGGCACGTAAAAATGTGGGTCCTGCGCCTGATCTCTCTCCGGTCGTGTTGGATCGCCGTCCTATCACGCTATGAGTGTAAAGGAACAGAGAGTGCAACTGAGTTAGCACACGCTTGTGCACTATAATATGTCTCACGTAGCTGGCCGGTGTCTTAGTAACACTAGCCACCGTGGCTGAAATCGGTGCGGACATTATTATTATGTTATGTATCCTACATAATTATACTTTCCAAGGTTGTAATGAAATGTAGCGCAGTAAGTAATAACACATTTATTTTTAGAAAGCTCTTGGGTATTTAATGTGGTGTGCTTATTTGAGTAGTCGTGGGGGGTAATCACTGCTTGTAAATAATCTGATTCTGATTATGAACAATGTACTTCTGTTTTTAAACCAAATAGTCTCTTTTGTTTAGACTGCGACAGAAATGATACCTAATTTGTGATGTTGGTCCCTGTACCGCTTATGGATAAATTTCAATCAAATTGCACTATGAACAGTAAGTATATACCAATCATATAACAATTATTACAATTAGTCACCTCTTCAAAAGGAGATGTCGTTACAAATACTTGCATACACATTACTTCATGTTATATCAATGATTTGTATAAGCAATAGTAATTTCGTATGGTCAAGGATAGTACAAGTGTCTCTTTATAGATATTTATTATTTTCGACGGCACGGATGCCGAGCCAAGTAGTATGGTAGGTCACCACGTCAATTACCATTGCGCGTGTCGCGGGTTCGATCCCCACCTAGGATACGAATTTGTTGCTTTCCACAAATGCTTGTCCTGAGTCTCGGTGCGTTGGTGCATGTGAAATGAATGTCTGTAAAACCTCCAGTGATACAAGGATTAGATTCCTTAGGGCGGGAGTCGTGATTTAATAAATAAAAGAAAAGAAAAATAAGAGTAAGTATGTTAATTAATAAAACACAATATAATTGTAATGATTTCGTTTAATACAACACTAAGTAAGTATAATTTACAATGATCAATAAAGGTATTCGTGTTGGCTCGAGCACGTAGCAGCCGCTCATCAAACAACAAAGCACTCTTTCTGCTGACCTTCCACGTAAAACGGAACGCAACCTGTCCGCACTACACCGCCCGAACGCGCACGACCGCAGCCGAACTCACACGAAGCGCCAACTAACACTAACAGCAATCGTATACGGTGTAGTGGGAAACAAAGTTCCTAACCAAAAAAACAATAAAAAAATAATAATGTCATTAAAACAATTTTTCTCAATTCCAAAATAATGTTCAAAGTTTTCGTGCACAGAAATGGGTTTAATAATACGTAACAATTGTACTTAACTGTTAAAGTCGGTTCACACGTTCGGTTACTAAATGGCAAATAATATTACAGTCAGCGAGAATGGTCCTGTTCGGGACCCTGCCGCGGCTTACAAACTCGCATATAGTAGTAGGGAGTAAATGTATATATTTTATATCTACTGGCTATAGGTTGTGACGAATGCGTGTGAAAAACGGATTTGTAAAGGCAGGCTACGGTGAAATGAATATAAACGGCGGGAAATCTCCTTAGGCGGATGTGGCAAATAAATATTGTACGTCTTTTATCCAAAATGTTTCGGGCTTCTGTCACACCGTAGCCTAACTTCAGGTATAACTTGCAATTTACATGATTGCTATAATAAAAACGTGACTCCTACTTCTCTAATGTATACATTTTTAATTCCAAAGTTATTGCGACATTGAATATACATTTATCATACTCGTACTACGTTATAAGTATACATATAATGTGTGATATGGTTATTTTTTACCCTTTCCGATTTATTATCGAAAAAGTAACATATTCCCAACATAATACGCACTTAACAATATCTTTATAGTAAATGCAAAATCGAAAAATGCACGAATAACAAACGGAAATCGATTATCAGAATACAGTGATTTATTTTTAACTACTAAGTATTATTTTCCTCTAAATTTCTCTACAACATGAACGATGTAATATGCAATATTTAAGTGAACGTTTACACTCGTCTAAATTTTACCATTTTCAAAAAGATTTATTTTTACAATCCATGATAAATATTTACATCCTAAACTTAAGCTAGAAACAATTCCTTGGAATCAATAAAGTAATAAAATGGTACCATCAAAAATCATGGCACGCCTCCAAAATAAAAATTACTCGTTTACATCAGATCGTTGATCACAAAATAATTATGTAAAAATATAAAGTGGTAAGTATCTGGTATTTTTGAAAACAAATGTTCTGAGATCTTCTCTATGTGCACGTGATGGCGGAGCAACTGAAACGCTTGGCGTATATTAAAACTTATTTTAGCATACCAATAATTACTACTTATTGTTCTTATTACTTGTATATTACAAATAATGATTAAATATTTTTTTATTTAAATATTGATATGGACCTTTTAAGGTTATTTATCGTTGAATTCAATGATTATTTGCGCAATCCGTTCCATCTAAATCCTTCTAACACTTACACTCTATAAATATTACTAGCTAGTAAACTATGCCTACGTCAGCTACCAAACCTAAGGGGAAACTAAACATAAAAAGAATCGTAAAACCTATAATACTTCAAACCCCGTTAAAACCGGGTCAATTAAAAAATAAAAGAAAAAAATATTTGGTTAACTCTAACTTACAATTCCTCATTTCGAGATCGTCCATTTTTTTTTTATTATAAAAACTTCCAACAGTGAACACATTACACTTTCTAGAACACCATTTCTAATAACTTGAAATAGATCTACACCCGTAATTAATATAGTATTATATACTGTGATAATAAATGTCAAACACTGGAGTGTTTGTGTACTGGAGTAGTGGGCCGAGTACACGCCCCGGGGGAACACCGCGCCGGTCCGCTGTGTACAGGGGCTGCGTGGTGGTGGGGTGGTGGTGGGTTTACTTGTCAGATCTCTGTTCGTTGAGGGAGAGGTTCTCGGCCTCGTCCTTGATGTGCGACATGGAGGGCCGGTAGCGGTCCTCGCGCGGCTCGTAGTCGTAGGGGCTGGTCTCGCCCGAGCGGTTGCTTGATGACTCCTTGTTCGAGTTTGAATAGTCTCCTGGGGATGAAGCAATCGGATCTTTAAATTATAGGTCAACAAACTGCTCCACTGAAAGTACTCCGGTGAATTGGTGACTTACTTACACTTACACAAAATTCAATACCAATCATTTGAATTTTGTGTAAGTAAAAAATCTTGTACTCTAGCTTAAAAACCAAATAACAAAATGTTTTTTTTGCTTCTTAAAATATTATTCTTCCTTAATTAATCTATGCTTATTATGTTTCAGATGTCAAAAGTTCATCACATGGCAACTAAATTTAATCACCCATAATTATGTAATTTCACCAAACGATTTTATAAGTTAGAAGACTTTCAGATCTTGAAAGATCGTCAAACTCTTCATCATTCAGTTTACCTTTATTAGAATAATCCGAGGCCTGCATCTCGTTCTTGAGAGCGTAGATGTTGGGCTTGACGTCCTGCGCGTCGCTGGTGAGGTCCTCTGCCTTCACGTCGTGAGAGGAACTGCTGCTGCCGTAGCCGTTCATCAGCGGGGGTCGGCTGTAAAGAAAATAACGTATAAGTCAGAACTGGAATGTCAACAATGGAAAAAAGAGAGCAAAGCTGTTAAAAATTAAAAAAAAGGTCAGAACCGGAATGGAATGGAAAAAGGAAGAAGAGAGCAAAGCTACTAAGTATGAACATTTTTGTAACTATTAACTAAGATAGAGGAAAAGTTAATACCCTCAAAGACCGAACATCATAACGTTAAAATTGTATGTTATATTTTTTACTTTCAGACCCTTTTATAAAGAGGCTTTTATCGCGCATATTGCAACAAAATTAGTTGTAAGTCATAATGAAAAGCAGAAAAAGAACAACAAAGAAACAAATTAAAAGATAGTAAGATCTGAAGTAGAAAATATACTGAAACCGTAATTGGATGACAATATAACATAACATTAAAATTTGCATCCGATATTAAACTCGAGGATTTTAAGAATTCAACATGTAAAATCGAAAATTATACTATTTTTTACTGTGTATGGCTTACCTATAGTCATCATGAGAGGATGGGTAGTCCTCAGACTGCATCATGTGATCCTCGCCAGACATGTACGACAGGTTGCAGTCCTCCATCATTCCCTGAAAATATTCCATCTACTATTTAAAATTGTTCTTCATAAGTATTAGTGTCCTCTAAAATTCCGTAGGTTCCAAAAATAATATATGATTTGTTTGAAGTTGTTGGAACAGTTTTCTCGCATACCTGCAAGTTTCTCTTTAGAGCTTCGCTGTATCCGTGGGGACTAGTCATCATCGGTGGACTCTGAGCTCCCATAAACCTGTCGGAACGGTCACTAGTTATAGAAAATTGCAAATCATAAAATCAGGCTCTCAATTTTCTTTTGCATTTTACTTTAATTTTTTTATTGATACTAAGTGAATTCAAGTAATGGAACTGATTACAAAAATAAAAATTATAATAAAAACTCATACCCCGGCCATTTCAGACCTCTTCCAAATTAACATAACCATTTACACTATTTAGTGATTTCTGTATCGTGTATGATTGTGGAGTGTAGAATTTTGAATTGATTTCCAATTTATTTGAAAAGTGTCTCAGTGAGTGTGTGTATGTGTGTTATAGAGAAAGATAAATAGAATAAAAATAGAAAATGGAAAAAAGGCAAGCTTATAGAAAATGTTAGAAAAATGGCATGCGACAAAAATGCAACAGGCAAAGCGTAAGAAGCGATAACACTTACCTCGGGAAACATGCACAAATATCAAAGATTGGGAAAAGTAAAAGATTAAAATATAATATTTAATCTTACTTGGGTATCCAACGACGATCCTTTACAATAATTCGTATTAGATGCAACACATGCAAGTCAACATAGAAATAAACATCGTTTATCATCATTGATATAGATCCATTTCGTCAATTAAAATTAAAATATTCCATGTAATACATTAGCAAAAAATGATGTAAGCTAATTTATTAAACAAGTTATTGTTTTTTTTTTGTAATGTGATGTTAAAAACTATTGCAAAACAATTGGCTATAGCTTCGCACTCTAGGAGTCTATAGTACATGTGTGTGCTTCTATTTCTATCACAATACTATCTGTTTCATCAACTTCAGCATTTTTTACTTTGACTGCAATCAATTTATAAATCAAAATGTACGTGTTGTCAAAGGTTTAGATAACATGTACAGTTTCTTAAATAGAAGCACCCACAGTGTTCATAATCCGCTATATTATAAACACGTGTCTAGTTACAGACTAACATGACATGTTGAATTAATCTAAGCTTACACGGTGATACACTTTACAATAATGGTCAGAAACATCAAATCTAGTGTAATGACCGAGAATTATCTTTTAATTCTATAATCCTCGGTGTCTCTCACATTCATTAACGCTAGTGGACGCGATCGTCCAACGACTCACGTTTGAATAAACACCTCATTTTTTTTACATTTCCAAGATTCAAAGCCAAGATTTCGTCAAAATTTTGCATAGCTATAGAAATTATCTTATGACATCTAAATGTAAAAGGAAGTCAAACAAGTCAGCTTTCTGTGTTGGTGTCCATAATATCTCCATCATCAGTTAGATTGATATCGAAATCACTTGGATTGACTGTATTTGAATGTTTTAGTAGATGTGGAGGTATTAGGTCCCCAACCCAGCGTGTGGCGGATCGTTGGACGGTCGCGGTCGGGTGGGCCGCTTACTGTGGCGGGTGCGGCGGCCCGGCGGCGGGCTCGTACTTGCGCGGCCGGCCGCGGCTCAGGTGCCGTCTCTTCACGAACTCCGCGTCGTCCACCATCCAGAAAGACCCGAAGTCGTCCTCGTACCGCACGAAACATTTGTGCAGTGACAGGTTCGTCCGGATAGCGTTCTATAATTGCATCGCCGTTAAATATCTATCACAATCATTCATAAACTCCAATCTTACATTAGCTCTTGTGCTTTCATCGCAATTATTTGAGTTTTAAATTTCAAGAGTGACAATGAAAGCACAATCAGATCGTCGTGGAAGGAACACCGTACCATGCAGGAGAATGATAGCCCCGGAAACCCTGAAGGATGGACAGGACAGGAGGTTAATAGGCAAGCGAGAAAACGTTAACCATCGTTGTGCCGAAACCCACGTACACACACATAAATCCTAAATACAGATAAAAATTACACGACCTTACAAATTGGTGACGTCATAACTGAGTCGTTATAGCGCCACTTACAATTGTCGAGAGCCCACTACACAAATAATTACATATTAAATCTGAAACGAATGAAAACGTTTATTTACACAATAAGAGTTAGATACATCGCTAGGTTAGATAGAAAATATTTAAGAGAAGATCAAAATATACCGAAAACTGTGTAGTGTATTTATGTACAGTGTTAACATTTGTGCAACGTAGGTAACTGTTAGGTTTTTTTTTCAGTCATGAAATTATCAAAAACTTTGTAAGACTTTCACATTGCATCGATTCGAGAAACCTTTACATTCTATATTATTTTGCTAAAATTGTACATTGTTATAAATGTTTGATTACTATTAATAATTACGTCAATTGTTAAGTTTTTGATTTGTTTGTTAGAGATTTTAAAGGTTTAAGTGTAAAAAAGAGTATATTGTTTAGAGTTTGATATGAACGGTGTATTTTTTTTTGTGTAATTGGGTAAAAAGTAAAGTATATTTGATAGTAAGTTTGTTCAAATACTGTTATGTGACAGATTTGCCAAAAGTATTTTTTGTCAAAGTGTAGTCAAAATGTAAAGTATATTTTGAGTAAAATATTGTTTTATTCAGATATGAAAGTAATTCTATGTGGAGTGTAATTGAAATTGTCTTAATTTGTATGAACTGTGTTAAATATGAAAAGATAAAGTATAATTTGTTTGATGTGTGTATTGGAATATGTATTTTTTGTTTCATTTTAACTTCATTGTAAAGTAGAAAATGTATAGTGTGTCAAATGTTATATTGAATAACAGAGTTTTTAATGTTGTTTGGTTTAGTGTAGTGTTGAAATGAAAAGTAGGTACAATAAATATGTACATTGCATATAAGTAGAATTGAGTAAGTAAATTCGGTGTAAGTGTGACGTGTTTTTTTTTTGGTCTGTCTTAAAAAATATAGTATTAAAATAGTGATATTGTAAAAATGTGAAATGTGTTATTGTCAAAGAATTGAACAGTGTGTGGTGTTATGACATGTAAATGCAAAAGTGTAATTATGTATAGAGTAATTTCGATGAAAGTATTTTGAGTAAAGTTTAAACTGTACTGTGTTTAATCAGATGCAAAATATATAGTATTTGAATACCAATCAAATAATTCAGAAATAGTATTAAAATGTCAACTGAAAACTTTCAGTCAAGAGTTCAAGTAACGTGTCAACTTCAAATTGCTCATGATTGCTCAAAATTACTCAAAGTTACTCAAAAAAGTACAAAACGAGCAACTTCTCAAAAAAAATTTTCAATTAGCGTGTTTATAGTATAGTGTATATGTATAATGTAGAACAGGTCTGCGTAGCGGGGAGTACCCGGCGTGCAGCGGCGGCGGGTGCGCGTGCGCGGCGCGCTGCGGCCGGCGCTTGTAGAACTCCACCTCGTCCACCGTCCACACCGCGCCCTTCACGTTCTCCACGCGCATGAAGCATTTGTGCAGCGACAGGTTGTGCCGCACCGCGTTCTGTCCGCGCACTCAACTCCTCTTTATATGCTCGGTTATTTATTGGCGACGATACGCTATTTTTTTTACATCATCATCATTTACCTAACCTTTATTGTAGTTTAGAATAGGGATCGGCTTCGTAAACTTCCAACGTAAATCATAAAAAGTAATCAAATAATTTTAAAGTCTTAAACTAAATTTAGAATATCCCTTTCTAAAAAATCGAAACTTACTATTAATTGGAAACCACTTTGTACATTTCGAAATTACATTTTTTTTGTCACTAAAAAGCAACTCACATTTACTTTGCCAAACCTTTTAAATAATTAGAATTATGTAGAAGGTAAGCTAGTCTGCAATGATGTCAGAATCGGTATTACGTTGGTAGGTTGTAATGATATCTATCTGATGTCATAGCGCATCGTCGTTATCTCAATATTTATTCACAGTACAAAGAACTTACGTAGTTTTATAGTATAAAATACATCTATATGCTTATTATAATTTATCATAACTTTAATCTTCAACTGAAATGCATTCGCCATTATTTTGAAAATCTTTTCACTCTCAAGAATGTTATAAATAAAACTTTGTTCGAATTCAGTTGGAGACTATAGTCTAGTAGGTATATAAATATAAATAAATATTATATTATACTACATTTACCTTGTCTCTTTGCATTTCAAACAGTCTTTTGTTCAAAAAGAAAATATTAGTTCTATACAACACATTTCTACTATTTCATTAAAAAGGTTTACAATTTTTGAATCACTTTTGTTTTTATTTTTAATTGCCAATTGAGTGGTGTGATTGGTTTTAGGTTGTGTTATATCTAGGACATACCTTCCAAGTGGCAGCATTGCGTCTGAAGTAGCAGAATGTGGACTGGAACCAATTGTAGATCTCGTTCAAAGTCAGCTGCTTGTCCGGAGATTCTATTATGGCCTGAAAAATACGTTGGTCACATCAATATTGTATATATTGAAACTGCAAAGATTTATATTTTTATCTGAGACACATTTTTTATATGTACACCTGTACAAATTCCTTAGTGGTCTTATAAGAGGTCCTTGAAGGATCCTCTGTATACATACAATGACTTTCAAAATTTAATCGTAAATATACTTTAAATTGTAATTTCTTTACACAACATTTTCACATTTACTCATAATTATTTTTAGGCAATGTCTAATATTAATTAAATTTTCATAAACATTTTGATAAAATTTGATGTCCATGCAGTCAAAAGCTTCGGTTAGTACGAACCTGTCGAATAAGCGAAGCATAAGTGAACGGCGGTCGCACGTCGGCTGATTTGTAAAACTCGCGGTTGCGTTGTATCTCTGAAAATGTATACCGTAACATTATTCATACATTGAAATAAAAAAATAATATCTACATAAAATATCTAGGATATCTCATGAAGTTGTTTCAGACATTCATTACCTTGCTGTACATCTAATCCAGCTCTTTCGAGCATATACGGAAGACCTTTAAGACAGAAATGATCATATTTACAATATAACTAGAAAAAATTAAGAGGAATCTAAATAAACGAAGACTTATTACGAACACGACAAAAATATTAATAAAGTATGAGCTTCAAGACTGGGTAGATAAACTTGCACATTTTTAATAGACATGATTCACATTCCACCGTCAAAAATAACTTTTGGACTAAGTCATACTTAAATTTTTTGTCATTTTTAATCATTCGTGCTCAAAATGAATTGATTTAGATTTATAGTTACCTCCTGCAATGGCGACGCCTGACTTGTCAGATACGCGGCGCCGCACCGGCCCCGGCGATGCCCCCTCAGAAGCACCTCCTGAAAAATCTGCTCTTAATAAGAACATCCTTATTTTATGAAATAGACGTAAAACATTATTTCGTAGAAGAAACACCTTTGGCAAAAGTTACTCTCAGAAATAATTGCTCGTCGAAAAATAAAAGGCGCAAATTTTGTGTGATTAAATGAATTTTTAGCAAACCATATTTTAGCTTTCAATCTAAGCAATAGAAACACTAAACAGATTAAGTGGATCACTCGAATTTATGATCGCGGATTAGTATTAGAATCGGTGCTACGAGAGATATGCCGCAGGCATGTGTGGTCAGCAAAAATTTTGACTACAACTTCAAGAGACGGGAGCCGTCTAACAGCGACCACTCTACTCACAATGCAGTGGCTAAAAGTGGTACAGTTTATAGGGTACTAGTGGTACCAGTCAATGCCTTTAGAACTGCAGTTCTACGGGCATCTTTTATAGAACACCACATGGCGCATTCACAACAAAGCGGACACCATGTGAGTAACGCTCTACAGAGCTGTATATATTTTGTTGGTAGCGGCGACTGGTTGCGCCGCCGTGGTGTCCGAGTGAAATATAGCCGTAACAGCGAAGAGTGTAAGGTGCGTATGTTCCGTACCGTGCGGGTGCTTGGGCTGGTGGTGCGTGGTGTCGCGCGCGGCGTGCAGGTGGCGCATCATGGCGGCGAGGCGGTCGCGCTCGCGCCGCAGCTGCAGCTCCAGCTGCGCCACCACCTGCATCTGCACGCGAGCCTGCGCTGCGGACCGGTCGTCCAGCGTGTGGGCGGCTTCCAGGTGCCTGACATAAAAAAATCAGTAGAGTTAATATAAGCCAAATTTTGGCAGGTTTTGCTAATGATGAGTACCTAAATGCATGAATTTGCTATAAAAACTTAGTCAGGCACTGAGAGAATGTTACAATATTCCCAAAAAAATTTATTATAGTGAAGAATCTTAATTAAAACTCACTTTAGGAAAGCCTGGTAGTCTTCAGCGAGAGCATCACAGCCTGGCCACTTGCAGACGCCGCGCCCGAACAGGGGGTGCTCCTCCATCTCGCTTCCCCACAACATCAGTCCTACGTACCCAAGACAAATCATTAAAAATAAAGTATCAAAATTATTTCGGAACTAACTTATTCAAGTGTCGTGGTAGATGTCTGACCTGGTGGTGCATTCGGCGGCACGGAGAGCGGGCCGTGCATCAGGTACTGACGCTGCACCGCTTGCAGCTGCTGCACCAACTGCTGCTGCTGAGCTCCCAGCTGTTGCTGCAGAGAACCTGGATGAAATGGAAACCATTGAAACTAATCTTTTTTCAGGAGCTAGCTGATAACCATTACTGCTTAGAAAATAGAAAACTTTAAAGAAAAAAAGCACAAATGGGTAAAAAAATTTTGAACTGACCTGGCGAGGTGTCTGGTGGCGGCAGATGGGATTGTGACAGCAAGTTGAGATTTATCTGGTCCTGCAGCCGTGACTGCTCCAGCTGGCGCTTAGCAGCCTCCGACGTCATGTGCTGGTGATTAATGCATCAGATTATTGGTTGGCAAGAGCAAGACTTGGTAAAATACTAGTAAGTGACTGCATCATCCTGAATCGTGATTGAGGCAAACTTTTCATAAATAATTATAATAAATATTCCACAATATTCACACAACGCCATCTAGTCTCAAATTAAGAATACGATACTGTGTTATGAGTACTAGACAACTGATAAACATACTTACATATTTCTAAATACATACATACCTATTATCGTTAAACTACACTCAGACACAGAACAAATGATTATATTACTCAAACATTTGTCCTGGGTAGGAATCGAACTCACGACCTCCGGTATAGCAGTCAGGGCCACTAACCGCTAGACCAATAGGCAATCAATCGAAAACTACTACTTCTTATTATTTTTTAGGATACGTTATACACTTTTATAATATCCCACAAAACCAGTTCATTGGTTTGACTATGGGACCGCTTTAGTTTACAACGAGCTCTCATATTTATTAACCCTATAAAGCACCACAAACCTGTTTCTGCATATGATGTTGATGGAACAGCCGCTGCTTCATGAGCGCTTGCAGCTGCGTGTGCTGGTCTAAAAGCTGCATGGCCAGCAGGTCGGGTGCCACCAGCGGCAGCGGGGAGCGAGCGCCGCCCGCGCCGCCCGCGCTGCCGGCCGGCGAGACCGGTGCGGGGCTCGAGTGCGCCGAGCCCTGTGGGGATGTTGGGGCTGAGGCCTGGTGACAACAAAATGGCTTTAGCTTCATCATTTTCTTGCTGTTGGTTTTCGACTGCTTGTAGACGACCTTGATTAATTGGAGAGGCACTTATAGAAGAGTCCTTTGAATGATAACATATTTTACCTCTTAAACTGATGATTTCGTACTTAGATTTAATATTCTTAGCTGAATAATGAAGCCTACCAAATATTAAGTATAGACTGCTTACTTTCAATTTCTGATAACTAGAAGACCGTCTGAAACTTATTAAGAAAACAGAAGTTGCCAACTAATTGTGTAAATGTTATTAAATTATAGTATTTCTGAAAACCAAGGACTTAGATTACTTCTAGTCTAATTGGTTGCAAAAAGACATACTCTTTAGTATATCTGTAATCTCTCTAATCAAAATCAAAATACATTTACTCAAAATAGGCTACAATGTAGCACTTTTTGAACGTCAAGATTTATAAACTAGAGACAGCACCCCATCGTCCACTCTTCGTCGCTTCCTGTGCTATCTGAAATACCTGTAAAGTTTTTCACTAGCTTTTCACTTACCCGTGCGAGAGCAAGTGGCTCATGGTCGCGGGGGGGTGAGGCGCGGCGCGGGGGCGAGCTGCGCCGGCGCCGCCGCGCCGCCTCGCCGCCCCACCTGCCGGACTCCTCCCTAAGGAACAATTTACTTCTTAATTCTCTTCTTCTTCTCAATTGATTTTGTTTTTATCAAAATTAGGACTAGGTGTCGGTATAAGCTGTATTAGGATATACATGATGTCCTCATGGACCATTTTCACTATGCAAAGACTAGACGAGACGAGCTTTCCAAATATTGAATTCTGAAATCGCCAATCCGCAATGAGCTATGATTAATCAACTGTGATCAATGCTCGAACCTTTCCTATATGGAAAGAGGTCTGTGTCCAGCTGTGTGACTTGACTGTGGGATTATTATAAAGATGATAATTGAAAAGTAGACATTGACTCTTCTTGACCGAAAGAAGGTAGGGAAGTAGGTAAGTTAACCATGTCTTTCCATTCATCTATGTTATGTCACTATACTACCCTCACATATTAAAACCCATTTTTCTATAAGAAACTCCGAATCAGGTGTAACGGAAGGAAATGTAGTAAAAGCACATACCGGTCCAAACACCGGTCCAGCTCGAATGAGTTGATGAGCGGCGGCTTCGCGGCGCCACCTGGGTTTGAGTTCAGTGCCGACTCCGGACCCTAAGGACAAAACATAAATACTATCAATATTATATAGAACAAAATAATAATAAATACTCCGTGGAAAAGTTTAACAAAATAATGATAAATACTGTGTAGAAATTTTTTGTGTCATATTGCATTTTTTTTTTTTCAAAACTACAAAATAAAAGCAACATGACAAAAGAAAATTCGTGTTTGCGTTATCAATTTATCCCGAATAGGGTTTACACAATGCTCTTCCTGTAGGATGCACCAAAACCGTATTAACTTATAGTTTTGCAACATCTAAGTTAACGATTAAATAGAAACAAAAGCATCGGTCTACAGATAGACAACTTCTTGTAGTAACAGCAGTTCATTTCAAAATGTATGACCGGATCTTCAAGGAAATTCGTCACTCAATGTAAACTTTCCCATAATCAATATTGCCGGGACGAACGACCTTCGCATATCTCAAGTTGACTCACCGGACTTAGTTTACAAATACCACAATATGTTTCACTGTTAGCACATGACTAGGAAAAGTCCTAGATCCGAGGCCCTTTATACACGAGGCAACACAATACTCCGATAATCAACTTTAATCTGAAGTATGACGAGTTAGTATGACGGTAGTGGCTCGGAAGCTAAAGTATAAGCAACCGCGCGTATAAACAGCTTTAGTGCGAATTTCACAATACTATAATAAACTATAGATATTCGTACGTTCCTAATAACCCTTACCACTTGAAGACGAAAATAAAACTAAGTTGTTTGACGACTCAGTAGGCAGTGTCGAGACATCAAGAAAAACAAAAGTAAAATTGTTGCTAAAACACTACACAGCTACAAATTAAATAGACAATGACCAAATAGAAAGACAATAGTATAATAGATCAGGGAGTTTTCACCAAACCGACCGTCGCAGGCGTGTTATGATAGCCTAGTACTAGGCGAGCAAACATATTTACAATATGAGGTCACCACTCGCCGTGGCGAGATTTGTTTTCATAAATAACCATGCATACTCTAAACATGAAACCTTACATATTGTAAACTAAGATACATTTTTTCATAAACATCCTTTACATAGAAAAGAAAATAAAGTCTAGGATGGGTGGCTTAATTTTGCTATTGTAAATTATAGTTGGAACAATGAGAGGTCTGCGCTGCGTATCTAAATAATGATATTGTTATCTGATCATCTGGAGGCCTACTTGCTAAGATCTGTCTATTAATACATTTAGTACCGACGTATGTTTAGCTGAAGGTATCCCGCGTAGTCCTTTACAAATCCTAAGCTGCACAGAGCAAGCGCGAGAAGTCCTGCGTCTTCCAAAGGCAATGACAGAACTGGAATGTTTTAGTTGGCACGGATCATATCCCTGTGTGCCCTTAGACTGCTTGTCCACCGGAGCGGAGAAACCGAGAAATATTAACTTATAGATAGCAAGAAATGGAGATTTTGTGCAATCCTATTGGGTATTATATCCCACTTTTTCCGCTCCGCAGCCTAACTCCGCTCCAGTGGCCAGGCAGCCTTAGTATGGGTTGAGTTTTGTAGCTTTTCACACCATATCTAAAAATAGTCCTTATAAAATATAGAAATAAAAGTTGCAACCCGATGAGTTTAAATAAAAGTCATGCGAAACATCTACTCCTTCCCCAGAATAGAGAAAGCCCAAGTCAATATCCTCTGAAAAAAGGTGTCGATATATTCGAATTTAAACATTGTCATGTTTTTGGTTTAGCCCAGTCATGTATAGATATGTATGTTCTTACTCTTTTAAAATTATAGCAATCAATCAATTCTTCCTATCGCGGTCATGACCTGTTAGGTGAGATTGGATACGGAGTTGTAACAATACAACTTGGAAGAAGTGCAGCGGTCTAGGTGATAAATTAGTCCAAATTTTGGCCAGTTGGTTACAATTTTATGTGGTAAGCCCTATTTTTGGGTTGTACGTGAAACGGTTTTTTTTTAAGAAGCGATGTTTAATCTATACGGGGTCCCTTTAAAAAAATACTTAAATTTAAAAACCGTATTTTTTTATCGATTTCACAATCAAAGATTGCATTAGAAATGCATCACGTGAACTTAGATAACATGTGACGTTGATTCCTTTCACACCAGCGATGATAGAACGTGTTTATATTATTACAACATACGTGCAACAAACAATAACATCAATTACATAGAATAACAACAAAAATGTGCTGCGTTGTATTCTTGTATTAATCACGTACTAAAACAGCGCTGTGCTACCTACGTGATGGGACAAACATACAAATAAGATTTCGCGGAATATATTATACAAATATGTATAATAGTTATGTAAGCCGATATATTTGATGATCAAGCTATGTGCGTGTCATTTTAAATTTAACGGAGTGGTTAAAAGAAAGTCGGAATTTGTTTAGATTTTCGTTTGCAATCAAATTAAGTTTTGGTATGGGATGATAAATTGGAAAAGGCCTTAGTGTTTTATTGTCATGATAATTGGCATAATGGATTTTATCAACCCATTGCAGAGTTTAAGCTTCCTCCTGTTTAGACCAAAGATATGCAGCCCAAAACGCCTTTACGAATGAGACGGCGACTAAGACGACTGAGACGCTATTGATTATAAGTGAATCAATAACGTAATGTAAATTGAATATAGGAGACAGGAAGAAATGCAAGAAATTCAAGTAGGCTTTAAATCTTTGGCCGGAGAACGCTAAGCAACAAGAAAAAGAAGGGAAATAGGTTTTTGTTTCAGAAAATGAGTAGATGGACTGTAAAATTGACCGTAAAAGCATACAAAACCTACGATTGATTATTACTGGTATAGTCATCTAAAAATTGGACTGAAATTTTAAATTTATCACACTTTTAAAAACATTAACAGTTTTAGTAAACATAAAGTAATTAAAAATGTATTATTGTATAACAAAAAAGTTACATAAAGTGCACCTGGCTGTAAACATTTCAAGAATGCAGGCTTTGTTGTATGCCTAGTAAGTTATAAAACAAAATAATATGAGGTTGAGATCACTAATCCGTACTTCAAAAGAGGTGTAAAAAAAACTAGGCATCATCATCAAATCATTTTATATTATTGCAGAAAAGAAATTCCATAAATTAATATTATAAAATAATTAGTTTCATTTGCATTTCTTTAAAAAAAGTGTTTTTACGTAGGCTTATCCGTCGGTTGAAAAATAAACCTCAATTTCTGAAAAATACATTTTTGTTCGAGAAGAGGCTATACAGATTATCTCGAATATGTTTTGAAACACGAATGAGTTACTCTTTTATTATTTTCTAAAACAATAGACTTCTATATACGCAACCATTTTTTGTGATAAATAACTTATTGACGTCATCTTTCCTTTTTGAATATATAGAAAGGAGGTCTTTTTACGTTATTATATTTAATTTTACGTATACTCTTGATTTAGTAATATGTGTTTGACAGAAGTACTGGCAGTAAACAATAACAGTTTCGATGAACGTCACAAGTAACAAACAAAATATGTGACGCTTTTGAAAGGATTTGTTTCAGGCATACTTCCGATTGCAAATAAGTAGTGTTTTCGGCCATTTAAGTATATTATACTGTGATCTCCCAATAAAATGTAGAGCTAATGAATGAGCTCTACCTACAGCGTACTATTACTTCATACTTTCACCATGATCATAGCTACGCTAAAAAGAAGCATGAAACTTAGCATCACATAATTGTTCCTCTCATTGGACTGTTCTCATTGTCTAAGTAACGTTGAATACTCTATGACCGGGAATGCAGAACTCTAATAAGGAAAGCAATTCAAAGAAGAGGAATTAGACAGAGAAGGTTTCTTATTTCTAAGGACATAAGGCTCGGCTGTAAATTACAGCGTTTCTTTAAACAGTCATGAGATGTCATTAACTGTCAGATCTTAAATCAGTTCGTCCTTTGGTTTCTTTGAGAAGATTATGGTCTTTTCGACTTAAAATCAATTTCAGCATTCTTGTAACCCAGACTACACAAACCTTGGACAATATAAAAATAATTACAAATCCAGATAAGCGTGTATTAAGATCGCTTACAACCAACTTTCCCCATACGCACACAACGTACGTGTTTGTTTAAAATGAACGCTACGTTTGACTCAGCTCCAATTGTTTACTTATCGAGTTACTTTGTTTTGTTTTTTTAGGGAAAACATGGTGCGACGCGTTTGAATGCGAGCCCGTTGGAAAACAATAACATGGCTCCGCTCGTTGATAAACTAAGCAAATAACGTACCTACATCGTCGCCTAGGAGAAATTATACAGCTCCGGATGTTTTAGTTTTTATTTGCGGCAAATACTAATAATTTGCGTTGGAGTTGTGGTTATGTGCTGGTCACAGTAGCTGTGTTTTGTTCGTCGTATTGTTGGTCTAACGTCGTGGGTGTTAGACTAAAGGTAGAAGATTTTATTTGGGTTTCTAGATGACAAGATCGTTTATTAATCTCACTATTAACTTTAATTATATCCAAGTATTAAGGATTTAGAATATGATGATACTAGATGCAGTTATTCTGATGTAGATTCTACTTTCTACGTCTTATCATAGAGTCCGAGTCATTAGAAATTTATTTGTATGCTGATATTATCATTATGCTGCAACTGCTACTAGGAGCTCAAGGTGGATACTACTGTTTTCTTACTGTAAGAGTGTTTACAGTTACATGATTTAGTATACAGCACCTTTACACGAGGCGATACAAGACTCCAATACCAGTGATATTAGTCGGTCAGTCATTTGCCTCCAAGTGACTACCGGAATACATTCTTAGAGTTTTTTACAAAGGCATACATTGTAGAGACTAAAGTCGTATGAAGACTATGCATTATCTCTTGAACGAAAATTGAATTTAAATGACGAAAATTTAAGTATTTTTTTGTCCCTAAAATGGTATGAAAATGTAAAGTAACCGTTTGAATCGATCTCTGCAAACACTTGCGAGTCGGACACGCCCTTTTCCGTCAACACAAAATAATTATCACCTTACAAGGGAGATTCTAATTACGAGATATTAAGAATTTCTTTTGACTTTTTATTAGTTTTATGACAGTTTTAACAAAATAAAAGGTAGTATGTATGCCAAAACCATGCTTTAAAAATGCAAAGCTAAAAAATAACTTAAAATCCGTGTAAAACAAGACGGTATGTGTAACATATAATTACAACATATAATGACAGTAACATATAATAGGTGTGTCAATTTCCGATACCTAGTATCAAATTTGTCGTAATGTATAGATATTGAGCACTAACATTTTTATTCTGTCTCTAACCTGTCGCTACTTTACACCTTAAAGATTCAGAGACAATATCAGATAGGAAGTTTTACTCGTAACTACTGAATTCTAAGCCATTTTCTCTACATTAGTAAGGTGTTGTCCCAAGCTATGTTGGAACCAAGACTTCCAGCCGTATTCAGCTGAATACCTTCTTATACATAGTTCGACTGACTATCTGTATTCATTTACTCTATATATAGAATAGAATAATCTTTATTTTTAGGAATATGTTACAGGAAAGTTGTTATAGAAAATGTCGTTCCATAATGTTCTGCTGTTTCCGGCGTACAAATGTTTGAGTACAATATTATGTGCTACTAGCGACCTGCCCTGTATTATACATATAAACCGCTATCTATTAAAAAACTGCTTCAAAATCCGTTACGTAGTTTTTTTACGTTATAAACTATAATTAAACCAAATAAAATACGGTATTCGCCTGGATGAGGCTAGAAGCAAAACCTTAAGGCCGGTTTGTATAACACGATACATTTTACAGCGTCATACAGTATCCAAAAATCCTAGATAGTCTATGAAATACTGTACGTAATTTACAACACAAAACAATGCAAAAATAAATAAAAGATACCTAAAACTACAAAACTGCAAGCAATTTACAAAATACACAGTATCTAATTGCAAACTGGCTGACGAAAGAAATAAAATATTTATTTGTGAAGCTTAGGTTCAATGGTTGGTCGTGGTTTAAGTATGAGTGCGCTATGCTATGCGCTATCTATTATAGGCATACAAACATTGAAACGAAAAAACAATAATTTATCTAAAATATCTAATATTCTAATTGTACTAAAAAACCTGGATACTTTTAAAGACTCACCTGTCGTACAGCATACAACATTTCAGTATCTTGATAGTATTCTTGCTGGTTCAAAATTATGACGAATTTACTTCGATACACTTTTTCACAAATACTTAACAGGATAATTTACTAACTAGCAGTCATATTCTTTACCTTTTTAGTATATAATTCACTATTTAATATTCTTTTAGTCATGTTATAAGTATCTAAACATTATAAATTGTATCTGAAAGAGTTGGTTTGGTGATAATTTGCGTTGCTGTAAAGTGTTCTTTCAATGAAAATAGGTATACCGTAAGTGAAAATTTTGTTCAATTTTGGATTATTTTATAGAGTTTTAGTTAAAGCGTTGCTTAGCAAGAAATATACTATTCAGTGTGGCCTTTTTCTAAGCTATGTAGGTTGGATTTCAGTCGAATTTAAGTGACAATTCTGTATGATCTCCCCATCCCATATTACTAGGTAATACAGTGAATTATAATAATTAACTAAATGCTTTTATATCGTTTTGCCAAAGGAAGCCAATGAAAAATGCTGTACCTTTACATAAATTATAACAGTTTAAGGTTCTGAATTTACGTCTTTTTATTTTACTAAGGTTTCAGCTAGATTTTGTTGGTATTGTTTTAAATAAAACCTCTATTTTGCAGATTTTTAAACAGGATAGGTACTAAATTGTTAAAAAAAGACCTGTAATAACTATTATGTAATCATTTTTACTTTACTTTGTATCATAATATGAACTATGCTAAAAATCTTTTTCTGTCTCGTACCAATACAAAATACGACGAAAAAACAAAAAAATGTATAATACGAATACCAGCCCGAATTTATTAATAGAATTCCAACAAATTCCTTTAATATAACATTTGAATAAATAAGTAGAAACCTTCATTGTCTGAATTGTATAAGTTTAGCCTCTGAAAAGCGCCCGCCCGCCCCACTGAACAGTGACGGCGGCGACTTCAAAGAGCGACCGACCAATGAGGGCGCGGCGCTGAAAAGTGACACGCCCACCCGCTATAAAGAGACGGTGCCGCCTTTGATGTACACCGAAATTTATATAAAACAGGCTTATGTTACTGTGTAGGATATAATATTGTATGTATATACAGAGCTTTGGCGAGGCTTTATTTCTTCAAAATTGACTGAAAATATGCTCTTTTCGTGATATAAAGCTACTACGTGATATTATTACTGTATCTATTAAAGATTTGTATTAAAATCATGTACTTGAAATATTTATTTGTATAAAAGAAAATTTTGAAAATTTATTTGTAAATAATGCTTCAAATATAAAAAAGAAACTCTAACGACGCAAGCTTTTGAAACTTAAGAGAATTAATCAATACTATTCGCGTCTCACGACTTTGTTTTCAGCATTCTGATCTGTCTGCAGTTAAACATTTTTCATACAATATTCTACTTCGTTTCTCGTAGAAAGCTAAGGTAAATCTAATCTAAAGAATTACAGTGAGAAATAAATAGACGCTATTTTACTTTTCTATCAAAAAATACTTTTTCCTTTTCTTTATAGCAAGACTCTTTTGTCCAGCAGTGGTACATTTTAAGGCCAGTACTATTTGGTGTAATTTAAAACACTGACTGGAAAATAATGCCTAACAGGGAAGATTGCCTCTTGATGGATATATTTTGCTAGGATTGTAAAATCTCTAAATTGTTATGTTAGAAAAGCCAAAAATCTGTATTGAAGGACTGAAAAATTACTTCAGCTAACCCTGAACGATTGTGTCAGCTAACTTAGTCCAAAAAAAATAAATGTATCATTATCTTTTGCTAATAAACGTACTATTATTATCAAACATTATAATAGATCAAATTATATTTAGGAATTTCAAATATCTGCGTTTACTGGTCTTTTTTTTTAAGTATACGGATGAATCAACATTAAAACAAGAAATTATTCTCAATAAAAACAAGTCTAAACGTGTTTGGTCACTAATAACACAAATATTATTAAGGAAAGTCCATTGTTTTTAACTAAACCCCGGAATGTTGTAAATAAATGAGAAATTTGTAGAAGAATAGCATATACGTAATATTCGCGTACTTATACTTTGTAAATATTTACATAAAACTGTGTTAGTATATTCTGACGCATTAAAATCAATTACTTATTTTTCCATCGGCAGAAAAAGCGAGTTTGTATGTTTCGCTGTTATTTTTAAATATTGCTACCAATTGTTGGTCTTAAATAGAGTCGTTAACCAAGACATTATAAGCCCTAAGAATACTTAAAAAAAAGACACCAGGTTCGAAAGTATGTTAAATAGAGAATAGAGTAAAGATTTTCGTTTGTAATTGATTGGTTTAAAATTTATAGCAATCTTGACTCTTTGACGTCTGTAATTTGTTATTAAATATTCTACAAAATAAATTCATATTTTATTACTAAACAGAAAAAGTTTAATTATTTATCCTAATCGAATTTATGATAAAATAACATCACTTTTCATAAGAAATATCAAAAAATTTTGTAACCGTAGCTCTCGTAGCACGTTCAAAAGCTCGTAGCAATACTGAAAACGTACACACAGTTTCTAATGCCTCATTTTTGCCCAGCACTGGGTTATCACTAGCTGTGGATAAGGAAAAAGGGAGTATTTTCTAATTTAAAATCTAGAAAACAGCAAAAAATTACAAATTGAAGTACCTATTAAAGGTTTTCTATATTTTCTGCAAATTATTAAAGGACAAAAAGTGATTTTACTCAGAATTTCTGGAAGTTGAGTCTTTTTTATCCGACTTCTTAAATGTAAGTGGGTTAGGCTTCGCTTAATAATAAATGTTTATCGATTTCTTTGTAAATTGAAGACGATTTCAAGAAATCTTTAAACGATCTTTAAAATGTTATTTTCAGGTTCAAAGCATTTTTTTAATCTAAAATATAAATTTATGTAATCTACCAATGTCTATACTTGTAATTATTTTGAATAATCAAATAAGAATAATTAATCATTAACTATTCAGTTCTTTGAATATATTAAATTGTAAAAACAATTCATATTAAGCTTAAATTAAGATTATTTCTATTTTCCTTTGCTTACGACCTTAGAAATTTTGATTTCGTATTTGATCATAGTCGGACAAAGGTGAATCGAAAAATGATTCGGAAGAAGCAAGATAAATTCTCGTAAAATGCCTAATAAATATTTTTAGTTTCTTTTGCCTTTACTAAAATAAATAATTTTATTAACGATTTAATAATTATAAATACGTACCCACTTCCACCAGCCATAATCTAAACGACCTATAAAAATAGTTTTTATGAATAATACTACAAAAATTTAAAATAAACTAAAATAAAATCCGCCATTTTGCATAAATACAAAGACAAAAGTTTAAAATATTCGAATACATTCGAATTTTTCCGCGCGTCTCTTATCAGCTGTCAAACGTGGCGCTGAAAAGCGGGCGCTCGTGATTGGTCGAGCCGCTTATAAGAGACGCCCTGATTGGTCGGCACGCGGCGCACATGAGCGACAGACCACGTGCTCATAAGTTCTGTCAAGGAAAACCAAAACTTTTCACGATACGCGATGTATTTTTTGAATTTTGTGTTCGAGTATTATTATTTTTAGAGGATTTTTGATTGTAGATTCTGTTTTTTTTTCAGCTCAAAAAATGTTTTAGAAGCGAATTTTATTTTGCGGTGTTGATAAAATTGTATAAAATTTCGAAAATAGGTTGACGATAACAAAAGATTTGCTTTTAAATTTAATTATTCAAATTCTATTATTTAAATATCACTTTATTATATTACGACACAAAGAAAATAATATTTAAAATCATTTCTTAATTTCAGAAAATGTAAAAAATCGTTAGCTTTAATTTAAAAACTCTCGAAATATATTTAGAACCGCGATCCCGAACCCGTAGGCACTACTTTAAAAACTTACGCGCTCGCCAAAACTCCATAAAAACTCATTTCACTCACGGAACTACAAAAAGATTAACAAAAAAATATAACAATTAACAAACAAATAAAAAAACGAACACTGAACAGCGACGCAGGATACCACTCATGAGTAACGGTCCACTGCAGTTTCGAATGCAAATTATTTACAATGCTGCAGCCCGATGCATCGTACATAAAATTTCCAAAAATCAAGCACACGACACCATTAATAAAATGTTCCGGCCCTACACTCACTAGACTGTTGATATTTAAAAAATATTTGCTTGGAAAGCGCGTCTAAACAATACACAACAGCCTGCGACGCCGCAGCATCAACAATGCAAGGGCGAAATAAGCAAGAAATATTTAACTACCGAAGAGGGGTGGGGCGGGCACTGGCCCACAGTATTGGAGCTACGCCTGTGGTAGTTATAGTTTACGTGATACACAGCTCAAATACAAATAATATAAACATTACAGCGGAGCATGCGCGGTAGCCGCAGACAGGGACGCAGCGACACCGGCCCCGCAACTAAACGCTTACTAATAACATTTTTCAGCGATTCGAGAACGTCACGAGTAAATTTATTAGTTTCGAACTAACATTCGTATCATAATAGTGGTGTTGAATCACATTTTTATAGATTAATTTGCATATTTTTGACAGGAAAGCGTCGTTGTGAGGCGCGTTGTACGCATGCGCCGGCCGAGCCGCGCGAATGTTATTGACGATGCAAAATGTTTATTTTTGACGCAACACCGATGCTGGCTGTTCTGCGAGGAACGGAACGCTGCAGCCATTTTGGAAAATGGTTCTCGTTCAACGCAATAAGGACAAAGTATTTTCGTTATGTCGAAATATAAAATAAAATGTATGCCATATTTTCTGTGGGTGATGAAAAGTTTGGTAATCCAAATAAAGTAAAAGATAAGAATGTAATCAGTTTTCAGCGAGACATCGGGAGTTTGAGCTGGATTTATTTCAATTATAATCCGATCTGAGCTTTTGCGCATGCGTGTGGCAGAATTTACACCGAAGCGTATTTCGACTAGTTTCATGAAAGCTATTAATTTTATTTTGCATTAAATATAATTATCATTAATTAATAACATATTGTCAATATAAACATATGCAGCCAAAACTATAAATGATTATCTACTAATAATTAAATAAATTTATCGTTTTGTTTGTCTATTTAGTTGACAGTCGGTATTTGCAAAAATGTATGAATATTTATTAGAAATAATTGCAGTTTTTATATTTTAGTCATAAAATCAAGTCTACTTAATTCGTAAACGTGTTTTTAGTTACACGTTATAAAAAACTGTTATTACCTAGTTATAAAGTTTGAATTCAATATCCACATAATGTCTTAATTAAAAGATTTAGGTCACTTATGTTATGGATAAAACGCAATTCCTTTTAATTCCAAATCTTTTTTACAATCGAATCGAGCATTTAATTTATGTCTTCATTAAAAGATTTAGGTATGTTTTGGAAAAACGTACTTTCCTTTATTTCCAAATCTTTTTACAGTCGAGTGTATCAGCATTTAATTCAAACTTCAAAAGTCTTATGTACATCTCCAGACAACATCATACTTTTGTCCAAACTACTTAGATAATAATTTAGCAAAACAACAACATTAGTTTAGTCCACCAAAATTAGCGTAACCACCAGTTCTAGAAGGCCGTTCTGTTCCGTATTATTTGCATAAAGTTTCTATTAAACAAACAAAAGCCTCTTTTAAATGTCATACGCATTCGATTATATTAAAAACGTGTTTTTATAAATTCCTACATTATTTTTATTTTTACACGTTTTTATTTATAAGTCGCGTGCGACCTTTTCTAAATGTAATTCGCATTAATTATTAGTAACGTTTTGTTTTGTATCTATTAGATATTTTAACCGATCGATTGAATATTATTTAAGTATATTAAAAAAAAATACTTGAATAATTAAAACAAAATTTATTACGATTTTATTATCGTCACTCTGTTATAAATTCTGTATTCATTTAACGTGAACCACTTATTTGACGTTTGATCTTTTACACTGAAATATCAATCCTCTACTCTTTTTATTGTAAACAAACAGCTCTAGAAAACGTTGAGCTTCGTTAGTCTAGATAAAACGCGAGAACGATTAGGTCAATCATTTTGAATGTATTTGTAAATCTAGTAAAACTATACTTAGTCATAAGAACGTGAAGAAGTGAACACGTGACTCAACTCTCACAGTGAGTCTTAGAATTTTAGTTAAATCAACATTATCACCAAAAGTTACATAATAATACCTTCATCTCCGAACTTCGGTGTAAACGCATCCAGAACACCAATGGGCCAGTGACATTTTTATTGGCCGATGATTTAACGTCTATCGATTGCCAGCCCACTACTCATCCCAAAGAAAAAATATTAGTTGGCCTCTCCTATTTATTAACCTGCCTCTAATAATGACAGAAATAGGCAACAGAGACTTGTAACGAAATAGGTTAGGATTGGAATTGGGTCATGAAATTCATTGACGATTTTTGTAATAAAATTTGAATGAATTTTAGTGGGTATTTCTATAAAAATAGAACTCGGATTTGAATTTTTAGGTAGTGAATTTATTAAATGTCTACATGGTATAAAATTCTCAACCTTTCTTACATGATTTCAGTGTCGAAACGTGAATAAATTCTATTGATATTTTCTATTATATTTCATCGACTACAGTTAATATTCTGTAATAGGTATGTTGTTCATAAGATAGCTAATATCCGAATTTGAAGTTATATGGTTATTAAAAATCGCATAGATCCCACTTAAAACTAAAAAGCAGCTACAAAGAAAATAAATTATAAAAAGTCAATTAAACTGAATACTATCCGATATTCTCGACACGCAGGACTAAAAAAAGGTTACAATGTAAAAAAAATATTAATTAAAAGTTTTCAGCGCAGTTTCAGAGGCAGAATGATGAGAGTGTGGGCGTTCGCCCCGCCTACTGAAAAGCGACGCCCAGCCGCGCTGTAAAGCGACCTCCTACCAACACTGTCTAAGAGACAGTATCCCTGAAGATATTTGTATAGAAAATACGAAAATAAACGTAAGAAAAAAGGTGGGATTCTGAATTGTAAAGTTTGTGGTAATAGACCTAAAGATTTTGAGAATAGGACCCCTATTCGAAATGGTATTCGAAATGTTGAATTTGAAAATCGAGTGTTCTATTTTTGATTTCGTAAAAATCGGTATAAACATCGTTTTTTTTCATTTAAGACAAAAACTTGCAAATTTAGTGTTATTCTACATTTAAATATCGTAAATACTAGATTTAGTCGATGCAAAATATTTAATGTTATTAATGTTCTACTATAAAATAATATCTTTTTCCTAACTTGTAGTGTACCTAATGAAAAAATTATTACTAATGCAAAAATGTTAATCTTATAAATACTTGCAATGTAATATATTTAATTATATTATACTTGTTTGATTAAAATGGAAGATAGTGATACATTCTTATAACGAGTTTTGCCTCAAAACTTGTGGTTAAATATTATCTAACACAATTTCTTATGTAAGTATAAAATAATGTAAATGAAAAAAGCTAAAAGACATGGGAACAAAAAATATATGCAATTTTTTGTTCCCATGTCTTTTAGCTTTTTTTTTCTATCCAGCCCAGTATAGGCAGGACGCCAATCAGTCTCGTCTGTGTCACATCCTGGCGTAGGGACAGCTGATATCCTACTGTATATTTAAAAATATCAAATAAGTTTTCTAAAAACTCTCGCGATTTTGCAGAAGGTATTATACAATATAGTACTGGTTAGTTATTGTCGACTACAGCGGAAAAGGCTTTTGTCAAATACAGAAACAACGAGTTTAGATTGATGCTAGCTATTTGTAGGTGTCTTCTATGCTCGGATTAAGTTTTCTTTACGAGTTTTTCTTCATTGTTTTTTATAAAACTGAATCTGATTAAGTTTTAGTTAAACCTTGATAACATTGAAGCCTGGACTCTTCTGAGCTTCAATAAAGAAATATTAAGTAACATCCCTATTTTGTTTTTAAATTTCTTTATGTATTGTTAAAATATATTTTAGAGCTAATATAATCCTATTAAATTCAATTCGAAATTATGATCACCAAAGCTAATAAAACAAAGACAAAGAGACATCACATATTTTTCACATTAGTAAAGAATTTAATACAGAAAGCTATTTTTAAACAGAAAATATTACAAAAAAATATATACCTACTTAATTTTAATTCCAGCACACGGTCTCCTAGACTATTCTTTAATAGCATAGAAATCGTAATATAACAGCGCTCGGGTACGGACAATAAACCCTATACCAGCGTATTATATGACTTGAAACTATCGCGGGGGGGTAGCCCCCAAGCCCCCACACCCCCTCTTAGCCTTCTAGACCCCCTTCTGGGGGGGATATTGGTACTTTTTCTACCTTTCAGCGAATTAATGCCGTGCATTGTCGAGACTGCTAGCTGTGAGGTAGATAAAACGAGTACACGAGAACGTACTGTTGGTTGTTTCAACTTGATATAAAATAAGAGTTTTGAACGAAAGTTGTGCTACCTTGAGTATAGGTTTCGTTTCAAGTATGTTAGTATTTTGTTTTGCAGATGCTTTTAAATCCGTATTGATGTAATGAATGGGAAAGTACATCTTTCTGTATTTATGGTGTACTCTCATGACCAAACTTTCAACCAGAATTTGAAGAAATTTGGTATGGGTTTGGTATATACGTTATCGTAGCTAAATCTAAGACAAGATATAGGCTATTGTTGCCGTGATACCTATCTTGCTAAAGGGTAAAACGAGCACAACAATCTAAAAAACGATTCGCTGGTTTATTTTGTAGCTAAAGCTTACAAAAATTCACAGTTTTGAATATTTATTTCAAAGTTCTACAAATGATATCCAACAGCAGTAATTTACTTTTGCAAATGTGTCGAACAGACAACCTATTTCTTCTTCTTTTTGGAGTCAATAAAATACATGCAAGTTCTGAAAAGCTCAGTAATAAAATCTTTATTGCAACCCTTAATGGTAATGGGCCAGTGACGTCAAAATGTCGCGTTCGAAGCAAATCTTTTACGAGGTAGAGGTAAAGAAAACACGTTTATTGGACAATTAATTTTGATTGGAATGACCTGACAACGATTATTGGACAAGATTTGATATTTACTTTCTGAATTATTGAATTATTTTTAAGAAAAGTTGTAGAGTTAGAAAGGTGTTTATCGGAAATGCATTCTCGACTTTTTTGTTGAAAATTGTTTTGTTAAAAACTTTGATTTGGAACATTCCGAATTATTACCTTGAGAATTATTACCTTATTATTTTGAGGTAAAATCAGATTGTACTAAATTTTCGAGTAAAAAAGATGGGTTAACTGGGTAAATGTTTATACACTTCAAAAGTGTAATTTTTACATTTGTCTCTGTAAAACTTTACCGGATGCAAAGACTAACATATTGAAGATGTTGATTAATGATTGAAGATGACTAATACATTTAACATCTCATAATGAAGATGACATTATTTAACGCTGCTCCTGAAATGGATTTCTTCTCCATTACCTTTGTTTCAAATATAACTAATCACACTGCTTAGCGAAAGATTACAAAAGACAGGAGAGCATTAAATTCAAGAGCTCTCCAAAACCGGTCAAAAAAACAAACATCATTAAAATACGAAACACACACAGCTTACACTCAAGTGCATGAAACCTAAAAAAGGTTTTATTTGAAGTAATCTGAATAATAAACAAGGGCTGACTTATACCACGATACTGTAAATCAATACTATTGCGCGTGCGGAAACGAGACAGTGCTTTACATTACGTAGAACGATGTCTCGCTTGCACACATCTGACGTTTGTTGTTTAAGAGCTTGTATTACAGGGATTGGTTGTCTGTCTGTCTACCCCAGCCTAAGGATATACATCAACATGTCTGGAGGGGATCTTGATTGAGACATTAACCCTCTGAGGAGGATATTTACATACTCTTTGATATTGAACACTGAGCTCCCATTTTTTGGATAAAGTAACGATTTTTTTAAAGGGCCATCGAGACAATATAACGTAATATAAGAATCCTTTTGTTGAATGTTACTTTTTGTAGTTTATTATTACATAGTATAGTACAAAACAACGTCGCTTCCCGCGTTTGTTCGGCCCTAAGTAAGCTTATATCTTTAAAACTACACAAAGGATTTTGATGCGGTTTTTTTTTATACAAATGATGTTTTAAGAGAAAGGTTTTATGTATAAAACATCAATATTTCACCCGTGTGAAGTTGGGGTGGGAAGCTAGTAATACTTACATAATTAAGTTTAACAGACATTCAATCGGTTTCAGAGAAAGATGTTTAACGTATAACTAGCTTTTAGGAATTCGAATGTTTAAACGGTTTTATATTCGTGTTAATTAAGCAATAATTTACCCTTGTTGATACACAAATGTGATATATTCAAGTAAACTAGATAATTATATAGTTTGTAAAAGATTTACTTACCACTGGAGGTAGTTGCACCATTGGTGTCTGAAACAAAACGAAAAATTGATTTAATATTTTTTCTTTCTTACGCCGGTCACATTTATGTAAAAAAAAATATATAATATAGCTCACATATAAAAGTATTTTATTAACAATTTTGTACTGTGCTACTTTCAAGGATTTTTGGCACGTCCATGACATTAACATGAGAAGAACCAACTCAACCGTCTGTCAAAAGTGATGGTTTTTCATATAAGATGACATTAGTTCTGATTTTGACCACGTGTCAAAAGATCCTTGAAGCGTTATATTGTAGGTATTTTAAATTTAGTAATTGTGTGTTTAACTATAAAAAAGAATATCTCTTTATACATGAAGATTTTTAAACTTTCGGGAAAAAGACGTCTTTTTTTGTATTATTTATTTGTTTTCCTTGTTTTGATCTAGATTGATAAGAATATGTATAATAAATCATTATTGATAATAATCTAATAAAATGTATAATGACTGTAAAGACTCGTGCTGGAAGATTTTCCTGTATTTGTTTACAGGCAAACATGATTAAACTTTGACCTCAAGGGTACAGGGTAGAGTTGTATAAGATACTAGTGAAAAATACAGACTTTAAGGATATAATAATCCTGTTAATATTACAAAAGCGAAAGTTTAAGTATGGATGGATGTTTGTCACTCATTCACGCCTAAACGACTTCACCAATTTGCATAAAATTTGGTTTGGAGATAGCTGAAACCCTGAATTCATACAACGGGCACTTCTTACCCGACTGCGAAAAATAAGGTTAATGTTTTACAACTATAACCGACATCCACGCGAGCGAAAAATATAAATTCTATATCTCTATCTAATTATAAAATAAAATATATCTTTACTGTTATTCTAAACGTATATACTTAAGTATTCATTTTAAACTAGTTGACGTACTTGAAAATATCATCAATATAATTCAGTGAGAACTAACATCACATTGTCATCAAATCACAGAAAATGTCAAAACATCATTACAAGAAATAAAACAATATTTTAACGACCGTCTTCTATTTACTCTCTAAACAACGAATGCCACAAGGCCATTGAACAAGGAAACGACGAAATAGAAACATGTCACAAATAAAAATAAAAATATAATCAAAATAGATAAGAATAGTAATCCAAGGACACCTATCTCTAACATAGGTAACAGCAATAAGTATTACACATACAAAATGATAAGATTCTAGATTTCAAGATAGAGCAAAAATAAACACGAAAAAAATAAAAAAATCTAGGTCAAATCCGCTAAATGCAAAGCTAAAATTTTTACGATGAACTGGCATCCTTGACCGTTTAATGAAGATAACATACAAACATACATACACGCAGACATACATTTTTTGTTCACAATGAGAGCTCAGTTTGACGTACTGTTATATAATTATGATACGTCATTGGCATAAATATTGTATGATATAGGAAATACTGCGGTTTTTGCTAAAGTATTTATATAATAATTATTTTATCTCTTTTAATTCACGGGATAACTTCAAAGGAAGAAAATCGGGCCCCTTTCAAAGGCTTACACGTGGACACAAATCCAACATGCAGAGGCCTTGTTGAGAACGTTAATCTAAAATGTGATGAGGCATCTACCAAGGGCCATTCGCCTCTACTCGGTGGAAGAACAGACATGCTCCAAGGTAGCTACAAAACTATTGTTAATTATGGAGATGAAACTAATTTAGACTATTGATAGGATATGTTAAATGTACTTGTGTTTCCTTCACTAACTATGGAAAACTATGGCGCCTGCCTCCAGTTCATAAAAAAGCATTTAATTATTAATCGTTGCAAGAAAGTAATGACAATATCAACCTTTTAATATTCCTCTGCCTTCCCCTTATAAAGCAGAACTGAGTGAATTTAAAAATAAAGATAATTAATTATTTTCTCTTACAATGTAGGATCAAGGAATGTGGACTAAAATGCTATTTTATATTTTTGCTTATGAATCACAACGTAGATTACCGAGGCTAAGTAAAATGGGAGTGGTAAGTCTATATATTTTGCTATTAGTCATAGAATGCACGTGTTACATACTTATATTTTCTATTTTGAGTAGTGTTTCCTTTGATTCGCAAGTCTACAATAACTTACCATATATCATACTTTTTTGGTATTTGATTTGACGAAACACTGCCTGCCAGTTATATTGCCATACGAATGTTATTTTTATACATCTGAAGAAGTTTAAAACAAACAATTATAAAAGTAAAACTGACACTACTGATAAACGGTAAAGGAAAAAATCTTGAGGAAACCCCGATTTCAAATATTGGAATCTGAAATCGCCAATCCGCAGTGAGCTAGCGTGGTGATGAATGCTCAAACCTTTCCTATATGGAAGGAGGCCTGTGCCCAGCAGTAGGACTTGTACGCTGGTTTATTACTAGTTATTCTTATTATGACATACAGTGTAATAGAAACAGACGAATTGTTCCGCAGTTAGACAGAAAAAGCTTACAAAAAATTAAAGTTTTGTTCTAAGTCTGTAAGAAGTACATACAAACAGACGTCTTAATTCCGTTTCGCTATAGATACAATAAATAGGTAGTTTATAGATAGTTCTGTTGTTTTTGTTTGCCTCTGTTATCGGAACAGTGATAGGCTTTACTGTAAATACAGATAACCGTACTTGTGCTGATAACAAACAAAATCGCTCTGAACTGGTATAGCACTCGGTGGCGTTTGGCAAAACATTCAATGTAAGGATTATTTGAATCTACCAATAGACAACTATTTATTGCAATCCATATGTTACAGAAATAGTATAAACCAAAACAAGTTAAGTTTTCGAAGTGGCGCAGGATAGAGAGTCGTGGAAGGGCTTGGGGGAGGCCTTTGCCCAGCTGTGGGACACTATAGGCTAGAAAAAAAAGTTAAAGTCAATATGGACCCTGTCGGGTACGCAAAAATTTAGGTGAGTGGAAGAGGGCTGAAATAGTAACACTGTTTCAAAAAATGTGACTTAAAACTAATATGAATACTGCTAAAATGATGATGTTTTGAAAGAATCGGAATACAAAGTCGGTTTTTTTTCCGTCACATCTGAAAAACCATCACATTTAATAAACAGTTTAGTTGATTCTTGTTGCGGAAATGCACACCAACGCCCTCATGCTATTGTCATCCACGTGCCAAAAGATCCTTGTAGCTTTATAGACAGCCTGTACCTACTTAATTAATTATTATTATTAATTTTCACAATACTGGTAATTGGTGAAAGAAGAGATTGTAAGGAAACCTAGATACTAAATATCAGTATCATTTTGGTATCACTTTGGTACCATTAATGTTGAAAAAATATTTTCTACATGAAAATAGGCCTTTATACCATAGGGACATTTATGGGGTGGTATTATTATTTATTACACTATTATGGTGGTCTAGCACGTTATATTTATTCCAAGGCAGTAAATAACTTAGAAAACATGGAGTGGAAACGTGCGAGTCGCGTTTTTTTTCTCTGTAAAAATAGTCATATTTGTCAGCCGGGGAATAACATACTAATAATAATTACTGTATACATGACAAATACCCAATGTTATAAGCCAATATTTAAGTGAATGAATGCCCTTGATGCGATACATAAAAATTATCAGAATAAACATGCTTGAGATAAAATGTTAAAATATAATATATCAGCAGATTGTGACAAAATAACCTTTGACAGGCGCTTGTTTGTTGTATTTTTGTAAACAATAAGTAATATTTAATGTCAAAGTATCAAAATAGAATCGTTGATAAATTTCGGAGGTATGGCCGTATGTACCTAACGTCATCACAGCTCTTGAGCACGAGATGATCAAATCAATTGTTCCAAACTTAATTTGGTATTGCTATTTTTTTTTTAAGTTCCGAATAGATTCGGTTTACCAGTAAATATTATTTTTAATTTTAACTTTACAAAATAATAATTATACACAGGACCGGGTTTCTTTCCTTGAAGTTAACTCATGAATTAAAAGATATACTCATCCTAATCCCAAGTACTAATCTACAATTTACATAGCTTTAAAGACATCATAGAAGTTCGTAGCTGGTTTTCAACATACTTTTATGTGTAGATCTATATCTTTTCCAAATTGATCAATGCTATATTGCATCAGTATTAATAAGTATATAGGTACTTCCCCTGGAGTGTAGGTCGGTAGTCCACGTGCTAGATTAGGTAAAAAGAAATACATTAATATCTGATGATACTAATATGCTGGACAAGGCAATCCATGCAAAATTTCGGCTATCTTTCGTTACGATCATTAGTGATTAAAAAGAAGAAAAATCGATTAGAGAGATTAGACTACTAGGTAGGAGTTTTCGAATGTGAAAATTACACAGGTTAGTAACTTTATTTACCTACATATAATTACCATTTTCTAAGTACTCGAGCTATGGAGAAGAAACAGCGCAATGAACTGCACAACCAAACAGGCTGTCTACATTAACAATTGAATAACAGTTATAAAAGGATCGTGCAAACTAAAATATATTTGAGGTACATGACATACGATTTGGTTTGATACTCAGTAGCTGTCCAGTAAATAGCGTTTAGTGGTTTTAGGCATTTGACAGCAATGACCCGCGATTGTCGTTAAATGCTAGCTTCGAGGACTCTTACACGTGATGGTCTGATCTAAAGACGCCATGTCGATCAAATACTGAGAGCTGTAGTCATAAGTCGTGCACACTTGAAATGCCGTTTCTCATTGTTGTAGCTTTAAGCTTGCTTTGTTTTAGCGATTTTTGTTCGTTCCATTTGTCAAGTTTTAAAATGCTTCTGAATTTCGTTTTCAGATTGTAAAATTCAGTTTAATTCTTGTTGACAGTTAAACCCTGTTTGTTGTCAAAGCCGATCTTTCTTGAACTGGGACGACGACTCGTAATAATAATAAAGAGACGATTAAAAAAACATAATCGGTCTGCTTTTATATCGGAGCTCAATATAATCTCAAACGTAAGTAATGTCTCGATATTTATAAAATAACATTGGTTTGTATCGACTGTAGTATGTTACCAATCGATTTTCTTGTTTATAATAATCGTTGAAATCGATCGATTATCGATACGGGCTCGTATTGTTTAGATTTTCACTCTTCTCGCTTACATCGAGTTTACCTTCGTTTAAAATTGTTTTTTAAAAACATCATGGGTGGTGAGTGAGTTTTATTTAATTGTTATTGTTCGATAAAGGTAGTTTAGGTGCGGTCGTGGTTTTTAAATTAAAAATAAATTGTTTTGAATTCTGAATATAACCTTTAATCGGAATTTTTAACGGTGTTAGATTGACATGAAAAGTGTAGCTAAAAGCTCTCTCACGTACGCAAAGTTACAGACATTGCGATTCTCGTAGCATTTTTTTAAATTTCCACAGACTTAAAGAAGTAAATACTTAGTTTGGTAATACTTAGGTATAATTTAAAATGTATACAAGATATTTTCCGATGCCTAGAGATATTTGGTGACGTGAGGATGTTTTATAAGAAAAAAAAGTGTATTAGTTAACGTTTATCCAATTGTTCCTCCCGATGAAAAGCTTCTAGATTGCAACAAAAACTTATTATTTACTGTATCTACAGATAAACATTTACAAAAACATTGAGAATTTAATTTGATGACCACAGGCGACCTTTATAAAAACTTTTTAAATTCAAACGTGTAAGCTCCCAAATAAAAATACTTTATTATTTTTGGACCTTAACCTTCCCTGTATGGAAAAAAGGGATCCCTGTGCCCAGCAATCGGACGTAAATAGGCTGAGTTATTTATTTTTGCACATTCAACTATTATCCGAGTTTGCTGTCGGCAAAAATTTGCTTTAAAAATCTCTAACAGATATATTATAACTTAAATTCATTTCATAATAATACCAGAAAAAAACATATTTTTCAAAAATATAACGAGGGGTGGATGATCAAAATATGTTTTGACGGTAATACCGCACCGTCATGCTATGAAACACGCATACAAAGGAAACTGTGAAAAGACGCCATTTTAAAAAGCTCAGCCATTCAATATGAGGCTTCAAATTACATTTTTGAACATTAAAAATCGATGTTTAATATAATTAATGATAGAGATGTTAGTAGGTAAGTATTAGCTTGAAATATTAGAAAAAAAGAAGCGATTTTAGAATACGTTTTACGTTTCTTATCAGTTTTTAGCATTTTAGTGGAGTTCAAAATAGGAGGAGGTTTTGTGTTTTGACATGTGCTTTTTTATTTGATTGCCTATTTTTTTATAAACACATTAAGTGTTATTTATGTTATAATTATCCAAATTTTGAAGAATATTATGTTTAAGTATCATAATTTTATAGATGTTTTCCCAATTAAAATAATTTATAAGCACTCACTAACTGAACAAGCTAGATTTACAGGATGCGAGAAACAGTGTGCAAGTTGCAGTACATTACTTACTTTGATCGTTTACTTAAGATACCGTAGCTGCGCGACTCCGTATTGTAAAGCATCCTTATGGCAAATTTCTTATTTAAATCAAGTTGAAATTACTCAATAGTATGCGATTTTATAAACCTATACAATATTCAATAGTATATCTTAAGTTTACATAAGCAATGGATAGGAGAACCAAAATGTGTACATAAGTAAAATATTCAATAATTAGCAATTACTTATCGTAACCATAACTGTTTATTCCTAAATAAATTGTGTTTTAACCGCGAATAATTCTGTAAAGGATATTTTAAAATAATATTAGTGCTATCGTCAAAATCTCTATATTTCACGATTGCACGTTTTTCAACAATTATATACAATGCAAATATGTGCTTAATAACAAAGATTGCTGTTGGAATGTATCAGTGCTAAAAAAGTATTGCATTTAGTATGTTTTTTTACCACAAATTTCCACAGTACTCATTGGCAAACATTAATGCTTTGTACAAATGAATTTGCAACATATTCCCTGTGGATGTTCTTAGTGCGTATAATTTGAACGTTTGTAATCCACCACACATATTTATCAAAAATCCTTACTGAATTATCTAAGGATCAACACTCAACACTAACTAGTAATTAAAAATACATAATCTAGCGATCATCAAAATAGTCAATATATAAAGCCAATTTAAATTTTAAATTATCATAATAAAATTTTATGTAGCTTTTTATTACCAAAACATTAAAGTTCAACTTGATTCTAACGTTTATGTAAGACAGCCCAATTAGTCACAGATCACTAGACAGTTGTGAACTAATTTATTTATAAATTCTGGCTGACTAGATAATTTAATTATTAAGTAGTAAAATTCGCACTCATAATAATTAGTACACCTGTTTTCAGTCAAGAAATACTACAGGTTAATATAGATATGCAATTAATTCAATGAAGTTTATCACATTTATTCCTTCATAAAAAAATGGAAATAAAACAAGAAGTGTAAAAAAGGAGATATGCTGCGCTGACCCCAAATAATAATTAGGATAAGAGCAAAGGAAAGATGATTAAACAGAAACCAGAAAGTATCTATTTACAGTAATACACAAATCAATAATAAAAGAAACCCACTACTTTCTTATTTAAAACACAAAAAAAAAAACAAAATATCACTTACCGCTTCATCTAAGTTGTCACCATAGTCTTCATCCCTTTGGAGACACATCCAGATAACACAAATCCCAGTTCACTTCACTTCATCAAACAATTAAAGTGTTGGACCTAACACGGAGCCCTGCGGCACGCCACCGCAGTACTCTCGGCCAGACTGACGCACTACAGCCTCAATGTTTTGAATACAATCTGTAACAGAAAAAAAAAACAATAATAAACTTTACTTACAAGCAGTTTTGTGTTTGTGTACTGAAGAAAGTGTGGATAGTTGTGTTTGGGGTTGTCGAACGCTTGTTGTAAATATTTTGTTGATAATTTTTCTGAACAACAAAAAAGCTGTTTTAAAGTCTTTGATTTTACTACGAAAATTTTATTAAATTTTATTTTATCGATCAGTTAAAAAAACGAAACTGGTTTAGTAGTGGATATAGGAAAAATGACACATGTTATTCGTAAAACACTAATATAGTTTTATATTTTCATAATCAGTGGAAGTTACTTTTAGATTAGGCATCTAATAAGCACCTTTAAAGAATTCAGAATACACGTCGCAAACAAACACAAATTTCAATCAACTTCACAAAAAAGAAACTGATAAACTAAACATAAACATTCCATAGGTGGTCTAAACTTCGATTATGATAAGGTAAGGTTATTGAGAAATGAATAAAATATTCTAATAATATTAGGAGCTGAACCAGCACCGAAAGGCACACAGCTGTACTCCAAGACTCCTAACATTCACCTACAATAGTTTTACACAAACAATAAGTAGTATTTTTAAATATTGCCTGGCAATCTTTGCCTATGACTAATTTCTAGGCAGGCCGTAACATAACACACACAAACCTAGCACACATAACTAAAACTAGACCTTGTTGTACTAAAGTTATAGTTGAAATTAAAGACGAAGCCGTTGTGATATAAGACGTTGCGTGTTTAGAAGAACAATTGGTTGTAAAATGACACCTGAAGGCGACACTAGCCTGAAACAAAATATTTTGTTTCTATGGTCAGTCTAGCTAAGCAAAACATTTTTGTTAATATCCTATTTCATAAACATTAGGGCGACCAGTAAAAGTGAAAAAAAAATACAGCACTTAATTATTATGCTAGCTTAACCTGCGACTATGCCTAAGTTTTACCCAAACTAGTTGCCTAAGTTATTATTTTACGAACTTTGCAGGTGGATTGAAGATCCAATCTTCAATCTAGTAAAAGTGCTTTTAACATTAATTACTGTATTCGTCAATAAACTAAATATTATTTGGCAGAAACTAAAGCCTCAACACAGTAAATTATCAATTAAAATATTCATCTAAACGCTAAGTCAATTCACCGATGAACGGGTGCAATATAAACTCAAATATTGCTTATAACTGTGTAATTACAACCACTTGGAACCAATAAGCAATCTAATTCACATTCGCATTCAAACTAGCGTTAAGCAAAAAACGACTACACAAAACCAGGAACAAAAACTATCCGACAAAAAGAAAACATCGAATCTTAGAAGGATCAGATTTCACAAAGATTCTCAAGCGTCCCATCCGATCGGTTGATGTCCATCAGTCTTATAAAATAAACAAAAACTCAGCTAAACGGTCAACAGCAATTGGTGTGTCAAACCAGCTCAAAACATGGCGCTCCCGAATCAAAACAAGACTTGTTTAACATAACGAAATGCAAACATCATCTAATTATGATAGAAAGACATTTCTTTTAGATTTTTGGGAATATTTGACTTTGTTAAAAATGTCTCTACATTATTTGTATTCAAAGTATTCTTACTTTTGGACTTGAATACAATCAAGAACCTCGGTTTAAAACTTGAGGAGGGCTACTTTAAAGGTTTTCCTGAAAAATGTCACATCAAGATTTTACCTAACTGACATTAGGCAACCTAGGTTACATAAATACATACACATTTCTCGATATTTTTGATTTCGTTTGAGAACATTTCCAAACTGACGATGACACACTTGTATTACTGGAGTACCCAAAATGTCCACAGACCTTTACTTTGCCAATGATGCAACAATTGCTGTAGTAAAATATTGGGCGCATAAAGTTAAAATTGACGTACAAAGAGAAGAAGAGATACACACAGATTTAATTTAGATATCCTAATTAATAGCAAGATCAAGATTACAATAATTATAAATGAGAGCGTTTTGTAGAGTTATCTTTAATCATTTTCATTAAAGGAATGATCAAGAATACATTAAACCTAATAGAGATTTTAAAAACACTAAAGTTTTAGAATTACTAAATTGTCTGAAGAAAACTGCTTTTAAAATAGATAGATACACATAGGCTTTTCTGGAATGTCCGAATTAAGCTTCACGTGTATTGTCGTTATCTGCCGAGGAAAGCCTTTTCCATTTGGTTTTACAACTTTAGTCCCCTGCGTCTTTGTTAATGCTAAAACTGACTATCATATTACAAATTCACTTAAATACCCATATCAAAAATGTTACATACGAATTACACAAATATCAGAAATAACTACCTACTGAACAAACAAACAACATACCTAAAGGTAGAGTCAATCTTTAGAACAGTTTTTAATTCAGTAATGTAATCTTATTACCTACTCATAAACGATAGCAACTGGCCACACAGATGTAAATATACCTAACATCTTATTTACATTTCATCTTCACAAACATGTAATTCATTATCAAGTTTTGATTCATTTTATACGTAAACATGTTCCATAAAATTTTATCTACGTAGATCTATAAATAAATACTTGTAATAGCGCCATCTCGTAACTCATTACAAAACTAAATGGTTTTGTGGCTGGCTAGAACAAAGCTTTAACAGCGCCATCTAGGGCAGATAACCTGTAACGTTTTTTTCGAGGCAACGTCACGCCTGTTGCATACGATCAACCAATTGTTTACACAATACAAAAGACCCCTTGTTTGTTTTTCGCTAGACGTTTCCTGGTTTGTTTTGTGTGTGAATATGTGCGTTTGTGTGTGTGTTCGTATGTTTTCACAGCCGGCTCTGTGTGTTCGAGGACGGTACACAAAATGTTGTTGTTTGCACGGCCCGAGTAGGTAATAAATTCACTGTCTGACTTGTACAGATATTTTTATGCTTTTAAATATTACGATAGATGTGCTGTAAGATCGAGCAATAGATAACGTATGGAATTAAGGCTGTAAGACAATGTGAAAGGAAACGTTACTATTGTAGCGCCGTGTCATGGCATAATGCATTATTGTTAACTATATTTGATCTAGTTACTCATAACAAACCGGCCGATAAATTAAACAGGTAGCCATTTTAGGTTTCATTAAGGATAACGGAAGGCTAACGTGATTAATTATTATATTTATTCGTTTGTAAATTGCGTTATTACTAAGTTAATTGTTTTAGAAGTACCTAGTTTGTTACTTGGAAACGTTTTTTCTTGTGTAATTTCGCGTTGTTTTTATCCAAGAAATGGGCCAGCATTTGCAGAGATTAGCTTTATCAAATGCAGTGTTTTGTGTTCGTATGCTAATCTAGAACGTTTCGAGTGTTTTGCAACCAAATAATATTAATCCGTTGTGCTTAGTTACCTAGTCCTTTCATGAAACAAATATATTAAGTATTAGTCAAGACTCTACCAAATATAACTGATCTCCGAGTTTTACAATCTGGATAAAACTAGTTCAAACAATGTGGAATCCAATGGAAAAAATGTTGAACATAAAAGGATCTTTAATTAAGTAACCACTGATTATATCTTTGTTGTTTTATACGGCTCTACATTTTAAAATAATCTTTGTTAGTCAGCACGCAATAAATACTGTAGTATACATATATCCCATTCCATTTGTATCACAAAATTAATTAATTACAATCTTTATAGAAGTATCCGTATCTTTTCTCTATACTTTTTAACAAGTATGTTTTGCTACTCAACACAATATAAATTTCTAAGAAATTTGCACAGAACTCTCTTTCTTCTGCCTAGTGAATACTTTTTTTATGACACACGATTAAAAGTTTAAATAAATGTTTTACACGAAACCCTCTCGAAACATTATATTCATTAAAGAAAAACCGCAAATAGATACAGACATGAGGAGGATACTTTGTTTTATACTATGTAGTAATGAGATTGGTTACTTTTAAACATTACCTGTAAGATTAACTAGTACTTTTCAAATTAGATTCAAAACCAGGATAAGTTTTATAGAAATATTATATAATGTTAATGGCGATCCATTTTTATCCCGTTGTAACAAAGATCAAGCAATTAAAACCTCGTATGAAATACTTAGGTGTATAATATTCATACTTCTAAAACTACCTACTTTTTCTACTCTCGCAGTTAGTCTCAGTGAATAGGCGTCATGATCAGTGCTCTCCTTTTATTATTTGTAGCCTTTACTTACTTGATAACAGTCATTATTTATGACGATTCCCTTACCCTACGCTGTTATTCTGTTTAGACGTTACAGTGTTGAGTTGTCTGCCGTAAGAAAGTTACAATTACAAGAAACATTACTTGAATAATGCATTGTGAATTATACGGTTTACTTACGCGTATGTATAGGGATAGCCCGACTAGTTTCGGACCCAACCGGAGTCCTTAATCATTAGCGGACACGGCGGAGTCGCTACATCATGGTTTAAAGTTACAAAAATTGTTTAGGCCTAAAGTAGACCTAAATCGATTATTCAGTATTTGGCCTTATATTACTAAAACCTTTACACACAATAACTTTTATAACAATCAAAATTCGAATCACGATTGAACTTTTAGGTTATTATTTTAGGGCTCCTATCAATTCTAGTATTTTTCTATTGTCTAAACTATTCATGAATATTAACACTGTAAAAACTACGCCAAGTTGTCAAGTATTGAGACCTTGATATTTTAGTGTTTAGTCTGAAGGAAAATATTCGCTATTCATATCACATTTTTACAGAAAATCAAGTGATTCTATTTCAGGTTACATTCACGTCTTAAAACAATTATAGAAGAAAGAGTAAGGTCCATGGATACTACAGCACTTATACATATTATATAGAGTTGATTACAATTCCTACAATTTTTTCCTTAACTCTCACCAACTTCAATAAAATATACTGTGATACACAGTAAGTTAAGCAATTTAAATAATTTGTCAGTCCATGTAAAATACAGTATTCATAAATCTATTTTCCACGTGGTGTACAATAAAGAATATTCTATCCATCTATCTATTTAGTAAAGAAACTAAGACTATCAGGCTATCAATCATCATTCCACGATTACTCAAATCATTCCTAAATATTGTTTCCAATCATTCCCACCGTTCTTTAATATCGTCTTTTGCTTATTCTACCAATCTCTCCTACTCGGAACTCTACAATTCACTCCTTTCTTTCTCATGTTATCTTTCCGAAATAAGTAGATAATAAAATACTACTTAAATATACGTTTAGTACAGTTTCCTCTTCAAATGCGTGCTCTACATAAACTTAAACAAAAGGTTGTAAAGGAACAAGCGTGTTACACTAGATCACGGCGTAAAAACTTAATATGTAATGATATTACGCAAGCTGTTACATACGTAGGGAAACCAGCAATACCCTGGGAACAAGCCTTTCCTACATTGTTCTGTGTTTATCATGTGTATGTTGTGTCTAACAAACAAACCAATTAAATGCTTTACAGTGTGCTTGTGTGGGTAAGCAGTGGAGATAGTCTTGTGTTACTTAGAATTCTAGACTTTAAAATTGTAGATTTTGTCGTTTCTGAACTCTACATTTTTAGATGTTGAGAATTGCAAAGAGGCTTTTGAAAGAGAGTTAAAAAACAAAAAAGAGACAAAAATATGTTATAGATATATTTTTATAAAGAAACAATAGTTATTTAGAGGGATAGGTAGAATATCCCACAATACCATTGACGATTTGTACCATCAAAGGCCCCGTTTGATAGATTTTTGGCTCTATATTTTATTTAATTAACTTTCGATAACTCTTACAAGCCAGTATTTCATCACTAACTAAAACAAATAATTATTAAAGACTGATTTATCCCAAGAAAACAATTATATAATTTGAAACCAACGAGGAAAAAAATTGTATGACTCGAAACAAAACTAAAACAAATAATTAAAAGAAAGTAGGATACATAGCAAGAGTGACAGTGGGACAGTTACCAACCAATATATTTTAATATGTAGGTCCAACAACAGATAAGCCGGAATATGACCAACTTATAGGACTTGTATTATATTGATTTGTCTGCAAAAGATAAGATATAATCATCTTTTATCCACGCACAAAATATCCTGCGTCAAACTAGTTCGATAAAAAGGTAAACAATTATTTGCAGTTTTTTTTATCTGTATTAATTGTTATCAAAATTAAGGCTATATTTAGCTTTTATAGGTATTCCCATATATTATCATCATGACTTATATTCGTGTAATGGGAAAGTCAATGTGTGGAAATAGAGAATATTTTAAGTAATAATTCTATACAATACATGTAAGTAAAGAATAATCTTACAGTTCCTTTAAAAAGTTACAGTGAACGGTAAATTTGACTAAAAATATCTAATTAGTTGATACGTCAGATAGATTTCCAAAAATCATTGGAAATGTATTTTTCTTTTATCAAATCAATAACAATATACCAAGATGAAAAGCATCTAAGATGGATAATCTTATGAAAAGTGGAAGTAAAAAGTTTACTGAAAGATGACGTCTTGTAACCCAAAAAAAAAACTAAAAAAAAAAATCCCCTAGCAAAATAATGCTCCTAATATTAATTTATCGAAGTTGATTAGTGCATTACTATATTAAATATCAAGGTGTTATTTTCGATAAAGTATAAGTACAAATTATTACGGTTGTCATGATTTAGATATTGAGTCGAAAATCAATTTTGTACCGACTATGATTATAAGAATTAATTATTCGAGTTTTTCTAATCTTTTCACATCTGTGACCATTTAATTGTTGTATCTCGTCGGGGCGGTTTGTGTATTCCTTATTTTTTAATTGTGGTACTCAAACGGCTTAAAAATTGATGTATTTTGAAAAAAAATTGTAGGTAGAGTTAGCTGACTTTTTAACCGACTGCGTTAGCAGGAATATTATTTGTGCAGTTATAACCGATATTTACTCGAGTAAAACCAACGGTCAAGAGCTATAACACTAATACGTACATACTAGTGTTCAATAAAAGCGTATAACACTAATACGAATCAAAGTGTTGTTGCGTACGAAATGTTAGCGAAAACACAAATATTATTTACTTACCAGCGTTACGTACTCAGATAAGGGGTTTTATGTGAAATAAACATTTTTATACATCACTATATTGGTACTTGGTGGTGCCACGGCACATAGGAATGTAGAAGGAAGTGGTACCCGCGTGTGACTATTGTGAGATGACGATCAACCTTAGCGTTGCCAGATATACACATAAAATTCACTGATTTGAAATGAATTTTACCAACTTCAAGGTACAATTTTCTTTCTATCCTCATTTTTACATCATCGTCATCATCAGCCCGTTGCAATTCACTGCTGGACATAGGTCTCTCCCAAGGACGTCACAGAGCCCGGTCTGCTGCTTTTACAAGACAAAGACAAATAGGCAGGTGTAATTTTTAATCCTACGTTTTCGTACTTGATAAAGCCAATAGAAAGCGACGAGGTTAAGAAAACGTCAAGATTCACACTGGTTCTAGTCTAATATTACTGCAACGTGGTGGCATTTCCCTCTACTTTTCTGATCTGTGACAAATAATGTGTGTACGTCATACAAAAAGGGCATATATCGTATTATCAATACGTTTCTCCTAATATATAACTAGTAAATATCCGCGACTTCACTTATACATTATTTTGTAAATAGGTATATTTTAAAAATACGTGAGAAATCTGGTAGCATTCCACAACTTTTCCTTAATCTTCGATTCTGTACATTTATTTTAACTTAAAATGTCCTCTATTAATTATTGTGATAAATTATGTAAAAGGTTATCTAACTATTTCAAACGTTGAGATGTGGAATTAAAAATCCTAAATAAGGAAATCATAGTACCTATTAATCAATTAAAATCCGAATAAGTAAGTAAAATTTTGTGATTTTTAACTTATCAAATACATTATAATAGCTACAAACATCGTAATAAAAGCAATATATTTCTACTTTAAATCATTAAAACATAAACTACGTTCTCAAGTTATAGAAACGTCTTATCTATACGCAAACAAGGCGAGCAACCATAAACAATGAATAGTGTTGTTACAATTGATTGATTACTTACTTCATATTTATGTATAAAGTTTACAACTTTAATACATTGAATAAGTTTCAAATATAATACCATTTCATTCATTCATATTAGTCATAGACATTATATTTTTTTGTTGCTGTCTACGGCAAAGGTTTGGGCACATACAGCCATTTAAGGTTGAATTTATTACTTTTTGTTTATTCATAAAAATAGTTTAGTTTTGATGATATTTAAAGTGAATCTAAAATTATAGTGTTTCAAGTTATATAATACAAGCGAAGCTTCATTCATAGCAAATTATTTAAAAACATGTAAATTAGATTATCTATTTTGATGCGTAGCTATAAAAACTGGCCGCAAAAAGTTTATATGTGTTAATAATTGTTGTTTGTGTATTCTCTACGTTTTATAGTTGGTAGCGGCATTAGCGAATTTTTTAATCTTATTCATAAGATAGGCATCGATAAAATGTACTAAAAAACTATTACAAGACTTTGGTTATATTTAAATTCTTTGTGTAGTCTATGTAAAAAATCCCGCGAATTTGAGCTTTATATTTATACCGAGATACTCATGAATAAGGGTCAAATAAATTAAAATAAAGGCATCCAACATTTGCAGTAATAAGCCTTACAATATTCTTATAAGCTACAGTAAAAAAATATTTACAACAAAATAATTATGCAATCAATATTACTAACAATTGGCTGCACACAATGTTTTCTAACCATTTATTAAAAAAAAAACGGCAACTAAGTATTAAATCGTGTTCTAAGTACGAAGGCACGCGCCAATTTCAAATGTTTAGGAAGCAAAAGGAGGTCGGAAGCGTTGCTGATAGTAATTTATTTAGATTTCGAGGCCGCTACATTATTTAGGTTGTTTTTGTTTTATCAGTAGGAAGGCGCAATTTTGTGCTAAAATTCTCGTACATGCAAAACTTTTAGATTAAACACGTGTTCAAGCTATTTTTGGCTGATGTTGGTATGCTGGGTTCGAAATTTTGAATGATTGGAATTTGCGATTTTAATTTTTGAATTTCGATTGTTGGAAATAGGTTAATCTGCCATTGCTTGTTATGATTTTAATTGTAAATCTTTTCATTTTAGAAAGTTTGTTTCGTTATAAAATTTATTCCGAGCCTATACATAAAACAAAATGTCAAATTAAATCCATTGTTTTAATTAGAATTCGTGTCACTATTCCACTAAACAATGTGTATTAAACAAAATGGCGGGCCACCTACCGAAGCCTCAATACGGAACCGTTGGAACCTCAGTTATTATTTATTTTGGCTACGTAATTATCAAGAAACAAACCACACCTGTGCTATATGTACATACATTACATATACTGTGTATGTTTGTTGTATATTTTTGCAAGGCTTGGTACGATAACATTATCGGCCGTCATGCCTACACGCACACACACACACTAATGAAGCACGCACACATGCGTAACGTAAAAAAGTTTATAATGTATGTTCGTTTGTTGCTAACTTGCCTAAAAGCTATTTGTTTTAATATATTTTGTCTGTGGCTGTATTAATTTTGCATTGCATAAATAATGTTACGTAGATATGGTAATCAATTTTGAATTTGTATGTGAAGGAGCTATCTGGGATTTAAATAGGCTGATGTCTGTACATGTCAATTATGCATTCTTTCAATCGAACTTTAGTCTAATAACAGATAAACTTGAATTTTCGTTTATCTAAAATCTAAGTCTAAGTCTCTCCTTCGATGTCAATGCTTATCAAATTGTAATAGAAATCACCTGAACTTATACACACATTTAAAACCTAAGGCCCTTCGTACATAAGACAATGTTTGTCTTCTACGCGACGAGTTTAGTTTCAAACCCGCGTACCCTTCAGAGATTTTATGGCAATATTTTATTGGAGATTTTTGTGAGATATCGAAGCAAAGCATTTATATTTATTATTTAAAATAATTTGTAAGCACTCACTAAGAAGTCAGCACGGATAGCCGAGTGGTATAGATCCCCACACCAATTACTTGAGTTCGATCCCCGCGTAGGACAAGAATTTGAGTGATCCATAAAGGCTTGTTATGAGTTTGGGTGTCTTTGTGCATGTGAATTGAATGTATGTGAAACCCCCCGCGATACAAGGATTAAATTCCTTAGTGCGGGAGTCGTAAAAAAAAGAGAAGTCTCAATTTTACGATAAATTTTGACCGAACTAATTATAATATTTCTAATAATTTTAATCTAATTAATACTAAACAGCTAAATCTTAAGGAAAACGAGTCAATTTTCCAATCGACTCTACCCATCTTGTCTTACAACTACAAAATTATTGTCTTCAATAGATTATAATAAGGAAAAATGTTTTAATAACGATAAGAACCAAATATTGAACTTTAACATTAAAATTACTTTCAATAACATGAAGAGGGTATTTCCAAAAATGGTTACTATTAAGAAAACTCACGTCATTATATTTCTGAAGTGTGAAAGCCCAGTGGAGAGATAGCCGGGTACGAAAAGACCTATTACCACATCTTAAAGAAATACTAGCTGTCGCCCGCGACTTCGTTCGCGAAAACAAAAAAAATGGAATGAAAAATAGATGTTGGCCGATTCTCATAGATACCGGATAAGCACAAAAAATTTCATCAAAATCGGTCAAGCCTTATTGGAGGAGTATGGCAACGAAAATTGTGACACGAGAATTTTATATATTAGACTAGCTGTTGCCCGCGGCTTCGTTCGCGAAAAACAAAATATAGGGATGAAATATAGATGTTGGCCGATTCTCAGACCCACCGAATGCATATACAAAATTTCAAGGGAATCCGTCCAGCCGTTTCGGAGGAGTACGGTAACTAACATTCTGACACGGGGATTTTATTTAGAAGATTATTTCAGTTGTGGAAGCGTGACAGCGCACTATACGGCGTAGAGCGGCGTCTCTCTTCTACACCTGCAATAATATTACTAGAAGAGTACTAAAAGAGGCTAGGCAATGATAATAATTAATATCAAACTGATTTTTATTTGAAGTTCGCCTTTTCAGGCACTTTCGAAACGTTACTGACTCTAGTTGGGAGGATCCATAATGTTATTTCTATGAAGAAGAAGTGTCCATTTGTATTAAGACTGTTAACAAAAATTTTGAGAAAGAAATGTAAAAAAAATCCACACGCTTTTATTACAATTACAAGGTATTTTATAACCACTAAAACTACGCATAATACATTCGTGATTAAACTGTGATGGCCAACCAAAGCAGTTGTTGGAGCGAGATAGCGGTCTACACGAGGTAGAGCAACATCTATCTTCCAAAAATACTACGGGATATTGTGGTAGGCATACAAAACTAACTGCGAGGCTGCGGGATGTTCGTAAGAGTTACCGCGACCCTGGCACTCAAAGGGCTCCAGGAGGAACATCTAATAATGTCTCCGGACCGATTTCGGCCACGGCGCACAGTGGATCGTTTCATACAAGGTAGACGTTGGAAATTCTAATTTTGTTTTAACTATTTAGATTTAATAATTTTCTACGTATTTATGTAATATATACCATTAAAAGTGATTGTTAATACGTATTGTCGATAATTTAGTTCATTAGGGCTTATTAGCTAATAATGTGACATAATAAAGTTGCGATTAGTAATAGTCTAATTTCCATGTAATTAGGACTTTTTAGATAATTTGAAAGTACCTTTTAATTATGTCTCTTTAAGGTAATTAGAAGAAATAAACAATATTTTTAGTAAAAATAATATTTATGTATTGAAAAAAAAAAAAAAAAAAAAATTACAAATAGAAACATTAAAATATAACAAAAATATAATAAAAAAAAAAAAAAAATAATGAAACATCTTTCACGTAAGTACAAATAGGCTTATTTACAATTGTAACGGTATTTACTTACTATCTGTCTATACCTATACCTACTTACTTTATATCTACCTACTAATATATCTACTTACACTAACATGCCAATATATATATTAATCGGAATTATCGGAATCATCGGAATCCTGATATTCAGTACTATCAGCCTCTGTGTAGTCAGGATTGTGGAATGATGGTGATATGGAAATACCGGATTCAGGGGACAGTTGTGGTTCAATTAAAAAATCTACAATTTCTGCAGGAAGGGATCTAGTATTTTTTAGTGGTGCTTCTCTGAACGTATTAATAACAGGATCCGATGATATCAATAACATGTTTAATAAATCCCTATTGCTATTAACTCTAGACGTTTTTTGTGTATTACATAAACGAAAACGTCTACAGTCCTTGTTTCGAGCCTCTTGAGCTTCTTCTGAAAGCTGCCCAATAGGAACAATACAATTTTTTATGATTTCAGCACCATGACATAGAATTTTGTGCACAGACGGAGGCATCATGTACCAATTATATAATTCTAAATATAAATTTCTAGTTTCCTCTAAATAAACACTAAATGACGTCAATTCTATGTTATGTCCTGAAGCAATACAACCAAGAATGACACCAAATCTATTTATAATACGCTGATCAATCCCGGTGATTTCAGAGCTTTTCTCTGGATTTCTAAAAAAGCGACGAGCTGTATTGCCATCATTTGAGGTGCCAAAACCAGGCTTCGGTTTGTCTACTATTAAACCCATATTGCTTTTAAACTTTGCTTGAATGTCTTTTTTCCTAGCCTCAAACAATTCCTTATCCTGTTTATCTCTAACAGCCCATTTTTTTAAATCTAATCGATATGCAATGTGCAAAAGACATTCAAACATTTTAATCAGCGCGTGAAGACTCGATAAACCGTATTTATAAAATTCTGGATTAGGTTGTTTATTAATAACAGGACTGTTCATCTCACTGGGTTTTGCACCACAAATATAGCAAGACTGAGTTGATTTGTGCGAAGTTAAGTAGTTGGCAATTTTTCCATCTATCATCGTTAGTAAAAAAACAAATTTAACGGTAATATTTTTTTCAGATATTACCATCTTAAACTCTTCAAGCTTTTCGATCTGTGAACGAACAGCTTCAAATTCTGTATTAGATAATTGCTCTGTTTCTTTTGCAAATAAAAATTTTATAGGACGGCACAGCCGAGTTGATGATGGATGCAAATTTTGCCAAATTACTTTGCCAGTATTGTCATTCATTCTTAATTGTATTGGAACGAAGGAAAGTACAAAAAGATATTCGTCTGTGGCATTCTGTTCTTGAAACTTTTGTTTGTAATTACTATGACCAGAACTGCCATCACCACCCCATTTACAGACCAAAGTAAGCGTACTTTGATCTGGAACATGAGATGATACGACAGGTTCTAGTGTTTGTAACAAACGTTCAGCAGTTATTTTACAAAGATGCCCAACATCTACTTCTGCAGAAGTTTCAGTAACAGAAATGGAACTATCTATTGGTAAACAATCCTTTTTTGCCTTAGTAATACCATAAACGCTAGGATACAATTGATGACCTGCAGACATGGCCCTCTTCCTTAAAATTTTATAACTGTTTCTAGTTAATTTAGTGTCTAAGTATAAAGCAAGTGCTTCCTCACGTGAGTACTGTCGCTGTGACTTCAAAAGCTCCTGGTCTCTTTTCAGCTGTTTTGCCTCCTCTGGAGACTCGGAAACTGCCTTAATGAAGTCCGCTGCAGTACGGGAACCACTTGCACGGGTGGCCATTTGTGCGGCATAGCACAATTGGGATGGATCATGTGTGTCCAGGAGATCCTTGACTTTTTGGCGTTTTACGCCCTCACTGCAGTCATGAAAAGCCTTTTGGGGCCTTCCAGGTGTAGCGCCTATTGTTTCTTCGTCTTCCGAAGAAGAAAACTCTTTGTTGTCTCCGAAAAAGTCAAACTTGAAATATTCTGTTTCAAGCCAGTCTTTATATTTGAGTAGAAACCTGGTAAAAGAAAATACGAATGTGTTATAAATTTGTAGCACATAAGTACTGATCAAGTAAGTTTCAAGTACGTAAGTATATGTACATAAACATAATAATAAGTAACACAATGTAATGCTTACTCACCTTTCTTTGCGGGATCCCGCTGACTTCCATTTTTTCTCGATTTTCATCGAAAAAAGTTTTATTTTCGACTTCAGTCGTTTTACAATGTAGTCTTCATGTCTTGTGACAGTAGATTTAGACATTACAAACTGCAGAATTCTTTCATTTCGCTCCGTCTTGCTTACAGAACTCCAAACTTCAAATAGCTCTGCCAGGGAAATCGAGACTATCTGTCCTAAAAATATAAAAAAAAAAATGATGCAAACTCGTGCGAAGTCAAACAATAACTGATTTTGAATTAAGAGGGTTGGAACTTTAAAATAAACTAGGTTTTGTAGGGTTACAAAGGTATACTCACGATTAGATTCTCTGTTAAAGTTAAGAATTCGTTATTTTTTGAAGTACGAAATAGGTTAAATTAATTTTTTTTTACCTTGAAAACAAAAGGCATCACAAATCTACAAATTCAATAAATAAACAATACATACCTTCATTAATATTCTCCATTTTTTTTATCACGCTCACACACTTACAACTCATAAAAATCGATCACAACACAGAGACGACAAAATTGCAAATATAATAGTTTTAATTCCTTACTTACCTTATATACATTTCTACCCTCATTAATGATAATGGCGTGGGGGTAGGTCATTAGTAATAGTATTTTTGAGGTCTCTGATTATCTGTAAATCATTAAGAATACAATAAAAAGCGTAATTAAGTAATGAATTTCCGACGTCTAGCTTGTATGAAACGATCCACCGTGCGGCGGCTAGTGTTACTATGACACCAGCCAGCTACGCAGGACATTATAGTGCACAAGCGTGTGCGCAAACACAGGTGCACTCTCTGTTCCTTTGCTCTCATAGCCCAATGGGACGGCAATCCGACACGACCGGAGAGAGATCAGGCACAAGACCCACATTTTTACGTTCCTTCCGAAGCACGGAACCTGTGATATTTATTTCTAAACCGCTCACAACATTTTAAAAGTCAGTGCGCCCCGTGAGGATCGAATTCGAGACCTTTGAGTTGGCAGTCCTATAGTCTTACTACTAAGCTATCACAGGAGGAACATAGTAGGTTTTAGTCAGTAAAAGTCTGACACTCCCTCCCACTGCGCCCACAGCGGGCGGGGTCATTTGATGATTTCCCACTTCATGATCTAATTTTGTTATGCCTATTAAAACCTCTATAGGTTTTAATACTGCCAATATTGTGTTTTATTGTAAGCTGTGTATGTAGAGGAAGGTAAGGGTCAAATAATTATTAAAAAATGTTATCAAACTTTTATTTTTTTTTGTATGAATTTATCGGACAAAAGAACGATACATATCTATTAATTCTTGCTTAATTATAATAATTTCGAATAAATTAAACTATTTATAATAATTATTCGTAACTTACGAATAATTACGTAAACAATTTATATTAATATAGTCCGTTTAAAATGTATTATAAATAATGATTAAATAGGAAAATAAAAATATCAATTTTATATTATTTTTCCTGGTGTTTAATCAATTTTTCACACACATTTTCAGTGCCGTGATAATCAACTTTTTTTATTTATTTACTCATATTAAAGTTTAATTAAATAATGGGCAAGTAATTTTATTATATAATCTAATTGTTTTTTATGAAACTAAAATGCAAATTAACAAGTTTTAATGCAATTTACATGATATAAAATATTATAGTTTGTAAATAAATGTTTAAGTAGAAAAAAAATCTTTCAAACACTACGTGTAGTCACACCTACAATATAAAACATTTAAGGGCTTTTTTTCAAAAAGAAAACGTTTTACACAAAATGTAAACCTTAAATTAAATGATTATGCATATCTGATAAGAATAAACTCAAATATCTCTCAAAAGTAATAGATTTTAATGTTTTATACCTCTAATGTTGGCTACGTACCAAATGATCCTTGTAGCGCTATAACCACTTATATAGTTTTATCATAAAAAGGTTTTTTTTCAAGTGACATAAAGGGTACCCACTTTTTTAACTACAACCTATCATACGTACTTTTTGAGGCCTAATCACAACTACACCTTACTAATTTTAAAACTATCACCATCACCATCCTAAAATATGTTACTTCATTGAAACAATAAAACTCTCTGACATAAGGGTTGAACCCCTGTTTTTATTTCAACCCCCTATTTGCCTTTCCCAGCCTCCGAACTCTCGAGATTTTTTCTTAGAATCTATTGTGGAATGATAAACGGATTTCTGTGATATGTGATAATAAAGCAACTTCCTTTTGGGGTTTAGATAATTTTATATAACAACTTAATCTATGGGTTGTATTTATTTTGAACTAGCTGTTGTTTAACTTTGCCTGCGCGAATGTCGGTTATAGCCGTAAAAACATTACCCACTTCTGACCGTTTCTGACATTACTTAGTTTTTCTATATTGAACGCAATTATTATAACTTTCCAACAACTATTGTTGTATTTTAGTCTAGTTAATACAAAAACTTAACAAATTACTTATAGTATACTAAAACCTTCTTCGAGGACCACTCCATACATTGGTGAAAACAGTATGAAAATTGGTGCAGTAGTTTTTTAGTTTATCGCAACAGAACAGACAGACAGACACGGCGGAGCTTTTTTTTTGTAAAATGTAGTGATTAAAGTAATCATATAACAATTAATTACATGTAAAAAGTCGCTACATTATCTCCTTTTTACGGATTTCTTTATGTCCCCGAACGTCAAAGGTTTGCTGGAAGAAAACTATTAAAGATTTAAGCTTTTTTATTCAAGTATTTTGATTATTACAAGTACGAAAATAGAATGAAACGTGGTCACTATTAAAACTGTTTTTTTTTTTAAGTATTAGGTGCCATAAATTCAAAGAGATAGAAATTCACTTATTCTGAAACAGTTTTTCAACCTATAATTTATAATTAGTATAGTTGAGGACTGGACTGAACTGAGCACTGTTGAGGACTCTCTTTTTCTTTCTACTTTTATCCTAATTTGTTCCGGTCGGTACAAACTTATACATTTAATTACATACTCATATATTTGACGCTTACATTCAGTCTGAATTACCATTTAAACATAATTCAGCATCAAAATAAATTAACAACGATTAGAAAACAAAAAAAAAAGATTTTCTTCAAAGGGAATTATATGCATTTCATTCACCTAATTTAATTAAATTAGGTTATACGGTATGTAATTATTCGAAAACTCTTAATGTCTTCGAAAGCCTTTGCCCAGGAGTGGGACCCTGTAGTCTAGGGGTAAAAACCTTTAACACTTATATAGTAAATATTTTAGTAGCTAGGTAAATACAGGAAAAGGTATTTTACTTTCACAGAAACCGTAGAGAAGTGTTAAAAGTTCGGGAAAAGTATTTCGCCAGCCGTTTTCCAACTGCCTGTTAGTCACAATAGGTTGTTTTAAACTTGGGAAATACTGAGAAGTAGGTGCCATTGAGAAATACTTTCTTCAGTATTTGTTAATTTAACGAATAAATCAAAAGTTTGTATGTGAATAGGAAGTTTGTAAGTAGGAAGAAAAGAGTCTGCTGTGGACTCTCTTTTTTGCCGCCTTGCTCAAAATTTCTTAAACGGTTTCGTCAAAAACGATTTTTGGCAAAATAATTAGCAACTCATATAAAATAGATAAGGATCATCTATTTAAAATTAATTCCAAGAAAACCCAAAATATTAATAAACGCTCAAACAGAAAACGTGATTTTTTAACAAACATCATTCCGTAAATGTCAAAATTGTTTAGTTAGGTACATAAAATAACTAATTTCAATAATTTATTCGTGTTCAATAGTTGAAACTTTTTGTAATTAAAAATGTATCAAAACATTGTTAGTAAATTTTCTAGAAAAAACTACGGATCGATTGAAATATTCTTTGGTATTAAATAATTTAGTAAACAATTACAGAAAAATAATACCCATTCGATTTTTTTTTACTATCTACCGTTAAGTAAGTAGTAATAAATGCGTTTAAACTAAACACAGTTAAATAAAAAGTTAAACTAAGTTCTGTGTTAACTTAGCCTTTGAATTTCCGCGAACTTGTTCTATCAAAGTGGCAGCAGATTTAACTGCTTCACCTGTAACTCTTTATTTGTATAGATCTAGTAACATTTAACCCTCAGTGAAAACTAAATAAATACCAAAGATCGAGCCTTCTTCCTTAAAGTACCAAGGATAAAAAGCCAGTTACAAATCTTATATATAAAATTCCCGTGTCACAATGTTAGTTACCGTACCTACTCTTTCGAAACGGATGGACCGATTTTTAACAATTTTTTTTATGCGTATTCAGTAGTTCTGAGAATCGGCTACTATTTTTTTTTATCTTTATTTTTATTCGTAAACAAAGTCGCGGGGAACAGCTAGTTACAATACAAAAATTATCGAAAATATGGTTTCCTGAACACGTATATAGAATTTCAATTTTAATCAATTGTTATAACAGTATCCTGGAAAAGCGTCTATTGAAATTGTCCATTGTTTTCATAATTCACTAAGAAATGCAAATTGTAGTCTATAAAATCCATCTGACCATACCATTCGGTATTTCCATGTTTGACAATCAATAAGGTTCTAAAATCGAGGACAACGCTCTTTAAAAAAAAGCCTTAATTACATTTCGCGTTTACACAAAACATTTGGTAGTGTGATGATAAAATCAATATAGGCAAGTAGATAAATGTAGAGGTTCGATACGTGTGTAAATATAATATAATGACGTCTCTTGTCTCACCATTTTTTCCTATTGCCATAAAAGGTGCACATAAATTAAAAAGTCAACTCATCAAAGTTCGTCTTCGCCTAAATACATGACAAGTAACCTCTCCCTCCCCTCTCTCGAAGTGACAATAAGTCGCGCACGCACACTAGTGCCGTGTTTGTACACTCACACACGCACGGAACCGGCTAGGTATTTGGTTTCCCGCCACCGGCGCGAACACGCACACAAAACACGAAGAGCAAACAATACAAACACCAACACACAAGTAAATTTAAACTCACCTCAAAATAAATCCATTAGAAAACACACTTGTTCAAACAACTAGCGCTTAGCCTCGAAAACGCGTTGAAAAAACACTCGCCAGCATCCAGTGTGTGCTCAACACTTCTCTCAACTTTCTGAGCTGCCTACTTCTGCGTTATCACTGCGACTTCCCGCCAAAACTTCCCAAGAATTAACTCAACTTCAAAGCGCGCCGAACACAACATACAAAACTGTCACAGGACATCGATCCTCACAATATCTATGCAAGTCAATCAAACAATCATAATTATTATCTCTACAATTATAGTTTCACACAAACTGTCTTCATATCACCGCACAATTCGCGAACATTATTTTCACGGCCGAAATCGCTTCCGCAATTCAATTGCGAGTTTTAATCAAACACTATGGCGAAATAAAAGAAACAACGACAAGTGGCCCCACTTATTAACACACGTTGTGCGGTAAAAATAAACTATGATTAACTACCATTAAGATTCGCGGAGACAACCGAGACACCGGCGAGCGTGCAAATAGGTTATGAAAAATAAATAAATTGTAAATATTACAGAAAAAAACAACACGTTACGATGAGGACCTGCCAATAAAATCGCGAATTTGTTTACCGCGTCGCTATTTCGGTCGCTAGAGACGGTTCCGATATGAATAATTATTATCGCCGGCGAGCGAACATCGACGCATAGTTGTCGTTTCATAAAACGTGCGCGTTAAAACTGAGTCGAAAGGCTCGGCCCGTGTCGGAGCATAGCGCCGAATAAAATAAACAACAATATACCTAAATAAGCGGGCGACGGGCGCGGCGTGGTGTGCGTGCGCGCCGCTGTGTGCGTGTGTAAACAAGGGGCAGCGCGGCCGTAACGACATCCTCGCCGCCACCGACTTGCCTCATTCATACACTTTTGCGATCTCACAATTACCATTTTCCTACACATCATATGTTACCACTAACATTTAACACTACCTCACTGACAACCTACAGGAATCTTATTAGTCTTCCTCAAGGTACATTAAAGCAGTCTTAAATTAAGTTCTGGTTACTAAGCTCATCCATAAGCCTAAACTGTTAGCAACCACTGTGATAGAATTGGATAGAGCTAAATCAATGTTAGCAGAAGTCCGTGCAAAATCTGGACTCAGACTGGATCCCACACTATTCAGACCGCTGGCCTTGCATCTCAATCTTACTTAGATTAATAGTTATCACCTTACCATGACCTAAAACTGACTAAAACTATAATCCAGAGAGTAACCCCTGGTTTCTCAAACGCTGATCAACACAAAAATTTGTTAATCGTCAATCAAATCTCATGTTAAGCTCTGTGATTGGTTGTTAGTTTTATGGTCAACCAATCACAGTCGTGATCAGTTGATTTGACAGCAGGTTCAATTGATCAGTCTTCCAGAAATCAAGGGTAAGCTCTACTCTACTTTTCTTTAGAGAAAATTACAAACGAAATCTGCTGAAACCCCAAAAACTAAAATTGTAAAGTAAGTTGTACACCAGCCTAACATTAAATGAATGTTTGTTGAAAAATTTACCCTGAAACTAATTTTAAAAGAAAAAAATCATCCATTCGTTACAAAATTAGTTCAATTTTACTAAAGGCAAAGCATTGTGGAGAAATGTGATGAACGTTTTAAAAACAATTTCTACAAACGCGAAATATTCTACATTACTTCAGAAAAATATAATGATGAAATAATTCTTGTTTATTATGCAAAGTATACCTTACATCTTTACAAACCCACTTAAGATATTAGCAAACTTTCTAATAACAATAAATATTGTAATCGACCCCACAGGTTTTCCAATTAAATATTTAAATAGTCTCAATTATTCAGCCTATGACTAACCAAAAAGAAAACTATCATTCGAGCCTTATATTTAAAAAATAAAAGACTCTCTTTCCAAATTCAAATACTTAAATATCTCTGTCTCTACTTGATACTTTAAAACAAAGGAGATAGCAAGAGAAGGTAATTTAAGACAAATTGACGTTTCACAAATCTGAATACCTACTTATGTACAGGAATCCAATCAAAACTTCACAAAGTAAGACTATATCAGTTGCAGAAAAGAGACGCCGCTTTAAACGGTATAGAGTGGCATCTCTCTTCCACAATTATTTAATTTATTACGCAATGACAATTACAGAATGACATTTTGGAACCGCGCAACTAGAGTCAGTAACGTTTTGAATGTGCCTGAAAAGGCCTACTCGAAATAAAAACCTTTTGATTTTACTTGTCTAGTAGATAGAGTAGATAATAATAGAGTAGATAGACCCCCAGTAGATATTTTGTAGTGTCTGTTATAAGTATTATAACTACCCAGCGTTTAGCGTGTGTAAGAATACTTCAGATGAGACAGGGGTCCCAACCCCAGCACAATACTAAACGGATTATCGGAATATGTAGAGCTTAAAAGCTTTAATGTATATCACACTTACATAGACAAAAGTATACTAGAGAACAAAATTTAACTTCGGCGAGAAAAAGAAGAGTTATGATTTTTGTCCGCAATAGTCCGCATGCTGTTTTAGATTCTACCTTTTAGTGGAGATAATTGACAGCTTAGGATGAAAGCTTGTTTTTGATTTATCAGAACTTTAAATTACCTTATACTAATTACTCACATAAAATTCATCCTAATATTAGTTACTTTTTTACACGTAGATATATATTACTAGTTATTTAGTTCAGGCGTATTCACTCACACAGATTTCGAACGAAAACACATCACAGTACACACATTTAAAAGGTCACTGTATCGCGCGAGACAGAAAAAAAAATAAAGAAAAAATAAAATTACACGCACATCCACATTTCCCGAGCCGCCCCGCGAGAATAAACATATGACGTCACCGGCGGGTAAACAAACAAACAAACACATGCGCGCCGCTCATGTTTCCTTAATACAATTATTATTTCGAATGTGGAACGCGAACGAGGCGGACGCCGTTCGCGGCTTATTTTTAAAACTAGCTGGCCGTTTACAATTTAAACCCTTTTAATAACTAGCCATTATTTGTTTTCACATCTTTTATTGTTTTAAGAACACTTGTTTGATATTTCTTTCTTGAAAAATTCAATTTAATCTTTCTTTTTATTTCTTATTTCGTATTCGCTGGCTGTAAGCGTTGTGTGCCAGTATTATACAGCATTTGTTTTCTTTTGTCGAGTATAAAACACGGAGTTATGTTGACGTTAGGTGTTCGAATTTCAATTTCACGAAGCCCAACATCGATTGTATTTTAAACGCTCAATTATTGTGGATAAATTGTAATATTGGCGCGGAATAACTTCCTTATTGCTATTTATTAGAACATGAGTTCATAAAGCATTATTATTGGTAGAAATGTACTGTTTAACGCTTTAGATTTACATGAAAATTGATTTATTATAGAGCACTATTAAACATCGTATTTACTGCGTTTGCAATTCTGCATGTAAGTGGGGCTCGTTAACGGCACAAGATAGATGGCGCTGCCTGACACCCTTCACATTTTGTTTTTTATTGTTGACATTACGAGTTTCTCTTTGTTTTAAGACTTTTTAAGGCATTCGTGATAAGTATTTGTCATACAAAGTTGACACATTGTTCTAAGGTTTAGCCAAACCAGTTTGAATTCTTTGAATTCGATTCCTAGTTAGGAAAGTAATCATTTTAAGAATAAAAACTTGTTTCTTTTAAGAGTTTTTAAGTTAACTTACTGATTATTTTATTTACTACCAGGGCAGAATTGAATTTGATTCCTAGGTAAGGCAATGCTTAGCTAGCATAATGTAGAGTTTTATAAAGAGCGACGACGAGATTTTTTGCATGTAAAAATAGGTTAATAAGGATTAAAGCGAAACAATTAAATAGTTCTATACTTACATAAATAGTTATACACACGTACATCTCTATTTTAAAAAGTAAATTTTAGGGCTTCTTCCCCGTGTTTCTTCAAGTGTTTGTAGTTCTTCGAAAGTAGGTACCCTGAAATGAAAAACTTTGATTTTCCTTAACTACAATACTATAGCAACTTTTCGAGAAAACCTGCAAAAGTACTCTTTTAGGAAAAACTTTTTGGTTAGAACTAGGCCTAAAATCCAAAAAAAAATGTTTATTTATATTCCAGTTTATAACTAAGTATAGTTAATTTAATAAGTTACTAGGCTAGGATTTATTAATTTATATCACACTTATGTTATAAAAGTAAAAGTAATTGATAATTATTGTGTATGCTTGTTACCTCTTAATCAAACGGTTGAACATATTTTGATGCGATTTAGTACGAAATTAGCTAACACCTTTTATATTCATTTATTTATGGTATGAGAGTAAGTGAACAGAGGATGTTGTTTTGTCTGCGCATACTTTTGCACTAACATAATATGTCCCGCGAAGCTGGATGGTATTATTATTTTATTAATTTATCGAAGGTTTATCTTATAAGTTAAGCCCCACAAAACCGTAGCAATGGTTTGACTGTGGGGTCAACGAGACTAGGCATTACTACTAAATTTACTTATTATAAAACAGCATATAGGTATTGCGACTTACACTTGTATTAAAATATAAAACATTTCTAAATAATACAACTTTAATTTACGTTTAAACCTATCAATAAATCACCAGCTGCCGTGATGAAAATCAGTCAGGACATTAATTATAACTTTTTAACCGACTGCCTCAGATTTCTTTGCAATTATAACCGATATTCACCCAGCCAAAGACAAAGAAAAGAGTTTGTATATGATTCTGTATTCTATTATCTGTCTGTATGTATCTAGTTCTATTTCCTAACCCAAATATTTAAAAGGCCAAGACCACGAATTGCCCCCTCAAAAACGTGACGATATAATGTTATGTAAAACATTAACATCTCTTATATATTCACTATAATTCGCATAAATACAGCTGTAGGCTTTATTTAAATTAATTATGCTATTTATTAGTATAAATAAATAAATTGAGGTTAGTTTGTAATGTCGGAATTGATACTAGTTTTTCCTAAGAATTTAGTATTTTTATTTTATTTGCATAAAATGTGGTAGACATAAAAGTTGTCACAACGTTAATATGTTTAGAGCAATGACACATTTTGCCAAATGAACTTAGCATGCAAATTGCATTAAAATAGGTAATTACAATTTATTTTAAATAACTATATTAATCATATAATTTATAATATAAATTTATGCAGATTACTCGACATGTTTAACTACATGTTTCTTCTCAGGGTAGCCAGTTAGCAAATGTCGATTCCAAGCGAGCTTATAATTAAGAAGATGACATGTAAAAGTGATAAAAATTATCCTATTTGCACAATAAACGATTTGAATTTGTATTTGAACACTACACTTCTCGTACCATAAAATTTATTTATTGTTTTAATACATAATCGTGGTACCAATAATAATTCCTATCCTTATAGGATTCGTCTACAGTGCATTCCCATACTAATTTCAGTGTTTAGTTCAGTTAACTATTGTTCATCAGAATAAATGTTTAAGGAATGATATGAATGAATAGGAGTAAATGATACTGTGACGTCTGATAGGGGAGAGTGGAAGAAAAACACATGTTGCGCCGACCTCAAGTAAAATAAAAATAACCTCAATAAAAATAAGGGCAGGAAGATGATGATGATGATATTGTACATAAGACTTAGAATTATTACTGTATTTAGGCGTTATTTTTTTTGTCTTACAATCTATACTTGTTCGATGCAATACTAAAATTGCTAGGCATACTCAGGCTTCTTAGCATACCTACCTATACAAGCATAGACAAGGATTGAGCATTGATCACCACGCTAGCTCATTGAGGCTGATTTCAGATTCCAATATTAATTTGGAATCCAGGTTTCCTCACGATGTTTTCCTTCACCTTTAGTTCATAGTGGCTTAGAATAATTTGGAAATACAGGAGAAGAGGTCACATTAGTCTTGCCTGTCGGTCCGATCCCAAATCGGATCGACACCGCGTACATACGATACCACATATGTAATGTAATTAAAATAATGAACTGAAAGAAAAAGTTAGTATCATAAAAATTTGCTCATTTCACGATCATTTATGAAAAATAGCTTACAATAATTGAGATATTGAATACAAAAATTAAGTTTGACATGTCAATGTTAGGTTAGACCGTATTGTTCGATATGACCGGTAGTAATTTCTAAAAGTCTTAAAAACCATCCGCAGTGCATAAATAGATTAAATAGGTAGTAATATTGTTATCTAAAGTTTTATCATAATTAGGAATATTATTACAGAAGAACCCCATGGCTAAGAGGGGGTGGCCAAATTGTACCATGAATATTACATATTTATTTTACCTTAAGCTAATTAATGCAAAATAAATACAAATTCACAAAGTTTAAGCACTATGTTCATCTAAATTACATGGCGTCAAGGTCACGCGTCTGAATAGGACAGTCAGCAGCAGAAATCAGTTAACATATTCCGATTTGTAAACTACTGAAACTACTAGTATTTTATAGAGTGTAGAAATTATTGTTTAGTATGTTTTATCTAAATTAAGTGCCAGACTTATTTTGTTTTATAAAAAAACACTAAATAAAATACTATAAGCCCTTAGTAGGTAGATGCCCCATCATATTTAAGTAAAGTTCTCAACAAGGCCCGTGTATGTTGGATCTGTCTCCCCATGTAAGCCTTTAAAACGAACCGGGTTTCTTTCCTTTAAAGTTACCTTGTGAATTAACGGAGGTGCGAATAAGAAAAAAACATCTTTATTATTATAAACAAAAGTTGTCATAGTTAATTTCGTGTTCATAATGAAGAGACTTTTGTTAAATTTCCATAAAACCTGCAAGTGCAAGAGTACCATAGCAACTCATTAAATTTGATTAAAAATAATCAAAAGTCATCTAGGATCAATGCTCAAACCTTCCCTATATGGGAAGAGGCCTGTGCCCAGTATTGGGACATGTATAGGCTGATTTATTATATTTATAATAAAAACCCGTCACACATGAATCTTAAATGTTTAAACAACGCGTCCTTTTTGCTCGCGATTCCTGATTCCTGATTGTGTTACTGAACTGCTGTTGCGAACTGTACCTGTCAATTAGCAATATTTGTGTAAGTAATTGATAATTAATACAATAATACAAATATTACACAACATGATACCGCGCCGGCATTAGATTAGCAATGTCCAACAAACAGGTAAATAACAAACACTATATTATTTTGACAAAAGAACTATTTTAATGAACCTGAAAATGGATAACCGTACTATAGGTATTAAATTATAATAGGATTCAAAATGGACGATAAGTATTTAAAACCTTACTTCATTTAAATTATAGTTCTAATTTAATTTGCGTTGCAGTATGGTGATACTTAATAATCTATGGTAACTTTTGTTAAACTTTTTCAACTTGTGAACACTGCTATACAAGAAATGATAAAACCTCTTTCCTGCAATTAATTACTTATTTATTAGAATCATAATTATTATATTTACGTGGTAAGGAAAGTGCTAGACTTAAATATGGATGGAGACTAGATGGCGTTGTGTGAAAGTCGAAAAACAAAATTTAGTTGTAAAAGCGTGATAGCGCGCTACGCAATGTAAAGTGACGTCTCATTACCACAACAGGAATAGTTTTACTAAGACTAGGTGGTGTGATAGGCCTACCAAGACCTACATTTACACCTACAACTTAGAGAAGGAGTCTAGTAGAACTGAGGATTGCCAGAGTCACGCAGAGCATGCGCGAGCGATCCCGCAACTCTGACAATAGAAGGGGCCTGGGGTGTTTTAGTTTCACCCTGGAAACCAAAAAAAAATGGCTTAACATCAATATATGTAATAATAATAGGAAAATAGAGACATCCATTAAAATTTTTGTCTGTTCAAAAAATATTTAGAACTAATATTTGTAAAATTGCATTATTTTTAATGACAATGAAAACGGGAAATCACCTTTATTAATAATATTTAAATAGTCAATGCTGTTTTGTAATTTTCATAAGTATATTTGCTATTTTAGATAAACATAAAAATGGACAAATATTTTTAATTCGGAATTTTTGCGCATTGCATCACACAAGGATGTCTTACAATTTTTTTTAAACTGATCCTACCAGCGTAAAACTTTAACAAACATCCATACATCCATACTCACAAGTAACAAAAATACAAAACACCAACTTTGACTAAATTTGGCTGTTATACCTACTACCTTTCCAATAATCCTTTTTTGCAAATTTCTGCAAATCTTTTTTTGTGCAATAATGATGATTATACCTACCTCTTAAAATATTTTATCTTTTAAAAGAAATCACATCAAAATCCATTGCATAGTTTTAGAGATCTAAGAATACTTAAGAACAAACAGGCGCGGAAAGCGACTTTGTTTTATACTATGTAATAAGACGGAGAAACCGTTTTATTTAATTCCTTCAAATAATTTCGTATACCGCAATTTGTACCTACACGTGCACCTCAAGTTACATGAATAAATAAAAATGTACATAAGTTCTAAACTTTATCGTAACATACAAGAATTAGATTCGCAAATTGTACAATTCATGGTCATATTGTTGTGTTTACGGCATACAAATGTTAACAGGCGGGAATCGAATCTTGGCCCGTCGGCTGACTGCTAATGAACTTAAATTTTATGAGCACTGTCGCTTACATAATATGACGTAATGTATGAATTTGTTAGTGTGTGTCTGTGTGGTGCTCCATCCATTAGTATGTTTTACTTACTCGAATTTATGATTAGGTAGGTATACTAGCCCGCGCCTGCGGCTGTGCTCGCGTATGTTACTTATTACGCCAAAAATCCTATACATATATCTCAGCTCTTGAAGTCTTATCTTCCGTCATAATAGTCATTTTTTTTTATTCGATTTACCGAGAAAACGTAACAGACAGACAGTTTTCTTTTTCGCATTTATAAAGTCAGTATTCAAGTTGTTCTTTCTAATTATTCAGCGTAACTTTACCTTCCAAGAAACATCGTTCCGGCTTAAAAGTTGAATGCAAATTGAGTAGAATTCGGCGTAAGAAATTATTAGTCCGCCATCTTGGCTAAACATTTAAGTAAAACGAAACCAGAACAAATATTGTCTAAAAAAGATTTAAAAATAATGGGTCTAATATCTGAACATTGATTGAATACCAAATACGATATCAACTCAATTCTATCAACAGGTATATAATTCTTTTGTATTTTAATAAGTCTTAATAAATTCGCCTTAAAAAATCATAAATTGTTACACTATTTAAATGATTAAACAATACCGTAACTCACGTTACCATCATTGCTATTCACACGATTATTTCATCATAATGGATGTGCGACTGTCATTCGGACATAGCCGAATCATTTCTTATATTAACTACGTGTAGATATGTACGTATATCATTTAGACAATAAACATAGACATGGTTTGCAATGCCGGGTAAACAATTGTTACTAATATGTAAAATTTGGCACGTTTGCGCATGCGCGGGACGGTTTTGTTTGATTAGGTTGGCAGTTTGTATAAAATTGTTGCTTTAAAAAAAGAAGATTATGTACTCTTACCTACTTAGGCATTGGTTGTGGTTACAAAGACATTGTTTTGAAAATTAAAAAGTAAACGCTTTTTTATGGGTTTCTTTTTAAAATAGGTAAACAAATTTCAAGATGGTAAAATAATATTTGAAAGCTGTCTATGAAGCCAATTCATTAGTTATAATAAGTGTTTATAAACTAAACTGGGTCTCTATGTATCTTAATCAAGATATCTTATGTAGGTATAAACAATATCTGATTTTTTCTTTTCTTTTGAGTATTAAAGATCTCAAAAGCTGTCAGCACTACAATAGCCAACGTCTATTTTGGCTATTTTCCAGTACATTTTTCAGTGCCCACAGATAGTTGCTAAATTCAGAAAGAACCAAGTTAGGCGGACATCGAACCCACTACCCCTTCAGTATCGTGGAAGGCCATTGTAGGTATTGAAATAAATAACGATATATCTAGTCATTTTTACATTAGGCATTTTTTTTCCGTTTAAAATACCTAAGCATTTAGGAACAATGGTTTATTACAAGGAAGTGGGTCAACATTTTTGCACCTTAAATACTGACTGTATGTTAAGACTAAAAGTAGGACATGACATCAATGATAGGGAAATAAATAAGCGTAATAATACTAAGATTATTGTAAAATATGATGATGGCAAATACGCGTGGACAGTATCTAATACAAACGATTTACAATAGGCAGTATCTAAGCAAGTTATCTGAAGAATAACGTTAGTAATGATAACTGTTAAGTAAATATTCGATATCAAATGAGTAATGAACACACCCATCTAAAATAATAGGTGTTTAATAAGTCTAGGAGCGCCTGTGTGGGAGTCTAACAAACAACTTGTTACGATCCGGAAGCTAATGGTTTAGGCGTTTTTGTTTTAAAATAAAAGCATAATTGATATTTAGCTCTTGAAGCGAATTGATTACTCAATGTTAAAACACGATCATAATGAATCATAGTTTCATTTCCTGTGATGAATCACAGTCGTCTTGATTGCCCTGCCATCTTTCGTCGTTGTCAGAAAACTATTATCTGCTTACGTATGAAAAAGTTGTCATGAGTCATCGTTTAAAAAGTTATACTTATCATGGCAATAGATGGCGTTGGTATCGATACCCCATGAAATAATTTTATTTAAATAAGACAATCAAATACTTTTGCATTAATCTAAACGAATTAAATCTTAACTGTTTTCAAGTATAAAAAATAAGAAAGAAATATTGATTTACAAAAATATTGAATTTTCAAACTTGGCTGTTTGACACAGTTGTCTTTGCACTATTTAATGTACGAATTTCCATTGCATAAAAAATTAAAAAAAAGTGCGAGGTAGCGAGAAATGGCGTCGCAAGTTGTTTTTTAATCGTAATCAATGTGTTTCTAATCATTATATATGATTCTACGAGCTTTACGTGTTGTTAAGATAATACAAATCAGTTCCGTCGATGTTTAATTGACGAACAGTGGTTATTTTAACGTGGTTACATCTTAAGCCATCGGACAATGGCGTCGTCGAACGAAGCGAGAGTTACCCATGTAAAAGTTAGTGAAAATCGCGACCGCGTTGACGATTACTGTGGCTCTAGCAGCTTAGAAGATGCCGGCGAAAATGCTAAACGTCGTCGTACCGCATTTGACGGCAATAAACAGATACAAATGGGGTACGGGACAAGTATGTCAACTGATACCAAACACACAGCATCCTCAGAATCCAAAGGTATTAATCCATTCTATATGTACTTAGCAATCTTGAACACGTCTCTTTGGGGTGTTCTCTAAGTTCGTTGTAATAATTTCTAGTAATATCCCTAGTATTCTTTTGGTGGGAAACATGTTAACCTCTCATTTTGTGAATTACATCATTACTACAGAGGTCGTAGGTGTTTATAAACAGAACACACGCATTTCATACGGTATTACTATCTTTTTAGTTGCACCTCATTGTTTTTTTCCTTGTGTACGCCATATTTGTGAGGGAAAGACATGATAAAATAGATTTCAGAGTCACTTGCAACACATTATGACCTTGTAATTGTTGCAGTACTTTCTATTATTTATATTAACTGTACTTTGCTAAGTTGTGATTATTTATTGGAAAATATGTTTTTATCCCCCAATTACCTACATATCATATTCGAATTTACTATAATCTGTATAGTAGTGTATGTTATAAGCTTGTTAACATTCAAACCGCAATAGCTACCAAAATAGTGTAATACTTAAAATCTTCTTGAATGATTCTACTAAATTATGCTAAATCACCTTAAAACATGTATAATAATTAATTATTTAGGTAAATAATAAAGTTTTATTTGTAATTTATTAAAATGTTACTAAAATTGTGGCCAAATAGCTATGTTTTACTCTACGAAGAAATGAAAGAGAAAAATAAGATGTCAATATAGTAGATTGGGTTAATAAATTGAGGTAAAAAGAAGATCATGCAATAAATAAAAACTAAAAGCAAGGCATTTACCTATATCCCAACTATTTAATCAAAATTATAGAAAAAGAAGAAAATTTTACTTGACTTACAATAAAACATATTTAAAATTGACAATGCAGTAACTCTTCTTGTATTGTGACAAGATTTACATCAAATTATTCAGTAATTAATATTTATTACTGCATAAAAGTACATATTTCATCAGTTTGTATAATATTTGCAATGGGGACTAAGAATACACCAAAGTGAACAAGATTTTACTTATAAATTATTGTTATCCAAGTTCTTTATGTACTAATCATACTTGAGCCATCTTTACTACATAAACTTACACAGATCACAATAAAAAACATACATATATGCATACTTTCATTACATGAGATGCAAGCTGTGATCTTATAAACAAAAGTAAAGACTATTGGAGCACAATGAGCTATTGGAGCTCTATATCAAAATCTAGAAGTTTTTATTTAGTAGGCCTTTTCAGGCACTTCCAATGTTATTGAGTCTAGTTGCGCGCTTCCAAAACATCATGTTATGGAGAAGAACCGGCAAGAAACTCCATAAGTAACTCTTTTATAAAACGAAAAAAAATGCATTACAATAAGTAGGCAACAATAATGTATATCAGCATCAAGATACTCCATAAAATATTCTGGTTTTTAAGTATTTTACTGATTCATTAGTCAAATTCAAATTTTATGTATATTCAATTTCATCAATATATTGGTTCAGTCAAGATATGTAAGTTTTGGCTTTTTCTCAATAACATGTTATGTACAGTATGAGTTAATTATTAGTTTTATAAACCATTCACATGAAGCTGTTTATAGGTTTTAAAGAAGAAACATTTTGTATCTTTGAGAGTACTAATATTTTAAAGAATAATTGGGTAAAGAAATAGTATTAAAAGTCTAAACTCAGTATATCTGAAAACTGGTAACCAATACTCAGGATTTGGACATTCTGCCTCAGAACTAATACACATCATACATCAGTAAAAAAGCAAACAAGTTTGTCATATTCAACTAAATCAAAATAAAAATATTATTTGTTTACTAATTAACAGCAATCATTTAACATAATATGTATACTAAGTTACTATAATATACCAAAGATTTTGAAATCTTTGTCAATTGATAAATGTAAAAAATTAAAACCAAAATTTACATAAATATTTTCTTATTATTTATGGTAAAAAAAGAAAGGAAGTAATGTCATGCTTTAAAACTATTTTGTAACACAAGCTTTTAAATTAGAAATGATCATTCATAGTACTCGTAAGAACAATTGAAAATATGAAGAGTCCAAACAATTTCGTTTTGAAAACTACTTTCAAGATTCATGATCAGCTTACAAGTACCAGAATTTATATTCCATGACTTTCATGCAATGTAATCTAGTCTCAAACTAAACAGAGCTTGTATGAGTCCTAGATAATTGATAAACATACTTATATACTTTTAAATACATACATAATATAGTTAGTTTACACCACACACAAGAAATGATCACTCTCATCACAGAATCATTTTTCCTGGTGGGAATTGAACCCACAACGCCTGGTATAGCCTTTAGGGCCACTAACAGACCAGTCATGTGTAGTACAGTATTGTCATTAAACTTCTATTAATGCACAAGATATATCTTAATTTTTGGATATAAAATTACACTATAATAATATTGCAAGTTGTATAAAATCATTTAACAGCAAGATTTTTGCTCCGTTTAGAATATCTATGTGTAATTCTCCTTGAAACTAGAACTTGAACTACATTCATTCTATTATTAAAATTATTTTAATGTGTCTAGTATATTTAACAGTAAACTGTATTAAATAAACCATCTGCTATAGCAAACCCTTTAGTTTACTAAACTAAATGTTGTTAGTCAAGTTTTCTTTTCATACTAAACTTAAAATATTATTGATTAGTTACTAGGCTTATAGTCACTATTAATAATCTAAAAAAATATTAGTTTAATGTGTGAGATTACATAGATAATGGTAAGTTGTAAAATATGTAAAGATTTGATTAAAAGACAGATAAGTAGTGCAGTATCTTTGGTCAAATAACAAATAGTTATTTAAATAGGCAGATAATGGTTGGTGGAATCTGTTGAAATAAAGTTTATTAGACACATTCTTTACATAATATATGTAAATGAGCACTTAAAAAATAAGTTTATTTATGTATAAATAAGTACATGTTTTTAATAAATAATTACAAAATATGAAATAACATCATAATAAACAATTCATCTGTCCTTCCTCAAAAGACAAAATCTCAAACAATCATAACTTAAGTACATCCATCTCAACATAAACACATCACATTCAGTTATTACAAAAATGCACCACTTTTCTTAGTCAGTCAATTAAGAAGATGTAAAGCATAAGTTCAAGATATATTTACTTAAACATTTATGTCTCTTTTTCCAGGCAAGAAGCGCAAAATCAGCGAAACATCTAAGGAGCTGTGCACATGGAGCGAGAACACTCGCCCGACCAAACAGAGCAAGATATGGCCGGTGTTCGACTCCGGAGGGTTCAGCAACGCCACGGTGCTCAAGCTCAACGTCATGAGGAAATCTCCCCCCGGACAGAACCCGCTCCTGTACAACACAGACACATTCAACTTCATACAACTGTCGGAAATCCACCAGGAACCCTTCAAGTCTGACTGGTTTGGAGGCATCCACGCTTGGTGGAAGCAAGCGCAGATCGCAAACAAATTCGCTGATGATGACGCTACGAAGAAGATATTCTCATCAGTGTCCCGGCAACTGCGTCTCATTAATTCGCATTTCCAACGGTCGATGTGTAAATACAAATACCCCAGGGTTACTAGACAGAATGTCTTGCTTGAGACTACAGGTTCGAGACGGCCGGCCACACATTTCAATCTATCTCTAAAGGCTATAAGGTTCCAATCGACACCAAGAAGAGAGTTACCGTGCTATGGCAATTTGGAACTGCCACTGAAGTTCAAGCAAGAGAGTGTGAATTCCCATATCTATCCTGCTATCAGGAATGTTAGTTCAGAGAAAGTGAGTGATGTGAAAGTTAAAATGGAGAATGATAGAGTTAAGGTGGAGAAGGAACGGGACAAGGAAAAGGAGAGGGAGAGGTGAGTCTTAGATATATTTTTCTTAAATGTATTTAAGCCTTTTTGTTTTTTTGCTGAGGGAAAATACAATAACGCATCCCCTCCAAATCGGAGGGGTATGTGGGGGTCCCCTGGAGTTAGGAGTCTCTGGTATACCCACTGAAAACCCCCAGCGTCACGCCCGCATCGCCTTAGTGGAGAGGGCCTGGGAAACTAGCTGAACCTTTACCTCCAGACCCCCTCCGGCGAATGTATTTAAGCCTGAACTAACCCACTGCCGGGAAAAGGTCTTTTTTCTTTCCAGACTTCTATTGCCGACTAATTGTTTGCTAAAACCTTTTGCCCATCCAGTTTATCTCTTCAACTCTGCATGATCTTCCATGCAAATTTTATCCTTTGAAACCAGCTATAGTTCCTTTGATATCCAAGTCCTATTTTATTGCTCTCTTTATCCCATCAAAGTAAAGAGTTCTTTTTCTCCAAAACTACGAAAAAAAAGGAATATGTGGTCTGCTTGTCTTTCTTTCATTCTTGAAATGGATGTCGGATTAAAACTACGCTCCCTTTATAATTATTGTATTTGTCCTAATATTACCTATTTTAATGTTCAGTTCAAACCTTCACACTTTCTAAGATATTGCAACAAGAACATTATGAATTATTCAAATACAGGGCATGAGTCAAGGTTTGCAATACTAACTAGGTTCTGTAACGCAAAACGCAAGCAATAACCATTTTCATGTAAATCTAGACTCGTTTCAAAGATATCCAGCCGATTCTAAAGTATATATTTCCTGTAGAGAATATTTTTTGCTAGAAATATTTTTTAAAAGTGATCTTTATCACTTGATCATTTGCACCTATTCCAAACTAGCAAAAAAACCTAAAGCATGTATGTCTGACGTGCTTGTGCACAGTTCTATATACTGCATATGACCATGGCATCATGCTTTTAATTTTCACTTTAATATAATTTAAATTTGTTCTCTTTGATATCAATAGCATTCAAAATTATATTCAACTACGATTTTTTCGTATTCTCTAATTTCTAATACTGCTATATCTTGTACTTAAACCACTTTTCCGCAACATACTTCTACTTTGCTGTGCCGGAAAGAGTCCAAAATAATATCCATGATGATGAGTAAATGATTATAATCAGCATCACAGCGACTGCGAGTGCTATTGATCCCCACGCAAATGACCATAGTGCGAGCCGTGCCCCGGGAGGACGAGCAATTTCCCCAGCCAGTCACAAAGAGCATGCGTGAGCGATTCCGTGACTCTGGCTTAGGTAGTAGATTAGGCCCGGGTTGTTTTTAGTCAGTAAGAGTCCGACACATTCCCATGCCGTGCCCTCAGCGTGGGTTGTAGACATAAACGTTTCACCCCGGATAAAAATACCGGTGGATTTTCAAAAAGCGTTCCGTGAGATGAGCTGTTAGATTTTTACTGATTAATATGCCTGACGACTTTTTACAAGATCTTCTCAATGAAAACAAAAAAAAACCATCGCAATAACACCAGACAATATCTTTTTTTCCTATTTTTAACAAAATCAGACCCAGAGAGAAAGTTCTAACTTAAATCGCACGCAGTATTTATTTAAACGCGAATCATTAGTATAGTTAGATTAGCGTTTAACCCCGGAAAACGAAAAAAAAGGACGACCATTTTCTGCGATTCACTATTGTTGTATATCTTTTAACTGTTTGCAAAACTACCCACAACACGAAGCCCAACCTAAACCAAATAATAATCACCACCGTTTCCAACAGATCATCACACCGGCACTCATCATCGTCATCATCATCGTCGTGCCACCACTGCCGGCGTCGCGCGCGCATCAAGCGCTGTTCTATCGGCGTGCAGTGTCGCCGCGACCGCGCTGGTGCTGCTCTGCCAAGCGACAGTTGGGGTCCGCTTGCTGATAACCCCACTGTCAAAGGACTCAAGTATCATCGGTGAGGGTTTATACTTGTTCTTTTAGTGAAGATGATTACTCTATTAGATCTCACTAGACTATACTACCCAGGCAGCTTATTCTTTCATAAATGAACGGTTTACTCACGCGTATTTATCAGGATAGCCCAACTAGTTTTGAACCTAACCACGACTCGCGATCCCGCCGCCGGGTCAGCACATGATTAAGGACTCCGGTTGGGCCCGAAACTAGTCGGGCTATACCGATAAATACGCGTGAGTAAAACGTTATAATTATAATTTAAGTATGAATCATCCTCACGAAGCTATTATAAAAAAAGATTGTTGTTTGGGTTGTTCCGGTATGTAGTTTTGATTTGAAGACTTTAACCATAATAAGGAAAGACACATTGAGGACATTGTGTCTAAATTTTCTGTGAAAACCAGGTATAGGTCTATAAATGACTCTTTGCTAGACAAAACGGAAAAAGACTTTTGATTTAAAATATTGAGCATTGATCACCACAATTAATATGCTTATAACCTTATCTTTTAGAAGATTTTATAATAGGCATCATTTACGTGGTTCATGTGGTTTCGTGGTAGACAAGTTATTTGTGCTTCAAATACCACTGAAACTATTCGTAACAAAATATCTAAAATTAGTTACTGTCATCTTTAACCACCTACAGTGTGGTACTATCTGAGGTAATAATTTATAATATTCGGACGATTCTTTCAACATTACAACTTATACCTTGCTCCCTAGGTTAATGCGCGTAGAGACACACCCTAACGGCGGCGCGAGCGTGTTGTACCTGCAGCAGCGTGACATCGACATGCTCAGCGCGCCGCAGCAGGAGGCGCTCGCCAAGGAGTTCCTCAAGGTACACGTCTTATGCCCGCTGATATTATTGTGTCAGGAAATGAATAAATATTCCTCAACATTTACACAACGCCATCTAGTCTTAAATAAAGTATACTGAATTAATTTGTATTATGAGTAAGTTGTACTAGACAACGACCTCCAGTATAGTAGTCAGGGTCACTAACCACTAGACCAACAGGCCAGTCAAAAAAAGAAAAAAAGTTTAGAATAGATTTATCACATCACCTCAACAGATTTAGGTCGTGTTTAAATAGATCGTATGGTCAGCCGGAATGAAGAGTGGGCCACCAGACAGATGGACAATCTATAAACCTACGCACTACCTTTGGCTACCTACCTGGGAAAATTAGTGGAGGTGCTTTGGCATGTGCCCAATAATGGACGAAAAAATGCTAAAAAATGACTAACCTGTTGATGTATTGGTTAGTGGCCCTGACTGTTGTACCAGAGGTCGTTTTCAGTATAGCAGTCTAAAAGGCTTTGTGTGAAAATTTTGTCATTTTCACAAATTACAAAACATATATGATGGTATGCCTAGTTGCTAACGAAAATTTTTTCACCTTCATGTTTTACATTCACCACCTATCACAATGAGTCCACCTACATTCTTCAGTTGACTGTACATTTGAACACGACTTAAACCTGTTCCTTTTTACTTAAAACTTAAATCAGTTTTCAAACCATATCTTGCAGGCTTGTCTAGTTTGGGGCCAATAGGAAAATACTTGTTAAGTGATTTCTTTTAAGTACTTAATAAATTCATTTTCATTTTCATCTCATAGAACTAACATTATTTTCCTCTCCCCAGCTGGTATTCTCGGAAGACAGTGAGGGCTGGGCGCACTTCGTGTGTGGTGTAGTACGTGGCGCGGCGGCCGCCTTCCCGTGCCTGCTGCAGTACCTGTCCGACACGCACCCCAACCTCACCGTCAAGGCCGGCGTACTGGCAAGAGCTTCTGATATTGAGACTACTACTGTTAACCGCTATTATCAGCAGGTAAGCTTGTAGTTTATCTTTACTACTACATATTCCAAGTCTTAACGCCCTACTATGGTGGACCGGCTAATTTGCCAGATATCATAAGAAAATCGAACAGTGACGAACAGTCAATGTGAAACCAAATGACGCAGGGGCAGGGCGAAGGTACGGAGGGCAGGGAGGGTACTGACGCAAATCCGTTCACATTACTTCGGCTTGAAATTTGTACCGGTGCATTGCTGTGACAAAACGCTTTGTGAAAATACCGGGCTCAGTCCAGGATCTGAGATAATATGAAGTCATTTATGTTATTTCAGGTCCTGAACCTGGATTATCCCAGAATAACTGCATCTTCTTTAAGAGTATTCTTTTGCTTCCACTCAACATAGTCGTAAATGTTTCAAGTTCATAGAAGGAACAAGAACTTTACAGTATCTGCAATCTACATTTAAACGAAAAATATACCAAAAAGTGTCAGACAACACGGAATTTCTTCCATTTTATACTGAAATGTGTCCTAAAACCTTTCATCCAAATAACTAATTCATTATTTCACACATACAGGTGCAACAATCATACGCGGCCGGCACGTTCCGCTGCGGGCCGCTGCACCAGATCTCTTTAGTGGGCACTGTGCACGAGGAGGTGGGCGGCTACTTCCCCGACATGCTGGATATGTTAGCCACGTGCCCCTTTCTCAATCTGGTCAGTATTAGCTAGTTTTACACACATACAGGTGCAACAATCATACGCGGCCGGCACGTTCCGCTGCGGGCCGCTGCACCAGATCTCTTTAGTGGGCACTGTGCACGAGGAGGTGGGCGGCTACTTCCCCGACATGCTGGATATGTTAGCCACGTGCCCCTTTCTCAATCTGGTCAGTATTAGCTAGTTTTACACACATACAGGTGCAACAATCATACGCGGCCGGCACGTTCCGCTGCGGGCCGCTGCACCAGATCTCTTTAGTGGGCACTGTGCACGAGGAGGTGGGCGGCTACTTCCCCGACATGCTGGATATGTTAGCCACGTGCCCCTTTCTCAATCTGGTCAGTATTAGCTAGTTTTACACACATACAGGTGCAACAATCATACGCGGCCGGCACGTTCCGCTGCGGGCCGCTGCACCAGATCTCTTTAGTGGGCACTGTGCACGAGGAGGTGGGCGGCTACTTCCCCGACATGCTGGATATGTTAGCCACGTGCCCCTTTCTCAATCTGGTCAGTATTAGCTAGTTTTACACACATACAGGTGCAACAATCATACGCGGCCGGCACGTTCCGCTGCGGGCCGCTGCACCAGATCTCTTTAGTGGGCACTGTGCACGAGGAGGTGGGCGGCTACTTCCCCGACATGCTGGATATGTTAGCCACGTGCCCCTTTCTCAATCTGGTCAGTATTAGCTAGTTTTACACACATACAGGTGCAACAATCATACGCGGCCGGCACGTTCCGCTGCGGGCCGCTGCACCAGATCTCTTTAGTGGGCACTGTGCACGAGGAGGTGGGCGGCTACTTCCCCGACATGCTGGATATGTTAGCCACGTGCCCCTTTCTCAATCTGGTCAGTATTATTTATTACTTACTTACTTTGGTCATTAATTCCACGGCTTAATAGTGAAGGAAAACAGCGTGAGGAAACCTGTATTTCAAATATTTTGGAATCTAATCGCCAATCGACAGTGATCTAGCGTGGTGATCAATGCTGAAACCTTCGCTATATGGAAAGAGGCCTGGGCCCAGCAGTGGGACGTATATAGGCTGGTTTATTATTATGGCTTCCACACCGTCTATATCAGTATTATACTAAAATTACCAATTTTAAGTTGAAATTATCCCATTAATTTGTCTAATATAATCAACCAGTTTAGCTTTATAAGTGTGTCAGACAGAACTAAATTCACATTAATATAGTATAGGATAAAAAACTACCGAAATAATTCAAACTCGCGACTACACATTAAATGTACTTGTTGCATTAATAACTAAATTACTACGGTCTATGACCGAAAAATCAAATCTTTTCACTACTTTGTTCCTTACAGACTAATTGTTGACTAAATAAAGTTGCATCGCGTATTTTGCAGTCAACAAAATCCCGCCTAATTTACACAGCTAACCTTTATTGCATTATCCCATTTTATATACAACAACAATATTTTATTCCGCCAGACGATGCCGTGGGGCCCGATGTCTGCGGTGGAGATGGAGCCGCAGGAGTCCAACGACGGCCCCATCCTGTGGATCCGGCCCGGAGAGCAACTCGTGCCCACTGCCGAGCTCGGCAAGAGCCCTATCAAGAAGAGGCGGTATGTAATACTGTGTATAAACAACTCTAAATACAAAATCAAAAGGTTTTTATTTCAAGTAGGCCTTCTCAGGCACTTTCAAAACGTTATTGACTCTAGTTGCGCGTTTCCAAAATGTCATTATTATGGAGACGCGAAGCTGTGATAGCTTAGTGGCAAGACCGTAGGACTGCTAAGTCTTGAGTTCGATCCCCACGTCGCGCACCGACTTTTCGAATGATGTGTGCGTTTAAGAAATAAATATCACAGCTTCCGTGTTTCGGAAGGCACGTAAAAATGTGGGTCCTGCGCCTGATCTCTCTCCGGTCGTGTCGGATTACCGTCCCATCGGGCTATGAGAGTAAAAGGAATAGAGAGTGCACCTGTGTTTGCGCACGCGCTTGTGCACTATAATATGTCCTGCGTAGCTGGCTGGTGTCATAGTAACACTGGCCGCCGTGGCCGAAATCGGTCAGGACCGCTATTATTATTATTATGGAGACGAGCTTTTAAAACTTCACAATTAAATTCCTTACTGTAATGTTTCAAAAATGCCTAAGAAAGATATACTTCGAATGAGAACTTTTTGATTTTAAACTTATATCTAGTTCTATAACAATATGGTTTGTGTTTAGGACGGGTATCTTGAAAAAAAACTTTTTGATTTCAAACTTATTTCTAAACCTCTAAAAACTCCCTAATATAATGTCTCAAAAATGCCTGAAAAATATCTACTTTATTTTTATAATAACTTTCGTGAGAATGATTCATATGTAATGTAATGTACTAGTCGGGCTATCCCGATAAATACGCGTGAGTAAACCGTTATGTATCTCTTACATATAATATTTACTTTGAATAGAAACTGATTTTAAACTAATCCTATAACAATGTTCTATATGTACAGGACGGGTATCAACGAGCTTCGCAACCTGCAGTACCTGCCGCGCTGGAGCGAGGCGCGCGAGTTCCTGTTCGAGGACCGCACGCGCGCGCACGCCGACCACGTGGGACACGGGCTCGACCGCATCACCACGGCCGCCGTCGGTGAGGACATGATACTATTATGATACTGTATGTGTATGGAGTTGTGGGATTTGTTCTAAGCCCTATGCAGTGTTAGTCTAGTGCATGCATTTCATGTGATGCGACGGGTGAAAACCGACGCTGGAATACCTTTTCATCCAAGAGAGAAAAGAAATATCGCATTATATCGCGAATAAGTCTCGTTTGTCGTCTAAAATAATATTTTACGACTTGAACACATACTATTTGTACAAGACGCGAAAGTTTTAAACATTTACTTAAATCTATTGATTAATAATAGCGGTCCGACCGATTTCGGCTACGGCGGCCAGTGTTACTATGACACCAGCCAGCTACGCAGGACATATTATAGTGCACAAGCGTGTGCGCAAACACAGGTGCACTCTCTGTTCCTTTACTCTCATAGCCCGATGGGACGGTAATCCGACACGACCGGAGAGAGATCAGGCGCAGGACCCACATTTTTACGTGCCTTCCGAAACACGGAAGCTGTGATATTTATTTCTTAAACGCACACAACATTCGAAAAGTCGGTGCGCGCCGTGGGGATCGAACTCAAGACCTCTGACTTAGCAGTCCTACGGTCTCGCCACTAAGCTATCACAGCTTCAAATCTATTGATTATGGGTAGCATATCAACATTATCCTATTCCAACTAATTACAAAAGTATGATTTAATACATAAATCAGACGAATCTGTGTATTGTGTGTTGCATAGACTCGAAAAATTTTGCTTACTTACTAAATAAAATATATTATTTTATAGTTACATAAGTTTTTTAATGAAGATATTTTTGTTTAATACTTTTTATCAGACATTGTACTGTATCATGAATAAATATTTTCATTATGATGTCCCCAGGCGTGCTGAAGGCGATCCACTGCGGCGACGACGGCGACCGCGGCCGCATCACGAAGGACGTGGTGGCCTTCCACGCCGCCGACTTCAACAAGCTCGTGCAGCTGCTGCAGCTCGACCTCTACGAGCCGCCCATCTCGCAGTGCGTCACATGGTGAGGACACGATACCAGTATTATTTCGATACTAGTTGTTGCCCGCGACTTTGCGCGCAAAAGGAAATAGGGGTAAAAAATAGATGTTGGTCGATTCTTAGACCTACTGTTAATGTTTTAGACGACAAACTGGACTTATTCGCGATATATTTATATGGGGAGAAAAGAAATATCGAATTATATCGCGAATAAGTCCCGTTTGTCGTCAACAATATGTGTACATGTCGTGAAAGTTTAAAATCACTACTTAATGTGCTCGCAAAATTTCAAGAGAATCGGTCAATCCGTTTCGGATAAGTACGGGAACGAATATTGTGACACGAGAATTTTGTTTATATAGAAATCATTTTTAGTATGCTTTACAAGAGACTCGTTTTGAGAGATAGGCAGTTAATGTCATAGTAAACAAATAACATATTTACTCATTGACTTAGACGAACAACATTGACTATAGAAGAAGTATAGGTAATTATGCTAACTACCACTGGTGACGGGTAGATTCTATCCTCGCGTAGGGATCCTTTTTAGGTATACAAAAACTATTATTCAGTTCTATATCCAGGTTGTCCAATAGTTTGTATTTTTCTATACAACTACATAGTTCCTATACCGTAACGTGTCCCCGCAGGCTAGAGGAGGCTAAGCTGAACCAGTTGCGTCGCGAGGGCGTGCGCTACTCGCGCCTCGCGCTGTGCTCGGACGACATCTACTTCCTGCCGCGCAACATCATACACCAGTTCCGCACCGTGTCCGCCGTCACGTCCGTCGGTACGTAGCTATCAATAATTAACTATACCTCAACATTCATACAACGCCCTGTAGTCTCAAATTAAGTATACAAGAGTAACTTGTGTTATGAGTACTAGACAACTGTATATAGTAGTTTATCTGCTATATACATAAATATCTACCTATGTTTTGAATCCAGCTATCGTTTCTTGCAAGTGAACTGTAATCTTGTGTGAATATGGACTGTGATTTAGTATATATTATCTAAATTTATGAAAAAAGAATCTGGTATGAGCGAGAGATTAGAATAACATAATTTTATCATGTAAACTCACAAACTTTCGCTGTTATTAGTGCCATAAATAGGATGAAGAGCTCCTTTAACTCAAGATTACTTCAAGTATTTCAACTATTGATATGGGTTATGTTTGCTAGACGGGGGATTATTTGCACATGCATTGTTATAATATACATTTATGCAATTAGATTCCCTATCCAACTTTAATTCTTATAAATTGACGAAATTAATATAGTTATATTGCTAACCCTAGAGAGTTGTTCCATAATTAACAATCAATTTCTTTCTAAATAGTCATATGATCGATATCTATACACATACTTCGTCCCACAGCCTGGCACTTACGGCTGAAGCAGTACTACCCCACGTCTGAGGCCTCGTCGCCCGCGGACGAGCGCGTCGCGGACCCTGTTCCTGTCACAATCAACAACGTGCCTGGTAAGCTGCACTTTTTAGACTAAACGAAACTTTGACTGTGATAGAGTAAAACATGTTTTTTTCATTCAGACTAAAAACATGATAAAAGTTGTCAATCGTCAAAGACTAGCATTACCCTTTGCATTTAAAACTAGTTAGATGAATAGCGTAAATTGTCTGTATACGACGCAAAGTTTGTGCTAGTATTAACAGGTGAGAAGTATTAATATTTTATAATTTGTTGCAGAAACCAAAAGCCAGAAGTCGGCAAAACACAAAGCCGGCGTCATTGAAATGCGTGCTTTAAGCGCTAAGTTCCACCAAAAACTCAACCAGAAAACACCACTTAAAGTGTCAAACAACAGGAAGAGTGTCGAGGTACAGGCCAAGCCAGATAAGAAGGCAGAGGTCAAGACGGAGAAGTCTGAGACTAAGGTAGACAGAGTAGAGTCCAAGACAGACAAACCAGACCCTAAGACAGACAGGCCGGAGAAACAAGACAAGGTCGAAACAAAAACAGACAAAGTAGAACAGAAAGTCGAGAAATCAGACAAGTCCGACAAACCAGAATCTAAGGTTGACAAACCTGAAATTAAAACAGAGAAGACTGATTTGAAACCACCAGAGAAAAACGATCTTAAAGCAGACAAAATCGAAATAAAGTCTGAGAAAGTAGATCAGAAAACAGAGAAACTCGATTCAAAGTCTGACAAATCGGAACAGAAGTCTGATAAGTCAGAGCAGAAGTCTGACAAGACTGAACATAGGTCTGAAAGAACGGAGACAAAGGCCGACAAAAATGATATAAGACATGACAGGGCAGATAAAACAGACCAAAAACTCGACAAATCAGACAGAGTAGACCAGAAATCCGACAAGCTAGACTCGAAGGATAGAACAGATAAGGACAAGAATCACATGCACCGACACAAGGACGACAAACATAGATCAGACCGGACCGAACGGTCGGACAAACACGACCATCACCGACGGCACTCGTCATCATCTTCGTCATCCCGCCACAAGTCGTCACACCACAAGTCAGACAGACCGCGAGACCACAAGAAAGACCACAGGAGCTCCGACGACAGGAGAAATGACAAACACAGAGACCGGTCTGACACAAGCAGAGACAGGTCTGACAAACTGGCTGTTGACAGCGGAAAGTTACCAGTGGATGTGGTCCATCGGCCACCCGATTAGTGAGGTGTAGTGACAATCTAGTGTTTGTGTTGTTACATGAAGGACTTTGAGTAAGTACCTTGTTGTAAGCTAATTTTAATATCCTCGATCACTTTTGAATGATGTGAGAACGGTTCAAAGTGGATCTCAATATTTGTAGTTTGGTTGATTGATTTGAATTATCGTATTTATTGTACTATGTTGTAGTATAATAATTTATTTGCGAGAAACATTGCTGCGTCAAAGCTGGGTAAGCAAAGCCTTTCTCAAGGCGAAAGTTACCTAATTTTTATTTGAATTATTGTGTATGCGGACTTAAAATTAAAAACCTTTAATGAAAACATATTTGAAGGGGCCAAAACACGACACGAAATTAAATAAAATCACCCATCTTCATGTACAGCACATTCAGTGTATTTAAACTTCGTAAAAATTTCTTTCCGTGCAGAGTCCTTCATGATATGATGCAAACTCCTTAGCAATAGTTTTACACTGTAAATATAATGTTTTAAACAGTCTCTTAGAGGCTCGGCAGAGACGAATAATGGATGAGAACGCAGTTTTAGATTTACTAAAACAATGATAAATCATTAATGACAAGTTCCTAGTGTTTTTTACTTGTGGAATATAGTTACTTGGTGTTATTGATTGTAATTGTATATGTCTTTATCACATCCTGCAAAAGATTTGTTTTTAAATCCTCTTATAAGTGGTATCAATTTTTGGCAATGCACCAGAATAATATTTTGTATATATTCTCGTGATTTTGATCCAAATTCATATCAAATCATTCTAACAAGAGCCTAAATAAACCAATTTGTGTTGCATTTAAATTGACAAAATGATTGATAGAATAATATAATCAAAACGAAAGATTTATACACTTTTAAGTATACAGAAATACGTAAAATGATTTGACATAAATTGAAAGAATTATTTACATTTATAAAAGTTTATATTTAAATCTAAAACTGCGCAATGTATGTGATTTGAGAGAGTTTTAAACGAAAACGTAATGAAAGAGGATTATTAATAAATTAAAGTAAATTAAAATGTAAGTAAATATAAAATTTATTCACACATAATTCAAATTGCACTAGAAGAGTAAATTATATATATTATTATTCTGAAATGCCCGCCCGAAATAGTGTGTATCAGTCCTACAATTAATGAAAGTGTAGAATTTTTGAGAGAAAAGTTTCATTAATTAGTTAAATATTTACGTTTAAAGAGTTTTTTTCATTATCTCTTACAAGAAACCCTGTTTGTTGCTCATTGTTCGAGTTATGATTAGAAACATCTTTATTTCAGCATGAGATATTAGATGGGATTATTTTTTTACTACTTATTAGTAAAAAATAATAAAACAACTAAACTGCCAAAAGCATTTCCCTTATTGTTTTGGTTCTATAATGATTAAAATAAGGTATGAAAAGACTTCATAGTTAATTGCCAATAGTTTTTCTCATTTCAGTAGTTGTGTAGGACTGTTACACATAAACCGGCAATGGGTATATATTCGAGTTTTATTATCAAGATTTTTAATACATATTTTGTTAGTTTTGTGACCACAACCTATTTACAAAACCTAAAAATCTGAACTGTTTCAATCTCAAAAAAATATTTGAAATTTATAAATGAATTCTACATGCCTAGAAAATTGTATCATTTTATTATTTTTTAATACAATTTACAGTTAAATAAAATCCCTAGATATAACATAACTTAGTAGTTTTATTTGGAACCCCATTAAAGATACAGTGGTCACAAACAAGTCCATACAAATGAAGATATTAGTGTTGAAAATTTGTTATTGAATGTTTATCTGGCTTCTTACTTACAAAACTCAAATTTCTGTTAAGAAAACAATTGAAAAGTGGTGTCAGCAAAGAATTAATATTGGCTGTAACATTGTGAAATATATGTACCATGTATCCAAAATTAAAACAGAATATGTTCAAACAATTCTGATTAATCTCACACCACTTTTTAACAAATACAATAAGATAGTTACTTGTCCGTTAAAATCTAAATGTCAATGTTAGATGAAGACAGTATTATTAATATTTATAGCGAGTTCTAGAAGTGAATGTAGCAAAGTAATAACAAAAAAGCCTTGAATCTGTTAATTCAGTATGTTAGTCGAAAGGACAAAATATCCTCCATATATATACTATTGAATTATCATATTCCGGGCCCTGTATTCAAAGAGATAATTATACAACTCCCGAGTTCTTTCATTTCGCAGCGACACCTGTCGATGACCGTGTATACTAATAACTATAGATGGCGCCAGTGTCTCGCTCGCGCAGATATTTTCCTTGGATTTACTGATTTTACGGATTACAAGTTAACTGTGACATTTTAATAGATACTGAAATTTATTGTCTAGTATTGGTGATATAAAATGACTAATTTTGTCTCGAGTACACTTAAGTATACGTTATTTCTTGGTTTTTAGACAAAACTGTTGCAATTGTAACATGTTGTCTTATAAACTACAAGGTTCTAATACAGAAAGTAATCTCGTTTTACTCTAAATGGTTTAAATATGTTCTTTTTTACCATTACTAGACTAAAAATACCAAAAGTTATTTGTAAATAAAAATATCAATCAACTGATCACAGTTCTCTTTATATTTTGCGCAAACATTGTATCGTGTAGATTTATCGTTGATTTTTTAATTTTAAAATAAGAAAATTTTGTGACTTTAAGTTTGCCCAGTTTATTTGCGATCGAATGTACATTTTGTATATTTTATACTGTGTAGGTTAAGTGTTATGACTAACGAATGTCTAGATTTACTTATGGCGAACTGAACATTGTAAAATATTTAAAGTATCAAATGTTATATTTTGAAAGTATTGCATAATAAATCTGTGTCTCGGTGTAAGTTTGTCGAAATTTTACAATGGCATTTTTAGTAATGTTTACCATATGTAAATCTAGCCAGACACATGCTTTGGTTACTCAAAAGGCCGCTAATTCAAAAGACATTACGATTCGTTGGCGTATTGTTTTTGTTTCACGACTACCGTCATTTTGCAACAATGGCTTTGAGCGATCAGTTTTAATCTGAAATTGTTTTTCTACTTCATAATATTAAGAGTTTTTATGAAAAATGTGAAATTGTGTTAATTTCGATCATAAATGTGAATGGGGATGAATATTTTATGAGTCAGTGTTCGTCGTACGCGAGTCAGAGCCGAATTCAATAAAAAAAAAACTATTTCTTGCCTTTACTGTCAAATTATGACGTCATAGGATGTCAGTTGCGGTGATTTCATTGTTGCTTGCTAGATGGCGTTGACATGAAGGATAACAGGTTATTTTTCAGCCTGTGTTCACATTTCTAACTTGTTTTTGGCACTTGACTGGCTTAGACGAGACTCAGGTCTCAAGTCTGGACTGCAGACACTTATGTGATTGATAAATATTTAACATATTTATGTTTAGGTGGTTAATTTATTGTTTCACGTTCCCTATATTTTTTTGAAAATAATAATTAGATTATAAATAGAGTTGCGTTGTTTTATTTATTCTTGTTGCCCAGGAGTTAACTATCACTCAGAAGCACACTGTCTTTTTGGCTAGGCAATTCTTTTCTATCTCAACTTTTGTATTGTTGAAAATGTAGCAAATAGTAGTGTGTTTTTGTGGGTTATAGTAACGGTAAAATAATAAGACAATTATCTAATTTTGTTGTTTATTCATTTTCTTACTCTCGAATAATATAAAAATCGGCAAAACTTTTTAAGTACAAACAAATAAATATAGAGAATCCAATATTCAGTCACATAGTAAAAATTACCTAAAATACATTTCAAAATGTATCTATTAATAGTAAACATGCGATATCATAAATAATAGTAATAATTATTAAATAATACGAGATTATTAGAACATCGAGATGGCACAGAGAGACAAATTACAACTATATTGTGGCAAGACAGAGAAACGGGGTTGCCAGATGAAAAAAATCACAAGTTCGGCAAGAACGATACATATTTACGAAGTTTACCATTCGAAGTGTTATAAACTTGTGTAAATAACATAAATAATGAATTACTCGTGTAAAAGATATAATATATTTGTATATCTAATCGAGTATTCTTATAATTCTCTCTACATTACGTGTGACTTAGCTTAAAACATAACGTTTTCACAATTATAAATATTAAAATGAATGAATTAGTTATGAAAATGAAACAATATAATAATACTAATAGATTCGTCATAAATTTCAACTATTAAATAACTAGAGACGTTAAATTTAACAATAACTTCGTTTTTTTTTATAAAACTTTTTTAATTGCACATTATAAGGCACAAATATTGTTTCGAAATGCATTATATTTCAGTCCTATTACCAAATGTTGATATATTTCTAAACTAGATAATTCCGCATTCGTTTGAACGGTTACAACTGTCTTATCTGCTAGAATATAATTGACAAATAGTACATTATATAGACTTTACAACGTTAAAGGGTTAATATTGCTTTGGTTGATGTGGTAGCGAACGCGCGCGACGGTCACTGGAAAAACACGAGAAATATTTGATTAGAGTTAAACAAGAAGCAGTTTGTAAGAACATACTTATTGTAACAGATATTACTATGAACAGAAATATAAATGTTAAAACCTAAATATCACAAGTAGCAACCTTGTTCTTCACACATATACATTTTTCCTAGCCTATAGTGTCCCACTGCTGGGCAAAGGCCTCCCCCAAGTTCATTCACGATTCTCTATCTTCCGCCGCTTCGAACCAGTCCTCGCGGTGTACGTTTAATTCACCCCGCCACTGCTTTCTGGGCCGGCCTTTCCATGATATACATACATACATAAACGTCACGCCTCTTTCCCTTGGGGGTAGGCGGAGATCACATATTTCCATTTGCTACGATCCTGGCATACCACTTTAGCTTCATCCACACTCATCAGTCGCTTCCATGATATGTTTGTGTAATAGACTAATCAATTGAAATATGTAACTCACCACAAATCTGTTAACTTTGGGAGCGAAGGTTTTCGACACGGACGACTGCGTCACGTTCATGTTCTCAAACTTCTGACGCAAGCTGCGAACAAAGGACAAGTGTAAAGTCTTTCTAGTTGGATATAGAGCGGAAAGTATATATAAGTTACTTGGCACGTCGGGGAAGAAACAAAAGATTGTTGAAGCGAGATGAAAGTATACAAGCGCGTAGTGTGAGACAGAAACAGCTATATTTTGTAGCTGTATCCCGGTGTGCCAAGGTACATTAACCGCATTTGTACTCTATTTTATTACAAGATATTATTTGGTAAATCTTTGAGTCGGTAGGGAAGAGGAAGGTATTGACGTCATTTCGGGTATATTTTATCATAGGAAAGTTGTTTAAAAACTTTAATAAACTTGGTTTATCACGTTGAGGTTTATAACTGACATTATACAACGTTGATAAAAGCGAGAGGCATTAAATGAAACCACATATTCTGTATATCATTATAAGGCTACACAACAAAAATCAAATCAATGTAAGCAATATTTTTATAATAACTTTCGTGAGGATGATTCATACTTAAAACGTTATAACGGTTTACTCACGCGTATTTATCGGGATAGCCCGACTAGTTTCGGACCCAACCGGAGCCAACTAGATAACTATGCCTATAAAACTTAGTCACCTAATCAGGAAGATACAGCATGTTCAAACTAAAAAAAAACTAAAAAAATATCCTGTGACTAAACTATTGCTTACATTGATTTGATTTTTGTTGTGTAGCCTTATAATGATATACAGAATATGTGGTTTCATTTAATGCCTCTCGCTTTTATCAACGTTGTATATTATCCCCTCGCCAGATAAGCGATTGGCCGAGTCAAGGAGGCTTTATACCAAATCAGACTTACCAGTGTCTGCCATCCTAAAAGTTGTGAAAATTCATTTGAGAAATGGAAAGAGAACCCTTTGTTCGACACTATTTAGACCGACACTATCTACCATCAGAAGTCAACCAGAAAGTGGATGCATCTCTTTAATTTACGGGATATCTTTTATACTTATAACTTATTAGTATGAAGTATGCTCACCTCTTGGCAGTCTCGAGCTGTGACTCTCCATCATCGTCCTGCTCCGGCTGGCGCTCGATGACGACGGCGGAGGGCGAGCGTTGCGGCTCTGACTCCGACCAGTGCTCGAAGCGGTCGCGGAAACTCTTCGTGCGGGCCAGCTGTTGGGCCTGACACACAAACAAATAGAATATATTTTTTTATTTGCTTAGAATGTAGGTAATAACATGGGCATGTGATGAGGGATGAGAGTCATGTGACTGAGAGTGATGAGTATGAATGTTGATGGATGGAGAGGAAGGGGAAGACTAAAGATATGATGGATGGATTGTGTAAGAAACGATATGAATGAAAAAGAAGTAAATGAAGTGTGACATCTGATAGAGGAGAATGGAAGAAATAAACGTGTTGCGCCGACCCCAAGTAAAATGGGATAAGGGCAGGAAGATGATGATTATGAATGTAGGTACATACATTGAGGTGTTAAAACATGATAAGTAGTCTTACACATTTTACTTTACGATATGCAAAATCTTAATGTTCTTACTAGGTAAATGTAACGAATTTTTGAGTTGTGAAACAAAACTGATGTAAATGTTGAAAAAGCAATATTGATTTTTTGTCCCGACCTAACCCGGTTTCGGAACAGTTTCGTAGTCGGAAAATAAGAAAAATTAAATTTTGTACCATACCTGTTTGAGGGCCTCGTCCCTCTGGCGCGCCTCGAGGTAGCCCCTGCGGCGCTCGTCCTCGCTGTCCTCGTCCTCGTACTCGGAGGAGGAGTACTCCTCGTCCGACGACTGGCCCTGGTGGATGCTCTCCCCGGGAGGGGGGGGCGTGAACCTCTTCAGGGGTTTTGGTCCTGTAGGGGATAGTTTTAGATGATGAGTTTTGGAGAATTTGGGTGTTGATAAAGCGACGTGTTTAAAAAAAAAAAACTTGACAAATTTTAAATACCGATTAGTTCTAAATACTTCTGTTTCGAGAATAAAAAAATATGACATTACAAAATTTTACATCGGCTGATCCGTATTGGAAAAAAAAATATTGGAGAAACTTGTTATTTTTAATTTTCTTGGAAAATATGATCGGAGGTACGATATATATCACGCCGATCATGCGACTCCAGTAAAAGGAAAGACAGATCCGGGTTGTTTTTTATCTATAGCAATTTGACACACCCCTTCCCTCAGCGAAACCTAAAATTTCTTAGATATTTATCGCCAAACCCATCTAAGAACTATACATGTCTATGTCTAATCATAATCAATTAAGCAATTAAATGTATTTTTTTACTTTCTGTTCTTTCTTACTAATCAAATTCTTAAATCTATCTAAATCTATATCTACGTCCAACCCTCCATACCCTGGTTATCCTCCGGCTGCGTGTGCTGGTGCTCGAGCTGTCGGAACACGGAGATCATGCGCTGCGCGGTGTGTCTGGCGGCCGCCACGCCCGTGTCCGCGCCGCCGCCCGCCTCGCGCGCCACCGACGGCTCTACGTACACCTCGGGGGACGGGGACTTCGCACGCTACGAGATACAAATAAATATCATTTAACACAAGACTGACTCAATACTGGGATAGATAGAAGGTGATTAAATGTTAGTACAGTTGAACACACTACTACATTTACAGCATACTAATAACACACTAGACCTAGGTTTAAAATATCTATTTTTATCTACATTCATTTGATAAAGGCAGCCAACAAACTGGAACGAGAACACCTGACATAAAATTTACTTTGAAAAATAAATAAATAAAAATAACTTTCTTTTCTTTTTCTTTCTTAGTGGCTAAAAACAGTTCGCAGTGACGTGCACTTAAAGAGGCACATGTCCAGCAGTAAACTGCAATAGGCTGATGATGATGAACTTTCTTTTACGTTACAGGTTCCAAGATATTCGTTAGTTTTTAGAGCCGAGGTAAGTAACTTATGCCATTTAATATGAATAGCAACATTAACAACTGACCTGTGTCTGCCTGGGCGGCGTCATGCGGAACTCCTTGCGCGTGGTCTCGGGCCGGTAGCTCTCGAAGAACTTGAAGCGGTCGGATATATCCGACGTCTCGATCTTCACGTCTTCCAGCTTATCCGCAGCGCGGACCACGTCTTTTGGGACGAATGGCTGTAAGAAAATAAATAAATTTGATATTATACTGGAGAGAAAACAGCAAATTGTGTGGACAATGGTAATAAATAAATAATTTATCAACTCCAGGAGGAACAACATTCAGGACTTCGTCGTCGAGGTCGTCCGCGGCGAAGGTGGTGCGACGATCTAGTCAGATTTTCGGAGCGCTCGTGGCCAGAAATAGCAAAGGATAGAAAGGTTTGGAAGAAAATGGGGGAGGCCTTTGCCCAGCAGTGGGATCTTAAACAGGCTACAAAAAAAAAAGGAGGAACATAGTGGGTTTTAGGCTAGTTACTCACGATCTCCTTCCGCTTGGGCACGTCCCCGGGCGGCGGGGAGGTGGGCGGCATGCTCTTCGCGTTCGCATCCAGCTCCAGGAAGATGGAGCGGGACTTCTTGCCGATGCCTGTGTGATTAAATCAAGAAATTCTTATTTACTACTTAGTTCGTTTTAAGTCGTCGTTCCCTCGTAGTCTGGGTCTAAGTTCCAGATTCAACCCAGGGAGCTTAAACTGACATGAATACGTTAGTAAAACCTCAAGACGGCTTCAACTTTTTTTCTCATTTCTCCCTCTTTTTCCTAGCCTATAGTGTCTCATTGTTGGGCAAAGGCCTCCCTCAAGTCCTTCCATGATTCCCTATCTATTTTCTAGCACCGCCTTTTGGGCCATAAAGCTAGCTTCTTCTTTAACATAAATACTAGCTATTGCCCGCGAGTTCGTTCGCGACAAAAAAAGAGAATATATCATAGCCGATTCTCAGACCTACTAAATGCATATACAAAATTTCGAGAGAATCGGTCCAGCCGTTTCGGGGGAGTACGATAACTATCATAGTGACACGGGAATTTTATATATAAGATATGCCAAAATTAATCTTAGAATTACCTACCTTCGTTAAACAGCGCCCTGTCATCGATCTCCCTGTTCTTGGGCGGCTGATTCTCGTCATTAAACACCTCTCCGTTCTCGAAGCGCTCCTTAATAGCGCGGGCTTTCTCCGCGTTCAGGTCCAGCTCACGGGATATCTTGTCTGCTGATGTTACACCTAAAGGAAGGAAAAAGAGATATTGGATGTTATATGGGATGGTTTTCAGGGAAAAATTAAAGTTATATTTTACGAAATGAATAGTAAATAAGTAAATATTTCTCAAAACTTACACAACGCTATCTAGTCTCAATTCAAGCTTAGTAAAGTAGCTTGTGTTATGAGTACAGTACTAGGTACCTAACTGGTAATATATTTTCAGACACAGAACAAATGATTGTGCTCATCACACAAAAAATTGTCCTGGGTGGGAATCGAACCCACGACCTCCGGTATAGCAGTCAGGGCCACTAACCACTAGACCAACAGGCCTGTCTAATACTAACATATCATAAGGACGTAAAATAAAGATATTATTTTATTGGGCTTTTATTTATTCACGAATACAAGCAAAATAATAAAATATGAATTTGTGACCAAATAAAGACTACTGTTTAAAATTAAACCATTATTAAATTGTTTTACTGCAATAAATTGCATCAATTTATGAGAAATATTTAATCATACTGATATGTCAACTTTGTTATATCCACCACAACTTCAAAAAGATTTCTACTATCTCTTATCAACAATCCATTTTAACAGCAATTTTCTTGTCTAAAAGTGAACGATAATTATAATTTACTACACGACTGACGTTTTAACGTCACACTCGGTTGAGCGTTAACCAATATTCTTGGCGAAATAACAATGTCGTTTACAATCGACGTCTTTCGACACTTTCCAAGTATTCACGGGCATTGGCTTGTCGTTCATGTCAATGACGTTAAATTAATATTTATTTTAGTTATTTTCTAAAATGGTAGATTATACAGCGTGTTTCAAAAGAACTCGATATTGTTTTGTATATTCAAGTAGCTTATGTGCATGCTAATGAAAAACATCAAAAAAAAAAGATCAACAAAAACCACTGTACGCGACGTCCCGCGAGTTAGATTCCCGCATAGGACAAGAATTTGCGAATTTTCCACAAATGCTTGTTGTGAGTCTGGGTGTCTCTACTCTCTGTATATGTAAATTGAATGTCTGTGAAACCCCCCGCGATACAAGGATTAAATTCCTAATTCCTTTATAGCGGGAGTCGTTTCTAATAAAAAAAGCTCACCTTGTTCACTCTGAAGTACCGACTGTTCGTACATTTCCTTGATTTTCGCTTGCTTGCCCTGTAACAATTACATTTTAATGATTATTTTTCCATTGATTATTTAATGACTGAATTTCTACATTCTATAAATGTGGTGTGTGAATCTATAAATGTGAAAGTTACCTTTTATGTCTTACGTTTTCACAACTAAACCGGCATGGCGGCATATCGATTTTAGCATAATTTGGCATAGGGATAGTTAAAACTGTAAGGAAGGGCATAGTTCGCTACAATAAGAGACACAGACAGGGTGAACTCTCAGGCAACCATCGCCTTTTGTAGTTAATCAGTTTTAATATACAACGTTTACAGTTATTCTGTAGTATATTTAGTATCAGTATTGCATCCGTGCGAAGCCGGGGCGGGTGGCTAGTAATAAATAACTTTCAACTAGTTGGTATCTCTCACCATAAAGAGCCTGCTGCGTATGTTCTGTATCTCCTGCTTGCGCTCGCGATGCCTCTCGGAGGAGGAGTGCTGGCCGGTCTCGAACTTGCCGACGATCTCGCTCATGTTGCAGAACGATACAGGTTGCTCGCGGCTCGCCGTGTGCTTGTACGACTTCTTCAGGACTGAGTCTTCGTCTGAGGAGAGGAATTTGTGGTTATTATCAGGTTTGATTGTGCTTACCAAACGGGCCCCCGTACAGGTATTTTGCCAGCGGTATTGCGCATTATTACCGGTTCCTCGAACGAAAATAAAGTGTGGAAGTGACCACACCACTTGTGCCACGCACATTAGGTTTAAACAAATGTGTTGAGTTTGAAGTTATTGTCACGAGACTCTGATGTACAAACTTTTGATTGATTCTAATAAATAACGGTTGACTTATTACAAAAACTGGATCACCATATCAATGACCCTTTGGTATAGCAGGGTATGAGTCTATTTTTTATCGGTCTATGGAGTCATGTGAGCCATCATATAGTAACGACGTTGATCAATGTTATCTTCCGTTTTGGCAGTACTTATTTATTCAATACCTAATTACATCTTATTCAATTTCATGTTTTACAACAGCCTTACCTTCCTCATCTTCCTCAGGCTCACTGGAGCTGGGCTCAATCGGCACACCGTTCAGGTACTCATCGGAGACGCCCACATCCATGCCCTTCGCCTTGAACCTAAACAGACACCAGTACTTTAACACACAGAGAATGATTGAAACAATAATTATTATGTAAATTATAACCGTCTTTAAACTCCACTCGAATACGTCAAATAATAACACCATTATGTCTGGTAATGTAGCACAGATTGTTTAAGTATGAGAAAGAAATTGTTTAAATTGAAAGAGGTTTCACATTCTGATGACTTGGCGGAGGATAAAAACTTTTCCTGTGTAACCTTTTCGGTATTTTACAGCTAAGCTAAGAGCGTATTCTTTTAATAACACACTGTTTTGTTTTCTTCAATATAAATCCGTAAATAGCGATAAAAAGTGATGTAAACCCATTAGAAACAATAAATACATTTTAATAATGTTTAATTTAGGACATTATTTTTCTCAGCAAAAACCTCCCCCTTCACATTCCACATTAACAAAGTATAAATAAATAAACCAGCCCATACGTCCCACTGCTGGGCACAGGCCTCTTCCCATATAGGGAAAGTTTAAGCATTGATCATCACGCTAGCTCACAGCAGATTGGCGATTACAGATTCCAATGTTTGGAGAATCTAGGTTTCCAAGGTACTCAACAAAAACATAAAAAAAAGTGTAAAACAAGGTATCTTGTAGAACATCTTTCAAACTAATACCTAAACTATTTCCAGGCCTAACATTATATCTAGATAACCCATCATACTGAGTTAGGTAACCGCATCGGTCTTATTATAGTAGCAATGCTTGCAACAACTCCTGTTTTATATCTCACTGTTAGCTAATATAGATATGTTATTATGATTGTAAATGGATATAATCGGCACAATTTATTAATAAATTAGTTGATATGTGACCTATTAAATATAAAGCAAATAAATCTATTCGTTTAAATATAGTAAATTATGTAAAAAAATTGTAAAAAGAAATTACTTAGTATTTTTTTGTTGAGAATTTCTAAACAAAATATAATCTTTCAAATCTGATCTAGATATTAACACTATACCTACATTCTTTACCAAAAAAAAAACTATAGAACATAAAAAAAAACTTATCAAATACCTGTACATCACTATAAAACAAGCACAAAGACTAACCACCACAAAAAGTGTATGAAACAAACTAAAATGTATGAAACAATCTAAAATGTATGAAATTAACAAAATTTTCGTTCGCCTTTCACTGAACTCGGATTAAAATGAATACACAAGGCGCTTCCAACATTTACCAAATTAACTAACATTCAATACAAGCGAGAATCACCTTTATTGTAATGGAATAAGAGTGAGATTGACTGTGAATATGGATTGCCGTTATAAAAAACTATGGAACATGTTGCGTTTAGAAAAAAGGTATTATGTTCATGTGTGGCGATCGAACTGTTTGATGTACATCGGTTGTTTAGACTGAGGTATTTTGAGGATGGTATTTGGTAGTAGGTAAGAATGATCGGATTGCTAAAATTAGCAATCCAACCATTCTTACTATTATTTTAGGTCTAGATATTTTTTGGTATTTCGTTTTTTACCCGACTGCAAAGGAATGGTTAGATGTTTCGCGCGTATTTAGGAATGACTTTTCAAATCCGTCGAATTTATTAATTTAGACATAGTTTTTATATAAGTTTTAGTTTTAATTATTTAAGACATTTATAAAAATACATATTAAAAAAAAATGTTGTATTTATACCATAAATCAGTAATTTTTCATTGATAACAATGGGATTAAATTTTTTATCAAATAACGTAAAATGACATTTTTTGTATGTCTAAAGGTTTGTCTAAAGGTTTCTAGTAGGTCTCCCCAGACCTATAAAACTCTATAAGTCATATTAACATACTCTATAAGTCGCATTATCCAAAACGAGCAAAACTCATAAAACAAATTTCCAACACCATCAAAAATAACCTCAAACAGAATACCAATACATAGCGAGCAATGTATAACTAACCATTATAAACTCTCGCGCTCTAAGTGCGGTAGCGAGTTCTCATGCGCACAGAAATAGACCGCTCTGACGCAAGACAGGGTGAATCAGTTTGATACTTGCTTTTATTTTATTAGTAGTTTATTATTTAATATGTAATGACAATATTTTTTATGATATTTTTGTGTTTTTTCGGTATGAAATTGAAGGTGCGTAATTTTTGATACAGACATTTTTAGGTAGTCTTTTTATGTTGTTTATTTATTGTTTTAAATAATTGTGTTTGTTTGAGGCGGTCTAATTTGATATCGTACCATTTTTAATTGAATCTAAAATTGAATGTTTTTAATAAAACCAAAATTGACTTATAGCTCCATGATGGTAAAATTGATAATTTTAAATTAACAAAAATGATACCGGGCGGTGGGACGGGGACGGGGTACTGGCGTCTATATTATACACCTGCCTAGATTTAAAACTCAGCCTAATAAATTAAACCTTATACTGAATACTCACAGCGTCACAGCAAGCTTAGGAAAAAATCATTTGTGTAAGATCGCGAATAGGTTGGAATTAGGGAATGTTGAATGACGAGTTTTTTGTGACTGTAATGAACCCAAAACTTTCTGTCTGTCTTGTTCCCGTTTGGTTTGATAATACACCGAAAAAAATTGCAACCACGGGGGCAGGGGGCGGGGCCGGGCATCCGACGCCCGGCCAGGCGCCGCAGAAGTCGCGGAAGTAATCCAAGGTGGCGCACGTCGAAAACCCAGGGGTTTTAGTGAGTACGGGGCCGCCAAACGGCCCAAGCCCCACACTCCCCCGCCGGCGGCCCCGACCAGCCCGGCGGGGCGTCCGTAACTTGGGTTTCCCCCGGGGCAAAAAAAAAAGGGGGCGGGGGGTTGCAGTCTTCCTGACCAGCTACGGCACCCAGGTCCAGCTGTCTTATAATAATAATAAATAAACCAGTCTATATACGTCCCACTGCTGGGCACAGGCTTCTTTCCATATAGGGAAGGTTTGAGCGCCGCGCTCGAACACCTGGAAGCGCGCCTTCACGTCCAGCTGCGACAGCTCCTCCAGGCCCAGGTCCAGCTGTCTGATGCTGTAGGTATATACTAACTTGGCCAGCTTGGAGAGTATAGCGGCGGTCTTCTCGCGCGGCGCCTGTCCGCGCTCGTGCGGCTGCGGCTGCTGCTGCGCGCCGCGCTCGAACACCTGGAAGCGCGCCTTCACGTCCAGCTGCGACAGCTCCTCCAGGCCCAGGTCCAGCTGTCTGATGCTGTAGGTATATACTAACTTGGCCAGCTTGGAGAGTATAGCGGCGGTCTTCTCGCGCGGCGCCTGTCCGCGCTCGTGCGGCTGCGGCTGCTGCTGCGCGCCGCGCTCGAACACCTGGAAGCGCGCCTTCACGTCCAGCTGCGACAGCTCCTCCAGGCCCAGGTCCAGCTGTCTGATGCTGTAGGTATATACTAACTTGGCCAGCTTGGAGAGTATAGCGGCGGTCTTCTCGCGCGGCGCCTGTCCGCGCTCGTGCGGCTGCGGCTGCTGCTGCGCGCCGCGCTCGAACACCTGGAAGCGCGCCTTCACGTCCAGCTGCGACAGCTCCTCCAGGCCCAGGTCCAGCTGTCTGATGCTGTAGGTATATACTAACTTGGCCAGCTTGGAGAGTATAGCGGCGGTCTTCTCGCGCGGCGCCTGTCCGCGCTCGTGCGGCTGCGGCTGCTGCTGCGCGCCGCGCTCGAACACCTGGAAGCGCGCCTTCACGTCCAGCTGCGACAGCTCCTCCAGGCCCAGGTCCAGCTGTCTGATGCTGTAGGTATATACTAACTTGGCCAGCTTGGAGAGTATAGCGGCGGTCTTCTCGCGCGGCGCCTGTCCGCGCTCGTGCGGCTGCGGCTGCTGCTGCGCGCCGCGCTCGAACACCTGGAAGCGCGCCTTCACGTCCAGCTGCGACAGCTCCTCCAGGCCCAGGTCCAGCTGTCTGATGCTGTAGGTATATACTAACTTGGCCAGCTTGGAGAGTATAGCGGCGGTCTTCTCGCGCGGCGCCTGTCCGCGCTCGTGCGGCTGCGGCTGCTGCTGCGCGCCGCGCTCGAACACCTGGAAGCGCGCCTTCACGTCCAGCTGCGACAGCTCCTCCAGGCCCAGGTCCAGCTGTCTGATGCTGTAGGTATATACTAACTTGGCCAGCTTGGAGAGTATAGCGGCGGTCTTCTCGCGCGGCGCCTGTCCGCGCTCGTGCGGCTGCGGCTGCTGCTGCGCGCCGCGCTCGAACACCTGGAAGCGCGCCTTCACGTCCAGCTGCGACAGCTCCTCCAGGCCCAGGTCCAGCTGTCTGATGCTGTAGGTATATACTAACTTGGCCAGCTTGGAGAGTATAGCGGCGGTCTTCTCGCGCGGCGCCTGTCCGCGCTCGTGCGGCTGCGGCTGCTGCTGCGCGCCGCGCTCGAACACCTGGAAGCGCGCCTTCACGTCCAGCTGCGACAGCTCCTCCAGGCCCAGGTCCAGCTGTCTGATGCTGTAGGTATATACTAACTTGGCCAGCTTGGAGAGTATAGCGGCGGTCTTCTCGCGCGGCGCCTGTCCGCGCTCGTGCGGCTGCGGCTGCTGCTGCGCGCCGCGCTCGAACACCTGGAAGCGCGCCTTCACGTCCAGCTGCGACAGCTCCTCCAGGCCCAGGTCCAGCTGTCTGATGCTGTAGGTATATACTAACTTGGCCAGCTTGGAGAGTATAGCGGCGGTCTTCTCGCGCGGCGCCTGTCCGCGCTCGTGCGGCTGCGGCTGCTGCTGCGCGCCGCGCTCGAACACCTGGAAGCGCGCCTTCACGTCCAGCTGCGACAGCTCCTCCAGGCCCAGGTCCAGCTGTCTGATGCTGTAGGTATATACTAACTTGGCCAGCTTGGAGAGTATAGCGGCGGTCTTCTCGCGCGGCGCCTGTCCGCGCTCGTGCGGCTGCGGCTGCTGCTGCGCGCCGCGCTCGAACACCTGGAAGCGCGCCTTCACGTCCAGCTGCGACAGCTCCTCCAGGCCCAGGTCCAGCTGTCTGATGCTGTAGGTATATACTAACTTGGCCAGCTTGGAGAGTATAGCGGCGGTCTTCTCGCGCGGCGCCTGTCCGCGCTCGTGCGGCTGCGGCTGCTGCTGCGCGCCGCGCTCGAACACCTGGAAGCGCGCCTTCACGTCCAGCTGCGACAGCTCCTCCAGGCCCAGGTCCAGCTGTCTGATGCTGTAGGTATATACTAACTTGGCCAGCTTGGAGAGTATAGCGGCGGTCTTCTCGCGCGGCGCCTGTCCGCGCTCGTGCGGCTGCGGCTGCTGCTGCGCGCCGCGCTCGAACACCTGGAAGCGCGCCTTCACGTCCAGCTGCGACAGCTCCTCCAGGCCCAGGTCCAGCTGTCTGATGCTGTAGGTATATACTAACTTGGCCAGCTTGGAGAGTATAGCGGCGGTCTTCTCGCGCGGCGCCTGTCCGCGCTCGTGCGGCTGCGGCTGCTGCTGCGCGCCGCGCTCGAACACCTGGAAGCGCGCCTTCACGTCCAGCTGCGACAGCTCCTCCAGGCCCAGGTCCAGCTGTCTGATGCTGTAGGTATATACTAACTTGGCCAGCTTGGAGAGTATAGCGGCGGTCTTCTCGCGCGGCGCCTGTCCGCGCTCGTGCGGCTGCGGCTGCTGCTGCGCGCCGCGCTCGAACACCTGGAAGCGCGCCTTCACGTCCAGCTGCGACAGCTCTTCCAGGCCCAGGTCCGGCTTGTCTGATGCTGTGGGGGAGACGGTATATGAGGAAGTGTGTCTTAAAGGTGTTAGCGGAAATACAAAGCAAGTTTTTTTTGTGTAGCCTGTGAGAGAAGGAAAAAGGCTTCCCCCATCTTCCTCCAAAGCCTCCAAATCTTTGGTTATTTCCGGCCACGAACGCCACGTAAATCTGACAAGCTATCTCTTATATTCCGCTGATGACCTTTTCATGTTCTACGTTAAGTTTTGATACTGAAATGTGGGAGGTGAAAGCATAGCGGCAACACGCTTTACACTTTAAGACTAGCAGAAGCGTGAGCGTCAACGTGGCTGATTTGCGCGTCAATAGTGTGTGCTTATGGGTGGTCGACGCTACGGGCTTGTCTCAGCTTCAATACGATACAATCGTATTGAAGCTCCGTTTCCATCAGAGATGCATAGAGAGTTAGAGAGGAATACTATATTGCATAGAACCAAGAGAACAACTTAATTTGCTTAATCTTACTTTTATACCGATTTATATCTACGTTAAGATCCTTAAAACCTTCCTCATTTACATTCCCCGTGGAAACGAACTTTTAGTCAAGTAAGATACAATGCGATATTACAGGGGATATCACTAGCAGTCGTACTGGTTTTGTATTCACATAAAATATGAGATATTTATAGCAAAATTCATCCGGACTCTAAAATGTTCTCAAAGCGCCATCTATTGAAAACAACTGGTAACTCTTACAAACCTCTAACTACATCTGGCGGCAGTTCGACCGGATTACTTTCACAGATGATCATCTGGTGCTTCTTGGGGACGGTTGCTGGTAACAAAGAAAAATATTGATATTTTTGTAAGACGAAAAATGAGGTAAATCTTGATTATGTTTAAAGACGAAATTTTTTTTCTAGAAAAGTTCGTACACTCTCAATAAAGCATTCCTTTTAATATCCTCCTATTTATTCCTCCTGATATATTTTTTGGTAGCATCTGTAGTATAGCTATTTGCTGCCTAGACAATGCTATGTCTACAGTGTAGTCCGGAATAGAAAACTTCAGATGACACACACTTTTCTTGCGTGGAAATCGAACTCATGTCCTCTGGTATAGCAATCAGGGCCACTAACCACTAGTCCAACAGGCCTGTTTACATTAGACAGAATTGAAAAAATTGCGCACAGGAAAATGACAATTATTTACAGGCCCATATGATCAACATAATGCACATAAAAATTAATATTGTTACCGTCAGTCTCATCATCATCATCGACAGGTTTCGGTTCAAACAGCTGTTTGAAATGCGGCTTGCAGTACAACGTCGTGTGATCGCTCTGGTACGTCTCCACTCTGCCAACAAAATAACAATATTCAATTCAAATTGTAAGTCAAAATTGTGCTACAATTATTGTAAGTTGGGAGGGTAGTTATATTATCTTATTAACCTAACTCTTTTTATGACGAAACTTCAAATATTTGAACATTGTCATATTTGTCATACACAACAATTGTTATTAAAACTAGGATTATTACATATTTGGTTTCATAAATTCGCCAATGACCAACAATAATAAAAAAACTTCCGTAAATGTGTTTAGTAAGAGTTCATTACAATTCTGGTAGCAAAGTTCTTTCATTTTAGAATTCCAACACTATCTTTATACCTACTACGGCGTGCTGTTCTAGCTTACAAGTAATTGAAAGTCTATTAGATAATACTTTTAGGGATGGTCCATCTAAATCTTCAAACACATTCGTCCACCTTCACCACAGAAAGCGGAGAATGGTGGGTACTATCTACCTAGTTTTAGGCAAACACCTGTACAACAATGTGGAATGCAATAAAGTATTGAGTATGACGTTTAAAAACTGCTACATTGTAGCCAAATAAAAAATACTGTTGATTTTGATCTTCTTGAACAGTTTACTGAATTAATTAGGTAGTAAGGAGCAAATCTATCTACGCAACATATACTAACGTGAGCTGCTTATTACACTGCACGCATCGGAAGCACTCCTTGTGCCAGACGCGCTTCTCTGCCTTGATGCGCTCCATGGCGTACACCGGCCGCGAGCACTTCTGGCACTGCGGGATCGAGTCCGCGTCGGCCGACTTCATCTTCTTGAATAACTTCTCTGAACTTTTTGACTGGAAGGTAAAGAAATAGATGGTTTTAGCTATATGGATTGCTGGATGCTTTAGTTTTTGGATAACTGGTTTTAGTTCGTTTTTGGCCAGAGTCACAAGATATTTTGTGGGAGGAGATGATGGTAGTACCGTGTATTGTGCTATCTCGTTTTTAAGGTATTCTAATTAAGGGGGTCATTGGTAAATAAATTTATTGATAGGTTTAGTTATATCTTGTACGGAATTAGATTTAGATTGAGGAGTTTCCCATAATATTCTATTAACCACGGCATCTGAAAGTTTCAAACTAGCAGCCAATATTCCACCTTCCTTAATTTTCTTTTCCCCCCCATTTTGAACCAAAATAACAAGGAGTCCATAGTAGTCCATAGCTATAATCTCGTCAGAAAAATCATTTAAATAAGTTAACTCACCACAGATATATTCCCTTCATCCTTATGCCGTCTGGACTTGGTCTTCTTCTTGACCGTCCTCTGCTCGGAGACCTGCACCTCCTGGTAGCTCCTCTGGACCCTCGACTCCGTCTGGATGAGGGTCTGTGACGACTCCATGGTCGCCGTCGCCGTTGCTAAAGCCATCACTTTGTGCTCTGGAGAAGGTGGAAATTTGAAGGTTAGGTGCGCAAAAAATGTTGTTTTGAAAAGAAATATGCTAATTATTCTTAAGATATATATATATATCTGTCCTAGCCGATTTCGGCTACGGCGACTGCTATCGCTTAGCGAGAGCTTTGGTGTCTTGCCCTTTGATGTGCCCTGTGATGACTAAAATAGCCAAGATAGTAACTAACGGGAGCAAGGTTAGGAACAAGGTCAGAAACCATAGCTTACAATTGGAACATTTTTTTTTATTTTGGCTGATAATGACTAATGACGCCGAAGACATCTCGGTATCATTTTACTGCCAAGGCTGGAGTCACGGTATCACTGGCGCTTGTTTTGTTGAAATTGAAGACTTTGAAGATAATTTTTAGGGATAGCCGACTATTTTAATTCGAATAAGGCTAAATAATCATGAAGTTTCTAACTCCACACATAAGCTTATTATCGCACATCATAAGACCAACAAACAGGGTAGTCTAGGGTCATCTAGGGTGGATTTGCGAAAGCGTTCCGCGAGATGAGATGTTAGATTTTTATTAATTAATATGCCTGACGAATTTCACAAGAATTTTCGGATGCAAGCAAAAAAAAACAGCAAGTGTGCCAGACAATACCTTTTTTCCTATTTTTAACATTCAAAGTCAGACCCAGAGAGAAAGTTCTAACTTCACCGCACGCAGTATTTATTTAAACGCAAATCATTAGCATAGTAACGCAATTATACTTTGTAACTAGACCTTAACTAATAACATAGTTAACCTTAACATTAGCCGGTTAACAACGAGGTCGATGACCGAGATATTTAACTGAGATTTCACGAAATTAGCAAACGTTGTCAATGGAATTGATTTCTGATTTATCTTTTTGGTTGTTGGATTTTATCAATTATTTTATGTTTATTTTTTGGTAAATTTTAGTTGTTTTAAAATAAAACTTAATAGTTTTTTTTTTACAGTTTGATCAGTACCTAATAATTTTATACTACACTCGATAGGCTAAAAACATTGAATGATATTGTATATACTATTTAGAGCCAAAAGTATGCCATTTTAATGTTATTTGTAAGACCTATCTTAAGACACTAGAATCATTCTGACAAAATCTAATGATACCTCAACGGGCAATATACATATATTACAAAAAAAATATTGGGTATAGAAGATACGCGCAAAAAGTATAACTACTCCTAGGCAGTTAGATAGAAAGGGAGATCTAATTTATTTCTTTTATTCAGATTTAGAAACGAATTAAGTAATAGATACCTATCTAGTAAGGTAACAACTAACAATGCTATATCAAACTTGTCTTTCGACTTTATCTATCGGACTTTTAACTTTACTTTTATTCACTTATCAATACGTTAAATAACTTAATTTATTGTAAAGAAACCATTAGAAGTACCTACTTTGTATTATGTATTATAGACGCCCGTCAAAGCTTAATTGCATTAGACACTTCAAAAATTACGCAACAAGAAGAATGATAAGCAAAAAATACGTTTTTAAATACTTTTATTATTAAACACACGCACACAGAATGAAATAGATATTTAATTTTTATACACCGTCATCTATCTGCTGTCATCTACCTACATTGACTAGCCTGTTGGTCTAGTGTCCCTGACTGCTATACCGGAGGTCGTTCGGGTTCGATTCCCACCCAGGACAAATGTTTACGTGATTAGCACGATTATTTGTTCTGGGTCTGGGTGTAATTTATCTATAATATGTATGTATTTAGAAATATATAAGTATGTTAATCGGTTGTCTAGTACTCATAAGCAACTTAGTATACTTAACTTGAAACTAGATGGCGTTGTGTGAATGTTGAAAAAAGAAAAAATCTACCCTCTCGTTTTACAGTCTATAAATCACTTAATTAAATCTCGAGGCAGTTACAGAAGCGTCATACCGTACACATCTCGTGTTAACACGCGGAATTAAAAACCTATCACTGTGATAATCAAATTAATTCATCAACAGTTTTCTCGGAGTGAGACGAGACGGTTTCTAATGTACTCACGAACACGCGACGGTAGCGATGTAATTAATTGGACCGTTTAGCTATATGTTATGAAAGGTGGTAAATATCGCGGTAAAATTCAATAAATTCCCGCATGTTCTGTATATACTTCTTATCAGCTGGATTCTCTGGAGTCTTTCTCCTTTGTCTTTCTACACGGGCAATACGGGAAATAATTGAACAGTCTTACTCTTATAAAGATATAAGAGCAAACCTGTTATGTGTACTAGTCAACCGAATAGTCATGAACACATGAACAGTCTTACTCTTATAAAGATATAGGAGTAAGATTGTTCAATAAATTCCCGTATTGTCCGTGCTAAAAGGTAAAGGAGAAAGACTTCAGAGAATTCAGCTGATAAGAAGTCCTTTCTGCCTTCCGTAGGCGAAGATATAGTCGGATTGCTTCGATTAAGAATAATAAGTGGTAGGTAAATATCAGCTGATTGGGGAGAGCATTCAAATTGAAGTAACTAGTTCTAAATGGTTAGATTACTGAGTTTTTATTTCAGGTTTATATCCTTCTTTCATGGTCAAGACAAAATCAAAGGGTTTTTATTTCGAGTAGGCATTCTCAGGCACTTTCAATGACTCTAGTTGCGCGGTTCCAAAACGTCATTCTTATGGAGAAGAACCGGCAAGAAACTCCATAAGTTCTCTTTTAAAAATAGAAAAATACGAATTATACTTTACAGTTTGCAGTAAACTTTAAACTTGTCTTCAGAATTAGAGTTCGGAAACCAAAACAAGACAGTTCTATATCACCAAAAGTCGATACGAGGACATCATTATTCGTTTTCTACTATTTCAAAATTAAAAGTTACGAATTAAATATAATTTATTTTACTTTACAGAGAGAATAGTATACGTTCCAGAATTAAAAAAAAATACAAAAAAAAAACAAGTATGTAGACCACATTAATTAACGGCTCAAATTCATTTGAAATAATCACTATTCAAAACCAAAAACAAATAAAAAAAACAATTACCGAAAGACACAGGAGCCATAACCAACATCTTGAACAATATATCACACACACAGCACAAACACTAAAAAAATAACACAATATAACAAAACTCCTTTCTAACCGCCCTCGTCGCGCGCTTTCTTTAAACTGAGAGCAAATCTGCTAAACATTATATTTATATGAACGAGTATTAGTCTTCATTCTATATTGTATTGATTCATTACTTACTTTTAAGTATTACACGTTGTTATGTGACGTTTGTCCGTCACAGGGTGTAGGTGAAAGTGATGAATCAGCTGTTTTGAGTAACCTTCAAGTCATTGCTATTTTAAAGTACAGATTCATTGAGTTTCGCCCTTTGAGCTTTTAAGATTTTTGTAAATATTAAACTACTACACTTTACCTACACATAGGTTTGTAAGACTTGTAGGTCAAGGATAAATAGTGAATAGAGAAAAAATATTTTTTGCCAATAGAAAAAACATTGACACATTAGCTTACATGCTGTATTCCCTAAATACGTTTTAAACTACACTGTTTTTTATTTTCATCAAAACATAGTATAAAACAAAGTCGCTTCACGAGTCTTTCTGTCTACCTCTATGTATGCTTAGAAATTTAAAACTACGTTAAGGATTTTGATGTGGTTTTTTCAGTAGGTATAATGATTCAAGCGAAAGGTTTATATGTATAATACATCAGTATTGCACATGTGCAAAGCTGGGGCGCGTCGCTAGTACAATAAGGCGAAATCGCAATCCCCATTGGTCTCAAATATAAATACCAATACTTACCAATATGTGTTATTAACAATCGAAGAAATGTTAACAATTGAAACATTTTTATTCAGACAATGTCTAGACAGATATGAATTACAAATAGACGGTTTATTTCAAAAATTGTGAGAAATACTAAAGTGCGTGATCTATGCGCATCATAGATATAAAGCAATAATATTTAATATTTTGAGAGCTTATCTAATGAAGTAATCTGTACATCAAAACTAATTGGATTAATCATCAAAACGTTTTGCAACTCATTAAATATCCAGGGAATCATTAGTTCCGTTGTTCTTAATTAGAAAGTTGGCAGTGCCGATCAAATTGTAATTATGAAAATATTTTGGAGTTGGGTAATGTCTTTGAAGATTCAATGGACGTCGAAGCAAGATTAAATTATTGCTTAGTAAGCTTTTCAAAGGTATACAAACAAAAACATTTCTTATATAATTGTTAATCTTTATAAATGAGGAAACTAACTAAACTAGAGAGATTAGCAACATCACATAAAGTAAGACAGTTTCCAACAGTTTTGGAAGCACGAAATAATGTGCATTCTTGCACAACTACTTTAGTACTTTAAGATATGGTGGTAGTCAGGGCTTACAACCAATTACATTGTTTATTGGGATTATCACCTTCTTCTTTTTCGAAACCCCGTCGAACGGGAATTGAACGCGCTCACCCTTAGGTACACCGTACATGACCAAACGTCGTGATCAAGTCTGGCATTTTCTCCATAGAGGAATAAAATGTCCTTCAGTAACATGTGTGGTACCTCCATCATATAGACATAAACTTACGTCAATCATTACAAAAACAAATGCTAAAGTATCTCTTTATAATTTTATCCTAAAATAAAATCCCTGTAATCCATTTCAGTATACTCATCAACAGCGGAACGAATCACCAAAATTCGTGTAACGTGGGTAGTCGTAAACATTTGTTTACGTGCGAGAATTTTGGCGGGTTTCCATACACCGTCATTTTTAGGGTTCCGTACCCAAAGGGTAAAACGGGACCCTATTACTAAATGTCTGCGTTTGTCTGTCTGCTTATCTGTCTCCAGGCAGTGTCTCATAAACCGTGATAGCAAAAAAGCTGAAATTTTCACAAATGATGTTTTTCCGTTGCCGCTATAACAACAAATACTCAAATTATTAAGGGGCCCCCATACAACAAGCGTAATTTTTAACCAATTTTTACTCGATTTTAACAAAAAGGTAGATTAAACGACAAAAAATTCGTATACCACAACAAACGTGATTTTCTACGTAAATAGTACGGAATCCTTCGTGCGCGAGTCCGACTCGCATTTAGCCAGTTTCATTTAATTCGAGTAGATACGTAATTCATGATTATGCAAAATGTTAGTCTTTATGTGTCGTCTTGTGTATTTTTGATCTGCATTTGTCATTCTTGTATGAGAATAGATTGGGAGGAAGTGAGAGGTGCCCGCTGGATTATATTAGGAGTGTCAGACTAATACATTGTTACTGTCGGGCTAGCTATGCAAGTATCATTTACTGTGTGTTTTATTGTGTGTAAATTAATAAGTTACTGGGTATGTATTAGTTTGTTTCAAAGGTTTAGAACATTAAATAGTTGTTTTTCGGATTTAAAAAAGTCTTCAGTGGGAATCTTAGGTATATATACAATTCCCGTGTCACAATATTAGTTACCGTACTCCCCCGAAACGGCCGGACCAGTTCTTTTAAAATGGATTCGAACGAAGTCGCGAGCAACACCTAGTTATTCGTAAGTACTTATATGAATATTGACGTTTAATTTTAACCTATCGAAACATAACAATGTAGTACCTACATATCTACTACTTATTAAACATCCAATTAAGGATTACGTGTTAACATAATTTACTCTAATTACGCTTCAATCTTCATACATTTGAGTAAAACGCCTACCAAAAGTTAAGTTCTAGATTTATAATGCAATCATTTATAGGTTAAAACATTCCCGCGCACGGTGAATCAGAATAAGAGCATGGCAACACTAAAAAGTCAATTTTCTAAAATTAGGAGCGTCCCAATTAAAGACGGCGCTTAGAAATACGACACCTGTTTTTCTTTCATTTAGTCTTGCTGCGTCGCGGTGGCATGTTGTTTAAATGGTGTATTTTCTAATCTTTATGGTGTTCAAGAAAACAAATGAAGAATAATATCCTTACATTACTTGCTCATGTGTGCTGTCTAGTTGAAATGGAGGGCCCTTTTTTTTTGTTTTCCAGAATGAAACGCTAATGACTTCAACTCACGACTAGGGCACGACGTGGGGATATGTCGGACTCCCACCAACTAAAAACACCCCGGGTCCCTTCTACTACCTAAGCCAGAGTCACGGGATTGCTCGCGTACGCTCTGCGTGACTCTAGCTGACAATTGAGGGCTTAGGCCATTGTATATCGCATTAGCAAAAATAACGTAGATATAAAATATTTCAAATGTAAGGGAATGACATTATTTTTTGGGAAAATACGCGATTTTCGTTTGTAGGTTCAATATATTTGAGCGATTGGATTAGAATAAGCGCTGGGAGAGAAATGTAACTAGACTATGTCTTCTAATGCAATGTTTAGGTAGAATCGTTACAACTGATGCATGATTTGACCGACCGCGACGTGACCTTCCTAATATTTACTTTGTGTAGCTATTCTAAGACACGTTACCGATATATCAAACTGTATTACAAACAAACTCGGGAGAAAATAATCTGGATGCCAACTTGCGTCAACCTAACATGGTGATCAATGATTGTTAAATCCTTGTGAATTGGAGATTACAGATTATTATCTCTCCAGACAAAGAGCATGATAAATGGTTTAGTAGTTTAGCTGTGACAGTGAAACAAAACTATAAAAAAATTGCGTCATTTTTTTTTAAAGAGATGTATAACGGTTTACTCACGCGTATTTATCGGGATAGCCCGACTAGTTTCGGACCCAACCGGAGTCCTGAATCATGAGCTGACGCGGCGGAGCATTTTTTTTTAACTTCCTACCGATTATTTCAAACCATGCTCTTGTATAATTACATGGAATATTTCAAACCATCCATCTTCCGTTTTCCACAAACGTTAACACACGAACATAAAAATTAACACATTACATTTAATGTATTGTAATAAATACAGGACAGTCGTTTCTTAGAAGCCAGCGTTCAGTTAATTCGTAAAGATTACGGTTAAACCGAAATGTCGGTCAAACGGTCATTATAAACAGAGACGTAATAACGTCGTGGATACAACATCTTCTTAACCAACTGTCGACGAAAGAAGGATTATGTGTTTAAAAGTATTGAGTAAACTGTTAAACGATTTTTTATTACTGAAGTGTCTTGATAATAAATAAAATAAATATCTTGGGACAATATCCACACACGGCCATCTAATCCCAAGCTAAGCAGAGCTTGTGTTATGGTAATCAGACAGCTGATAAACATACTTATATATTTTATGACACAGAACAAATGATCGTACTCATCATACAAACATTTGTCATGGGTGGGGATGGAACCCACGACTTTCGGTATAGCAGTCAAGGCCACTGACCACTAGACCAACAAGCCAGTCAAATAAAGACAAGACATGATCAAAAGACAGTGGCACAGGGAACTTACTATTAAAGTCGCTTAAAAACGCACAAGTACTAACTTTTTTATTTGCTTACCATACCAAACCTTACCATAGTCAAAAAGGATTTTCTTCGACAATTTATACGTCAAAAATAAAATCATAGTTCCAAACAACAACATCACTCAACTAGAAACTCTTTATTTTTATTCAAGTTCAAATTAAAAACTGTTTAGTTCTTAATTACATTACAGTTTAAATAAAACATCTTAATTCGGCGTAATGAGAACGAGATGAATCAATCAGTTGTTTTAGAGATGTTTGTTCTGCCTTACTTGTTTTATTTATAAAGAAACGATTGATTCTTTCCGCTGAGTTTCATTATTATAACCTAGTTTGGTTTTTAAGGAATGATTCTGTGTATTTTTGTAGCGTTTTTGCTGTTTAGTTGCAATTCTTTGTAACACTTATGGTTTTAATTAAACGTTTATAGAATTGTTTACTTTGCTATACAAGGTGTTGTAATATCATCATTCCCCTGCCCTTATCCCAATTATTACTATTTGGGGTCGGCGCAACACGTCTTCTAGACGTGTTGCTTAAAGTTTTGGCTATGGTTTTATAGTCGGCCGCCTGCCTGACACTAACCCTCTTTGGGAATGCGATTGTTGGTTGTTTACCCGCCACCATTCGGGTGACCCAAGGTGCTTGGTACAGTGCACTGGGTCTTAAGGTCCATTAGTCGCCTTTTACGACACCCAGTGGAGGATATGGGGTGGTGCTATTCTATATCCGGACACCACACGGAACGGTGTTGTAATATAGAGATTAATTTTTAAACCACTTGTGTGCATAAAAAGAACAAGTTACTTGAAGACGACCACACAAATCTTAAAAAAGGGTTGTTCCTCTTTTAGTGGTACCTGAAGAAAGGAGAAGTAAAGTGGAATAAATCAATTTTATAATTTCACTTTTTCCCCTAAGCCGGATTTATAGGATGGATTTGTGAAATAACCCGAAAAAAATAGTGGAACTGGACGGCACGTCTGTCGGACGTCGGAGTCTATTTAAAAGTATACTCTAACTAACAATAATTGTGAAAGATTGAACATATGGACGTTTATTACTTCTTTTACGGAAAACGACGTAACGGATTTGGATGTAATTTGGAACAAAGGAAGTAACTACATACTTCCCGACAAATCCTTGGTTACAGGAACAACAGTAATAAAAAGTCTAAACGCTATCGACGAGTCTAGAACATTTCATCATCTTCCTGCCCTTATCCCATTTTACTTGGGGTCGGCGCAACACGTTTTTTTCTTCCATTCTCTCTTATCAGACGTCACACTATCATTTACTTCTTTTTCATTCATATCATTCCTTATACAAACCATCCATCTTTTCTTTGGCCTTCCCCTTCCTTTTCATTGAGTCTAGAATATTCGCAGATAGAAAATTCACACCACTCGCTCACTTGTATAAGGAAATATGTTTAGAAAAGTGTCCATCTTTGGCGTTATAGCCGCGTCAAGTATTGATACGTACTCGTTTTTCCATGTTTTAATTCAACGCTTGATTTCACTGAACTCTTAGCAAGAATTAGTAATATTACTTTAATTGGGAAACTAAATGAAACTGTGTTTTGATTGGTATTTTGAAACGTAATGATAGATTGGATTGATCGAAAAATAAATGTTGTAATGAATATAAATACGCAATTTGGCAGCTTGATTTGTAAGAATCTGTCAATTTTGTAATGCTCATTTTCGGGATCGCCAAACTGAATTCAGATGAAATAAGAGTTCACAATAAATTATGAAATGACGCGGGCAAAATCCTGCCAAACTTTTTTATTATAAATGCAAAAATTTGCAAGTATGAATGGATGTTTGTTACTCTTTCACGTTCAAACCGATACAGCAAATTAAATGAAATTTGGTATGGAGTTAGCTGGCACCCATGATAAACTAGTATAATGTTGTTTTTGTAGCTATAATAAAGTGACGGGCAACAGCTAGTTCTTAAATAATACCGAATTCATATGACAGATGTTACAACAAAGATAGAAAATAAAGAATGGGAGCACGACCTTGGACACACGCATTACGGAAAAACAACTCAACATGCTGATACAAAAACATTGTCAGCAAATCGCGCATTTCATAAGTAAAAACGACGTTACCTTAAATGCGTTTCCTGGTTCGATGCATCTACATGATACATTTATGTAAATGTAACATGCTAGTGTAATTTTCTGCAAGAGTGATCAGGATTGGAAAGGTTTAGAAGGTAGAAACCGTGCCCTTTCGCAAAAAATATATTTGTTCACAATACCCCAATGTTTTCATAAGTTCGATTCGATAGAAAGAATCCAGATAAAATTCTTAAGCATGGACAAGATTTCTTGTGTTACAGATATGTGTGGTGTCCGGATATAAAGAATTGCACCACCCCATATTCTCCACTGGGTGTCGGCGACTAATGGACCTTAAGACCTAGTGCACTGTACCAAGCACCTTGGGTCACCCGAATGGTGGCGGGTAAACAACCAACAATCGCTTTGCCAAAGAGGGTTAGTGTCAGGCAGGCGGCCGACTATAAAACCATAGCCAAAACTTTAAGCAACATGTCTAGAAGACGTGTTGCGCCGACCCCAAGTGAAATGGGATAAGGGCAGAAAGATGATGAGACAAATATGTGTAAACATACTTATATACTACTAAATACATACATATTATAGGTAAAAAATTACACCCAAACACAGAAAAAATATTCGTGCTCATCACACAAACATTTGCCCTGGGTGGGAATCGAACCCACGACCGGCGTATAACAGTCAGGGCCACTAACCACTAGACCAACAGAATCAAAATATCTGGAATCATCTCCAAGTCGTTCGCTCCTCATAATACCTCAAGAAATCTTGTTTACACGTATATTTGGCTCCGAGTGGGTGTAATGTACTGACGTGTCTGATTCTGTACCGACACTGGTTTCACACGGACTCGTGTGGAATTGTTTGATACCATGCACGTTTTCATTTATATTTAACCAAGGAATCTGCGAAGATTCCGAATTGAACGATGCAAATGTATCCAAAAGTATTTTCGGTTTTGTGTAAACAGGGGAAAATAATTCAGGTAGGTACCTAACTAGCATTTTAGGACTTTTTGTCGAATTGATGATGAGGACTTATTATAATAATGTTCTGTTTTACTGGATTATGAACTGTATTTACATAATTATCTGTAATTTGTATTAAAAAATGTTTGTTTTGCATTCAAGGTCATAAAGGTGATGCTAAGAAATAGAAACTTCTTACAGTCCACAGAAACTAATTGGGCTATCCCGATAAATATACGTAAATAAACCGTTATATCATTTAAGTATGAATTATCCCCACAAAAGTTATTATAAAAACCTCTATACTCACAAAGTTTTGATTATAATTTTAGCAGGACACAAAGAGTATAACAGTAAAACATATACCTATATATGTAATCTTAGAACTGTTTAAATAATAAACAATAATTATAGCACCTTCTTTAATACTAAGCTAAATTAGCTAGACATTAGGATAATAGTCCAATATGTGTTATGTTATGACAGCTTTCGTTAAGTCAAACAGCTGTTTAACTTAACTAAAACTGTCATAAATTATGGCTGAAATACTATTACACATTACTCGAAACAAGATGGTCGAACACTTACCATCATTTATTTTATTGCACGCATTATTAATTAGGTAAGTAATGATGCTAAATTTATTGCTGATAGTAAATTGAAACGATGCTAATTAAAACGACAGGAGAATCTGTATAAATGTTTTCAATGGTCGTGAAGTAAAATAATATCTAGAAACAAATTGAATTTATGAGATTTTGGATAGGCTAGACAAGGTTTTTGAACTACCTATACATATTCAGCAATATATAAAAGGAGAAAATCAAACAGATACTTTCATATCGAAGAATTTAAGTAACAAACTTCTAAAACCACCACAACTTACAAATTGCGTGGTTGTTGCAAACTTATTAGGATTACTACATTTAGTATTTATCTATTTTTAAAAGAGTAACTTATAGAGTTTCTTGCTGGTACTTCTCAATAAGAATGACATTTTGTAACCGCACAACTAGAGTCAGTAACGTTTTGAAAGGGCCTGAAAAGGCCGACCCAAATAAAAACCTTTGTCTTTGCTTTTGCCCCAAGATACCGAAAAATAATTTTCACCAACCAAATTTTTACATCGTAACTCAACAAGTATTAACATTCATAGGAATCACACATTATTAGGGTACTCGTACATTTGTTACGAACCATTGCGAAAACTAATAAAACCAACATCCTTCTTGACAGGAAGCTAATTCGGTCACGACTGTCATTTACAAGCAAAGGAACTCTTAAAGCTCTTAAGAATGTGATGTAATTAAAACTTCAAGCATTAACGAGAGGACGGTATGCCCAGTATTTCCCCTTTCACGTTAATGAAATATCTCATAAACTGAGGAGTTATGAATCTGAGGGTAAACGTTGATGTTTGGGCTAATAATTTAGCGTTGATATACAGATTTTGTATATTATGAAAATAGACAATAGTTTCAAGGTATTTCAAGTTTCAAATTTTAAATTTTGAATCGTTATTAATTTAGGAGTCGAGCTTTTCCTGCATACATGTATAGTTCCATCTTACTATTTATCGTGCTAATCTTTCAAATCAGATTTCTCTATTTCTCCTTTTTCTTCTTTGTATAATAAAACTATTTTAGTATAATATGAATAGAAGTAAAAACATATCGGAACGCTCTTAGAAATAACGTTGAACCACATAACGAGTCAACTCTCGCCGTGCAAAGTAGAACTGTTGACATTTCAAAGAAAACCGAAAGCAATAATCTAAATCAAAACTAGTGCCGGAATGGTATTCAGTAATTGATAACCAGTTCACACCTGAGTGTTTGGCACAAAACTGAAGCTAAAATAAGACGCATACCAACAACAAAGTTAGAAATAATTAGCACACTACCGGAACTCACATAGTTTCTTCTGGAGACCAGTTTAAAGGAAATATGGGAATGGCACCTGTCGCCGCTGACATTCCAAGATACAAAGTTTCATGTAGTAACACAAGTCACGCTTACAACTAAATTCTTCTTAAAATATGATGTCGTATCTCTCAACAATCTTACATAGCATCATATCTTCTCCCTAAATGACTGTTTCAAAGTTCAGGACATGATTTGTCAAGAACTTCCCGTATTACTCAGTTTTACCCGTCTCCCAGTTGCATTTTCGCGTGTGGCAACACCGAGCGCACCTGCAGCGATGCGCGGGCGCACGCGAGATTCGATTGGCTAATTTTAGCCGCACGAAGCGGTTATGTCACAGCAGACAATACTTCAGCACTTCATCTAGTTGTGTTAAAATATATATTACTGTTAGTTTTAACTCTTCCTAATGGTTTCTGAGCTTAGGTGGTCCGAATGGGCAAATGGGATAATAAACTATAAGTATAATATTTTTGCTACAAATATCTTTACAGACAGATGTTACCAATTTAAGTGACAGTTACACGACATTGCGGTCATAATTTCAAATTTTCGTATTGTTTGTCCAGGGATATCTAATTCATCAACTAGTTCTGTTTATAATAGGTACAGTAAATGTTATTTATCTTTGCTCGTCTCCGGAAAGCAGAAAGACAAATGACTGTTTATCTAGACACCTATCGATCTAGACGGCAGTCGGCAGACGAGATCCCGTTCATTGTAAATGGGCACTAAGTTCTTATTAAAGACGCCACGGGCCATCAATCCTTGTCCCGGAGCGAGCTCGACGCAAGCTCCATGCGTTTTGGCCTGAAACCCTCCAGACACCGAATATATCAACGTCTCTTACGTAATATCCCCCCTATTTATGGAAACACATAATTCGCTTATTTTCATTCTGCTAAATTTAAGCTTTTTGATATTTGATCCGCTCTAATTCTGTTTACAGTCAATAAAGACGTGTCTCAATGGAATACTTTAGGCAAATTACAAATGATACAAGCTAAATGATGTCTACGTCTTTGAAGATAAAACAAAACGATGTTAATAGCAATAATACCTGCGTTCTTGAAAATATCACGTTGCATCCATCTTGCACCGAACACACGCATAATGTCACAATAGATACGAAAACAGAAAAGAATCAGATCAACTAGCCACGGCTCTGACATGAAGCCAATGTTTGACACATTCTACAGTTGTTTTTCAACAATAAAAACGTTTGATCGATCCGTGTGATCATAAAATAAAGAGAACAAGAACAAGTAGTATTAGTATTAGTTCATGTATGTGTACAGGTGTGTGCAGCGCCATCCGACACCAGTTTCATTGTACTCAAACCACACAGCTATTAAAGTACGTACGTAGTTCCGTTTGGACAAAGATGCGACGGTGATTCATCAGATAATTGTAGAAGATTGTTACTATTATTTGGCAGTGGTTTTAGGTCGAAGCAAAAAACAACGGTACTAGTAATTCGGGAATACAAGACAGTATGAGATTGATATTAAAGTATTTTCGGATTAAACAGATGGAATATAAATAAATTATCGCTGTTAGCTGGAATCCTCTGTTGTGAAACTGTTGATATTTTGAAAGCAAGAGATTCTTCAAGTGTATTATGTTAGTAGAATTTATTTCTCACTTATGTTTTACAACCAAATGAATAATTAATCAAGAAAATAAAGCGACACTGGTTCTATTACTTAAATTCTGACCACCAATGATCTTGATTTTTTTATAAGAGCTACTGCAATAAATCTATTTCTAGAATCTATTAAAACCCCTTTAAATACATCATTAAAAAATAACACTCAACATATTAAGGCCACCATAAAACAAAGCTGTGTTTATACGATGTCAAACTGCAGCTACTTATTTTTAAAATCGTAAATGTCAAGAAGCGGCGGTGGCGCGAAGTGGGACATGTAAACGAAGCTTGAATTCTTTGAGAATCGTGGTGAAGGGACGAAGCGAAGAATTATTAATGTCAATGAAAACAATTGGAACAAAACTCTAAAGAATATCAGAAATCAAGAAAAAGCAATCACTGTACGAAAGTTTGTAAGTTTCCTAAAAAATATAGTTGTTGTTATAAATGATGTGTATACCTGTAATAGGCACAAATACTAGCCATGTAATTTGTCATGTATCTTTTATATCTTTGTATGTATTGCTGTTGGTGTACATAATAAATAAAATAAACAGTATCAACCATCGATGCAGTTTTGTTATTTCGATTATTTCGGGAGATGTTTACGAACCGACAGAGAATTTGGGGAATTTCACAAATACTGATATCTATTGTTAGCTGTGGAAAGAAAATTACATCAGTATTCATAGACGTAAGAAAGATTCAAAGATCATTCATACAAAAAACAATTCTAGGTTACCTAGTAAACGTTTTCAAATGAACTAGGTCTTGGTTAATTCATAGGTGATGGTAATGGCAACTAAATAAGTTCCGTATAGGCTCTTTGTCTCAAAAGAGGTCACGATTTGTGACTAACTCAACTAACCGCAGGTTAAATTGTTTAATTTTCCGTAAACAGAACTGTTTCTTTATTATCCTCGTTGAAACTTTATGGTTGGTTTGAATCATATCCATGGATTTTAAAGTATGTAACTGGATTTATTTTACGGAACCTCGTTTTTAAATTCTGACATTCAGTGCTTGGTTGACTTCATTTTGACAGGCTTCTTGGTCTAGTGTGAGTGGCACTGGCTGCTGTACCGGAGATCGTGGGTTCGATCCCCACCCAGGACAAATGTTTGTGTGATGAGCACGATCATTTTGTTCTGAGTGTAGGTGTAATTTATCTACAACATGTATGTATTTAGAAAGACATAAGCATGTTTATCAGTTGCCTAGTTCTCATAACGCAAGTTTCCCTCGTACACTTAATTTGAGACTAGATGGCGTTGTGGGAATGTTGAGGAATATTTATGTAACTATCTGGATTTACGAATCCTCGCTTTTAAATTCTGACATTTGGTGCTAGGTTGACTTCAGCTATAAATTCTGACATTCGGTGCCTTGTGTTTTGTTCACTTTATTCAGGTTTTCTTTTTGAATGGCCGTGACTTTTCGATTCTAGAGTAATTTCGAAACATTGCAACCTATTTTCTTAAACAACGTAATTAAAATCTTACATAGAAGATGGACCATATGGTTTTTCTGGGTCACGAGTTCTTAGAAACTGTCATCGCGTTAATATGATAGTTTCAAGATGTATTGTAATGTTGGCAGAATGGCCTAAGACACTTCGCGCTCTAAGATGACATAATTGCTATAATAGTTATGTCTGCATTGGCGAATATTATCGTATTACCTACTAATATAATAAACGCGAAAATTTGTAAGTATGGATGGATGACTGATGCTCTTTTATGCTTAAACGGCTGACGCAATTTTGATGAAGTTTAGTATGGAGTTAGTTGATACCCTGGATTAACAAATAGGCTACTTTTTAACCCGACACCGTCAGACAGGGGTAACGTTTTTGCAGCTAAAACCGACACTTGCGCGAGCGCAGTTGCGGGCAACAGCTAATGAATAATGATGTATTAAGAGCCTCATGTTTCTATGTCAATTTGGTATCGGTTGTTGCCAAAATCGATCATCCGGTGACCATGAATACAATCGCATTTTGGCCGCGTTTTTGTTTATCTTCATTCTAATTAGAAAAAGTGGCCATGAAATGAAACATTTTGCAAAGTCTGTTCTTAAACATTCTATTCAAATATCAGTACAGTTTTTGAGTGACACATTTGCAGCTTACGATCATGAACTTCAATAATTAACCAGTCATTGAAATAAAATTTTAAATCATAAACATTTTATGTAACATTAATGATATGATGGCTTTAATTCACTGCATCATAAAACATTAATGTTAAAGTATTTCGTTTCCTGGACGAATTTCTTTTGAAATATTTATGATGGAAAGTGACAAGACGTATTAAAACTTTAATTCGCTTGATTGAAATGAAAACTACTGTTTCAGCCTTTAACGAATATTGATGTTTTAATAATTATTGCAAGTAATATCGTCTGACATTCGATTTGTCACGTACATCGAGCGTCTACTGTTCTATATGGTTACTTGTGGTTATTATGATAAGCATGTGAAAACGATGAGTCAATCAAGTCCAGAGGCTAAATTGAATCATAGTTATTAGGTATTTGGATTATTGATACTTTAGAAACACAATTAATAAGGTTAATGACTAGTAAAACCTAACAGGAAAATTGTACAATAACGATGCTGAAATGACTCCAAACATAAAAGATTCATTGTAGAAGTTTCCTAACTTATAAATGGTGGTTAAATTATTCGTTAAGCACACGACACATAGTTTTTTTGATACACAGAATGTAAACAAGAAACAGGAAATGTATCGGTGATAGGAGAAAAACTATAGAATGGTAATAAATTAGTAAAAAACACCACGCGAAGGTAATCACGCGAGCAATTTCACTGCTTTACCCGATCGATTGTAACAAATCGACATCACTTACCAAGTTACCAGTCTTAATGTATTATTATTGAAGCGTGACAGAGCACTACACGACGTATAGCTTTGTCTTTTTCCCACAACTGCAATAATATCACTAAAGAGAACGTGGTACGCTCTTCGCGATGACACATTGTAACGGTTTTATTACTTTTAATAACATTGGACAGACTTTTTTATGCAATTGGATATAGAAAGTAAAAGTATTTGCAGTAAATAAGCGATCAGTTTTCGGACGATTGTAAGACAGAAAATATGTACTTTTTGTTCTAAACGGACGTGTTTAGAACCAATAACAGTAATGGCATAAAAAGACGAAACAAATTAAAGTTCGGAAATATTCAGTCAGGAAAAGAGAATGGGTTTTAAAGCCATATTAATCGATAACTAAATAAAAACACTTTTTGAAGCCTCTTGTCTCTAAAATAGACATTTTTTTAAATGAAACTAAATAAACCAGTTCAAAATGTTAGTAGCTATGTAAGTACGCTAAGTAAGTGCCTTGTGTATAAGCACACAATACTAACTGACATTTATCACAATGTTTATAGATGTTAACACAAACAATAATGATTATAATGAATGTTTGCAGACCTAATTTAATCACAGCCACCAATCGAGACAATTGTGGGCCTCAGGAACGAATTGACGCGATCGTTAAATCGTGAAATTAACATGGCATACAAAATATATCAAGCTTTCGTTTTATCTGGAGATATATTGAGAGTTTGGACATGAATGTGGATGGATATAGGGGAAGAGGACGACCAAAAGAAACGATGGATGGATTGTGTGAAAGATGATATGGCTGCAAAGAGTGTTACTTACGAGATGACGTTAGATGGGAACGTGTGGAAGAAGACATGCTGCGCCTACTAGCTTCTTCCCGCGGTATTGCCAACATAAATATTTTGCTGACATTTTAAATGTATCTGATTAAAATGTGTAATTTCGGTAGTTTTGTATGGGTTTTATAAAACAAATAATCATCACCTTGCTGGTTGAGTTACATGTGCCCCAACTCAATATGGGTCAGTAAGGTTTCTGTTACGGGTCCGATACGATGTTGCAAAAACTGTGTTTTGTCATGGTCAACATAAACTAAAATTAACGTCGAAATTATTTCATTTAAAGATGAGTTTTTGTTTTTCCTGTGGCATATTAGGTAACAAATATTCATACATATTACTAGGATTTCTTAGTAGTCGGTAATTAATCATAATAGGTAATTTTGTTTTGTAAAGTAGTTCATATTATATTTAGTGCTTTGAACTTAAAGTATTTCGCACTTGTTTAAATAATATCGCCTTCTACTTTTGTTTTTGGTTATTTCTCATAATACCTAACTACTAATTCGCAGCAAATTGTTTACCTAATTTATTGCTAAAAATGAGTGTGTCATATAAATCTATAAAGCATCAAATCAATTCGACAAAACTACGATAATTGCCTCAGACATTCGTGCCTTCCGTAATTTCGTACTTTACGTTTCAAAAACAATGACTTCGTAAAACCTGATGATTTAACTTTCTCAAGTATTGTTTTAAACCCTTTCTTTCGTTACGAGCTCAACATCCAACATAACTCGCAATCTCTGAAGTTAAATATTCGATTGAGGAAGCGAGACAAAAGATTACTCAACGGTAAAGAGGAAGAAAGACAGTCGTATATTAGCAGACTTCAGACGGGTCAAGTAATACTGGTCAACTGTACTTATGAATGAGACTTTGTTAGGAAAAATGCTTGGAGGATGACGTCACTTTGACCTTTTTTCATAATTGCTTGTCGAACTGCAGGATTCAAGTTGTATTGTTTTAAGCAACAATGTAATCATCGTTTTTAAACTTAAATGGTATAGTAAGGGGAATTTGAGGCCTACTGCTTATTAGATTAGTCTTATCAGACTAAGCACAATGGTATTTGTAGAACAATACAGCAAAACAAAGAAAATAGCTGATTGCACAGGAAGTCTGGAAAAAAATGGATTGGAATTTCATTACGTAGCCTTGTAATGAATGAATAAGCGTAGTTCCAAAGTACTAAACAATATCGCAGTAGGTAATAATGAAAACGGTAACTAACAATACATCTTTCATTAAGTCCTACTCCCCGAAACGGCTGGGCCGATTTTCTTAAAATTTTGTATATGCATTCAGTAGCCATGAGAATCGGTTACTATCTATTTTCCATCCCTATTTTCTTTTTTGCGAACGAAGTCGCGGGTGTCGTCGTATTACAAATACTAGATTCGATGTAATACATAAACATATAAAGAAAACTGAAATACGTAGGCACGATTTTAGAAGATCAAAGTTAGTCCTAAGTCAATGCTAATTAATCAGTTTTTACGTAAAAATTACTTTAAATTAATTCATCATTCCCCTGCCCTTATCCCAATTATTATTTGGGGTCGGCGCAGCATTTGTCTTCGTTCATACGTTCCTATCTGACGTCATCTCGTAAGTAAAACTGTTTGCAGTCATGTCATCTTTCACACAACTCATCCATCGTTTCTTTGGTCTTCTTGGCTCTTCCCCTGTATCCCTCCACATTCAGATCCAGCACACTTTAAATTATTTAATTAAAGCCAAAAAAAAAAAACACTTAACATAAAAAGAAACGCCAGTTTCAAAGCTCTTCACAGTTTCCTACATTTCCGTATAAAACCAAGTATATTACTCTCTTCACCCATCATAATTACAATCTTACGAGTTAAATTGTAAAGCTTAACGATCAAAATACCTACTAGCACATCTTAAAGGAAGACTGATACAGGTGCAGGAGCGAGACGGCGCGATACACAGCATAGAGCATCGTCTCTTTCACACAACTGCGAGAGTTACTTTCAGATGTAGTGGTAAAACTGCGGGATGGTCTTTCTCATGAAGACCCTTTTTGCTTCGTCTTAATGAAGTGCGTTGATTGCAAAGATTTTATAGCCTCGTGTTGCATCTTAATGTTTAATTACATTACCGTTGGACAGATGTATCTGATGTTTTTGCCGTTTTCGGGACAGATGTAGTTTTCGTGATGTTGGTATTTTGTACTATGTATTTATTTCATATGTTTTTGAAACGTGTTGAAACAAGGAATTACCACTTTTTACTTCACTATACGATACAAATTTAGTAAAAGATATTCACATTTTGTATTTAATTTTTAGGGGTTGAAGTGTTTGTTTGTTACCTCATCACACTTAAACGTATGGATCAATTTTGATAACATTTGGTATAGATATAGCTGACACCTTGAGGTAACACACAATATGCTAATTTTTTCAGAACATTAAACTTTTACCACTCGGTCGAAACCGCCGGTAATAGCGAATTAAAAATACATACATACATAAACGTCACGCCTCTTTCCCTTGGGAGTAGGCAGAGATCACATCTTTCCATTTGCTACGATCCTGGCATACCACTTTAGCTTCATCCACACTCATCAATCGCTTCATACACGCCCGTCGGTTTAGGGTACTCCTGATCTGACCCTTTTTAGGACTAAAAATAATTCTATAAAAAAAAATCTAAAGCCTAAAATAGCACAACAAAATATGCCTTCCAGATACCTTTCGGAAATTAATATAAAGAGCTAAATACTCATTATGATTACAAGTTTCGCAAGCTAATGAATCGGTGTGTAATGTCAACAGAACCTTTTGTCTGTCTTCCTGTTTGGGGTTATGTTCCCACAGTACTGGCGACGACTTATGAATTGCATTACCGGTACTAATAGGTTTGTTATTTTTAGTTGTATTGCTTTTTAACCTTTTTGTTTCGTCGTGTATAGGTAAGTAGGGATGTTTAGAAGCGAATCTATAGAGGATTTAGTAAGATTATGGTTTATACAATGAGAAAAATAATTGGCTAATGCGGTTTTTTGTAAATGTGATGGTTTCTCAAACCCATCCTTCAATAGTGTAGAGGCACCCAAAAAAGTACCTAATTCCTCAAGTGATTGTGCCAAAAACCCATTATAGTAACATACATTTCAACTTTTATCATCGGGAACTATGATTTTAGAAATATTTTTAAGTATTTGTTTTAAAAAAACATAATCCACGCATCTCGTATGACATAATCTTCGTAATTGAAAGATGACTTCCGTACATTTGATCAATTCCATCAACGCAACTATTAAAGATAGCTTTACCACATATTTGGGGACAGACCACCATCCGAGACCTATTAATACTTCAATATAAGAGGTTCTCACTGTTCTTAGAACCGAAAGCAAAACATATCCGGGCACGTGTCTATGTTTATAATAAAGCTACGTAAACCGTAAGGGAACTGACAGAATTGGGTTACATGGGGCCGTAACTAGGTTAGTAATTCGTCACCATAAACTAAAGGTTCTTTTAAAACTAGCGACTGGTTATTTAATTTGACAGTCTTTTTTAGTTTCCATTTTACTTTATTCGCCCCCCGTTTCTAGAAGGCTGATCAATTGAATCTGCTGTCAAATCAACTGTGATTGGTTGATATCAAACTTAGGTACAACCAAACACAGAGCTTAACATTAGATTTGACTAACGTTTAACAAATTTTTGTGTTGACTAGCGTCTGAGAAACTAGGGATCAGTCGATTGGCGTGTTTACAAATATAAGATACCTATCGAGACGGTGCCGAGACATCCCCTAAAACCTAACAGGCTAATTGTTCATTCAAATTGAATTTTGCTTGTTTCATATTTTGGGAATTACTATCATTTAACACTGAAATTGTGGTGAAAATGTAAGAGGTGGTCTTTTAACAAGGACATAATAGATTCGTTTGAAAATCTTGAAAATCAAACCTCACCAGAGAGAAAAGTTGTCTAAAATATGGTCCATATTGATCTTAACTTGTTTTACCATCTCTGTAACTTATGGAATGCAGTAATTAATTAAGTTTTGAATTTTTACTCTCACCATTGTATGATCTCATGAAAAAGGAATTTACATACTGACATGACAAAGTAGGTTAATACGAATGTACAATTTCGTAAGGTCCTTACCACTGTTAATGTGTATATTATCGTAAACATAAAGATAAAGCTTACATGCGGGCTCTTGTTTAACTTCACGCTATTAAAATTAGGGTCAGTATAGCCCCTTTGTAGTTTTAGAACTTATTCTGGAGCTATAATAGTATAAAATATTAGTTTCCGCATATTTTAAGATAGTTATTTCTTTTTTTTAACGCCGTTTAGTCTTAGTTACAGATTGTCGACTTTCGTCAAATTATTTTCGTTGCGGATTGCAAAGACTCAATCGTTTTGTATATAATAAGCGACATTTAATTGTCCCGATGATTCGTTTAGTTATTACGTATAGAGTGCAATATATATTAATACTTGGTAGCATATTAGATTAGGAATAACAAACGCACGACCTAAAACTATCAGTACAGTTAAAATTACGAAACCAATTGAATTAACTTGTCAATCTTTAAATAAAGAAAGAATTTACACGAATATCATAACGTATTGCATACAATACATTGAATTTACGACAGTTGTTTGTAAAACTGGGGGAGCTCATAGATCGTCGGTTATAATAATTATCATGACATAAGAAAGGGCCCCCATATTGTTGACTTACAACTGACACAACTCCAACACTACTCATGCAAGTAACGTTGTATAATTAGATATACAACAGGTGTAAAGTCATAACCCTCCTTTTGTAAGTCGCATTCGGGTAAAACGATCGAATTATTAACCACATCTAACAAAAAAATCTAACTAAAATATCGCGTAGTTCCAGGATAATTATTTCGGCTACATGTTTAAACTAATTCGACTAGGAAAGACCAAAATATAAGGCAATAATTTACAAACACAGCCATAAAAATATTGTTATTTACTGCGACAGAAACTTGGCAAGAATATTGTTTATGATCCTCTGATTTAGCAAAGGTGTAATATGATTATTTACGAGGGGAGAAAATATATTAGCTTACATTCATCCTAGTCTGCCTTCAAAATTATATGTTGTACACATCTCATAATTATTTAAAAATCTTATAGGAAACTAATTTGTCTTTATTCATACATAATAATAATTATGAAACACATATTGGCTAGCTTGACATAGTCACACAAGGAAAACGAAATACTCTCTTGAGAATCAATTTGCCGCTCAGAAAAGAGGTCCATTCAAAAGTTCCAATTAAAAACTTACTTTTAAATATAGAGCTCGACACAATTTATCAGTTGGTAATGTTGATATTGTTCAATTTGTTTGAAAGTTTAAATATGGACTCTTAAGTAATTAGTAGGTTTCTTTAAATAACAGAGGGTAGACTTTGTTATCAGTGACATAATCCCGGAATGCAGCTATCCTAATGGATTTTGTTATCACAAATAGCTACTGTTACTAACAGGATGGTATATTATCTGGTGCTATGTGGCTTGGGTTTAAATATACTTAAGGATCTAAGAAGAGACTAGTATGGTTTAACGCCAGACCAAATATAATAATGTTTTGTCTCTTTATAGTTTGTGAATAATTATAAGATCTACTAAAGTATATATTTTTCTAGAGCAAATGATTATGAAATATTGTATGTAGAAAATTTGAGTAAAAAAGAAATTTAGTTAAAGTTTTATTTAAAAGTAATGTACTAAACATTAGTTTATTGGTGGGCAGATATCTTGTAGAATGACAAAGTAGGAACATTTTTTTATTTCTTTCTATTAATTGTTTTAAAAACTGTAAATGCCATTATAAATAAACAACGAAACGAAAGACGATCTATTGAAAGAAACAAAAAGTATTTGTACTTGAAAAAAAGTATTTTTAAATTATTGAATAACAAAAGCCGGGCTATTTATTTAGGCTAAGGTAAAAGAAAATATTATTTTCAGTTACCTGACCATCACCTACTAACACATTTTACTATTGACTCATTTACTTTGCCAATCATATTGACTATTTTAAGCTCGCGTTACGCGCGCACATAATTCACAAAAATTCGAGTATTCGCGGTTAACTCCGCGCAAAAGGTTTCTGACCCCGCCCTGCGTAATGACATTGGAATGCACAGATGATACAACCCACAAAGGTCTTATTTTCACTTTTTTTCTTTTAAAAATAAAACACTAAGCATTTCCGGGAATAAAGTGTTAGTTAGCCCTCATTAATACACTCTCAGACCTTTGTAAGTTGTTATTTAAACTTTACAACTAATATCATAAAATGTTTAATTCAAAAACTTACAGTTTACTTAGAATCACTACATAAAAATAAATATTTTTGTTAAAAAATTACACACACGTTCACTATGTTCACTACTTCACTTCGAAATGTCAAACTTTTTCTGATACGGTGTTGCTACATCCAGCATGAAATTTTCCCCTATATTTTTCTTAAACCTTTCTTTTAAATCATTTTGTGTTTCATTTATCGAAATCAACAATCACATTATACCTTAAACTTTATTCTTCTCCGATTTCAAACTTAGATTACTTCTAAATCTATCTTTTTGTCAAGATTTAATTAGTAATGTTGCCATATTAAATAATATAATGTCCCTGAGCGACATAACACTCACGGAATTCTTTGCCAGCTGAGAGGTTCACGTTACCTTTTCTAATTATTATTAGCGGTGACTAAAAATAGGTCAAATATTTAAAAATGCCTGTTGGCACGCATTGCCGTTGAGAGTGGTCGTAATCGCATTCGCGAAGTGTTGTGTGAAATCAATGTTTATGTGAATTGATCTAACCGACTGCCCTAAGAAAAGCAATGTATGTGTTTAAAGTAAAAATACTTCCACGTTTTCAGTACTGATGCAGCGAAAATTCGCACATGAGTAAAATATGTGTAAGCGCATTTAAAAACATTAAATACTTTATGACTAATAACATTGTGTTCCCATTTCACTGCTCATAATTTATTTATTGCCAGTGTCTTATTTGAGAAATTCAATAACAAACGTGAACCAGGACAAGGAGATAAAACTTGTGTATTTTATTACGGATTATAAGAATAACTTGATATTTATAGATGTGCCACCTCGCGAGTTTATTACTTACTTCACACCGGTCGGCATATTTTTACGAGTCTGGAGAATGTTCCGGGGTTTATTTGCGCTGAGAACATTTGGGGATTTGATTTTTGTAGATATTGGATACCTACACGAAGTAAACTTTAATTTAAATTTGTTTTATTACTAACATATATTACTGATACTCTTTTCCATAACATTTATGGAACTTGCGTTGATTTTATGAATACAAAAAATGTCACTACTGTTTTAAGAAACTGACAAACATATCTAAACATGTTTGTCAGTTTCTCAAAATTATGTATGAGACCGTAATGACATTTCCAATAAACCTCATTATTATAATATCGTAAAAGTTTTGCATGCACGTTTAACATTTATTAACGGACATTTACTTTAAACGAAGTATGCCAAAAAAGTTGTCGATTGAGCTGTCAGCAAGTGAAATCTTTTTTTTTTAATATTCGTAAAAGTAACGGCAGAAATCCGTGATAGCGGATATTTACCAGATTATTAAGATCGTTACGTAAAACTGACAATGTGTAAAGAGGTTTTATAACTACATTTTTTGTAATACTCGGTAAAGGTGAGCTGCTAATTCAAATTTAACAGCAGTGTCACTCTAAAACAAAATGAAAGTTGATCAAACAATTTGTAATGCCAATATACAGTGACCTGACATTTACAGGCAGTTGTAGTTACTTGTGATGAGGCTGCCATTTATCGGGCACTATTCCAAATTAGTCAGTACTGTCTTAAAATGACTAACAAACTTATAGCGACATTGAAAAATGTCACCATGACTTACCTCAATTTTAATTCGGTCCATTAACTTCTGTTACAGTTGATTAACTATTTTTTGGATAATATGAAACTGGAAAACAGACTAAACGCCAAATTCTTCATAATTTATCAAATAGAACCGGAACTTCGTCTTGTTCATAAAATATGATCGTGCTAAATTTCCAGCGTGTATTATTGCTGTACCTACATTTATTTTTAAACATTTGCGCGCGCATTTGTTGGGCTGTATAGCTAACTAGTTTAATTTTACTTGTTGACCTGTGGAATGGATGTGAGGAAGACTGCACGCGGAAGGAGGTGAACCGTATTCTGTGGCGCTACTTGATTTCTAGATTCCTTTTTGTTTGTATTTTACTACAGGCCCGTTTGAATCTATACTTTTCCTTTTTCTTTACTGTTTGGCGCGCCGATAAAGGCGCTTTTGTATGGTTTGTTCGTGTATTATTTACTTTTGATATAAAGGTGTGGGAATAAAATAACAAAGGAACAGTAAACATTTTTATTGTAAATATTTTTTATTGTATCCCCTTACACACGCGATGCACTCGATGGCTTCCAAAGCGTTCAAGAAAACTCGCAACGCCATCATCTCGATACTATTTATCTGCTGTAATGAATTATCTTGAAATAGGCACGTATATTAGTGATATAAGAAAAACGTTGCGAGTTTTCTGTGTGGCGAAATAATATAAGCATGTTACTACGCAGTTACATCCTCAGTCGGCTCTTATAATGCACTTAGACACTACAAAACTGACGTTTTCATTCTATTGAGCTCGATACCCAACGTAAAATTTGAAACTTTAACGAAATATTAAATGCCAGTACCTCTTATTGCAAAGATTTTTGTGTTAATAGAAAGAATTTAGAATTTTCAAGAGTGATTCAACTGTCAAATAGTTCTATCTAGGTAAGGTATACTGGATGTTTGTACTGTGGTACTGGCTTATTAAAACTTTAAAAATACAATATTAAATTATTTCACCAACAAATATTAACAGGGAATAAAATAAACTTCACAAATACAAAACAATACAGATGTAACATTGATTATTCATTTTGATTATTCCTTACATTCAATATATGAGCCCTACATACTTCCGTTACATGATTACAGTGCCGATACAGTCCTATTTACGTGTTATATACCTTTCGTGTTATGATCAAATATTGGGAATTACTACATACAACTCTTTAACATGTCTTAAAGTGCTGGACATTAGTATATACAGTCAACGTCTCAATATTTCATTATACTCGTACTTTTCCACTACATTTCATTTACTCGACGGACCTACTTCTGTTAGAACACACACTTTGTATATTTAATACTCTAAGTTAATAATTTGGAAGCTTCCAAGCTTAATTTTGATCCGTGAGTGAACTTATAAGAGAAGGGAAATGAAGAGAGAATGAGTCTTAACATAGTTGACAAGTATTCTATTTTCCAAGCCGTTCCGAACGAGGCATTAGTAAGGCGAATCAGCATAGCGACTAACCGCTATTTAATCATTAAACTTTCATCTAAGAACTTTAAATTTCCTCCTAGTTCAAAAATTTGTAAGGTGTTTAGCATAGAAGAATATTATTTTGTTAACAAATATAACTATTAATAGTATTTTTTTTATAAATAGTTATGTATTATTTTGACGACTAATCAAGGTAAAGTGTCGCTAGATTGTCATTAGAATCTAGAGAGCATTAAAATATAGAGAATTATACTATAGCGAAAAGTGGCTAACTTGTAAATTTGAATATGCATTCTTATAAAAAACAAATTTACCCAAAAAGCGGGGACTTTTCTTATTACAGGCAATATTCAAGTTCGAAAAATAAATAAGCTGTATCGCGCCACTTTTGTATTTTTATAAAAATGCATTGTTTATTTAAAGAGTTTTAAACCGATGTTCAAAAAAGTGGATTGTAAATAGAAAAATACTGTTTCTTAGGTATAGAAAGAGTTGCATTGAAAACTTTGCTCTGCTTTTATCGTGCTTGTCACTCGTAAATAGAATGAAAATTGAAGAACGTATAAAATATAGTATAGCAGGAAACAATTTAGCATAATTTGTAGAAGTCATTAACAATTTTAAAAGATATGAAACATAACTTCGATAAATTGAGAAAGGATTCCTTACGTTCACACACTCACAACCCACCCCCCATTTTAATACAATTCGCATTAAATACAACTGAATATAACCTTTGCCAAAGCGATATGTTTCCTTATTGTAGCATTTTGTGTTATATGCATTCGTTACAACTTAATATATATTTTTTTCGAATCGTGTTTATCAAATACTACTCTTAATTTACACACGTAAGTAATACATTTTATTTGCTTCCAACAAACGAATATTGACCCCTAACTGTACATAAAGCTTTTACTAAACAAAATCTAAATCTCATTTATACTATAATCACACTAAGCTATGCATAAACTGGCCACTTATTATATATTCCTAGCGTTTGAGACGCCCATTGCCATGTTGATGTGATACAAGTTTAAATGGCAAACATTCTATCAATCGAATGCAAACGAATGTCTTAACATCATCACAGAATAGTTGAGGCTGTTTGTTAATGCATCTGTCATAGACGCTAAATCAGTAAAACTTCATTTTTTTCCCATTTTTTTATATGTAAGTAACTGTGTTGTTTTTGCTGCGAAATAAATGCGTTTATGTTTTTTAGACCTAAATTTATCATCATCATCAGCCCGTTGCAGTCCACTGCTGGACATAAGCCTCTCCCAAGGTATGCCACAATATATACCTATATTGTACGCTATAAAAATTACAACAGCCTAATTATAGTACACAATGAAAAGAAACAGTGTTCCTTTCAACGGCCATTCCGTTAAAATTAAAACATCGCCAATTTTTTTCATGTAGAACCTCTCTATGACGGATATGATGCATTAACAAAAGCCCTCGGATCTCATCTCACGTCGACATGGGCAAAGAAACGTTTGTATATGTATATTTATTGTATTCAAAACCAGGACGACGCACCGCCAAGCTTCGTTGACAGCTCCCCAATACCGCGGCCAAAGATGTTGCTAACCTAAAAAAATAAAGATTTTAATGGTAAAATTAGGTTAAGGTATTGCAACACAGGCAAAGACTGCTAAGTGTTTCCAATAGTAACAGACAGCTTGACGGCGAGGTATTTGACCCAGTGGAATGTAATACTTGGCAATGGTCAAGCATAATCAGCCTGTAAGTGCCTGCGTCCCTCCGTGACGAAGTTTTTAATCTGGGAATATCTATGTTACAATTTATTTACTTTCCCATACGGTAAACTTCATTCAGAACGTCTTAAAAGTCATCAAAAGTTACTAGTTGGGACCAAACAACGTCCGATTCATTTCTAAATAGTAAATTTTATTTTTAGCAGGTTAAATAATGTTTATAATTTTTTTTCCAGATTAAATTGAAGGCATGCAATTATAATAGCAGTAGATGGCCTTTTGTACAAACAGTGTTATTATCATTAGATATCTTCGAATGCCTACCTATGCCCCTAATACTCAACCTATTTATTATTTATAGATTCGTTATTTCTAATCTATTATTAGAAATAATAGATTAGAATTATTATTTTTTCCCCCCTATGGCTGGCTAGTGTTTTCACCTTACAGCCTACATTAAATGAGGTCATAGAAGAGTTATTAGTGATCTTGAAGCAGAATGCCATCTTTGCAAATTTATTTTTTTGCAGAATGGGATGCAATCATTTTTTTTATCTAGGAAGACCTAATACTAAATGCTTTTATGCAAACGCTGAAAAGTTTTACGAATTTTTCACTCAGTGTATATTTTTTTTATCAATTGTAGGTGCCCAAAATATTGTGTCGTGTGCCCTTAGTGTTTCCGTGCTATTGATTCGCCATCCCTGTATTAGATCATCACTGCATTCGTTGCATTTCACAAAACAACTCGCGAAAATATTCCCGACTGTATTATCGCACACCTCAATACAATTCCAATCCTAGTTTTCAGAAAGTGAGTCATTTGTAACCTTTATAATAAATGAAGTGTAAAGGTTAGCGCGACAGTTTGACAGCCGAATACCAATGTGATTCTCTTGAAGTTTGGAAGGACGCCAATATACCTGCTGTTCATAAGCTTTTGAAACAGGACTGTTGTCTTTGTGGAAAAGAGACGGCGCTATGCGATGTCGATGTAGAGTACTGTCTAGTTTCAATAATGGTAAGTGTCGTATAAATTGTAAGAGCTACAAGTATTGCCCCTTTAATTTTTTAATGAGGTATTATTATTATATAGTACCGAAAAGGAGTGGTGAATATGAATGTTGATGGATGGAGAGGAAGAGGAAGGTCAAAGAAAAGATGGATGGATTGTGCAAAGAACGATATAAAAGAAAAAGGCGTAAATGATAGTGTGACGTCAACTGACGTCTAATATGGGAGGATGGGAGAAAAAAACGTGTTGTGATGACTCCAAGTAAAATGGGATAAGGACAGGAAGATGATGATGAGTACTGAAAAGGATGAAGCTATGTTCCTGTATGTGTATCTCTCTGTAACACTTGAAAACATTGTTGGTTGAATATAATGTCGTGAAAGAATATTATATAGGTACCTGCCAAGCTTTTTTAAATTTAATAAAACATTGGCACATGCCTGACGTGTGTAATGAGCCATCATTTCTCCAGGTTATATTTTTATAATCAGATATTTTTTCACACCGTAGTACTTAAAAATGTATAGGAGAAAAACAACCAGGTATATGTACCATGCACGTCATTACAATTTAGAATATTTACATAAAACGTCTTAGAAAAATATCTAGATCTGAATTTCAGTTGAGGTGTGCTAACATACATTCCACATTCTACATTCAACAAGAATGTGAGTCATTGGAAACATTTATTTATAACGCGATCTGACGATAAGTGCGTTATAAACAAATGGCAATCTTATTCACTTCGGTCAGATATTTTCACAGTAGGAATGACCTCTTATGTATTTTGAACATTCGGTTAATGGTAATAGGTATGTTTCTAACGAACGAATTTTAGTTTATTTAAGTTTCATCTTACAATTAACTGTCGAGGTGGCCTTGCGATTCTTTGTGTGGATTTATGTGGGTTCAATTCCCAGCGCAAGAACTTACAAATTTATTCTACTACTGATAAACGGTGAAGGGAATCATCAATGCTCAAACCTCAAACCTTCCCTGTATAGGAAGGGGTCTGTGCCCAGCTGTGGGCCACTGTAGACTGGTATTATTATTACATATTATATTAATTTAATGTTAATGATCAATCCTTTTCTAAAATGGGAAGTGACATTTGCCTAGCAGTGGGACATTTAACTAGAAGCTTATTGTTTTATAAGGTGCCTAAGTGAAGGTCTAAGTGTAAAAGTATTGGCTCACATTTATTGTGCCCTAAAGTTGTCGAAACTGTAGCTTCGACTAGACTTACCACTATTACTATTGGTTCCTTGTTGGATTTGCCTTCAAATGTAAAAATATTGCTTAATATTAGAAGTAATTGTTGTAATACCTTTCCAACAACAGCGGTGACGTTGCCCAGCTTGGCCTCATCGGTGAGCGCCTCCAGCTTCGACTTGCCGCTCCTCGAGCCTTCTTCTGATCCGCCGTCATCGCCACCACTGGGAATAAAAGAAGTTTACATAAGTATGCTGTTATTATGTTTAAAATTAAATAAAAGGTAAAATATGTAAGTAGTGTGTAGGTGAACTTGTATTACTATTTTTCTTAAAACGCTATCTAAGTATCTTATTTGAGTAATGACATTTTAGCGTTTATAATATTAGTAGGAGTAAATTTGACCCAACTTGAGGTATTATTACCTACTACAAGCCAACTCAAGCTCACCTTGATGCAAAAACAGTGATCTAGGGAGGTTAAGAACCGCGAAAAATGTTTTTTTTTACTCGATATAAAAAAGGAGGATATGTTACCCAGCATCTTGCTGTGTGAGGAGCAGACTGCACGTGGCTTCCTCAGTGTGCATCCTCGCTGCCACGTTCTGATACACCTTCGAGTTCAGCTTGTCATCAATCACTCCTTGGAGCTCGAAATCACTGTACATTTTCTGTAAAGGAAACACCAAAAATTTTAACCCTATATTTACTAAGTTTTAGGTTAATAGCTTTAGTGTAAATTGTAATAAAATTGAGTTTTTTAGTCATCGTCTTCTCCCATAAAACATTTTCCCATATTTCGGGTAAATTTTTGTAGTCGAGTAACATTAGCAAAGTCATAATGTTGCCATATAAACTTTATAATTTCTACCCATCTGTCAAAACTTTTTGGTAGATTTTCATCTTACTGATTTTTCCACTAAATTGTTTGATTAATTTATAATGATTTCTAAAATACATACCTTCAATATAATAGACAAACAGGCGACCTGCTGCGGGTGCAATGCGGGCCTCTCTCCTAGCCACGTGTTGATCAGGCCAACTTGAATGCCGTACCAATGCTCAAACAATTGCAGAATCCACAATTCGTCGGTCACCTAGAAATGGTAAATAATTAAAAATAGGATTAAACAGAGAAACTAACGGTTGAGGTTGAAATGCTTTTTTTTTTATTTAGGGACTTTTATAAGGCTTGACGTATGTCGGTCCCAAGACCTCAGGTCATAACAAGTTAGTTAAAAAATACAACAAAAAACAAGCAATAACTTGTTTATTAAATAGGTTTTTTGAAAGAAATTTCTGTTTGGCAAATCTATGGCCCTTTTTTTGTACCCCAGTGGAAATCCTCATGGACTGTTCCTCATCAGAGGGTTGCCGAGGGGGTGTGCTGGACTCTTACCGGCTAAAACCACTGGAGCGTCTTCACCTGCCTATGGCCGGGGGTGCGGGGTTCGCTTTCGCATTCACCGCGCCAACAGCAGAAATTGTACGGACGAAATGGACAGACAGTTTAATATTCCTATTCCCACCTTCGATCTGATTTGGTCCATGGAGTTCCTCATGAAGTTGACGTATCCCTGGCCGATGTCCTTGCCGGAGCCGGACACGTTGGCTATCGTTAGGATTGAGCCGATCAAACTGAAGGAAACAAGATTACAATTACAACTAATAGAATATTTTATGTTAACCTCGGTACAGATACTTATGAAGACAAAAGTTTTGAGAGACTTATGCCCACATTTCGTCTCTCTCCTATAACTTGGTTTCTGCTTGAAGCTGAAATCCTCCATAACTGGACTACCACAAAAGTGTCAAAACTGTCGTTCTAGTAATGGCAGGTTAGTCAAGCATTTACACAATGTTGGAAGATCTATCATCGTTTTTTTTTTATTTTTGGTGTGTGGCTCATTTGCCTACTTCGTTAAATGTCTTTCAAGCAATTCTAACAAACAATCTTTTCAATCAAACGTCTGATCTTCTTGTCCTTACCTTCCCTCATCAAACCTCGCAATCTTAGCAAGTGTAGCCTCCAGGACCGCGGACAACCTGGTGGTCATCCCGGTCGCCATCGCCTGCAGGCACGACTCGATCTGCGCGTCCATCTTCGCGTGGTACTGATACTAATAAAGAAAGGCCATTTATGAAGACTGGGCTACCATAGGCCTTGGTCAGGCCATTCAAACACAGACCTAGATGGCACACCGAATATGAAATGGATGAAATGTTCTGCAATGTCTTTTAAAGGAGAAGCTTGATTTATTGGTTTCTTTCTCCTTGTTTTTGTAATCACTTTTGGATTGATTTAAATAAGAGCCTCATTATTTTTGTTTAGTTTTAGGCTTTTTATTTTTAAAATGGATTTTATATCAAATTATTTTTTTTCAGCTGAATTAAGTAACATTGAAAGCTGATTGCAATTTCTTATAACATTGCTCTAAACAGTTAACTTTGGTATTGCCAAGCTTCTAATAATATTTAGACATCGCGAGAGCCACATTCTACTATAGCGGACAACGACAAGCGCAGGTAGGTCTCACACGGACCTAAAGCAACATCAGCTGAGGTCCCATCGGGGGTGTTCTTTGAGCGTGACTCAATAGGAAGACCTGGGACCTTTCGATCCCAGTTTAAACATACGTGCAACACAGATACGTGCACATGCATACATGCCATACCAATTCTTATAGCGCACATTTAAAAAAACAAGATGGTAACGTCTTTTACGGTGCTTTTGAAGAAAATTATAAGAACTGGTATTGCATATTAGGGGACACTTAAGCTTTTGGTTCAGCAGGGGTCGGTTCGACCTTCGGGCAGGGGAGGGGCTCTGTCTGTGAGGGGTCGGTATTGGATAAGATCGAAAATAACCAGAATAGGTTGATCTCTAAGAAGAGATCCTTGGCTTAGGATAGTCGGGTAAAGTTTGGCTGAATGGAGAGGGGTTATTTGGTCAGAAAATAAAATAAGAAGAAATTAAGGGTATAGAGCATAATTAAAATAAATTGGTCAGTGTCTTTGGAAAAGTCATAGAAATATTTGTTTTGGATTACTTTGCCTCTAAGTATCATCGGTTTTCTAGTTAGCCAGGGGTGCGAACACTAAGCTGGCATAAACAAATATATAGAATAGGATCACATGGGGTTTAAAATGGAGGCAAAGTTTGGTCGAGGAGAGTATGAGCCAAACCAACCGAAATTTTGCAATTTTGAATTTTGCATGCAGTCCAATCATAATTTAAGCTCATCCGGGAATAACATGCAAGAGTAATAACTTTACGTACTTCACTTGCTTCTTACTTCACGAAAGTTGAAAACCAACTTACGTAGACCCCTGGAGTGCGGAAGTGCCTCGATCAAGATATCTGAAGATTGGAATAAACCAAGAAGCCGTTGAAAAGATGCTGTTATTGGTGGAGAAGTCAGAAAACTGACTGAAGAAGACAGAGAGCCTGGAGCACTGTCAGCCTGGTCTGATCTCGCTGTCAATGCCGGAGTAGCTTTCCTACACGAAAGATAATTGATAGACCTATTCAACTGATGTCCTAAGATGTTCGTTTGTCGATGCCGCGTCTATCTGCATTTTTTCTCAAACTATAAATTTTGGGGATGAAAAGAGTGTTATCTTCTAGATGAACTGGCTCGTAGTACTCGGCGTCGCCATCTCCTGCTGAGACCAGACATAAGTACTCACAATATCTACCCCTTCAACGGCGCACAACTTCAATGCCTGGTTCTTAGCGTCCAGCGCGACGTTCACCATCGCGCACGTCTCCGCCGGCAGGATGTAGTCCGTCGACATAAACGTCACGCTCTTCTTCAGCCACGACTGGAATCAATAAGGTTTTTAGTTTTAATGGTAAGATACAGAATTTAGAAATCAATATATAAAAAATAAGGAACCAACTCATTGAGCTCAATCACTCAATATCCTTTTTTTGTTTTCGGGGAAAAACGCTAATGTTTCAATCCACGCCGAGGGTACGGCATGGGGATATGTCGATCTCACCGAAAAACACCCTGGGCCTCTTCTAATACCTAAACCAGATTCACGGGATTGCTTGCGCTTGCTCTGCGTGACTCTGACTGGATTACTCAATACTCAAGACCTTTGAAAATAGTTTCTTCAATAGGTTCATTCTTATGCTCAGGAGCAGTCTTTATACAAATGTTTGGTAATATAAAGTCTGACCTGGAAGGATGCCTCGGTCCTTTGTATACAGGTCTCCATCATGTCGCAAGCCATCAGCTTGAGACGCTGCTCCAGGTGCGAGCGGAACTCCGGCTCCGGCCAGTGCAGGTCCCTGATGAAGCACTGCAGGGCGTCCAGCTTCCAGAACAACTCCTCGCTTGTTGAACAGCCGTTACTAGGAAAATAGACTGTATTAGTAAAGCAATAAGGGTTATTGTGGACTTTGTAAATTATGTCCACTTCCAGAAGTCATTTAAGGTTTTAATAATGTGCTGCATATTACCCGTGTTTTATGATTCGATGATACCTGTGTTACGGTTGTTGCAACTTACCCCTTGATCTCCCAGCGTTCCTTCTCAAACCCTTTGTGTAACGACTGCGCTATCGACGACTCCATCAGGTCCACGTAGCGCACCACCAGCGGCGCGAACGTGTCCCGCAGGTGCTCGTGAAATCTTCCACCTTTTAGGTTTTCTGGTATTTAAAATTTATAGGTAAAAGTCATTATTATTAAGCGTTAGCCAAGGACAAGCGAAAAATAATGAGGATTCCAAAAAACAAAGCAAAATAAAAGTGGGACATCGCGAACTCGGAATGATTGGGGAAATATAGGAGCTCGCCAAGCCCATTAGCATTCTACTGACTTACCATCGGTTCTGAGATAGTCATTAAGGATCTGGAACAAGGGGAAGGAATCCCAGGTGTCTGGGGGCTGTTCGGCCAGCACTCGGTCCATGTCGACCCCGAACAAGGCCCAGAAGATTTCTGCGTGCTCTACCAGCAGCTCCGAGAACCACGCGAAAGCCTGTGCAGATGGGTTTCACACTTAAAAATTGTGATTATCTCCTATGTTGCTAATATGATAAAATTTTGATTGCAAATCGTTATATAAGATTTCAATATTTGATGAACTGTTATTAAAGAAACTGTTATTTTATGTAAATCATATTGTAATTTATGTTTAGATTTATTAATTTTAACTGTACTTTAATTATTAGAAAAAGTCCACGACAAAAATTTCAATAGCATACCACACTAGAAAAATATAGCATTCCTTTTCAAAATCTTGATTTGTATTTACACAATTTAACAAGAATATTCAAGTGTAGAACTATTTGTAAGTGAATATTTTAGATATTTCGGCTAAAAACTTACCCCTAGGGGTGCCATCAAAATATTTGCTACACTCTCGAGTTTAGAAAATACTTTGATGGCCATACTACAAGATAAAAAGGACAACATGCAGAATCCAAGTGATAGAACCACACTACGTCACTCACTAGAAGCCGGATAGAATAGAGTACTGATACTAGTAGAGTATATCATGATATGTGCAATGCCTGACTGTACTGAAGATCTAGTGTGTACTGTAATGGTCAACATAGGAGAAGGTGTTCAAATGAAAATGGTCTCAAAGGCCATTTGAATAAAACACGAATTTGATCAAATCGATTCGACTATTCAAGGACCTTCAAAATCATCTTCGACAAGACCACAAAACTTAGCAGTAAGAAAATAAATAAGCTTAAAAATAAAAAAAGGACTACAAAAGCGGAAATCTGTTGTAATGTGCTCAATGTGTTGTTTGTCCTATCTATGTCATGTAAAAGCATTTGTTCCTGTATCTAATGTATGTATCGTGAGTCGGAGATCGGAGTAGACTGTAGAAAAAAATATACAAAATTCACTTTTCATTGCAGACATAAACGACTAAAAACCCTGCCAATTAGTTTTGAAGATTAAATGTGAAAAATCATTTTAGATTTGAGCCCATAATGAAAAGTCTGATCTCAGTCAAAGTCTATATCATTCGTATCATGCAATGCTTTCTTATCGGCTATCGAAGTAACACTGAAGCATTTGCCCAAGCGAGTCAAACTATCGTTTATCGAGTCTACTCCTTTAACATTGTGATCAAACCAATCAAAGTGAAGTATGACCAAGATCAAGTGAACAAACGAATGACAAGTGATTCGTTCAGCCGAGCAACAAATCAAATCATGAGTAGTTACATTTTGTTGACCGCTAGAGTCCGGTTTTGTGTTATAAACCTGCGGAGAAATAAAATATAAGATAGACGTGGAATAAAAGTTATAGTTTTATACTTAGCGTACACCAAAAGTCTGGAAGCGAACGTATACCGTTCACTCGACGACAAAGCGACATAAAATATATAATTTAGGAAAACAAAATGATATTTTCCAATACTAAGGAAGCACACGATGCAGCCGTACAGGCAATATCGAAAATTGATTTGAGAATTTAGAAAACACATCGTGTGCCATCAATTGAAATGGAAAAATTGTATTTCCATTTCAACTTTTTGAAATAAATTTAATAATACTGCCTGACATTCCCCACACTAATAGCGACAGGAGAATAGGATGCTATCCATTCAACATTTACAAAATGGCGAAACATTTCAAATCCATCCATTAATGAGTCCCACCACAAAAATAATCAGTTTCAAACGTCTTCTGCGCCAATCTAATAAGTTATCTATTTCAATTTGAATTGTTTCACCAATACAGAAACCACGACACTGAGGATAGGCATAGACATATCTGAGCAAATATTTAAGAGCACAACATCAATTTCATCTTCCACCAATATTTCAATACTTTTCTCGTAATTCTCAAATATTCGCTCATATTTGGTACTTAGTTATTTCTAATTAGCTACAATACCTCAGCGTAATGTTCTTCGTTCTGCTGCAGTAGATCTACGCATAGTTCTGCTAAATGAATAAGATCTTCTAGCTTTTTAGCTGGCGTAACCATTGTTTCACCTCTTAAATCCTCTGTAACAAAAAATGTAGTGATAGAATTAATTAAAATATTGCTTTTTTAATCTACATGGACATATTCATCAATGTCATCTTTATTAGGCCTTATAATTTTATTAAGAAACATACAGGCGTGTGCAAGGTCATTATAATTATAGGAAATGAGCTACAACGATCTTTTGGCATGCGGATGACAATAATTGGAGGGTGTTGGAGTGCTTATTCGTAACAAGAATCCACCAAATTACTCAACCGTTTGTCAAAAGTCCATCCATCCTTCCATACTTTAAAAAAATCGCGTTTATAATATTATTGAAAAAGTTTGATTGTAATTTTAACTTACCCTCGATATTAGCCTTCTGACTGAGCTGCGTGTAGTTCAAGAGCGCAGCGTGCTCGAGGCTCGTCTGTATCATGGCTCTCACTTCCTCAGGCGCTACTGGCGTCACCACGTCCTTCATCAACACTCTTTCTAGGAGCGATAACGTTGCCTGAAATATAAGAAGCGTTGAATGTACTTACTTACCTACGAATGTATTACTTTAATTCATTATATTTGATTATGAAGTAATACTATCAGCCACTATGTTCATTGGAATCTGATCAGTAGCTTGTTGCTTGCAGCTTGTAAACTAAAACCATCTACTTTCTTATTCTTATTTCGGTGCTTATTTAATCTTTGAAATTTTGGCTTATGAATAATAAATCTACAATTTAAGGTTAAACTATTCTTACAAAATAACAAAATATTTACAGAGCTTCAAAAAAATGTCATCTCCGTCAATGGCGGGAAATGTGCCCAGAAGGCAAACGACATTAATAAGTTGCATAGCAATGCCAGTAGTGACTAGTGTTGATTTCAATATAAAAGGACCCTCATCATAGCTTAGAAAGTGCCTTGATAAAAAAAACCAATTCATTACCTTAAGCGCTCCCTCAGGCCTTCCGAACGGGAACGCGTATCTGAAGTTAGTGATCTGATGCTGCAGCAACGCCTTCAACCTTTCCTTTATCTCCGCGAACTTCTCCTTCTCCTGCACTGTGATGCTGCCCACTCCGTCCGGCCTGCCATTCAACGTCGCTGTACTGTGAACCACTTCCGGCGTAGGGCTTACTCTAGTTGGGCACAAGCGGGATATAGGGTAGGCTGTGAAATCAGCAGCTTAACTACTATTTACTAGACTATAATTAGTGTAAAACTAAGTTTGTATTCGATTTTTGTTAAGAGAGTGTGATTTTGTTTTCGTTACTTCTCTATTCAGTTTTATTTAAAGATCATTGTTATTACGTTTCGTATGCCTTTCATAAATTCGATAAGTGACTCTTTCGTTGTAATTTTTAATCAACGTTTCAAGATTATCGTTTGGGTACATATTTATCACAGAATTAATATATTCAAGCTATATTATGCGATTTTAAAGTTTATTGCCAATTTCAGTCATAAAGACTTCAATATTTTGAATGTAAGTCATATACAATTATTGCCATAGAATAGTCATTTGTTTTCCAACATTGCACGATCCTTTAATACATTAAACCGAATGTTAACAGTTTAAGTTCTTCAGTTTATGTTTCATTTACTGCTGACTCCAGAGGCCCGAAATATAGTACATTAGTAAGGTGAAGCAGGCATAGTTAGTGAAGCACATTTAGTACGAATGCATAGTCAAGTTAGTAAGGTTCTAATAGTTAGAAGCAACATCACACTCATATGGGTTATGGCGGTCGTGGGTTATCAGGTAACTAGATATTTTAAAACTGCTTTTGACATATCGAAAATAATTTTATACTAAAAATCTGTAGAATATGAGCCTTATAACAATGGCTTAAGTATTATTATTATTACCATGTTATTTTTGATTATATCATCATGTCAAAAACAGCTTTTATATAAACCACAGATCACCGCTAGGTCACATTTACGTTCACATTCAGTGGTGGGCCTAATACATTTCCTTGTGGGACACCAATCTAACACGTACTATTTAATACCAACCTGTTATATTTACAAGTCTACATGCTCATTCAAATATATATTTGTAATAAACTATTTACCATATTTACTAAATAATTTAAAATCGTAAAGATTATAAGAATAATTTATAAAAAAATTGTGATAAAAGGCATCGAAAGCCTTGGTTAGGATAATGGATTTTGTTACTGTATTTTTGAATAATGAAATTCAACACAGTATTTATCTACATTATCCATAATAATTTAAAGGTAGGTCTAATATTATTTACATATACTCAATAGTCTAACTAACTACCTACCTGTTACCGTGGACGTGGCTCGCGCAGAAGGCGAAGGAGTAGTGCATGAGGGTGGGGTCCACGGTCTGTGACCCGCTCTCGGCCACGTCCAGCAGGTCGGACAGGTAGCACAGGTGCCGGAAGCAGCCTCGCACGCCGTATCTTGCGCAGTATTCATCGAGAACGAATACTTGGCCGGGGGAGAACCAACCCTAGAAGTCAAAAAAGGATTGATAATGGTGTATCCTATTTTAACTTTCAATTGATAAAAATATGTGTTTTGAATGACCTAATATGAATAAATGGAAATAACGTAGGTGGTGTGATTTTCACTTAGACACGTTTCTTTTCATTATAAACACTAATTAATGCTGTTGTCAAGTTCGATCTCAAATTCAATATAATCTTTACTTGTTTGACAAAAGTAACTCTTGGAAAATATTTTTTTGGCATACCTTTCATAGCTACAGAAGAAAAGGATCAACAAAATGACGTATCTAAAACAAAAGAATGCTTACCAAAGAACAATACGGGTCTTGTAAGCGGTACTTCAACGTTAACGACTGTAAAACACAGAACAGTTGATGATGGTCGTACTGGCAGGGGTCTGCCTGGATGTAGTCCTCCATGCCGTGCTTACGGGCTTTGTCAGCATCTAGTAATGAAGAAATTATTAATAACGAACATGGTAGAATATGAGGTAAACTCGGCGTGAGAATGATGCAATTTTAAAGAAAAGAATGTCAGATACCAGACATAAGACGAATATAATTTATGATTTTTATTTTTGTACAGGTCTATAAAATTAGCTCGAGGGCAAGTTTTAACTGTTTCTAACTGTTAATAGAAATATAAGTACATATATTTTTTTAAGTAACGGCGATTTCACAGACATTGATTCAAAGGCACAGACACCCAGACTCAAAACAACCATTAGTGGATCGCATCAATTCTTGTCCAACGTTATTGGAGTGACCTATTTTAATACGTCATATTTCATGTAAAAGATAATCTTGGGCATAAATATAATACTATATGCGTTTTCGGAACTTTTCAACTCACCCCCCATAATTTTATGATGCGTATCTGAAGTGGTAGGCGGCGTGGGTTTATGACTCTGTCCCGTCGCTCTGTACAAGGCCATGACCCACAGATGGCACTCGTTCTCATCTGTCACTCCCATGAGAACTGACTCCCCGTCGCGTACGGCGTTCATGAAGTACTTAGCACCCTCCAGTTCTGAAAAATAATTAACGGTAGTGGCCTCATAGATTGCTCAGCTCTTATAAAGAAATTGAAAGTTTTAGCAAAAGTTTTTTTAAAAAGGAATTGGTAAGAAATTTTGTTCAGCAACGAAAGTCTATGAATACAATCAAATTCCTTAATAATTTTTAAAACACCAAACCATCTACAACGTATAGATAGTTAAAACATTTTTGAAACTGTATAAATCTGTTTTGTTGGTTCATCGAATTTCGTTGCTCAACGTACGACAGTACTTAAAAATATTTTATCGTGCTTTACTTCAAATAATGCTTTTGCAAGATTTTAAATACACTATTAGTATATTTGGACACTTATTAAGGAAAAATTTAAAGACTTCAGAATATCTAATTACGTGGATTTTAACAAAACCTTTATTTGAATAAGATAAATTGAATTGCAAAGATAAGGCCCATATCATGAAGAATTAAAACCATCATAATTACGTTTTAAAGAAATAGAGCTATCTGTACAGATATTTCCATCTTGCTCTTTTGTAACAACAACAATGATTTCAAAACTTCATAATATGACCTAATAGAAGAAAGAGAGGTGAGATAAAACTAAATAGTATAGAATAATATTATTAAAATGTTCATTACCTATTTGTTTCTTGTTTGCCTTACCTTGTCCGACGATCAGCTGGGCTGTAGAACAAAACAACATTTTAGTATACTGTAATACTTAATACTAAAATTACTGCATCTTAATTTTATCTATCGTTTTCAACTTAACGATATTTATGGTTAAATATAAACCGCAAAACAATTTGAATGAAAAATCTGACTAAAATCCTTGAAAACCAACTTCGTAGACAGGTATTTTTTGATGGTTGATGGGATTGCTCGAATGTTGGAAAATGTCAAGTTCCTTGAGTTTTTAAAAATAAATATCATTTTGACAAATTCGAGCAATTCCATCCACGTTTTTAGAAACACCATTTGTCTACTAGCTCATCTTAATTTTCACATCAATCGTGTAATACCAGCGAAAGCAATCTAAAACAATAATAATACAAAATGAGTACTGTACCGCTTGCCAACTCGATGTAGTCGACGGTGAAGCCATCCAGCTGCATCATCTCCGCCGGCTCCGACTTCTTGTCCTTGTAGGAGCAGAGCGCGAACGTGTACTGGCTCACTTGCACCAACACCATGTAGCGACGCTTCCATTTACGCCACACGTTCTTGCCTATCACGTGGAGGTAGCTGAGGATTAAATACAACGATTGATTTATTAACTGCTTAGAATCAAAGAGTACTACTGTCTTCAAGTAAGATTATCGCAGTTGTGAAAACGTGACAGAGCACTAATTAATCTAGAGCAGCGTCTCTCTTACTCACGCTATAGAAAATGCCGTTCCTATACGAACGGCATTTTCTTTTTCATAGCCCTTGACTCAATAAGAATAAGATAATAGTCGTTTCTAAATTAATTTAATATCAGATGGGACATCTTCTTTCACGGTATTAATTTGTATTCAAGTATATACCTAACATTAGTTTACAAGTGATAAATAGTGTCACTAGCTAAAGACAATATACAATACATAAATACTGTAATGCCTCAGGGCAGTCATTTTGGGCCTATCTGTTTTCAAATCAAATCAAATCTTTATTTGCATTCCATATGTTATACAGATGTTATTTTATAATGTTGACACAATATATTAGAAACAATATGGACCCGGTAGGGCACAGCAATAAGAGGTTAGAGAGGTTTGCAGACATAATAATATCTTATCACCTAGTATTATTAAAATCTATGCTTATAACTAAAACTTAAGTAAACTAACATTAATATATATTTGTGTGTGCGCGTGCGTGTGCTGTGTGTGTGTGTGTGTGAGTGTGAGTGTGTGTGTGTGTGCTGTGGGAAATCATGTTTATTTATTTTTTTATTGATTTATCATCCATATACTCTTTTATGGTATAGTAGGATTTGGAGTGTAAAAAATTCTTTAATTTATTTGTAAACACAGTCGTTTTCGTTTCATTTTTTATTGTTTTTGGTAAGTTGTTATATATTTTTATCGACATAATTAGCGGACCGGAAGAATGAATTTTTAGGTTGGATGTAGGTAGATTTAATCTATTTTTGTGACGCAGGCTATATTTGTTTTGGATATCTTGTCGGATAGTATAAAATTCTGGGTGATGTCGGGTGAATTTGCATACTTCTAGGATGTATAAACATGTAAGTGTGAGAATATTAAGCTTTTGAAAATATGGTCTGAAACTGTCTGTTTGTTTAATATTGGTTATTATCCGGATGAGTTTCTTTTGTAAGGTAAAAATTGTATGCGAATCGGTACTATTTCCCCACAATAAGATGCCATAACTAAGCCACGCTTGGGCGTAGGCATAGTATGTAACAAGTGCTGTTTGTAGGTTGGTGGTTTTTTTAATTTCGCGTAATGCGTATGAAAATTTAGAAAGTTTTGCTCGAATTTTTTGAATATGTGTTTTCCAGTTTACATGTGTATCTATTGTTAAACCAAGGAGTGTGAATTCGCTAACTTGTTCTAGTTTTTTATTATTGTAGGAGTAGTTTAATTTAATCGGGGCTTTTTGATGAGGGTGGAAGGTAATTAATTTAGTTTTTGAAAAGTTTATTTCTAAGTTGTGGTTTTCCATCCAGTTAAATGTTGAAGTAAGAAGACAATCGAGTTTATCATTGATATTTTCTATTTTTTGGCACGAGGTGAGAATAGAGACATCATCCGCAAATAACACACATGGTCCGTTAATTGTTTTGGGGAGGTCGTTAATATATATAAGAAATAGAAGACATCCTATGACGCTGCCTTGTGGGATAGACGCGATCACTTGTTTACGGGTTGATCTGATTTGTTGTATTTCTTTATTGTTTTTATTAAAATATTCTATTTCTATAATTTGTTCTCTATCTTTTAAGTAGGACTCAAACCATTTTAGGGCATTTCCCCGTATCCCAATCCCGTGTAATTTATTTAAAAGTATTCCAAATTTCGATGATGGTATGAGTATTAATATGACACATGGACAATACTGAGAACATCTATTATAAGGATTTAAAAGATAAAGAGCTCACAACATACCCGCAATGTTTCATGTTCAGAGGCTTGTCCATACGGCACGCGATTTTAATTCTGAGGTCTTGGTCGGGAAGGTTTTTCGGTACTGTCATACGATGCCACTCGGGCGCCTGAAAAAAGACAAACAGTTACTTGTTTAAATGTGTGTTTTAAATGTTCGAGGAATAGATACTATTTCTTAATTATTATTATTATAAGTAAATCTCATTCACTGGTAATGCAGCCAGTCTCCTGGGCACGTTTCCCGCCATTGACGGAGATGAGGATATGTTTTTCGACGCTTTGTAAATTTGTTATTTTTTAGTTACATAAGTTTAGTTATAAATGTAGATATTTCTTGTTTAGTATTGTTTCTGTTCAATAAAATAATTCACGATTAAAAAAAAAACAGAGTCAGATAGGAACGTGTGGAAGAAGAAGACATGCTGCGCCGCCCCTAAACAATAATTGGGATAAGGGCAAGGGAAATGATGATGATGAAGATGATGATACTTAAAGGCAGTACTCACTTTACTGGACAAAGGAGTAGGCCTGAGCACCACCTTCCCAAGTTCCTTGTCTTCAAGCGCCAGTACACCAGGGTTCTCTGTGTACAGCTTCACCTTTACAGCAGGGAGGGGCTGTGTCGTACTGAAGTCGCCTTGGGTGTCCCACCTGGTAAGTCGTGGTGGATTAGAAAATGTGATAAAATAGATCGAGGTTCTTATTTTTGAATTCCGTTTTTTACTGAACAAATGCATTATGTGATGGAATGGAACTCTTTTTAATCGACTTAAAAAAAGGGGAAGTTGTCAATTCGTCTGAATCTATTAGTTTTTAACATAGTGATTTGACTAGCAACATGATTTTATACACCGCATTAAAGAATACTAAAAATCTATAAATTCCAGCAGTAGTTTAAACAAAGATGTAACTACACGCTGAATTAACTATTAACTACTACTAACAACTAACTCAAGTGAACAGAAACACAGAAAAGATTATAAACATCTTGTTCCAAAAATGTATAGACTCACATAGGTTTAGATGCCTCAGCTTGGTCAGTTTGAAGTTTGTCTCCACCTTCAACCTCCATAGTGCAATAAACTATTCTATTTGGTGCTAAAGACTTGAGACCTTTCACCTCCATAACAACGACCTAGAATATGTTTAATACGACAATAATATTAGCAATAACAATGATCGCACAATCCTTGCTACTCTTATAATAGCACGAGACAATATTCAATTAGCGAGTACAGAATCGTTTGAACTGAAACTTGATAAATTAATGACTGGTAATACATTTAAGAAGGCAATGACAAAGCTAAATCCTGATGATGTTACTGCAAACCTGGATATTTAAAAGTCAGCAAAATGGTTCTGTCATTACAAGAAAAATGTGATTTTAACAGTCTGTCCAAAAGACAGAGACGGTTGAGAATGGCTATCCCATATATGATCGTCCCTGTCTTTAAAGGAATAATAACTAAAAATTTGTTTAGAAATAAATCAATAGCGATCGGTCCATCAAAAAACAACACATTTTTTGTTCAAAAATTTGTTCTGTACTCCCTCCCAAAAGTTACCTCTATCTGGAATGTAAGCACTACATCCATTTTTGTAAGCTGTGCATCGATTTCAGCGCCGTCTGCCTCCCCCGTCAGCTTGTTAGCAAGGGACCCTTGCGATCTGAAACACAGCTGCTTACTCAACCTTGGACTCGGATCCGGTCCAGCATTCGATCTAAACTCCAATAAGCAATCATTTCAAAATACCACCACCAAAGTATTTACAAGATCGAATTAAATCATCCCTCAATTTTATTCATATTACAATTCACATTGATAAACATTTACGGGTCGATGTTATTAACACATTTGGAGAAAGGAATGTTATTTTTCAAAGGATCAAGGGAAACAATCATTACATTGACAAGGGAATGATTGGTGGCATACAAGATGAAAGCCCGTCACCGATACCAAGGATGATTAAGCATACAAAAGGACAACATTACAAATACGTCAGGATACATTAACTATATCTAAGGTACTGTAAATGGTAATGTTAAGATGTATAAAGCGGAATGAAATAGAAAAGAGATTCTAGATGAAAGCGTTTAAGAAAGATAAGTAGAAATAACTATCGTACAAAAGGAAAGTGCACTTTAATGTCGAGTTAACTTAGTTCAAATTCATATAATTCTTGCCAATGATGTTGATAAAATACCACTCTTTCTAGAACCTCTTTAAGTGTACGGCGAATGAAAAATGTATTACATAAATGTATAAATTTGAAGCGAAGCCCTAACAAAGCTTGAAGCTTAGTTATTTTAGAATTATATTTATAGAAAATATTTTACAAACTAAAAACAAAGTATAAAAGGATAAGAATGTGAAACAAAAATTAAAGCAGTGGGGTAAAGTTAAAAGCTTACTTTCTAAGTTCATTTTACAGTAGGAAATCGAAACTACATTTCAAGGAGCTGTCGCTTAGGTGTTACTTTAGCTATTAAGACTAGAATATTAAAATCTTTATCTACATTTTAATTATCTATAAGCTTATTTAATTCTTCTGGCAGTGTAGTGGAAGCTACTGAATATCCATTGTTGTCATCAAGTTTAATAACTTGTTTCATTGGACCACGAGTTTTGTCTAGGTTATTGTTAGCAGTAAGCTCTACTCTATATTACTGTTAGTTAACTACAGTGGTCCTGTCGACAACTTCAGGATTGCAAACTGTATCATTCTTGTAAGGAATGTGTAGGGTTCCTGCTACACAAGACACGTGCTTAAAATTATCAATTCTGTACTCATTACTTGTACTTCCTTTAATATTACCGTCCGTATGTGCCAGGGACAGAAAAAAACCAAATAGAAATGAACAAGTAGAAACAATAAATGTCTGGATGAACGTCTAAAGAGAGGTATTAACGATTGTAGTAGAAGTGCAGTTAATACATGCAAAAGTAATAAAATCACATTAGGTGATGTAAGAGAATATATTACTTTTGCAAAACTAGACTAAGTAGGGGATAAAATTGATATAAGTGATGTTTTAGATATAATTATGATAAACGTTGCATCCAGATGAGATTATTAGTAACCAAAACACTCTAATAACGACACAGGTGAAACACAACATATAGTAACAGACATTTAAAATTTTGTTTTAGATATGTTTGATCATAACAATTTTGAACTCCCCATATATTTGTTAGGTATTATTGTTAGTATTTTTAAGTAGCTACCTTAACAGTAGGTGCTAGTAAATGTATGGGGAGCCTTTTAATTTAATTTAGTTAAACCTTTGTACACCTTCGTCAAAAAATAGTAATTGTTGTCATCATCGCAAACAGTTTTATTCGGCAATTATATTATTGATCATCATTATATTTGTCTTAATTTAAATATTAATCGAAAGGTGTACTCTGGGTTATATTTAAACACATATTCTAAATACACACATAGAAACCAGACACAAAGAAAAAACTCAATGATGTTCAATAATTTTGATTTTACAATTTTTCCAATTATAAGGTTTTTCTTTGCATCCATTAAAAGAGGCTTGAATTCCATAGAACATTATGGCTTTAAGATATCCAAATAACAATTTAATTCAACAACCATTCAATGCTGATTGACCATAGATAAAACGAAAGCAGATAATGAATATTTAGAGAAATCTACAGAAAATTCTGGTTCTTCTGACGTTTTATCATTGATCAATCAGCAGCATACATTGACCACATTCAATACAGACAGCGATGATGTCACATTCATTAAAACATCGAATGACACATTGATATTTAAGGACACAGAGATATAGGTTCCAAATACTTGAGCAGTTTTCTTCAATGTCAGGAGATTCTTTTTTAATTGTTGATTTAAAGAATTATTAATTTTGCTCCTCTAATGGGCTTTTAGAGTTCTTAGATAGACAAGTTAAATATCTTAAAGTGAGTATAGAATACGGTCAAATAGTCTAGAACTTAAGATTTTCATACATTTGAAAAATTCGATTAGCGTTCAAGGTTGAAAAAATGGCAATTGTCTAAACGGACTAATAGAAAAAAGACTGGGCTATCGTTAATGACAATCATTTAATTCTGCCAAGTATTTGAAACCAAAAGACAATAAAAATTGTACCAGCTTTTAAGATTCCGCTGTTCATTGAAAGATTTGCGCTTTCATTTCCATTCATTGGGATCCCATATTTATAAACTTTTGTTAATCGATTTCTTGTTGTATTATAATTGTGTTGGACACTGACCTGTGATTATACCGCTTGATTTTATGGAGGCCGTATTTAGAGTCAGCCCCGCCCTTGGACACCGGGAGCGACTCCAGGTTTGCCATCAGCAGGTTGATGGAACTCTTCAACTCTTCGATGTAGAGGGATTCCATCTCTTTCAGCACGAACTTCGGCATCAACTTGCGGTTCTGGAGCATTAAAATTATTTTCACTTATGTAAGTTTCCTGATAGTGGGATATGCTCGATTCACTTTTTGAAAATTGGCCTCAGTTAGCCATAGACCGGGTGGAAGGATAATGGTAAGTGGAAGAAGGGAAGAGATATGGCCTTTGCCCTGTAGTGGGACACCAAGTTTCAGTGATTTCGGATGAATTGTGTTCCTATAATTTATTTTTTATCGGGCTGAAAAACTTTGTTTATTAAGTTAGTTAATTACCTTTTCCATTTCATTAACTTTCTGCATTCGTCCATCGAGTTCTCTTCTTATAGCTGCCGCTTGTTCATCAGCGGAATCCAACTGCAAAGTACAGTTACATTATTTAAGATTACTCCTGATATTAAAAATAAGCTTTTTAAAACACCCTCTTCTAGTAATTAAAAGAATGCTATGAAGCCCTTATATTTAGGGAGTTGACACGAGTTGAAATTGTACATAAGTTTTCACAAAAGGCAAACAATATTTATGTTAATTAATATTTCTCGTTTAAATTCACCTAGAAACATAGCTGTTAAATTTTGAAACAAATCACTTACAAGAAGAGCATTAAATAGCAGTTGATGTTCGAACTTCTTGACTCCCAGAATTTGCTGGAACATGTCGTAAAGCTGTTCCTTGCTGAGGATGCACTCAGCGTTCAGGCTCTGTTGCTGCGCACGCGACGGTCTCTTCGACTCATCGTCTCCCGGTATGCCTGAAGGTTTACATATCTCTTGAAGTAATAGCAAATATAGAGGAAGAAATTGGTGTAGAAATACATAAAATAGAATACAAAGAAATATCTGGTAATCCAGATGTTTTTGATAAAGTTGGATTAAAGAACAAAGTTGGTGTCAAATCAGTAAAGTGCCGTATATGTGATGTAAATTTTGAACTATTCCGTATTTTTTTAAACTTAAACACAGTTTTATTATTAAAGTTAGAGTTGTCACAAGAACCCGTCTTAAGCTAAATAAATAAATACTTTTAACAAATTGTGGTGTACACAAAAAGCCATGATTGTGATTTTGGACACATCAAATCATGCAGTGCACTTATCTATACACTTACCTCGATCATCCTTTAACCTTTAAGTGACAAAATGTAAAATATACTTATATGTGTAGTCGTTATAAAATCGCGTGTTACTGTAAAGTTTATAAGTGTATACAAAGCGAATAATGTAAATAAAAAAGAAAATACCGATGTAATAACAATTGTAGCCGAAGAAGTTAAAATCGTATCAAATTTAACCGTAGATGACGCAATTACTTTAAGCATTTTACATAAGAATTTAATATAAGAAAGTAAGGTGAAACTTAAAAATATGTAAAAAAGGTGATCGAATATAAATAGGTAGATTTCGAAAACGTTTTTCTTTGTCATATAAACCGCCTTGAAGTAATCTAAAGTAAAGCAACAGCACAAGACGAAAGCCAAAGGAAGGTACAAATGAAAATCTTGTCGAGTGATACCTGTTATTCCTGTTCAGGATGTGTGAGAGAGACATGTCGTGAGAGAAAGGGAAAGAAACACAGACAGTGAGACAGACACAGGCACACACATTTCTGGTACATTTAGTTTCAGGACTGATGTTTTGCAAAATCGGAAATCGCTTAATTTTCGAGTTTGCTAAGCGCACCTCTTGTGACATGACTTCGAATAATTCAGCTTTAGTTTCATTATTAACAGTTTCTTCATCTTTATCATACTTTATTTTTCTTTCATCATCAAGAGGTGTACTTTTAGTGATTTTTAAACATTTACATTCTACAATACCTACACATACCAGTTGCATACATTTCATCCAAGCTTGTGATCGTTTCAAGTCGAGCTAAATCATTCAAACTATACGTAAAATCTATATTCCGCGACGGACGCGACGTGGCCGATAAATAAAATATTTTTCCGCAGGTTTTTAAACAAACCCTATAGCTATGGGTTAGTTTTAATTTATAAATTTGTACGTTCCTAAATATATATATGTAAATTTAATAACTAGGTTTACACATACTCTACCAGTCAGCACACAAAATCTTGTGTCTACGGAGCCAATACCATTTCAATAATCAAATATAATTTTGACAATTTTCTTAACAAGGATAGCGTTCAACGACAAAGATTTTCTATTCATAGCTGAAAGCGTTTATTGATCCCTTATGTAACTTTTGAACCATTGTAAGACTTACGTAAAACTCATTCATAAAAAAATTGTAGATAAAGAAAATTACTTTGAGTGTGACCTATTAACGCTCGAACATTTCCAATTCTCAGTTTTATCAAATCACTTCGCCGAATAACTTCGTTCAGTAACGCATGAAAAACATATTTCCTATAAAATGATAAGTAATTCAAGGAAAATGCGAATGAAAGAATCAGTATCAATTGATAACGAAGATCTTCTAAGGCTAAAAATAACTGTAACATATTGTATGACACAATCTACATACGTAATATATAAAGACCATATATTATCTGAAATTATAATTTGATATTTAAATAACTTTCCCCGAACTCTATATTTAACCATTTATAAAATTACTGAGAAAACGAACCGCGTTGAGTACAAATAAATTCTTTTGAGGAAAAATTGAATATTATACGCTATAATTTTCCTTTGAAGAAGATTTCTGAACCAATTATTAATAACAATATGATTTTGTTAGAAAGGCTTTATATTTACCGTTATTAGGTAATCCGTGGAGGATTTTTGCTTTATGAATTGTTAATATATACCGGAGAAAGGCTTAATAGGAAAACTCGACTAAAGATAAATTTTGGAAAGCTACAGTAGGTAGCTAGGTACTATTAAAATCAATTCCTTAAATTCTGATGAAAACCTGATCTCTTTTAAAATTATTACTAACACTTTAATCTCAATATTTATTCTGTCAACAGCTGATACAAACAATTAGACTCCAATGACAGTCCTTCCAGCCAAGTAACATTTCTACGATCGTCTACGTCATTAAAAAACGCTTAAATGTATAGAAATTACATTTTGTTTCCATAAAACATATGACTTAGACCTGCCATCTCCATAGATTTGAGCGTTTTTAACAGACGTTAAAGTTGTTACAAATGTCACTTGACTAGACGGTCTAGTTGGAAATCTAAAAGACGAAGCAATTACAGAATCATTAAAATTTTCTTCTTTTACTACAGAACGAATTTGAATCTCTTGTTCTTCATTAAGACCAATTAAATTCCAATCACAATGAGAAGGCTCCCGTAGACCCAAGCACTAAACATTTACAGGTACATTGCAATCCAAGCACATGAACAGTTGAAGCGTCACACTGCAGCATGCCTCACACCCTCACTCCAAATGGATGAACAACGAAAAGAAATTTCTTCAGAAACCAACAAACAGTAATAAAGATCAAAAATCTGTGTTTTAATATCATTAATGTTGTTAATTTGTTTTGTAGCTAAGAATTTTTATACTACGTAAAAGAAATTAATCTAAATTGTCAACTATTACTATGACTTTTACATTACTTCGATCTATTTTCGCGTATTTACATGCTCATTCTTTTAATTCTACATGTTTAATAGGTTTATAATTGTTATGATTTGTCATTGATTTAACAACAATTCTTTTCTTACTTATAGTAGTACATATTGAAGAAATTCATTTTCGTTTTCGTCAACTTTAGTTTTACCTTTGAGAAAAGCGAACATTTCTTCCAAATCATAAAATTCTACCAACACATCATTTTACCATGCTTTACTTGGATCTACGTCATTTGGTACTGTCAAATCAACTGTTTTGTCTTTATCATCATCTTCTTTGTATTTATCAAGTTCGCTTTTCTCTACTATTTCAATTTTATATGATACATCATCAAAATCCAGACTTACCTGTACCCTTCATGATACAATCAAACTTGGCCAACCATGATGATAAAACTGTCTCTTTACTTAATCCATCAATTTCTGGGAGAGACCTGTGGGATACATCAAATGTATATTTGGAATTCTCAGCTTTGAAAAATGTATTTTATTCGTTTTGGAACAATGATTAAATTTCGTTATTGGTATCCAAGCTACGTCTTCTTGTGGGATCCAGGGTGCTGTATCAAAAAATAGGATAGTTAGGAAAAATTGTTTCAAAATGTAAGAAGACAAAAATATTGTAATTAACACGTATTTGAAGTTTAATTCTATTTTGTTTTTTTTTATCCACGCCGCTTAGTACAAATCCCATTCTTCTTTAATGATGAGGTAATAAACGCCAATAAATTTTCAATCAAAGCAAAAAGAAACTTTACCCATACAAATACCCAAATTTCCATATCATCAAAAAAAAAATCAGCATGCAATCCCGAATTTGAGATCCATCCTAACATTCCAAACCTGACTCTCTTCTCGATGTTATTTCTGAAGACCTCTCTGAAGTCGTGGTGGGAGCAGGCCCCGGACTTCACCATCTGTTCCACTCGCTCAGATTTCAGGAACACGTCGTGGTATGATTGCACTGCGTTTTGGAAAGCCTCGTCTGCCAGGATCTGTGTCTCGCCTTTCAGGAAGGCCTGGAGTGATATGGATAGTGTTACTTCTTCTGTTTTAGTTACATTGATCAATCCGTTAATAGAAACAACGTATTTATTGGAATCTTAATAAAATGGGCAAATAAAGCCGGTTTGTTGGCCCTTTAAAACAATCTTCAATTGCGTGGAAAATCATCGCGATCAATCAAACAAGTTTGTCTTAAAAGAAAAGCTACGTTTTTAGTAAAACAGGTAGTTGTTTTAGTTGCTTTTATCAAGCCTATAATATTATTTGATCTATAATAATATTGTTTCTACCATCAAGGAGATCAGTTAGCTTCAAAATATTGAGGAGATTAGTAACACAGGAAATTCCAAAAACTGTATAGTCTTCTAAAGCGCTGGCTTTGAAAATAAATTCTTCATTATTTCGTAACATTTCACCTTCCTTTGATACCAATCCGTATAATTATTTTCTATGTTAATAATTTCAAACATAATAGGGGATTGTGTTTAAATTACAAGTATCTGTTAATGTAAGAATAAATTAACGGTCAGCTTTTGTTATTCTTGAAAAATAAATGAACATTATAATTCCCTTTGTGATCTATTTTAATTTTGAAGGAAACAAAAGAATCACGTATATTTTTTTGCTAGCCAAATGTGAGGGGGAAAAAGTTTGTTTAATTATTAAAATTAATAGTAAAAATGTAAAGCTTTGGATAACATATTAATATGTCTAAAATGGTAATTCATAAACTTTCGTATTGTATTTAGTTTTTTTTACCGTTCCAAACCTTAAAACTATACATATTGTAATGGATGTAGGAAGAAAACCTATAGGAGAAAAAGAAAACATAATTCACAAAGGCTTTGGTGAAGCTTATCAACTTCAGCCTAATGATTACTCACCTGAAACCGAGCCTGAATGGTCTCTAGCTGATGGGGGGTCAGCTTTGTGTGTCTCCTGGTCATGTCAGTTGGCTGTTTAGCGTTGAAAGGGTGAGCGATACATCGAGACACAAACACATAAAGTTGGATGCGCCGTTTTTTGTCTTCTTCTAATTTTTCGATCTTTTCCTATGAGGGAAATAGAAAAATACTTAGGAATGTCGCAGCTAAAGAATGAAAAGCACTATCTTATTGAATGATAATCATTGTTTAGTAAATTCAGATTAATAACCCTTCGCTGATGAGCCATCGGAAGTTATCAGTACTGGACATCTTCAGTCTAACAAAGACTTATTTTAAAATTTATGATTAGATTGAAAGTTTTTACGGCGATTGTTGGAAACTAAACTAGTCATGTACTGAAACTTGCGTTGCCTCAACGAAGGGACTAATGTCACCTGGTATTATCCAAAATAGTGTAAAAAATAAAAAGTAATTCATAGCACATAGACAATCAAAATTTTTAATTACATTACAAAATTGACACAAATATTAAATTAAATAACAAAATTATCATCATAGCAGTGTGCGTGTAAAAATCTAAAATATTAGAACAGTGTTAGTACCTGTGGGTCTTGGTCCTTATCAGAATGGCTGGCTCCAGATGGACTTGGTGAAGGCGCTGGTGCCTCCCCAGAGCTCGCACTGCCAGTCGACGTCCTGCGCAAGAAAGATCTACTCGATCTATAGCATTAAGTCGTCAATGTAAATGAAAACGTCTTTACACACCGACTACTTCACAACATCCAGAATATACCTTATCTTCCTGCCTTTTGAGTTCATTTTTAACTGACGTTCCTGACTGTTCCTGGTCTGGTGTATATAGACTAATGGTTATGTTCGATTCTACGTCTAGTTTTAGCTCTATTACGATTTGATTACCTATATTTTTTAAGCTGTCTTTTAGTGCAAGCGTCTCTGAAGTATCTTCTACTACATTTAAAGTTACTTATAGAAAAATTGATAAGTAATTTAAATCTCTAGTTTTTGGTGGTGATTCTGTTGTGCACAAGCTTATGTCAATCAATTGTTTTATTTCTGTTTTGGAGTTGATGCCAATTACAACTTCAAATTGAACTTACTAAAATGTTTTCCACTTACTTCAATTAAATAATTAGTTAATTCTCATTTAGATTGCCCAACAGAATCACAACCCAATCCTTACTCTATATAAAATACTTAACTACAAATTAAACTAAATCTAAAGGGTATAGGTACAGGAGAGGTCACTACTACTTCTAAAGTAGCATCTAGATCTTTCTAGAATGTTCGTGAATGGAAATGGGCGTGAGTTAGGCGTATTGGGCGATGGAATGGATACTTACGCGTGGGGCGGTGGTGCGAGCGCCGCGGCCTCTCTCTGCCGAGTCGCCGGGTGGAGAGGCGCAGCTAAAGGCGCTGTGGTAAGTGGACTAGGACCTGTAGCAAAATAATAGTTGTATAATATTGTAGACTGAGAAGAACAGCCTGATGAACATGATTTATAAGGCAGGGGGTAAAGAAAAAAGTAAATCTAGGAATGAAAATATACAGAGAAGACTGATGATTCAAAATCATTTGTGAAACGGAGCAAATACGTTTATTTGCCAGTTATGTGCAATGAGATGACATATAGTGCTATAGATGTTGACTCCCCAATTTTTATAGCCAACTCTGATAATTATAATAATTTGCAGCTATAATATATTTCTTTAAGAAATGATGAAAATCCATTCATCGTTTTGGAGCACGGAAAAAAATGTGTCACTCCGACCCCAAGTAAAATGGGGTAATAAAGGCAGGAAGATGACGTTGAACATATTTTTTTATTTATGGCATTTATTAAATTAAGAAAAAAAAAATAATAGATGACATAATACCTACAGATAAAAGTTCTTTAAAACATAATCTTTTCATTCCGCTCTCTAAACAGCAATTCCACAACGTCAAATCTGCTTGCATTACTATGATGAATGAAAACAAGCTCCATCAACAAGAGTATTATTATTTATTTGTTCAGTTTTCATTCACTACAGCAAGTTGAAAGGAACGCTTGAATAAAATAAATGAATAAAACTTTCAGTGCGGTACTTAGTTGAATGGAATCAAAAGTTTCGCAATGGATGATAGTTTTATTGTTAAGTCTTCTTCATATTTCTTTTACTTCACGTAATCTGTTAGCTGTCTTTTGTTAAAATTGTTTTCTTTATGTTTTGCTACTTTTGTTGCAAACTTTCCTATTAAGTGTTTCTTCTTTTCGTATGGTTAATTGTACGAACTGGTATCAGGTATCAGGTATGAGGTGTGCTTGTTTCCTTACGATGTTTTCCTTCACCGTTTTTAAAGTGACAATTACTTTGTATAGCGCATATGAATTTGAAATGACATTGATGCGGGCCTGGATTTAATCCTACGAACTTCGACTTGGTAGCCCAACCGTCGAACCACTAGTCTATCACGACTTTGACTAAATAAGACGATTACGGTTTTCAAAACTGTCGAAGAAGTACGAAAAAGGATCTTGTCTTAAAGTGTTATCTTACCTGGCAGACCAGCTGTGGACCCTCGTGGTAGCTCCGGCTTCCCTCGCACTGATGGCCGCCCTCCGGCAAGGGAAGCAGGAGGCATAACTACGCCTACAATAGGAAATTTGAAATTAATTATTTTGAAGATAAGAGCTTAATTATTAAGTTTTATGATTGTGTAGCTAGTTACTTCGACGATAAAATTAACTTAGGATCCCTCCTATGATTATTATTTATCATTCGCTGGTTGCCTATTATGAGAGGCGTTTTTTTATTCCATTTCTTTCGGTCATAAATCCAGCCCACTTACTCCAAAAACTGGTTAGATTTGATTCGATCCTCGATTCGATTGAAATGATACTATGGAACCAATCTGAATCGAAAAAAAATTCATAAAAATTTCTTGATGAAGCGTAGTTACAACTCAAGCCACTACGCGAAATAGCGCTAGCGTCGTGTTCCAGAGTACTTGATCTCATTTCCATTGATACAGAACTCGATTCTGTAAGGAATAAGCCTACATATCCTCATACTCCTGCAGCATAGTTACCAGGTAGTTTGCCGGGCTGCTTCTTGTGTTCATCCTCACTGTCTTCCTCCGAAGAGCTTGGGTCGATCATGGTGCTGCTTCTGTAGACAAACGAGATAAAATATGTAATTAACTTTCACTCCTTTTGAAGTCCTGGGTAACCACTCCGAGAAACGCCCTTTGACGCCGTGTGGGCTTCAATATTATTTCTTTAGAAGGCAGCGGTAGGCAGTCTTACACAACTATTTTACAATGATTTTTGAGTAAGTTTAAATACCCATCGAACCACATAAAACTCTAGTTGCAAGTGAAATCTAACATTCAATCATTGTTTCTGATCATTGAGTTATGCGACGCTATTTAAAACAAAAATAAAAGCTTGGTATACAAACAATGTAAGAGGATCCTTAAATGTTTATGCAGCGGTTTACACACATGTATTCATCGGTATTCCCTGACTAGTTTTAATAGTTTTGGACTCATATATGTATAATATGAAGGTGTGTATTAACCTCATGAAAACTATTATAAACAAAAACATAATCCTTGCATAGCATCCAAAATATAACCACAATTATTGTGTTCAACTTTTTTGCAAACACTAATGAGCAAAGCTGCAGCACAAACTAGAAAAAAATCTGTTTGTACCAGAAAATATTTTAGCTACTTTAGAGCGAGTGCATTTTCTAATATTGTTTGTAAAGTTTTCTCGGCAACACGGTGCTGCTATAATCGTAAATATTGGTTTTCATGGCGTTGTACCGACCGAGCTGTGTCAGTTACGTAGTCATTTTATTTTGATCATATTTCTAACTTTTTTACGAAAACACTTTCTGCTCTTTTCTACCGAGTACTGAAACGCAACTTTAAAACGGTTTTAATTGAAAAAGAAAATATGGATAAAACCTGGGGTTCAGTCTTACCTATTCGATATTTAGAACTTCTGTATAAAATTCAAGAAAATAAAAAATACACAAAACGATTGACGTTTTAGTATCAAATAAAATGTTCATAATTTACAACGGACTAGTTGTACCTTGGGCCGTCCACGTCAGATCTTCCATAGAGCAGGGGTAGACGATCCTTGGTACATTTTAGACTAAAGTTCAACAACCTCAACAAAGCACCCGTGTAAGCCTTTAGGAAGGACCGGGTTTCTTCTCTTGAAGTTATCCCGTGAATTAAAAGAAATATCAAAAAAATATTTTTTATTCAGTTTTCTATGCACAGAACCTAGTGCAATACAGCAGAGTCTCAAATGAGCAATAGCATTGATCGTCTCTCCAAGTTTTCTAGAAACTTCCATAATGGCTGCTAAGCTTGAAGACAAATCCCCTACATGTCCTAACTCGAGTGCTCCGGAGATAACACGAGTTTGCACTTGCGAACCTAGCCAGCTTCTAGCACACCACTTGAATTTTTATCACTTCGAGCCATCACACTTGCCTTTATTATGTAGTTTGTGAAGGTAGAGTCGAAAATGATGTTTTTGAATTCTTATCCAAACAAATAAATAATTATTCATTGTAGGTTTACTTAAGTAGATATTCAGAAACCCTTTTTTAGCTACGGTATTAGGGTCGACTTCCAGTATCATCGTATGCGAAACTGTGATAGTCTAGTGGTAAGACCGCAGGACTGTCTAGTCAAAGGTCTCGAGTAGGATTCCTATGGGGTGCATCAATTTTTTAAGTGTTATATGCGTTTTAGAAATAAAATATATCACAGCTTAGGTAATAATGTGGATCCTGCGCCTGTACTCTCTCTCCGGTCATGTCAAGTTGCCGTCCCATCGGACTATGAGAATTCAGCATGGTGATCAATGCTCCTTCCCCATATACGAACAAACCTACACCCAGTAGTATGACATTTATATGCTATTACAATACATATTTATTTTCTTTACCAGGTAGATTTACGTTCAACAACTGAAATAATAGTTATTAATTTCAACCTTCAGTCAATATTGAATCTAGTTTCTATCTATTGGAAGATACTCGTCTTTAGATCGGGAATCGAGATATAAATAGCCTCCGGATAGATATCGATTGACTGTGACTACACTAAAGGCATCTACCATCACATCTTAAAGTACTTTAGCAGTTGTGGAAGACAGACACCGCTCTATAAAGTGTAGAACTCTGTCTTGCTTACACAAATGTAACAGTCTTATAGGTCGCGTCACGTAAAAAGAACGCTGGCGGTCAAGTAATCGTAGTTTACCTAGTAAATTTTTCAATGTTACAACTAATAATATAACAAAAATATAGGAAGCCATGATTCACGAGCGAAAGCTTAGTTCTAACATAAAACTATGGTCATAACGTTCTAACGAGTTACCCATGCACAAACACACCCCCAGCACTTTCTTACAGCGTTCTTTTTACGTGACGCGGCCTATACTTTAGGTGGTAGGGAGTTCCTGCCGGGGCTGCGGGATGTTCGTGAGAGTTACCGCTCGCCCGGCACCCAAAGGGCTCCAGGAGGAACATAATGGGTTTTAGTGTCAGTAACAGTCTGACACTCCCTCCCGCTGCACCCACAGCGGGCGGGGTCATTTGATGATTTCCCACGAAAAAAAAAGGGGGGTAGGGAGTTAGATGGTACTCGATAAGAGCTGACGAATCTCTTCATATGAGACCTTTATGGTATATTCTTTGATCTGATTTAATGATGTTGGCCTTGGTCGAAGATAGCAATATCGAAAATAACAATGTAAATACAATTTGGTTGGTAGTTCAAGTATGTAATTCACAAGTTTTTTTTTGCAATTTTTACATGTAAGAATATAAAATACCAGTAAGGTAAATTACGAATATTAATTAAAGATATGTTTTGGAGATAGGATCATAAACTTTGGTTTAACTGTAGTGAAGATTAGCCAAAAATCCTTTTCGCATCATAATACTCGTTAAGATAAAGCAATTAATATTTACAGATACGTATAATTATACTCAATTAAGCTACTAAATAGCACTTATAGAAGCAACCTTATCTAAATATTCAAGAACAATCTTTAATAATTCTTTATTCAATGCCAAGATATACAAAACAAAAAAAGATTTCTCGAAGAAATAGGACGATAGGTAGTTAAAGTACTCACATAACTGTAAGTATAATTATGCCTACTAGTATTAAGTATCCGGTGAAACGGAAAGCTGAGATAGTTTGGGGAAAGGCTACGCTAAAGCAAGGCATAATTAGGGGCTTAGGACAGACAAGAGTAGCTAATTGACAGTAATGATAAGTTACGTAGGGAAAACCGGTAGATTAACGTGGAAATTCTTTTTTTGGACTGCGTGGTTTTCGAGTCAGAAGTATATGTTGAGGATTAGATCCATGCATGGTGAAAAGCGATGATCTACAAATACTTATTCCAAGATCGGATTAAGTTTGTGTATTAAAAACCCCTGTGACACAGTGATTTGAAAAAGTCGTTTGTTCGTTTATGAAAAATCTCTATTTATCTGTTAGCCAATTTAATATGAAAACTAAATAAAACTATCTCCGGGAACTTACGCTCAGTCAGGCAATCCCAAAACAGGAAAAACTAAACGCAAAAACCCAATAAAAAATTAGGACTCTACATTCGCTACCAAATATAGCATAAAGGTTTAAAAGTCAACCCTATCACCTATAAAAAGAGATTGAATAAGAAATACATCAATTTATAATACATGAAGTGTATGAAATATAAAATACGGGCAAATAGTGGACGGGGTTACATGAATAATGCAGGATACTGGCACGGCCATTAGGTCTGGGTGGTGAAGTATTACACGCATACGTCGGCGTGGAAACTCAATGAGTTATCAACTTGAGTTTTATGAAACTAGGATGTTAGAGTCTTAGGGCAATGACCTGTCTGTAATGGGTAGAATTGTACTTTTTTTAGGAAAATTGTGCATTTAGCACGAGCGCTGGCTTTGATTGTTAGAAAAATTCATTGTTTTTTTAAAGATTTCAAATTTGTTGTCTGTGCTTTATTATTGATTTGACACAACTAATAAGTTTGTACTCGTTCTTCAGTATAGTATTATTATTTTGAAAGTTATATGAGCAGGAATCTGAACCTAAAACTTTACGTATTGTGCAATCATATCCAGTCATAAAATGACTAAATTTTCACGCACATTACTGAAGTAATAACACAGAGTCTTGGTATTAAAAATAACAGACAGAAAGCATATATTGGTATTCTGAAACAGTCCGAGTAAGAAGTAAATATTTAACAGAGGTCATTTATATAGCATCACTTGCGCTTTGAAAACTTTGCAATAAACTTTGAATCAAGAGAAAAACAAACGATATAAACGTGTCATATAATGTTGTCAAGTCAATCTAAAAAGGTTCATGAATGTTTTTTAAACTTTCGCGACTTGTACACATATTCAAAAACGGGTCTTATTAAATCCACCCGTGACGACAGTCGGTGCAACTGCAAACGTCGGGAGAAAAGAAATATCGAATTACATCGCGAATAAGACCCACTTGTTCTCCAAAATAGTTCATGAAGAAATGGCCTGATAGAGCAGTACACAGACATAGTTAGAAGTCTTTGTACCTTTGTCCAATAGTGGGAGAGTATAGTTTAATACCAATTCGGTTTAAAACCCGTCAAGATCCAGAACAAAAGGTCTTTCCCAGCCTATACACCAGCCTTAATAACGCTTTGTCTATTACCATAAAATACCAATTCAATAAAGCAGGGTTCAATAAATAGAGCCTTCGTGCTATTCAACCTATATTGAATTGCAAGGAATTGACTACAATTGAAAAGAAAAAGGAATATACGGCTTCCTCCGTCATTAAAAAGTGAACCTTATTGTTGAAGGAAGTGGGTGTAAATTGCATTGTAAGCAATAAATTGATTGCACATTTGAATTCTAAAGGGACGTTTTCGATTTGAACGGTTTTTTTATTTGAATGTTTTCTTTGTTCGTTCTTGGTCGTCGGTTATAGCAAGTAAAGAGGTCTAGTAGTGCTAGATTTCAATCCTAATATTATTTTAAACGCGAAAGTTTATAAGTATGTAAGAATGGATTGATGTTTACTACTCTTTCAAGCTGAAATGACTGAATCAATTTTAATGTAGTTAGCTGTTTTGGTATGGAGTTAGCTGAAACTCTAGAACTGGATTAACACATAGGCTACTTTTTAACCGATCGCAACCATCACTCGGGTAAAGTCGCGGGCAACAGCTAGTGTTTGCAAGGCTCAGAAGCTTACTCATAACTTTTGTTTAATTTACATGTACAATGCTTGGTCAAATATTTCGTCTTCTTTATCGTAATTTGCTGTTGAATGTATTTATTTTCATTTTCGTTTTCTCATACCCTATATTTTATGTAAATTAAAAACTTTCTTAGTAATATTTGTTTCATCTCCTATTTTAGTACAGACTGTAATTTAACAGTCTGCTCCAGTCCAATAATTAACTTATCTAATTAGATATTAAAATAATAAATTACTCTGTTTCTAAAAGAAATAAATTACACGATCAAAGAGAAAATTTAAAATATTTGCTTTACATAAGTTCTCTGAATTATAATTCAAATGCGAATAATGTTAAATTCTCTCTCTTCACAGAAATAACATTATTTCATTAATATTAATTGAACTACTAAATATTCATAGATATGATTTTACATTTTCCGTAGCTACAAATTTTCTCTTAATTAATTAATTTAACTAAAAATAACACTGTTCTAACTTGATATTAACCGAAAATAACAACCGGCATAAAAAAAACGGAGGCACTAAAAACTTGAAAATAATCGAAATGGCAGAATATAATTATCATCATCACAGGATATCACCTGTGCGAAGCTGGGGCGAGTCGCTAGTCAAGATCAAAAAAGCTGTGTTGAGAAAAATGACGAAATTTATATAATCTCATTAATATTAAGTAAGTTTGTTCACCTAATTGTCTACATGCGAATGTTGTGTTCTCCGTTAATTGAGGAAGCATAGCCCAAATATATACCGTCCTATCTGTCTAAGAATATATCCTTTGTTGGAGGTCCTTAACATAAATAAATCAAATAGAAATACCATGTTATTTCGCTAATAATTTTACACACATCAGTCATAATATGTATCAAATGTGTTTAATTAATTTTAACTTCTTCCAATAATATTTTATTACATCGTCACAGGGCATAAATGTAACCCCGCTGATTTTATTGGCACTTAATTAATTTTATCGAGTCTAGCGAACCAGCTGACATCGAAATGAAAGAACTAGACTGTCTGTTATAGCTTAAGCTAAAGACTAGACGTTGTGGAAAAGAGACGCCGCTCTACGCAGTATATTGCTTTGTCTCGCTCCTACAACGGATTAGAAGGTTAAAGCTTATAGTTAGCGAGAGGTCAATGCCCTAGGAAAGATAGTAGAAAATAGTTTTCCCGAGAGCATTCTAAAAATGATCAAGAATTTCTTATTATTAAGGGCCCCTTATTCCGAAAGTTTAGGCATTTAACGCACCGAAACGGCTTGCGCCCGCGTTGCCCAGGAGCCGTCGCGATTTGAACTCCAGTGACCTATGGCGGCGGGCGGGCACGCCACAGTATAAATAAATAAATCAGTAGTTCATACATATATTGTGCTAGTAATAAGTAGTAGTTTGCAACAAAAACATAATAATATACTTAGCTTGATGTGCTATCCACTAAACTATTGATTGTCAACACTAATATGTTATGAATGTGTGACTAAGGAAAGCGATGATCATTCTATAGAATTTAAAGAATGGTTGTAGAAGTTTTGGTGAGTACTATACAGCGTGGCGCTACCACCCCGACATTAATTTAACACGGTTAGGACTAGTAACCATGAATCATTTGAATCATGATACGTTTTGATATTACGTAAACTGAAAGACTTTTTTTTTCAAACAAACTAAATAATAAACATCTATCTCAAATTGTGATCACTCTGTGCGAAAGTTCATTCATCAAATAACTTACCTACGGCTAGCGGGCTTACGTTTACTCGGTGCGGCAACGTCGCACGCCGCCGCGCCGCCGCCCGCGTAGGTACAACAGCTGTGCGCGCCAGCTGGCAACAACGCGTCGCGACTTGTAGGCATAAAATGTCTCATGTTCGGTCCGATTTTGGCGGCACAATATCACAAACACAGATCGTACCTAAAGCGAAGGTGTATAGTTAAACATCATAACACGCACTTTTATTTGGTACTATTAGTCCATTAATCACTAAATTTATTTAACTGCATTTATTTTAAAATTTATTTGTTTGCATATAATATAATATATATAATTTTAAAATTTATTTGTTTGTTTGTTTAATATATACATATTATAGATGATAAATCACACCCAGACACAGAACAAATGATCGTGCTTATCACACAAACATTTGTCTCAGGTGGGAATAGAACCCACGACCTCTGGTTTAGCAGTCAGGGTCACTAACTACTAGACCAACAGGCCCGTTAACTCATATTCTTTGAGTTTTATAGTGGAAATGAAAATGTTTTATTTATTGAGCCTGTATAAATTAAAAAAAAGTGTTTGGTATTAATAAAATATAATAAAGAACTCAATGATCGCATAATGTATGTCAATGTAGTACTATTATTTTTAAATATATTTTTTTTTAAATAAGAAATAATAATAAACTTTAAAACTACCACGACAAAATACCACGTGCACTCACTGACACCTTGTGCGTTAAACATCATATAATTCGAATTTAAACATAATATAATACGAAGAAACATTTAAAAAAGTTGAAATTATAAATTACCAATAAAAATACAAACAATTAAATAATAATTGCACAGAAGACAGTGTACTAGTGTCGAGAAGTGTGTGCTGCAACAACGAGCCAATCAGGACTCGCCTCTGTGACGCGTCGCTCTGCGTCATGCCAAGGGCCAATCACAGGCGATAAACCGTTCCCTGCGCCCGCATGCACCGGTGCATTGACCCGATGAGACCCAAAAAACGACTTCTGCGCATGTCAAGGCCAGCGCTCAAGATCCGTGCCGATAATTATAAGCTATCGGTTTCATACATTTTTTTTCATTTAATAAAATAAATACATTTAGTTTCGACATACCCCGCGCCGAGTGTCGAAACTAAATGTATGAAACCGATAGCTAACCCAGGCGTGGCACACGCGGCACGGCGCGCGGGGCGCGCGGGGGCGCGCTGCTTTAGTGTCGACGCCGCGACGGTCTGTGCGACGCGCCGCCGCGCCGCGCGGCCGGCTTATTTCTACCTACTAAACACATCGCGACCATAAACCGTGATATTGTATACCTGAGAGTGGTATCGGTGAGTTGTGATCGATAGCCATGTTCAATTTCTTTCAAATCTTATACGTAATAAAATAATGTAATAATAAAATCAAAACACAATATTAGTAAGTAAATTTGACCAGGATGGAAATCTGCACCTTATAAAGGTGAATATTCCCCTTATAGATTTTAAATTCTATACATACTGACTTCTCGTTGCTCTGTGTATAGAAGTAATCATATTGTGACGTATTTATAGAATAAGTACTTACGCAATACACTTTCGGATTATCTTCACTTCAGACACCCTTCTTTTCTTAATTTTGTTTTTTTTATTTACCATTTCAATCACTTACGTAAATTTGTGGTCGCGAGCAAAAGTTGCATAGGTCCTACCTCGATGGCGTCCGGCCGGACACTGGCACCGAGCGCGCGGTGCGCGCAAGCACTTTTACACGTATTTATTTTATTAAAAAAAAAATAAGCGCCATATTAAAATTCTATCCAATAATATCCCTGGCAAATCCGATTAGTAAATGAAATGTAAAATTTATATAAAATTACGTTCAGTCCAAGTCTTGTAAAACTAAAAATACTTCTAAAATCGACCTTACTTCCGATTTTTTTTTTATCGAGCAAAATGTTAAATAATTCGTTTCTATCCAAAAAAGTCACTAGATAAAGCATGTATCTGTACTATATATTTTTTTAAGAATTTAAATATGGTGATTTCTCTGAAAAAAACTCGATCTAGAAACGTAAATTTCGAATAAGGGGCCCTTAACACTTGTGGTAAGAAATTGCAGCTTACTGAGAACTTATAAAAGAAATAATATTTCTGCTATTAGTAAGCTTTATTTCTGAGTAAACGCGTTTGTATAACTTAAATTAATGAATATGGCATTTTGATAAGTTAAATGTTTTAGACTTGTCACTCGCTTACATATGAAAGTTTCATTATCCAGGTGGACGGAGGTCTCTTTCTTTTATATATTTTTTTACATTCACACAACGCTATCTAGTCTTAAGTTAAGCATACTCTAGTCTAAGCATAGTCTAGTCTTAAGTTAAAGTAGCTTGTGTTATGAGTTCTAGAAAACTGATGAACAGTCAGAGCCACTAACCACTAGACCAAGGAGTTTTCTATTCTAATATTTTCTTATATTGCTTATATTCTATTCGTAAGTCCCGATCCCTCACTTTTACCAAGAATTTCAATTCCTAATAAGTATAACTCCTTCTATCCTCTCATTATAAACCTCCCAACTAAAACATTATAAAATATTAAAGAAAATTATTTACTTATAAAAATCGGCCTAGTTTTCCTCAAGGGTTTTCAACCCTCGTCTAGGTGAAACATGTTAAAACGTTAATTAGGGAAAGTCGAGTTAAAAAGCTTGTATTAAGGTAACGTCGTTAACGAAGCGATGCTAATTGTAAAATATATTTCATAGAGTAGTATGCTTTAACTGTAGTTTATTATTTGAACTTGAACCTATATTTTGCTACAGGATTTAAAATATCTGAATTAACAAGTCGTTTTGGAATTGATGTTGTGGTGGCCTTGCGGTTCTATGTGTCGATTAGTATGCACGAGGTGCAGGTTCGATCCACAGCATAGGCAAGTTCCAATGTGTGTTGCAAAGTTCTATGTACTTTCTTAATTATTTTAAGACACTACCTAAAAACGTTGAGGGAAAAGACCGTGAGAAAACCTGGATTGCAAATGTTGGTATCTGAAATCGCCAATTTGCAGTAAGCTAGCGTGGTGATAAATGCTCAAACCTTCCCTATATGGAAAAAGGCCTGTGCCCAGCAATGCGACGTATACATATAGGTTGGTTTATTATTATTCTATTTTAAGTTGTAAAAATCTTATAAATTCAAAACTGTCTTTGAAAAAGATAGGTAATGAAAACAAGTTTGAAACACTTTTCTGTCCTGATACACATGTCTTTCGTAGTGTTCAATTGCACGATATTGTGCCCAAATAGCAAAATCATCTGAAACTGATCATCCTTCCACTCCGCAACTCCACACATGCACATTAAAATCATTCTTCATTTACCCACACACAAACAGACCAACAGCAGTCACTATTACAATTACTTTTACTACCAAATAAAAACATATTATGTTAATAGCTCTAACACACGGCACAAGCTTAAAGGTTTAATTACAAGTGACATTCTCTTGTTTTTACGGGGCCGTCGGGAGAAACAGTGCGCCATTGTACCTCTGTTTGTACCATACCATAACACTGTACAATTCATATGAACGACGACAGCTGAATACGTGACAAGAAATAGGAATAAAAAGAGGATGTATTCAAAATATTTTTGTATTTTCTTTTGGCAGTTAGACTGTTTGTCGTGTTCTTGTGAAGTTGTGATGCCACTTGTTAAGGTAAAGTAGCTTTAGGATGTTATTAAACGTTGTAATGAGAAATGTAGATGTATTTGGAGATTAATGCATTATTGACGGGCCTGTTGGTCTAGTGGTTAGTGGCCCTGACTGCTATACCAGAGAACGTGGGTTATATTCCTACTTAGAACAAAAATTTGTGTGAGGAGCACGATCATTTGTTCTGTGCCTGGGTGTAATTTATCTAGAAATATAAAAGTTGTCTAGTACTCAAACCACAAGTTACTCGCGTGTACTTAATTTGAGACTAGATGGCGTAGTAGAAATTTAAAAAAAAGTAGATATTGAATTGCCTTAAAAATCATGCCATCTTATTGCGTCTTAATAAAAAGTTAAGACAAGAAACCATTTCCTAGTCTGCCCGGTGTAGTGTGTTTTGACAAACTAATAAGTATTTAGAGCAAATAAAAAACAGTCTTAGTGCGGTAAAATCGTCAATAATTAATAATAACCATCGTCAATGTACCCGTGTTTAAATTAACAGCATAAATCTCTACGAAAAGCAATGAAAACAGTCAACGTTTGCTACACTTACGCAACGTCAAACGACCGAAAAGAATGAAAATTGAAGTCAACACACTGGACGAACAAAATAAAAAAGTCAACATACATACTCTTTGACGAGAAAAAAAAGATAAAACTGCAAAAGAGGCTTTGAAAACCCCAAATCCAACAAAATCGGTACTTTTGTAGCAAAACCACTTTTATACCGACGTTACGGAAATATAAAAAGGATTTCTCCAAAACCTATACAGGAAAACCAGCATGTTAAACCACAGTATAGTAATATGTACAGTATGACGTCTTCATGTGGAGCCGCTCTATGAAGCAATGGAAATTTTGCCTACGATTTCGGATCGTGGCATCCGCGTATCATCTTACAGTCGCAATAACGGACAGAATGAGTAAGAAATCAACATGTCATATCCATAAAATGAAGTAAACTGTAAAAATTACATTAATTAAAGCCACTTGTTTTATTCCATCTTAAATTTCCTCAAGTTTTTAAAGCGACTTGGAATTTTACTATAAATATTCCACGACTTTTTACACAACGCCATCTAGTCTCAAATTAAGCAGAGCTTGTATTATGAGTACAAAACAACTGATAAACATACTTATATACTTCTAAAAACATACATATTACAGACAAATTACACCCGGACACAGAAAAAAGATCGTGCTCAACAACTGTATTTATTTCAACTGTGGTTGTAGTAGTAAGAAACGCGAAAATTCTAGGAAAAACATACCTCGATATAGGGTAAAAGGGAAAATGTCATGTCGTATAGTGCGGTACATTTCCAATTCCGTGGATCAAGCTTGTTACTGCCCAGGGCTTATTGTACCGGGATGTCTAGTTCATGCCTTTTCCTGTATTTTATGAATGTAAGAAATAATAGAAGCCTGGGTCCTGGTATTGGGAAGCTTTTAGGGTTTAGCTGTTAATTTATGTTAGGTAGAGCAGCTACTTGTATCAGTTCTATATCTCGAGTCTCGACAAGCTGAACGGGTTACGATTAAAAAAAGTCTTTCTTCGTTAAAGAAATTCATAGGCTATTCCAAAAAAAAATGTTGTGAAATACAAGCAAAAAGATTGTCTAAAAATGAATCGTATGTTTCGAAATTCTGCCATTAAAGTGTTGATCATTAAAATGTTGATTGATGACTTTTTTTTTTTCAGTTAAACTTTTGGTTCTTGGATTAAAGAGTTATGAAAGAACAACGTATTTTACGTAAACGGAAATTGGATACACGTAGCACCGGCGAGATACAAACCTACAATATATTATGCTAAAGCTAGATTTTCTGACTGTAAGCCTGAAAAGTGAAAGCCTGTAGTATATAGCATAGAAGTATGCAGTATGGGGTATGTTTTTATTTTTTATTTCAAATAAATTTATATTTGCTTATTATCTATTAGTTTTAAACATCGGTTACAAATAAAATAAATCGATAAAATTACAATGTGGTAGAACAGATAGTAGTTTTTAAATGTCTACAAAAATTTTTGTACCTAATAACAACTAACAAAAAGTATTTATAGTCGTTTTTTTTAAACAAGCCAATTATTTTAATATTTAGTTCTTTTGTCACTAACCAAAAAACCATTATTATAAGAGGTGTAAAGTTGTCTACTCTGTCTACTCTCACACTCTCAGTCACAATAAAACTCGATATCATCAGATAAAATAATAAAGTATATTACAGCTATCAATTACAGCACGTCTTTATTACAGGAGCACATGCTTTAGGCCGCAATTTCGTAACAACGTGCGTTGTTTTTCACAACGCCCCACTGGGAGAGAGCTTTCACTTATATGTACCTTTTCAGTAGCTTTCAAAAACTAAAAAACAACCTTAGGACTCCTGTATAAGGTTGCTTTTTGAATACAGTATTTGTGAAAGAATATACTTGTACTACAACATCAGAAGCTACCGAAATCTTTGAATATCAACCTTAGTGCATGAAAGATAAGGTTGCTTTTTGAATGAAAATGGGTTGACTGTACGTTATTTTTGCTTGAATCCCTGCTGGTTAGACCATGGAAGAGATGTCGAAGTAAAGTTATAGAGAATATATTTATGAGTGAAATTATAAGGAAATAATTGTAAAGAAGTCTCGATAAAAGTTTTTTGGACTTAGCTAAATAGTACCGACCAATAATTCTAATTTTGGACAGAAAGTGAAAAGATCTTGCCTATATTTTACTACAATTTCATAACACAATCTTTTTATATTTGTACCATGTGAAAGTACACTTACATCTTCAATCTTTTTGCATAAGATGTCTACTGTAGGTACTTTTTTAAATACTCTTAACTGGAAAAAGTCGCATAAACTCATTAATAGCAAAACCTTTGAGTGTCATTGCATTCACAATACTCTGAAATGTACTACAAAGTATAAAAATACTAAGAAGCTAACAATACATGATTACAAGCGGTGGTTTACAAGGAACAGAGTAAGTGAGTAACTAGAACACGGGGGTTTTTCATTTTTAATTCATGGCAGTAACTAGTGGCGGCTTAGTTTATAAATAAATTACTTTTCTGGTCGATATTCCACGTTCTATGAGTTATGTGGAGTTTAAATTGGATAGACGAAGTGTTTGTGCTGTATTTAGTACTGTTAAATACTAGTTTTTATTAATTTTGCATAGTTTGATGTCATTTCAGACTGACTTGACTGTTTTGACTGCATCTTTTTGTCGCAATAACCAACATTTACGCAGACAAAAGTCAGCAGAAAATTACGTAAACAAAATTTAAATAAATATACGAAACCAACCTATCTACGAATACATCAGTATATCACAAATAAGTAGCACTTCTACTCGTCCTTCCCAAAGAAACAATATAAAAACAAAACAATTGTAACCAAAACATTTCTTGTAGAAGCTCGCCTCAAAATGGTCCCTACTTTAAATGAGAATGACCATTTGGTCCCTCTATAATGGTCCCGAGGGGCCCCAAAGACAGCTCTTTATGTACCAGTTTTCCCAGTTGGTGTAATTTAAAAGAAAAACTTCGCAAGCCATCTATACAATTTGAATTAATTTTCTGATTAAAATATTGAGTAAATGTTACCGTTATACAACTTGGCAAGGGTTGGAAATGGCCAATTTCCTATTCAAATGTAATTTGGTAATGTTTTCCTTTCCATTAATTAATTCCGTGCGATTACATAAGGAACGACTATAATAATATTGACATGGAGGCCTCGTGTTTAGATTTTACCGTTTCCTCATATTATATGGGGATAAATCTGTACAAATATTAGATAACATATTACATTAAACAGAGGGTATGTTTGCTTTATCAAGAAAGACAGGTTTAGAAAATGTATGGCGTTGTTAAATATTTATGTGGAAGACTATAAGGATATACTTATATTACTAGCGATCCGCCCCAGCTTTTCATGGGTGCAATATTCATGTAATAATGTAATATACATATAAACCTTTCTCTTGAAACATTCTATATATGAACAAAAGCTCATCAAAATCCATCTAATGACATGTAAAGGAGATAAAATTTATCCTATTTGCAGAATAAACCAATTCAGTTCATTTAGATACGGCACGACTAGAGCCAAATAAACTTATAAAGATATGAACTCATTTATAAGACCAAATCACTAGGTATAGAAGACTTGCATAACCTTTACAAACAATCTAAGCACTCAACACCTTGTCATCTGATTTCAGAAGCTTCAACACAAGAAACCTTATTTAATGGTGTTACGTCATACCCTCATGAAACCGGTAGCTTACATGGGCCCATACAAACAAAAGCCTATCACAACCTTCCGCCCTTCCTCGGAAGATCGCCCAAATAAAGGAGGTATTCATAACAAAGAAAATGTTGATTTTTCTTATAGCTGTTGGTTTTGCCCGGTATAGATCAGTTACAGAGAAGTTTTTTTTATAAATTGATGATATTTCTCTCAATTTATTTAAATACAATACTTTTTATACGATATTAAAAAGGAAAATTGTCATCAAAAGCTACTTTTATTTTTAATTCGAAGATTTCGCTCTGTTCGTGCTAATGTTACGTAACTTTAAGTTTTATGTTTTCAAGGCTCGGTTTGTACACAAATATAGTGACTTAAATATCTTTCTAACATAAAAACAATTAGTTTTTATACCAGTAACTTGCAAAATAATCGTACTAATATTATACTTAAACGCAAAAGTTTGCGAGCATGGATGGATGTTTGATTATCTTTCACGCTCTAACGACTACATCAATGTTGATGAAATTTTCTAAGGAGTTAGATGACACCCTGGATTAACACATATGCCACTTTTTAACCGACTGCGACAGAAGACGGTAATGTTTTTGCACTTAAAACCGACATTCGCGCGAGCGAAGTCACTACAGCTAGTTATTCATAATGGGCATTTCTAAAAAGTCCTAAAACCATTCAAGGCCAAAACAAAAACCTGACATTGTCAACAATTCTATCAAGAAAACAAATAAAGATCACAATCTTAATAAAAACGACTGCTACAAGCACTAGGCTGATCCCACCACCTTTAAAGTAATATTATCGAAATTGTGGAAGAGAGATGCCGCTCTACGCCGTGTCGCGTTCTGTCTCGCTTACACAACTGCTAGAACTCCCCCACCCCCAATTCTTCTCCTAAGATCAGTTGTTAGGGTTCCGTACCCAAAGGGTAAAACGGAACCCTATTACTAAGTCTCCGCTGTCTGTCTGTCTGTCTCCAGTCTGTATCTCATAAACCGTGATAGCTAGAAAGCTAAAATTTTCACAAATGATTGTATTTCCGTTGCCGCTCTAACAAAATATACCAAAACTTTAAAAAAATGAAAGGGAGGTCTATAAATATAAGACGTGTTTTTTCGCATTTTTTTGCTCAATATTAAAAACGAAAACAGGTACACGTTTCAAATATTCGCTGTGTATAGATGATAGTACGGAACCCTTGCACGCGAGTCCAACTCGCACTTGGCAGGTTTTTTTTACAAATTCTGTTGTTTTTAGAAACCTGTTGAAGTCTTTGAAAGATAAACCGATCTCATTACCGATGAGACAATCAGGGGAAATGATGATGGAGATTTGAAGGGAAAAGTAGGAGAAAAAGTTTCATTAGTTAAAGGAAATCGAGTGAAAGTAATCAAGGGGAGAAATGACAAGGATCGATGACCTGGTACACGTTTAGCCATTGTTGTTTATAGGGATAGATTTGAATATTGAAGTCTCGTGGCCAATCCTACTAATATTTTACATGCGGTAGTTTGTGAGTATGGATGATTGGAGGGCTGTTTGTTACTCTTTCACGTTTAAACGATTAAAACTATTTTGATGAAATTTGGTATGGAGTTAGTTAACACCCTGGCTTAAAACATAGGCTACTTTTTACTCGATTCAAAAATACCAGGTTAAAATTTTTCAGCTATAACACACATCCACGCAGAAGAAGCCATGAGAAAAAGCTAGTGTTATTTAAAATCACTTCATACAAACCTGAATAGAAACCGTATTTACTAGTCATTTAAGTGCTGAACTATTTGGCATTGTTAAAAAGAGTTTTATTAATAAAATCGCGCCTAATGACAGCATCAGTGTTAGAAAAGACAAAAACAGCAAAATAGACAAATTTTACAAAAATAATAATAACAAACAGATAAGGAACGGAGCAAAATAAATAATCCTGCCCCTGAGTGCACATCACCTTCTACAATTTAAGGTCTACTCAACCCAAAATAGTTAACTAATTTCCACAATGACTCAGTGAAATACTCGGGAAGAAAATCTCATGCTGAGGCAGGTAATTTTGAAGAGGGCAAGAGTATTTTGTAATTTAGATTCATCCGGCACCCTGGAGTAGTATACTTAGTTACTGATACTCCTCAAACGGGATAATTGATTATAGGCACAAGTGAGTCTCTTTTTCAAGTATGTATGCTAGCGTGGTGATTAATGCTCAAGCCCTCCCTATATAGGAAGAGGCCTGTACCTACTACCTAGCCGTGAGATATTTATATCATGACTAGCTGTTGCCCGCGACTTCGTTCGCGGATAAAAAAAAGATAGTAGCCGAATCTCAGACCTATTGAATGCATATGTTATGGACCAAGTGATTAATGCGGGCATTATTTATAATGCTTGGGCATTATGCATAATGCCTAGCATTATCGGGCTAAGTGATTAATTACTATCTTAACTTCATTATTATCATATCGCTAGGTCATTATTATATTGCTAAATGATAGTTGGGCAATTTGATACTAATGCTATATTTAAGTTGTATCAAGCGCTAAATAAACCATGGCTGCAATTGACACACCGAAAGAGTTCGAGTTACGATGTTGATTGCGGTCGTAATGTTGGAAGAAATAAAAAAAAAACCTAACCTAACCTAAATTAGGTGGGGTTAGGTTTTTTTTTTTATTCGTCAAAATCTATATTTATTGAGGTGAAAATATCATCTTATGTTATTTTAATTGTTAAAATAATCTTTATGATATGTACGCTTAAGGCAAATTAAAATACAAATTAATTCTGAAACGAATATCTACTTGTTTTATTACTTTATCTAATTCTTCGAAGATATTATATATAATAAGCTAAACAGTATCTAGGTATAATATCCAGATTGATCACTTTGGCTGTAACATTTGTATTACTTTGCCCAAAAGGTGATAGGCCATATGTATAGTGCCCGGTCAATTTGATTATTTGAATAATTATTATCAAAGTGCACTCTCATATTGGGCATTTTTCATAGTGCCCGGGCATTATGTATACTGCTCAATTTATCACTTGGTCCATAACACATATACAAAATTTCAAGAGAATCGGGTCAGTCGTTTCGGAGGAGTATGGTAACTAACATTATGACACGGGAATTTCATATATAAGATTATTATTATTATAAAATAGAATCTGATTATTACCAACCTCAAGATGTGTTTCTTAAGTGACCGATCGATTTTTACTCACAAGGAAGTTTTGCAAAAAATCAAGTAAAATCACAAATCATAAACTTCACTGTCAAGTCTTCATTCCAACATTTGTTAAGAAAGTTACATCACAGTCCAAAGTTAGTGACAAAGATACAGCACGGTATTCCACATCATTTGAAAATGACCTTTATTATAGTCATTTTAGAATTGAAAATGGTACTCTACAAAATGTAGAGCGGTGTCTCTCTTCTACTGCTGCAACGGCCATATTAAAGAGGTGGTACTGGCCTTCCTGCTTCAAACACGTAGTTTGGAGTTTGTCACGTACCCTGTGTCGGTCAGGTTAAGGGTCTCGAGTTTACTGTTACGGTTAAAGTTAACCAGGACACGTGTAACACGATAGTTACAGTTGAAAGGAATTAAATAGTTTTTGAAATAGTTTTTTTGTGGGATGTCGAGATGTTATTTTAAAATACATACATACATACATAAACGTCACGCCTCTTTCCCTTGGGGGTAGGCAGAGATCACATCTTTCCATTTGCTACGATCCTGGCATACCACTTTAGCTTCATCCACACTCATCAATCGCTTCATACACGCCCGTCGGTTATTTTAAAATGTATGCTTTTAATACAACGATGTTGTATTAAAAGCATATATACAATTTTATAACATTTTTAATTTTTTTTTATATTTTAATGTAATTTTAAGTTTAATTGCTCATTTAACTCAAAATTGTATTTTTAGTCATTTTTATTGGTAAACCTTCTCCTAATTAGCGCCCAAGATACAGGCTTTGCCTAGTTTGGGGCTAATCTATACATATAATAAATCTGTAGGAAAGTCATTTTTGTACATTGAAGAAATTGGAAAAAAAAATAGCCAGGGTGTGAAAATATAACTAACAGAACCCATTTCCATCATTTTTGAAATTTTTGTCTGTTTGTCTGTTTGTCTGTTTGTCTGTTTGTCTGTTTGTATGTGCGCGCATCACGTAAAATCTACGAAATCAATGCAGACAATGTTTATACACAAAAACTATACGCAACTTGAGGTATAACTTAGTCTTTGTTTGATCAAAATCGGTTCACTCTACCAAAAGATATGATTAATTTAGTGAATTCAAGAAGTAAAATAATTACGTTACGCAATTCAGTGTAGTACATGCAACGACATCTTATGACAAAAAATAGAACTAATTTTGACAGCTAAATTTCAAATCCGATAGATGGCGTTGTGCAAATTTCGTCGTTTTCTGAATCGCAGTGTTAAGATTTGACACCATTATGTTATTGCTTAAGGTCGGGTTAACATAAATACTATATATTTTTGTGATATCCTATACGGGGGGTGATCAATCACAAATTTTCGTAACTTTTCTACTGTCACTATAGCTGTGTACGAGTCACCATAGCGACCAAAATACTGTTGCTATGGTTTTATGTCTTTACATTAATTTGTATTAACATGTTATTTGGCTTACAGCATAGCAATTAAAATAGCCGGATTGGGGAAATACGAGCTTCGTATTTTTTCACTTCAAGTTCAAATTTCATTTCGACACACACTTTTTGAATTTATTTTTCAATAATTATTTAATACAAATTTTACTAAACAAACATTTACTTTTCTTTCATCGTTTTTGGTAGTGCAAAAGTATTGTATAAAGTACCTGGCTTTTTTAACATAAATTGTTTTTCAAAATAAACAAAAACAATAGTTTGGACGGTAAATGATTTACTATATTTTATTAACTAGCTGTTGACTGCAATTTTGTTGTGTGTTACGCGTGGTTTTGTAGATTTTATAGTACTTATACACTACTACAATTGTGCACCAATTGCGATGGTATAGGGTACTTGCATTGGTAATAGTGTGTTGATAGACTGTTATTAATATCATCAATCTCGCGTACGAGTATGCCCCGTTCACATTCTCCCGCAAATGTTTTGTTACGTGTGAGTAACATTACCTTTCTTCAGGCTCAGTTGGCTCAGCTCAAACTACCATAATTAGAAACTTGAAACATTGATAACCATATAATAACCATTTTGATAACGAAATAGAAAACCACAGTGCATAGCGCTCCTTAAAACCAACCCTGCTCAATAAGTTCTCCCTTTGGTTAGCATTGCTCTAGCTGACGTTAGAAGAGAAGTCGCATGTGCGCTCGAAAAAGACGTCGAGGTATCAGACACACGACATCGGACATCCCCTATGTAATACCAAAGCTCGCACCCGATTAGACTTAAGAGCCAAAAGAGCTTCCTCCGATGTACACAGGCTACAAACGAAACTCCAACTCGAACTCGGTGCAAGATCTGGGCAGATCAGCATCTACCACCTGCCACTTATGTCCTACCTCAGAAACGTCTGCCGCCCGGAATTCTTTGCAGTGGCCTATTTGGAAAGCATTCAACCGTCTGAGAATCCAAGTTGGTCGCTGCAAACAAAATTTGGCAAACTAAGGTATACAGACCTCTCTAACATCCAGTAAGAATGCGTCATCTCCGTACAGACGATGTCACACCACCTATAGTGACGAAAATGTCTGCACACTTGCAATTCAGAGGATCTAATATTCACCAAATACTACGTACAATTGACACGAAAAGAAAAAGAAGGTTTTTCTAAATTAACTTAAAAATAGAGAAGAAACGGCGTAACAAACTCCACAACATAATTCAATTCATTATTACTTTTAGTGTTTCCAGAGGGTATTAGTTTGCCGTAACCAAGGATAGTTGGTGTGTTGTCATCGAGTTCTGCAAAGAAGTGATGAAGCTCAACAATAAACCGCAGAAAGAACACGGGAAGCCTCATCTGACCATTTGATTCGTGCCCAGCAAAAACAAATAGAAGAAAGAACAAATTTACCCTCCTCAAACCACCATAAATAGCCTACGCCAGTAGTCTAGGGGAAGACTACTGTACTGTATAAAGGCAAAGACGGCATGCACGGTGCTTTGGCGCGCCTCTTAATGAGCGCTGGGGAAAACTGAGTGAGACTGAGTCTATTAAGAAGCTCCCGTTAAAAAGATCTCTCCCGTCAGGGTTCGCGGTAGTTTAAAAAAGTGTTCCCGTGGCTCCCGACAATAGGGAACGGAGATGCACTCAGGTGGTTTTAGCCAGTCAAAATCCGGCACACTTCTTCCCCATCACCCGTTTTCAAGTCCTTCAATCCAAATTGTCAAATCAGTGTAAGATAGTGGCCACAGCAACAATATAATACGACCTTTCAACCTATGAATGTTGGACTAACCTTTAAAACTAGCAGTGTTATCAGTCAAGTAATATGTTTGTAAGACTAAAGGTTATGAGTAGAAAGTTAAGAAATTTTGGAACAGAACTGGATTAAGGAGCTTGCATTAAACTTTATTTAGCTTTACTTTGTGTACAGCACTACACATCTTCAATTTACCTAATCTTCAATACCATGCAGACAAAGTCGAGGGCAACAGCTATTTCTATTTCAAATAATTTAGGTACTATAATCTCCTTTACGTGTGCTTTTGTATTTTTAGTAATAATAAGTAGTTTTAAAAATCTATTTTGAAGAGCTTCCAGTTTATCTCAGTGAGTTTTGAATGTTAACCCATAGCTGTGACATAAAAAAAAACTCTTAAAATATTAATAGGAACTTTGAAGCTTAGGTAGTACATTTTTTACTTAATAATATTCTTAGTTCGTCATCTATTTTCACGCCAAGGTATATGTATAAAGCCTACTCTTATCTAAACGACGTTGTTTTGTTTCGACAACCACGCGAACGAAGTCGCGGGCACAGCTAGTGACAACATAAAATTGTAATATTTTTTGGAAATAAATTTCTTATTCTTATTCTTATTATTGTCTTTTTTTGTATAACAGATGTGAATGAAAATATAGTGAGGAAACCAGTACAGTCACGTGGAAATACAGTCATGTATACACAACTAAAAAAATAAAGCTAAAGTCCTAGTCGAATGATTTTTGAAATCGTGTATGTTTAGTTTACAATATCAGGTAAATTCCATAACAGGTTGTGAAATTTAAGAAATCTATTGCAACTTTTTGGTCGTGTGTATACATGTTTTTGGTCACCTAAAAACTTTTCAATGTTGTGTGTAACTACTTCAGAGGCCTACGGGCGATTTAATTTCTGCCACCAGTTTATGCATCAGCCATATGAATAGGAGAGCATAAAAGATCACATACTGAGCACGTTATGGAAGAAACACCCTGTATAACATCGTCTTGCTTACACAATGATAATATTCCTCCTCATAGCACGGGCTTAAGTCTTCCAACTTCTCCTGCAACCTCGTATAAATTACAAAGCATACTTAGTCTTATATCTGTGTGGTGTCCGGATATAAAGAATAGCACCACCCCATATCCTCCACTGGGTGTCGTAAAAGGCGACTAATGGACCTTAAGACCCAACTCAGTGCACTGCACCAAGCACCTTGGGTCACCCGAATGGTGGCGGGTAAACAACCAACAACCGCATTCCCAAAGAGGGTTAGTGTAAGGCAGGCGGCCGACTATAAAACCATAGCCAAATCCATTAGCAACATGTTTAGAATAAAACATGTTGCGCCGACCCCAAGTATAATGGGATAAGGGCAGGAAGATGATGACTTAGTCTTATATCCACTTAATACGACGAGCACTCTTGTATTCTCTATATGCATAAAGCATTTACTGTAAGTATCTACCTGGTCAGCCCTGGTCACGCAGAACATGCGCGAGAGATCCCGTGACGCTGGTCTAGGTAATAGAAGGGGCCCGGGGTGTTTTTGGTCGGTGGGACTCCGACATATCCACATGCCGTGCCCTCGGCGTGGGTTGAAGCCATTACCGTTTCACCACGGAAAAAGAAAAAAAGGTATCTACCAGTCGTATCGGCTTCGGTAAGAAGGCTTTCTAAATTACACTCGTTTCTTCTTTACCTGCCATTTTTTATGACTATTATCAGTACTAACGTTTCACAATTAAAATACAAATTTTCACACATACTCACTTCAACAGAAATAATTATTTAAAACTCCAAAAAGGACTTATTCAACAACAAAAGCTACAATACAAAGCACTACACGAACAAAGAGAGTTTGCTACACGAGTATATTTAACTACATTTGTTAACCTAAAGGCGTAGGTACCAACTTTTAAAACAACATCATGGAAATTGTGGGAGAGAGAGGCTGCTCTATGCCGTGTAGAGCGCTCTCACGCTCCGACAACCGTGATAATGTAGCTTTAGGATGTCGTGGTACGTGGTCATAGGCCCTAACGTGTTTGTTACAAATTAATTCTAGCGGTGCGTGTCAAACTATGACACACGTCCACACGTCATAGTGCCATTACTTGGTACTTGAATAGGTGAACACCGCCATTTAACGGTCTAACGAACCGATAACAAACGATTGTTTGTTACGTGAATATTGTTCGTAGTTGTGTTGTGTTAATTTGTGAACTTTTGGAAAGGAAAACTAAAATTGAATAGAAATGAAGCTTTTGTTTTCTATTCTAGAATAACTGTAGGCGGTTTAGGAGCAATTAGTTTTTAATCGACGTACCCACTACCTAGATTAATTCATTGGCCACGTTATAGCTAAGTATTTTTTTTAATACAAATATTTTTTGTCATTTTAATAATTATTTTATTTACCGGGGATAGCTACCAATATTCAATTATACAATCATCATACTCATCATCAGCCCTTATCCCATTTTACTTGAGGTCGGTGCAACACGATTTTTTCTTCTATTCTCCCCTATTAGGCGTCACAGTATCATTTACTTCGTTGCCCAATGTTCATTCTTAATGTTTTTTATTAGTTAAAATGTACCAGTAGTTGATTATACGACGACAAAGAAAATACTAGGTGAATGTTGATAACGTATTTAAGTCTTGTTTTTGTATTAGAAAGAGTCGTTTGCCTAAAAAACACGTATTAATTACTAAAAAGGTCATGGGTGTAAAGTGGGCAGATGATGTAAAAACCTGGAAAACGACATAGGGCTATTTTTATATATGAAGACTATTTTAGAAATGTACAAGAGCTTCAATTAATAAGTTGTCTAGGTTATATGTAACTCCATACTAAATTGCATCAAAATTCATACAGGCGTTTGAGCACGAAAGAGTGACAAACATCTATCCATACTTACAACTTGCACATTATATTAGTAGATTGAAGTAGTCAAAGCTACCAATAGACTAAAGAAAGTAGCACATTTATTCTTAGTTAGAACTATATTTCTTTAACTCTAGAAAGTTCTTTAATTCACAAGACCTAGTTGCCTTACTATCGATCTAACGGCTAATAATAGCGATACAGCTCATTATAAATATACTTTTTATTTGCCCTATGGCTAGTAGTATTTATGCATTTATTTCTTTAAGTATTAAACTAACGATAAAGTATTTTAAGTGACTATAATATATTTTAAATAAGCAAATACAATTAGTAGATTGTCCAATTTTGCGTTGACCAATCTGTAAGTACATGTATACTTATATACATAAAAACAACTGGAATATCTCTGAAAATATTAACTATCTATCCTACTCTTGACTGGCCTGTTGGTCTAGTGGTTAGTAGTCCTTACTGCTAAACCAGAGGTCGTGGGTTCGATTACCACCCAGGAAAAATATTTGTGTGATGAGCACGATCATTTGTTCTGTGTTTGGGTGTATTTGATCTATAATACAAATGTATTTAGAAGTATATAAGTATGTTTATCAGATGTCTAGTACTCATAATACAAGCTCTGTTTAGTTTGAGACTAGATGGCGTTGTGTGAAGTTGTGGAATGTTATTATTATTCTCTATGTAGGTCCGATTCAGCGCGGTTGATAGGTTAACGATTATCAGAAACCGTTGCCTAGCAACCGACTTGATGAATACTTCAAACCTTCAAGGTTAGATCGAAGTCTAGATTTTCATATTTTTGTTTGGCAATAAATCTCGTTTCGTTTTTTCACTTTCATATAGTTTTATACTTGGGGGAGGCCTTTGCCCAGCAGTGGGACACCATAGGCTTGGAAAAAAAATCTATATCCTTAACATTCTGTTTTATACTCAAAGGTAACTACGATATTACATTTATTTGAAATACTAAAGATTTATGCTGTTATACCTTGTAAAATATAGCTTGATACCTGTGACATTACCGAACGTTTTATGAAGACAGCTACAATCCAAATTTTATTTTTAAAAGTTTAAATTTTTTAACATAAAAACGACGTTTGTGTATAAAAATAAAACGCATTTTTAAAAACAATCATGTAATTATAAAGATACCAGTAAAAATATGAGTAATTTAAATAATATTTAATATTTCTTAAATATTTTTTGGTTCTTAGCTTACTTTATAAATGCACTTTGAAGAGCTCTAGGGACGTGCAAGTGACTGACAGATGATTATCGATAAAAAAATACTATGAAAATTTCAGTAGTATAAAATGTAGTTAATTAGTTTGACAATAATGGTTTCGCGTGCTGGAAACAAGCGGGCGCCATCGTTTTTGAGTCAGTACGAGTGCTGACGCGATGCAGATGCCTTGTATACGCTACCATTGTTTTGTTGATATTTGTGTTACTATGGTGTTATTTGTGTTACTTTGTTTGGTGTTACCTTTTTTTTTGTTTGCCAAAATGCCGAAAAGACAAAAAAAGGCTGTTTTGAATAGTGAGTGTCGCGAATTTGTGATCCGTTTGCGCGATTATTTTGAATTATTTTTGTTTTATTTTATTTAAATCAACTACAAATATATTTAATTTTAATTTACATCTTTACAATGACAATGACAGAGAAAGACATATTACATAATTTCTGAAGTTTCCAAAGATAACATTTTAATAATAAAATACATAGAAATCTTATTTATGAATAAGATTGTTTCTATAAAAACTTTTTCCGGTCACGTCAGTTACCCAAAGGTCTCTTAACATTTTATAGTATAACAAACATACACAAACATTCTGAAATAAACTTTTTCGTTTATGTAACGACTTAACTTGAAACTTTTTACTCAAACCACACCGGAAAAAACTGTATTACATTACCTACCTTATACATGTACGCTTAAAGTCCAATATTCTTTAAAAGAAGTTATATTTATGTCCGAGAGACGGACGACGATAAATGACATTCGAATACCTACCTTAAAGTCTTATATATAGAGTACAAATTCCAACGAAATCTTAGTTATTTTTTTGTTGGTCAGCTTTTCAGTCATATTTCATTGCAAAAGAATTTAATAGCCGACCATTCCACTCCATTAACTGTAAGAAGATTAGCAGATGACTTTCTAGGCAGGCAATAATCCAGGCAGAAATCCAGGCCGGTCTTAATACCTAGCTAGACTCATAAGCTCTACGAACTATGATTGGATGGGGTTAGCAGGCCAATTTAGACCTTAATTATACGAAGTTAAGTGTCATTTTCCAAGGGTTGTAAAGGTATACCTCCGGGAAATCATGGGAAATTCGCTTTTAATACGGTTTAATATCTAGTTTCATGTATTTGATACTTTTGAGGTAAATAACTATAATTTTCCTGATATCAAGCAATTATAAAGCAAACAAGTTTGGGTGAAAATGTTCTTTTTCGTTCACAAATTGTAAAACTCTTGACCTATTTAAACAAAAGCCTTATTTAACGACCCGGCAGTTAATATTTCTGTCAATATTTGTTCAAAGTCGACGAAAAACGAAGCATTTTCTACATAATCAGTACGGCTTACTTTGCTCATAATAAAACCTCTTTATTTAGTCAACCACAAACAGAATTGTTGATTTACTCATTATTTCCTGTAAAGATAATAAGTATTAATAAATTGCGTTTGATATACCCGGATACCGGTACCATGAGAATTAGAAATAAGACAGTTTCCGTTGTGGAAGCGAGACGCCGTTATACACACTGTATCGCCATCACTTTCTCACGATACCAACTTTCTTGGTTTAAGAGTTCAGTACAGGCATAGTACTAAGTAACGATCCGACATCAAACGCAGCTTTAATAATTCTCGTTTAGATCCGAGGCACATTAAGCCAATATAAATAATAGATTTTTTCAAGACACTCAAAAATCAACTTTGAAAACTACAGGTCTAAAGTTCAAAACTGCATGACAAGAGATACTCGTATGTTCACGAGACCACGATGTTATGTGCAAATAGTTATGCACTCTAGACACATTGTTTTAAAGTCTATATTTGTTTGATATAAAAATCTGCGGGGTTATGTGTGCCGGGCCTTCGCGTTTCCCCATTGAATCTTTAAAGTCGCGTGAAAGATTACTATCGTAGCTACATATAAATATAGCAAACTGCGTACATTACTGCGTACACACGTACAAATAATGCGTACGTTTATATATATAAAACGTAATACATTTGTAAGTTGTGTGGGGTTTGAATGTGCCATACACACCATAAATCTTGATTTGAGCAATGTTTTATTACATTTTTTACTTATTTAGCTCTTGTTATATAACATTGGCATTCAAAAACTGGTTTCCATAAATAATACCAGACTAAAAACGTCCCACTGCTGGACACAGGCCTGTTCTCATACAGGAAAGGTTTCAGTATTAATCACTAATGTGACTTTGAAAAGGTAACATTTTTAAAAGACAAGATTATACTGGATAGCACTCTGATTTGCCCACCCTTCATCGCGTCCTAAGTGCTTTGACTATGAAGAAGAAACAGCGCAAAATCCGCAGTATCATAAATACTCAATCTCCAGTAGGGCATGGTATGGTATTCCATATAGAACGGTATGACTCCCCATGCATTTAAATGTCTCCCATTTCAAATAACAGCCCGTATAATACAACCTATTCCGAACTTCTAGGTCAAGTATTTTAATTAAACAACATTCTGAAATGGCAACGCGAAATATTCTAACGCAAACAAAGTAACACCCTTTATAAAAAAAGTTTTGCTCAAATATACGAAGGTTATATATGAAAAAGAGTTGCCAAAATGTTGGTAGAAATTGGCATAAAATAAAACGTCAGGCGAAGCGGCGGGAGCACTAAATTACTTCATTTCTAAACATATATGTTCTGTAACACAACTGTGGTAAAAATACGCGAAAATCGACCTTGGCACTACGGGATAAAGACCAGTTTTCGCATCAAACTATAGCCTCATATAAAATTATGTAATACAAAAATCTGCTACAGAAAAACCTCATCAAAAGCTACTACGTATGAAGAAATTAAAAATGGCTAACAAATATTTTTTTGTTAGATCAAAATGTGGGCATTTCCATTTGTTACGTAACCATTGCTCTGAGTGTACGTAATCTGTTTGAGGAAAAGCTTTTCCTGTGCGTAATGGATTCGTCTTAGATAATCTTTAAATTATTTACCATACTGTTTGTATAAGGTCCTTTCCGTGATAAGGAAAACATAGTAGGAAAACCTTATTGGAAATTGTCCATTTAATTTTCCTTGAAATTTGTTAATTTACCTCCAGTTACATTTATTTAGTAACTAAATCTTATTCAATTAATTACTTTCGATCGTCATAACAATATCTATTTAAAGAGATGACATCAAAAATCTGTCTTTTAACCTATTATAACAACAAAACAGAATATATAAAACATCGATGAATTTAGGCTTTTGCTATCTTATTTAAGTAAACCTGTTAGTTAGTTGGTTATTTTAATAGAAATCTTTAGATCGAAGTCGCGTCAAATATCTAAATAGTAACTGAAACCTTCACTATAAGAAAAGAAACCTTAACCGAACAGTGAGACATGGACAATAATAGACTGGTATTATATCTCCTATAGTCTACATATAATATATTACCTTGAAGAAACCTAAGAAATCTAACCAAAGTTCAAGGGAAAACTCAGAAATTCTTATATAACTGACCTTTCGGCTTAAAAATAGACTAAACTGCATCACAGTGCCTCGTCTAGTCAAGAATATTTTAATCCTCTAAGATAAGTCGGCTTCGAGCCAAGAAGTTCTCGGATTTCTTTTAAAACCTTTTTGGTGAAATGTGATGCTTTCGAGGCCTCTTAAAGGTTGAGTACGTAATGGTAGCTTGTCGGTGTCTTTTTAATTACAGGGTAAAGATTTGACTATTGGCTTTCTACTTTGTAGCTTTTTTTATAGTAGATGGTGATTTTGGTAGATGAAAGAGTAGTTTGTGTTTTTTTTTGTAATGGGGCTTATAAAAGATTCTCCGAAAAAAATTGGAGACGAATGACAATAACTATGTTTTTTTGTGGTTCAATTTGAAAAGTTCTTCCAAAAAATATTGGTGACGAATGACGACCTATGGTTTTTTTGGTGGTTAAATTTTCTGTTTTTAGTTAGGTACGGGTTTGTTGCAGATTATTGTTTATTTTCATGTTCGTATTAGGGATATGGCTAGGGATGTTTCTAAAATTCGAATATATAAGATATGAACTCCTCCGAAACGCCTCGATCAATTTTTGGAATCGGCCAACATCTTTTATAAAGGAATCAATAATATCGATTTGTTATTTTTCGCGTATGAAGTCACGGGCGACAGCAAGTATTGTAAATCAAAAGATGTTTAAGAGTTAAACCTGTCTTCTGAATAACAACCAAAATTTCCTTTAAGAGGCGAAATTTCCTTTACCCTTTTCAGAACCTGAAACTTTCCAAAATAACGTTATTTTCGTCCCTTTCACGTTCTAATACCTTACTTGAATACAAGATTTTCAGCTTATTATACTTAATAACCCCATATATTTACCAAAATATGATACATCATATTTGAAATCTTCGTAACGCAATATATTTTATATGTGAAACATATTTATGATACGGTAATGTTAATATTATAAACGTTGTTAACATACCCTTAACATATTATTATATGTATTATCCATTACATGCCAACGGGATATTATTTTTCTTTTAAATATCTGTACAATGTAGTTTTTTTAGGTTTGTCTTTATCTATAAAACTGCCTATGTGATGACCTCATTCAATAGGATTTTCCAGTTTTTGCCATCTTTATGAAGAACTTCCAAATATTTTTTTGCTGAAAAATATAAATCCGTGTGTCGAATTTGTTTATCTATCCAAATACTAAAGTATATTTGTCCTCAGGTTCAATACTGGTGTATTATACATATAAACTTTCCTCTTGAATCACTCTATCTATAAAGAAATCCGCTTCAGGAACCGTTGCGTAATTTTAAAGATTAAAGCCGACATACAAACAGACAGCGATTTTGTTTTATGCTATGTAGTGATAATGATTTTATTAATCACAAACATTTTCTCACCTAAATCTCTTTTTGAAATGCTGAATTTATTTCATTCCAAAGTTTACCTTCTCCTTTATTCTTTAAGAAGGTCTTTACATAAAGAATTATATCCACAATCAAAAGTAATAATATAAAACCAAGCGAAGAAAAGTCAAATAGTAAAATAGATGAACATTTTCCTCAAGACTCGTAGCACTGGTTACGCGTGCTACGAATGGCTACGGCCTACGACCTTGATCATTTTCGATTCAAAAGAAATTCTAGCTTACATTTGCTAACTCTTAACACAATTATGAACTTTAAGAGTGTCACGTTTAAGTTGAAATTTGAGTAAAGGATTTATTCTTGTAGTTACTTTAAAATGTATAATAATAAAAATAAATTTCTTTATTTTCTCTTTTCACAAAGGTTCACATTACAATGTATGTCAAGTAAATAGTTAAAATTCGTCGACTATAAGGAATTTAGGTCAAATTAATACTATTTTTTTTATTTCAACCAAAATAAAAACTTCTCGACATCCCATTTAGACGAATATCTGCATAAATAGGTAAGTTTTAAGATACAATATATCGTGCATATATTAACTATTGGTGTTAATGAAGTCAAAGGGTGTCTGCAGGGTAAAAACAAGTGCTGACATCGTAGGTCTTAAACGATTGGATCGATTTTGATGCGGTTTTTCTTTTACATGAAGGGTTTTTTTCAACTTAGCAAGTTACAAGATTAAGGATGGTAATGAAAATGGAGATTAAAAAAATAATTGTCGATTGTTTCACGTAAACTATTTTCGATCTCACTGCTGGGCATAGACAATAATAATAAACCAGCCTATACGCGTCCCACTGCTGGGCACAGGCATCTTCCCATCTGAGAAAGGTTTGAACATTGATCACCACGCTAGCTCACTGCGGATTGGCGATTTCATATTCCATTCGGCATACATTTCATATTTATAGTCATTAATTACAAAACCTCTCTGCTTACCCTTTAACATTAAATAGCGTTATACAATACCTAAATAAGTGATAAACAAAATGTAAAACGTATATTTATTTATAAAGGAAACGCGATAACAGACAGACACGCGCTAACCGATCAAAGTACGTTTAAACTATTAAATAAGTTAAATTTAACCCATTTACATTGATTAAGTAAATCGTTAATTATTTAACTATTAACGTTTCAAAGTTAAATAGTAATTAGTACTTGTTTGTTAGTAGTTAAGACGAAGTAAATCGTTATGTTTAATGATTATGAAATTTATATTGAAAATTAAATTAAATGTTATATTTTTATAGTAAGAAATACATATTAATAGATATCTTATTACCAGTTAAAATGTTATTTATTTTATTACATAGGTATCTACCTATTTTCTGTTTTAAGTTCATACTTATACTTACCAATTAAAAAAAAACTTTGTATACAGATAAAATGTGAATTACGTAATACGAATATAGAAAATGTATTTCAAAAGCATGTCACAACATATTATTAAAAAAAAACATTAACAAAATAAAAAAAATGTTCCTATTATTTACCTGAGTGGTATTGTTCTTATAGAATCTGACAATAATATGACAATATCAAAATTACTGAAAATGTTTCATAACTAACATGAAATATTGTAAAAACGCTTAAATTGCCAATAAAAGGTTGATAGATACCTGCGTTATTATTATCTCCCGCTATTATTCCTTGTAGATAATAAAAATACCTTTTTTATATCCCAAAACCGCTAAAGGTTGTAATTCCAAGAACCTTCAATGGACATTATCTTTTATTGAAATTTCGCGAATCAAATACTCCGTATGCTGCCAAAGTTACGAAAATGAGGGTAGAAAGAAACTAGGAAAGTTTCCCCGAAAAATAAAATTAAATAAACGTATGTTCATTCATTCAAGATACTTTTAGTACAGAAGACATATATAAAGTTAAATGGTATATAAAGAGATCCCGAAATTGTTTTACGATAAGCTTACAAATAAACTAATAAAATTCCCTTTTGATCAAGCAATTCTCGATGACCCAAAAACTCTCGACTCAAGGCCATTCCAAAACAAAATAACTCAATATCAGAAACCTTGTTAAACGTATTCAATAACCTAAAATTGTCTCAATAAAGAAGCTTCAATAGCTTGCGAAATTAATCAGCCTTTATCGAAATTCCCACAATGAAGTCAAGTACCGCACTTCCTACATATATAAGTATACACACACAAGCTACCCTGTTACATAAAACTTAAGACACCGACGACGTATCTAATCGTCTTTATAACAAAACTACGTTCTAAGAAATACAAAATCCAATTTGTTATACAATAATTCGATTTAAAAATACCTTACTTTATAATCGCGAAATCAACTTACCGTCTAAACCGTCTCCCGGTGCGTGAACTCTAGCAGAATCTATTCACACACTGGCATAGTATTTTAAACTACGTTTTTAAATATAAAATATCACGATTTCTTTTCTAAATTCTATTTACAATTTTATTTACAGTTTTCCGCAAATTTCGGAGTGATACTGGGGTTTGTAGAAACGTCAGTGTTGTCGCATACGTTTGGCGCATGCGCGCGGCAAGATGGCGGCCGCGCGGCGGGTCGATACGCGCGATAAGGCCGGCGAAGGCTGCGCCATCATTGCCGCTGACATTGTGTTAACGGGGTAACATAAAAACGAGGTCACTGTTTCGTATTAGCCCGCGCTTCCGCGATCCTCCACAATTGTTGCCATAACGAAAAATATATATTTTTGTTTTGTTACCTGGCAACCTGTTTGGTTTAATTTATGTAGGGGTTGATTACGCTGGAAGCTGAATATTTTTGATGGACTTTATTTTGTGTGGCAGGACCTCATTATCTTTACAATCTTTCGGGACTCTGTTCAGTGACCCTTACTTAAATATTAGGTATATTAAAAAGATAAAAGGCCTCTTTGACATTTTCAGGAAGGCTCTTAGATGTTACGCCTACCTTTTAACTGTAGTTACTGCGTGCACTATGTTAAATGCCGCTAACTAACCAATAATTAGTACTTATTGCAGAGATGTAAGAGGTAGTAGGCCCGTACACACTCTACGTCGAATAATTAGGGTTGAAAGGGCTGATTAGAAGTGACATGTTTACGTTCAGCGCGTTCTCATGTTGTGATATAGACCCTGAAGCCAGTAAGTGAATTCAAATGTACCTATGTAGTAAATCTTTTATCATAGTTTAAAACGTCCTACTAACATCGTTATACTTTACAGAATCCATTCAAGCTGACGTTTATTTGTCTTACTCTACATTTCTTTATTCATGGGTAAATTTTTATAACCACTAGATTTAGTGTGGCAGCTAGAATGTCTCAAGGGTAAGCCGACTGTTAAAAGGCGTGTGACTATTGATACTAACGCTACTTTTTGCTTGATTATTATTCTCCCTTTTAAATATTTCACTGTTTTCCCAAGATGTTTATGTATACTTTTTCTTAGTGTGAGTAAGAGAAACGAGACAATTAAGTAACGGGTTTACAAATAATGATAATGTCCTCCTAGACGTTTTCGTCTACGGCGACACCCTGACATATACTGGTAGCTTGGTTTCGATCATGTGCATCAGTAATAAATAATAAACAATTCAATAATGAACAGATAACAATCATCTTGACTGCACGGATAGCCGAGTGGTCACCGCGAGGTCACCATGCCAATTATTTGTGCATTCCACAAATGCTTATTCTGAGTCTGGGTGTCTCTGTGCATGTGAATTGAATGTCTGTGAAACCTCCCGCGATACAATGATTAATTTCCTTAGCGCGGAAGTCGTATTTTAAAAAAGAAAAAAAGTGTAAGATTCCGGGATTCAAGGATTTTTCTTGGTTTGTGTGAAATAGAAAGACAGATAATAATCTAATAATAATTTATTCAATCATCATCGACGTCTGTGTTGAGGTAGCGGACCTCTGGGTCGCTGCTGGTGCGTCCGCGCAGCCGCGCAAGCGCAGTGATGCCGCGCGCCGTGCGCTTCAGGTAGAGCGCGACGCAGAGTGCGCCCGCGCACAGGCAGGACACAAGCAGGCCCGTGACTATTGATGTCACGTTGGAAATGTCTGTGGGAACATAATTGTTTAGTATAGATGTTGTAACACGTTGTATACATATTTTAGACAAATTTAAAAACATGAACATGTTGTTTAGTAAGGAATGGCACAGACACAGAACAAATGATCACACAAACATTTGCACTGGGTGGGAATTACTGGGAATCGAATCCACGACCTCTGGTATAGCAGTCAGCGTCACTAACCACTAGACCAACAGGCCCGTCAAATATTATAAATGAATCCAAAAAAAACTAATTTTTTAGCATATCTTACTTTTGACTGACACAAAAATTCTTTAAACAAAATAAAACATAGCTCACCTTTACTTTTCGGCTCACTCTTCACATGCTCCGTCACCAAATTCTCGCGTATCGTCGTTCGTATAAAGAAGCTTGTAGAAGTTGATATTGGCGTCACTTTAGGTGTCACCTTAGTAACATTCGCTATAGGTCTATAAGCTTTAGTTGTAGTCTTCATCACTGCTTTTGTCGGTCTAGCTGTAGTTGTTGTAGTAGTAACAGTTGTACGTTTAGTTGCACGAGGAGTTGTAGTTTTAGGTGTTGTCCTAGCTCTAGTCGTCGGTCTCCTAGTCGATGTGGTTGTAGATGAAGTTGTAGAGGTTGTGGAAGTGGTTGTGGATGTTGTGGTACTGGTTGTTGTAGCTGGTGTTTCGGTTGTTGTTGCGACTAGCTTCTGGGTTTGAGGTAGTGAGTCTGAACTTGCTACTGGAGTTGTGTCTTCGTCATCTGAAGAGGAAGATGGGATTGTTAAAATTGGTGTTCAAGAGGAGATAGCGTAACAAATTAGTTGTTACAGGATGTTGTCTTGATAACAAAGAAGTTTTCTATGATTACAAAAATCACTGTGTAATTGAGTCATTAAGTTGCTATAGTCACTAGAAAGTTTGGCAACAATAGAAAAACATTTTTCAAATAGGTCTAATTAGTATAACAGAAATAAAGACCTCAGTGAACCGGTCTGCTTTTTCATAGTGATCTTATAACGTTTAATCAATTTTCATTAAATTAAAAATAAGTAAGATTCATAGACATCCCAAACTTTTATAGGGCAGTTTAAACACTGATATCAAGCATAGTATAAAACAAAGTTGCTTCACGCTATCTCTCTTTATCTCTATGTATGCTTAAATCTTTAAAACTACTCATTGGATTTTGATGCACTTCTTAATACAGAGAATTCATTAACGGAAGGTTAATATTTATGTATAATACAACAGTAATACCCGTGCGAAGCTCGCTGGGGTGGCTTTTGATAGTCTACAATAAGACATTAGAACTTACTATTACTAATATTAAACGCGCAGACATCCAGAAAGTCAGGGCAGCAGTTCTCGTCGACGACGCACGTGATCTCGCAGCCGCAGCCGCGCTGTGGCGGCTCGTGGTCGAAACCGTACATGTCGCAGCGACCCACGCACGATTCTAAGATGAAGATAGAGAAAATGTAATATCGGGGTTAGAAAACCCTAAAAGCACGGACGGTGATAGTGGTATGACCATTGGACTGCACAGGGCAGGGCTAACTCGTAGGCTAAAATCAAATAAAATTAATCAAATATTTCTTAACATTCACGCCATGCCATCTAGTCTCAAGTTAAGCATACTTAGTAGCTTGTGTTATGAGTACTAGATACTTATATAATTTTAAATACATACATAGTATAGATAAATTACATCCAGACACAGAACAAATGATCGTAGTCATCATACAAGCAGTTGTCCTAGGTGGGAGTTTAACCCACGACCTCTGGTATAGCAGTCTGGGTCACGAATCACTAGACCAACAGGCCCGGCACCCACCAATATCTTATCGAATTGTTGTACGTATTATAAAGTAACTATCACTAGCTAAAATCGGTGAAGAAAACGACGTTTTCGCTATGTAGTCGCTCGGAATAGAACAGTCTAAAGCCAAATGAAGAAGGTCTTTTACTCACACACCGTATAAAGAACTATTATTAAATTATCTGAATGAATTGGGATCGGGGTTGATTCGAATAATCGGACATGGACTGGTAAAAAAAAGATTTTAATCAAAAACGAACTTTACTAAATTTAGCTAACAGTTCTACGGTGCAGAATTGTGTGTGTGGTTTTTCGCTTCTAGCTTGCAACCAAATCAGTTCAAATATCCGGACTCCGAATTCTAATGTGTGACATCAAAACAAAACAAAAATTAGGTACTTGGTTTCCACATTAAATAGGCTTTTTATTAGGATGATCCTAGGAGAATCATCTGAATCGATCAGATGATTCAGAACTGGTGATTCGGTTAATCGTTCTACTGAACAAAAATTTAAGCTTACGTACCTGAAAGTGATGGCGGTGTGGTGGCTTCCAGCACGGCTTTGGTGCAACTGTCCCCGTGTTGAATAGAAACATCGTCAATCGCGATGTCGCTCAAGAAACTGGTTCCTCTGATGCCTTCCATAACAATCTGTGGACGAAAATAGTCTTTAAATATTGCACTTAAATCTCTACTATATATACATATCACCATTCTCCTGCCCTTATCCCAATTATTATTTGGGGTCGGCGCAACATATCTTCTTGTTCCACACGTTCCTAACTGACGTCATCTCGCAAGTAACACTCTTTGCAGCCATGTAATCTTTCACACAATCCATCCATCGTTTCTTTGGTCGTTCTCTTCCCCTATATCCATCCATATTCATGTCCAGTACCTTCCTTACCACATGATTCTCTTTTCTCTGCATGACATGTCACAATGCAAGATGCATGTATTTGCGGATTATTTAAGTGGTTGCGGACTAAGTCAAATTAGCCGACCAAGACCTGTACCAGTACCAACTGTGGTTTTATCAAATCGTTTGGAGATATCACGGACAATCGCTAAAGAACACCGTCAGAAATCTTAAATTTCAAAAAGAAAATTTAAGATTTCTGATGGTTATCGTCTTCCGACCCTTATCCCATTTTACGCGAGGTCGGCGCAACAAGATTTTTTCTTCTATTCTCCTATCAGATGTCACACTTTCATTAACTCCTTTTTTTCATTCATATCGTTCCTTATACAATCCATCCTTCTTTTCTTTGACCTTCCTCTCTTACCCTAAGCCCCCAATTACCTGGAAATCATCCGAGAAGTTGGACAGCATGGAGACCGCACTGTACCACGCGTTGCCCTGGTCTCCCCACTTCTCGAACAGCAAGTATTGTTCCCTGGTCGGTCCCTTCAGCACTTCGTATAGTGACACCTTCTCCGGCTTCTGGTACACTCGGAGACCACCCATACTCCTGGAACCAGGAACATAAGGGAAATGACGATTTTTGCTTGTACAAAATGTACATTAGTGGTATTGTAACAAAAGTCATATTCGTTCGTATACAATTCGAGTGCGTGTTGTTTGCACGAAGGTCCAAAAGGATAGTAACTGGTATAGTAACTAACTGCTGAGGAGTTTATTGCACCGTTTCCTTTTCTACAGCAAAGGAGGCGATAAAGGAGGGCGAATCTGAGTGATTCGTTTTTATTTTTGATGTTCAAAGTGTTTCTTAATAGCTTATTTGAACAAATGGTTTTATTTTCTTTTTTAAGCATTGATAGTAAATCAGCCCATACGCGTCCCGCCGCTGGGCACTAGCGAAGCTTTGAAAACGTCACATTGGTACTTGCCTGCGCTGGAGATCGAACTTGCACCTCGTGCATAGAAATCCATACATAGAACCGAAAGGCCGCGTTACAAAAACTTCGTATTAGTTACTTACCGCCCAAACATATGGTAGAAGAATACGAAACATCCCCCCTTCGCGACTTCACTGTCATAAACAGGTGAAATCAGACGCGCTGTGTCGTTCTCCACGCGCCCTGTGCTCTCTATGTACATGTAGTGACCTAGAAGAAAGCATACATTAAAAGAGGCATTTTATCAAACCAGACGGCTTATATACATACATACTGTCTCTTAAAGTAATATTGTTGCTACCAGGTCATTATTTGGGCCCGGAATTGTTACGTCTATTAAAAATATATTATCCGACTCAGACACATAATATAAATAATTTCTCAATGTTTACTGAGTGCAAATCTGCACGGATAGCAGAGTGTTATAAATCAACACGACAATCACCACTAAGTGGCAGTCAAAAAGCCGAAGATACCTTAACGGAAAAGGTTTTAATTGTCCATTTTTTTTTGTTTTCCGTGGTGAAACGCTAATGACTTCAACCTAGGTCGCGGGCACGGCGTGGGGATACGACGGACTCTCCACCGACTAAAAACACCCCGGGCCCCTTCTACTACCTTTTTTTTGTTTGCTGGGGGAAAATGCGTTACGCATCCCCTCCAAATCGGAGGGGTCTGTGGGGCTCCCCGAGAGCTAGGAGGCTCCTGGTATACCCACTAAAAACCCCCAGCGTCACGCCCGCTTCGCCTTTTTGGAGAGGGCCTGGGAAACTGGTTCAAAAATTCAACTCCCTTCTACTACCTAAGCCAGCGTCACGGGATCGCTCGCGCATGCTCTGTATGACCCTGGCTGGAGGTTTTAATAATCCTGATACTGACCAGTCCCATTCTTCCCGTAAGTATGGTCATAGGTAGGTCCTGTTTGCAGGAAGGAGCTCGGAGTCTTCTTGTTCCACCTTCTCCAGTCGAAGTCATGGAGGTCGTCCAGCTTCCACCCGCACAGGTTCTCTTCTTCGAAGTCGCATGACGTTGCAGGCTTTGCTTTTGCATCTGTATTGAAATTGGAAAAAAGTTGGGTGAGATTTTTTACACGATTGCGCAAGTGTTACCAGTATTTGGGTAACTTTGTTTTTGTTGGGACTCAACTGATAAATTTTACGATTCGTTTTTCTCTTTTGTTAAGAAATACATAGAATACATTTTATGGTAAACGCATACTTTTCCGAGCTTCGAGCGAGCGAATGATGTCCCGAACCGAATGATGAACCGAGCGAGCAATATAATACGTAAAAATAATAGTGTCCGGACCGATTTTGTCCAGTGTTACTATGACAATAGCTAGCTACGCAGGACTTATTTTGTTCCTTTACTCTCATAGCCCGGTAGGACGGCAATCCAAAATGACTGGATTCGAAAAGTCGGTGCGCGCCGTAGGGATCGAACTTGAGATCTTTGACTTGGCAGTCCTGCGATCTTACCACTACGCTATCACAGCCTCAAAGAAAAGAATTGTGTACCGCCTATCCAAGTAACTACTTCGCATTTGGACGGTTTTACGCGGGAAAGAGTGCGAGGTTTCATGAAATTTTATACAAAGAATTATAAACTTCGTTCGACGCGTTCGGCTGGGATAAGTGTGCGTTCCTCTTTACTTGAAAATAATATATATTCATCAAAGAAATAACTTTATTATTTTTTATTAAGTATGTAGATCTAGATAAAATATTCAATATTTCAAATTAAGTTTTAGAAGTTAAAGTCTGTGTTGCAAGAAAATAAAATTTACCCTTTATTGGGGTAATTAAAACTAGTGGCGGTAAATAACTTTACTCGTGTATCAGTTTGTTAGGTATAACAAAAATGTTATTTGTATGCACTTACAATTTAATAAACATAAAATAAGTGATTCATAAGTCGTAGGTATATAACTCGTAAAGTAAATTCATTGACCTCGTCGTTATGTCATACAAGAAGGTCAAATGCCTAATGTCAAATTCCAGAGGCGAATTTTGTAGGTACCTACTTTTTTTATGACGATAAAATAATATATGTACCTATAGAAAAGTCGCAACAGTTTGAATTTAATGTTTTTGTGTGTAATGGTTTGAAATGGCTTAGGATATGAAAGCGGGACAGAGATTAGTATTTTTTCTTAGCATAGGGACACCATTGGGTAAAAACCTCTCTCAAATTCCTTCACGATTTCCTATCCTACGCCACCTCGAACCAGCTTCGCGGCAAATGTCACTACAGTCATATTATACTAAATAAGCTTATAAAAGAATATTACCAACGCATGCTGGAGCAGTTGAATTCCATTGTCGTCCATCACAGTACACGACAGGCGAGCCGACCAGCTGGTGTCCAGGGAGACAGAAGAAAACCAGCCACGAATCGTTGTGAGACGCCATTGTTACTGCATTCGGCACATCTCCAAGCGGCGGACATCCGGGCTCTATACAAGAATAAACGTTGTTAAGTCTGGTAAAGTTACAAACATATTTGCAGGACCAACAAATACTACCCAGCCTTTAAGCTCGGTGTGTACCAGTTATGAGAAGTAGTACAAATAACAATATATTCTTCAATTCTCTCCATTGAAAATGGGAGACAAAAGTTATACCCTGTATATGTATAGTATATAAGTTCAGTAAAGTAATCATAGAATATTGTTAGGCTAACTGCATTGATCTCTTGATAAATAAACTTTGGTTTAAGGACCAATCCGAAAAACGACACAAGCCATTTGTACAAAAAGTAATGGATTTATGTTTAAAACAACAGTTGGAAGCAAATTTTGTTCATGAAATCAGTAGGTATACTTCGCAAAAACGCAGCCTTATGTTATCTAAATACAGATGCAATGTTTTTTTTTATATTAATGGAATATCTCCGTCTCAATTTCCGGAAAACGTTTTAGAAATCTTCATAATTTAACACGTAATTCTAATTTAAATAAACCGTCTATTAATTAATTCGAATATCATAAGCTTATTGATATTGCGTTAATATGGTGTAATACTTAGTTACTTACTAACACAAGTAGATGGCGGGACATCCCAGTTTCCGTTTCTGCACGTGGCGTACTTGTTGCCTACTAGGATGTATCTTGCCGAGCACGTGTAACGGATGAGGTTTCCTCTGCGCATCAGGCGGACTCTGCCGTGGGCTATGCGAGGCAATGGGCACGGTGACGGACGGTGGTAATACTCTAATTCTGAAAAAATATTTATAGTTTTCTGACCTATTTAATTACCTATTATTTTGACGTTTTTTGATTGGCCTGTAGTGGTTTGTGGTTACAATTGTAGGTATACTTAATTAGAGACTAGATGACATTGTGTATATGTGTGTGAATATTTTTATTTATTAATATTTACCCGACTGCATCAAAACGAGAGTTTTTTTCAAGCGTATACAATATGTTTATATGTCTACGTCTTTGACGATTTTCAGTAAATGAGGTATCGTTGAATTTTTCAGAAATTTAGAAGTCATAAAGGTTAAGCATTTTTTTAAATAGGTCTTAAACGGGGATGGCTGGGGGAAAAGACGATGACAGAAATATATTTTACATTATTTACGTATTGTTAACTGTTAATTTCTTTTATTTTTAAATTTTTGATACTGAGTTTTGCAGTCGGGATTTCGACCACTATAAAAAAATTGGTAAATAATACTTATAATAGACCTAGTGGGTCATGTAAGAACTAAGTTTTTTCCAACTTAGAACTGAAGCTACACCTACGCTGTTATTGCCATGAGGACGGAAGTTTGATGTCACGCATACCGTCAAGAGCGTGCGTCCGGCTGATAAAATGTATAAACCATATTTTTAACACATACATTTAATTTAAGTTTATGTAATTATTTATTATTGTAATGCGTTTTGGTATCTGATTTAGTCTGGAAGCTTATGGATCTTGTAATCCATTTCCATTTGTAATGGAGAGAGATTATACTTTTTAGACAATTCCGCTGTAGTTATTTTAATTAATGTAACTAAGGGCTGGACGCCAATCAGCTTTTAATTAGTAGTAATATTTGAGAAACAAACAAATGACGTATCTTTTAAAGTTACTCTACCTATTTTATAGGTAGAGTAATTTGATAGCCCATTCAATTCAAACATAAAACCAAATCAGTAACTCCTAAAAATGCTAAGTTCTATCACAATTATTCGTTTATTTTTAGCTAGGTTTTCCCCTTATAACAGGAATAAATATAACTTATACGTACGTAGGTAAATGAATAAATAAACATTTAAGGACGGATTTTGTACAGAGTAGGAAAAAGCAAATACCTACTATTATTTTCAGTATGAAAGAGGAATTTTGAGGCTGATATTACGCATCTAAAACGGCAACGATTTGTTTTGCTATTATTTTAACGAATAATAACTAAGGTTGAACGATTTCATTGTCCAGTTTAAAAATATAATTCACATAGTTTTAATTGATTGTTCTAATTTTTCTTATTTTATCTGTAACTACCCGACTGCCACAGAAACGAGGGTAATGTTTTTTAAGTGTATGTATGTATGTAGTTGTCTATGTTCCCTGCTACAGCCTGAACGGTTGGAAGGATTTTAACGTATGTAGTTAGTTTTTAAGCTAATATTTTATTATTTCAGGGTGTAATAATTTAAAATTCAGTACTAAGCAGTAGCGAAAATAACGCTTATTGTTATCAAACCACAAACCAATTGCTGATAGCGGTTTAAAAGTTAAAAATATCTATCACCAAAATACGACAAATATTTATCCTTGTATCTCATCATATCCTTGTAAATATTTATCCAATCGCCATCGAAAATTATATCAAAGTCTTTATTCGTATAAAGGATAATGTTTTAAATTCATAATTATTAGTATAGTTAAATAAGTACTAAATGTACAAAACTACATCTCATGCCTCGTTTACTTTGTGAATTTTGTTGCTAAAGTATTTATCTTCAAATTCAAATATTAGTGTGAATATTTGTTGCATAATAAGACATGTAGTTTCATCATCATCATCATCATCAGCCCGTTGCAGTCCACTGCTGGACATAGGCCTCTCCCAAGGTACGCCACAGAGCCCGGTCTGCTGCTTTATGCATCCAGTCGCTGCCGGCCCTCTTGTATGTAGTTTAAATAATTCAAAATAAATTTGCAAATAACCGATTAATTTTCCCTGTTCCTATTCTACTGCTATTCAAAATATGGCTATTTCTAATTACACCCACAACCAATCTAGTTTATACAACATTCAAAAGCTTAGAAATTGTACTAGAACACAAAAATGCATTATTGCTAATAATTCTTATTACTTAAGAAAAAAAAATATTTTTATTACTTAGTGAATGCAAAAATAATACAAGCAAGTTAGGTACCAGATATTTTTTTTAACAAAAGATCGTTTATTTTTGTTTTTCTAGAACTTGACTCCCAGCTGTGCGACAATGCAGGTTAAAAAAACTTATTAATATGCCTTAAATTATAATAAATAAGCTACTTACGTGCGTCAATAAGAACGTTTAGTAAAAACAATATAATACACTTTGAAATCATTTTGCACTTAATTTACAGGTTTTCCACTATAATGTATTTCCTTGTTTATTTAAATATAATAAATAAATATGATGTCACTTCATATTTTCAGACTAGACTGGTTGTCGTTGCGACACATTTTAAAATGTTGTTTTAATTATGTTGGTTCAATCAGGACCAACAAAGAATATGTACTGGCGCAGACTGGTCGACTGTATTATTATACCCTCGGCTACTATACTTAGGGACTACATTGTTCGCAAAAATAGATAAGAAGAATAAAAAAAAAATGATAAAAATGTGCCTTAAGCTATTGTGACGTTGTCATGTTAACGGAATTTACGGTTATAATACACGGAGTTCTTTTTTTCCGTGTGGTGTCCGGATATAAAGAATAGCGCCACCCCATATCCTCCACTGGGTGTCGTTAAAGGCGACTAATGGACCTTAAGACCTAGTGCACTGTACCAAGCACCTTGGGTCACCCGAATGGTGGCGGGTAAACCACCAGCAATCGCATTCCCAAAGAGGGTTAGTGTCAGGCAGGCGGCCGACTATAAAACCATAGCCAAATCCATTAGCAACATGTTTATAAAAAAACATGTTGCGCCGACCCCAAGTAAAATGGGATAAGGGCAGGAAGATGATGAATACACGGAGTTCTTTTCCCATGTATTTTACAGAGTCTAATTATAATAGGTAAGTCGGTATTTAGAGTTGTACACAAGAACTAACTAGCCCGGCAGCACCTTGACCAGATGCCGTCACAATAATTTTGGTATACTCATCATCATTCCCCTGCCCTTATCTTATTAATTATTATTTGGGGTCGGCGCAGCACGGTTTCTTCTTCCACACGTTCCTTTCTGACGTCATCTCGCAAGCAACACTCTTTGCAGCCATATCATCTTTCACACAATCTATCCTTCATTTCTTTGGTAGTCCTCATTTTTGGTAAACTCATATAAGAGGAAAATAGTACCTACTATTTATTTTAGTTTAATTAGTGGGTTTCATATAAGTTATTGCCTACATGAGATGGGTGACATCTCTTTATTTTTTAATCTTTGCTCGCAACGGGATGCACATATTTTATCAGTGGACGCTTCCTTTTGACTTTCCACCGATATTCCATTTAATACTATCAGCCAACATTGTGTTTGTACAAGCAGATTAATGCAGTGGCTAATTGTTATCTTATCATTTAACAATACTCTTAAAACTTAAATAGGAAATTACTAAAAAACGGTATTTGGTGGTATAACCCAACATGACTCATCGTTTTCGGGACTTTTAGCATTTCACGAGAATCCATCAGGAAATGACAAACAATTAATCATTTGTGTGTCACAAACTTTCATACAATTTCAAGATAACAAGATTCCGCATATTTCTGTTTGGCTCAAGCTACTATTTAACTTTTTATGAATGTAAAGTTTTTGTACATACATTGAATGTTTTAATTATTCAAAGATTGCTTTACTCCACATTGCGTAGTATTAATGCACGTAATACTATATATTACACGGGTATTCACCCGAATTTGTGACGTTAAAAACATTGAACACAATTTCTTATTGGCTCTAAGCGCACAAGTGGTAAATTTTAAAGTATCTACTTTGCCACTTGTGTGCTTAGAGCACTTATATTTATAGAACACCTTGATTATTAAATGTAAATAGTCTTATTTTTCTGTGTTTTGTGCTGTTCCGACTTATTATACGCAATAGAAAATAATAATAACTGTTAAAATTGAAAGCAACTAGAATTTATGTTCGACATGATCAGTTTTAAACTAAAAAAACATTAATTCAAAATCTTAGATGAAGTCACGGTAAAACACATGTATTGTATTAAGGGGTAAATCAATTCAAATTATGGCAATATTTAAGTATCCCAAATGTCAGATCACAACTTAACAGGTTGCGTTCCAGGTCCTGTACTGATTTTAACTATATCTTACTCATTTTATTTGTAAGGGTTAAAAAGTGTGAGCAATAATAAAATGCCTAATTTTATCGTATTTAAAATCGAAAGACTGTAACGACATTTATCTTGTCGTTATTGTTTACTAACAAAAACAATGATTTACAAACTATTGAAGCGATTTTAAATAATATTATTAAACATGGAAAATACGTGCAGATTTTGTTTAAAGGTATCTGATGAAGAAATGATCAAACTACATACAGAAAGCGAAATTCTCTTCAAAATTCAAACAAGTTTCACGATGAAAGTAAGTAAATCGTTAAATTATCGTGTTGTTTTTTTTTATTGTATTTTTCTAGATTACGCCGCTTTTTTTTACCTAATTTGTAGACATAAATCTTCTTTTAATTTTTTGAATTCTTCCTTTGGTAAGGTTATAAGATAAAACTATAAATCAGAAATTTTATTACGAGGTGCGCTTACATCTTTCCTGTCGTAGTTTTTATTTCGTAAATTCTGATCCCAATCAGTTTTAATTGAACTAAATTTTATTAAACTATGAATTGTTTACTATTACTGCTGTATAAACCCCATTAAACATAATTAATTTAAACAATTTTTCAGATACATATTCAAGATTCACTACCGAACCAGTCATGCATAGAATGCGAAAACAAAATAACACTGGTATATGAATACTATTTAAAAATAAAGGAAAGTGAAGAGAAAATACAAAACTGTTTAAACAAAGTTTTCACACAAGATATTTATTTACAACAAACAAATAAAATTAATATCAAAGATGAAGATGATAGATTAATATTCTGTGAGAGTAAATACATTAAAAATGAAGATTTCGATCAAAAAGCTAATCTAAATGACACAGAAGAAAAAAACCACAAACAATTTAATGAAAATAATGATATTAAAAATGAAATCTGTATGGATACTGACATTGATAACACGCCACACAATTCCGATGATGATACATCTCTATCCTCCATGAAAAATAATAAAACAAAACCTTTAGAAAATTCTAAAAAACCTAAACACCAAAAAACAAAAGCACATCTACAAAGAAAAGACAAAACTGAACCAGAAAAAGTTCTAGATGTTAATACAAATATAATCAAACAATTTACTTGTTTGTCTTGTCTGAATGTCTGCGAATCTCATTCTGAACTTATAAAGCATTACCATGATGAACATTTATTGAAAAATAAGGTCACATACTCTATGGATGGTGGTGACGGTAATGTTGTTTATAAATGTAATGGCTGTGAGAAAATCTGTGATAGTGTAAAGGATATGGACAAGCATTTGGGTCTTCACAATGATGAGAGGCCGTTGATTTGTAAGATTTGCGGTAAGATATTAGATAAGTTTGGTTTTAAAATTACATTTGAGTTTTTAAATAAAAATCATACGTCAGTTTTCTACAAGATCCATGTTGTGTATTTTGACACATCCATTAAATTAATTCTTTAAAATTAAATACATTAAATTGCAGTCATATTTAATTCAAAATATAGCTTTGAAAGAATGGGTAACATGAGAGCGAAGGACACATGAGGAACAGGAAGATGGTTAATTTGACCAGAACTTCTTAATGTGTGATGACTGCACAAAAAACCAGTACAAGAATTTTTGTGTTCCACAAATGAGTCTGGATGTCGTTGTGCATGTGAATTGAATGTCTGCAACCTCCCGCGATACAAGGATTAATTCTTTATTAAACCAAATATGTACCTATTAACAAGTTTCCATGAAATTCCCGACCAAAGATGAAAATAACCTTTCAGTTTATGTGCGAGTAAATTTTATAAAATATACTCTCCCTTTTTCAGGTAGAATGTACAAAACAGTGACGGAGATAATTCGCCACGCGCGCGCACACAACGGCTTTAAACTGCAGTGTTCACATAAATGTGGATACACCACCGCTTACAGAGGCGCTCTGAAAGAACATGAAAATAGACATCTAGACGTCTATAAAGTATGTAATTTAATTATCTAATTTAGAATATGTATATTCTTTATCTTGGACCATATTTGTCCTTTAGTTATTGACTTGAAATAGATTGAAAAATTTCCCAACATAAAGTTTTCAACAAGTAAAGGTTGACTGCGATAATTATGAGCGTGGGAATGAGATATTTATTTAACGCCTTCTGAAGTGAAAAAAGTTTGAAAAGAAGTTCTTAGTTAGTAATCAAAATAGTCGTAATAGAGATACGACCAATTCATTTTATGCGTCTGACATAAAATTTAATGAATAATATTAGAAACATATTTTTTCTTTTGCCCCGTTAACACATTTTGGCCAAAATATAGTCAATTAAACTTACGCGTGACGTGACACTTACGTATAAATTTTGCAAATGCTTTACGTCACAAGCTACTCCTAAACTTTGAAGAAGCTTATCTTTGACATGTTTTATTGTTCAAATAAACGTAAAAATACGTGTGTAATATTTTTCAATTACCTATCTGACAGACTAATTAGATTTTTACTTTCCGGACCCTGTCATCATCCTATTTAGGTACCTAAACCATGTCCATTTTGACAGTCCAAAAAGTTTTGCAATTTATATAGGTACAAATGCCTATGATTTTACGTGATAACCTTACCTCATTATTTTCCAGTATACATGTGAGAAATGCGGCAAAGGTTTCCACGCTAGGACATGGTATGAGCAGCACCAGAACATACATAATGGACTGAAGCCATTCACCTGTGATCTGTGCGGGCTAGCTTTTCATATGGACAGGTTAGTACATTAAGTTGTTCTTGCATTTCCAAATTTCAAACGCTCTTCTGTCCCCGTGGTCGGTGCGTGATGAAATGAAAAAAATAATGAAAATGAAAAAGTGTTTATTCTCAGAAATTTTTTATAAACAATTTTTACTTCTGCCAAACTACAGAGGAGTTTGTTGGCAGATGTAGCTCTTACAGAAGTATATCAGTAAATTTTAGTTAGGTATTAATTACACTTTCTCATATATTAATTACAAATTATGATTTTAAATTAGTTGTTATGCATTGCCGTGCACCGACTAAATGCGGGAGACGTTGCAAGGTTCAGGGTTAGTCAGTAACTGCCAGGGGAACGGTGAATTCGAAAGCGAACCCCGTACCCCCGGCCATAGGCAGATGAGGACGTTCCAGAGGTTTTAGCCGGTAAAAGTGCGGCACACCCCCTCGTCAACCCCCTGACGAGGGCAGTCGTGAGGATGTTCTCCTGCCTAAAAAGACACACATCTTTCCTCCTCTGTTTTCCCATTCCCCCTATCTATTCTTTCTTAAATGTTCTCCCCATGTATTTTTATGGATATTTAAGTTATTCTACTCATTAGTTATTTTCTAAATAAATGACACTCAAAGCTGCTTTCAGAATAAGTAGGGATCACTTGGTACTATATTTTATTTTTGTTATGCTAATATTAAACGTTGTTTCTAGGTATCTCACAGCACACAAGAGCTCAATGCACCCGCAGACATCAAGCGTGAAGCGTTACATTTGTGTGCATTGTAACCAGAAGTGCGACAGTGCTAACAGTTTAGCTTTACATTTAGAGGTAGGGCGTGGACACATGTCTGCGGTGCGGCACCGGCCGCCGTGTAACGGCACGGCGCCGCTAGTGGGAGGCGGCACGGCGTCGTGCCGCGACACGGCGCCGCGGGCGACGTATAGTTAATCCTAGCATTTCTGAACACGTATTGCTTTTGTATACGAGGTGCAATTTTGGTTAGCAGTTCTTCAAAACTTGATATAGAAATTCTAAAAGAGTCGGTCGTGTTACGTGTTCAGAAAACCTGTGGAGCCTAAGGAAATGCTAGGATTAACTATACGTCGCCCGCGGCGCCGTGTCGCGGCACGACGCCGTGCCGCCTCCCACTAGCGGCGCCGTGCCGTTACACGGTGGCCGGTGCCGCACCGCAGACATGTGTCCACGCCCGTATGTCTATTTATTTTCTACTCTCCAAAACTCTTTCCATTAGAAGCAACACAACTACACTGATACTTAAAAAAACGTAGTTATTTGAAACATCTAAAGTTCATATGGCAATATAAGTAGATAAAGACCTGTTGGTCTAGTGGTTAGTGGCCCTGGCTGCTATACGGGAGTCTTGAGTTCGATTCCCACCCAGGACAAATGTTTGTGTGATGAGTACGATAATTTGTTCTGTGTCTCAGTGTAATTTATCTGAAATGTGTAAGTATTTAGAAATATATAAGTAGGTTTATCAGTAACTGATTAACCTATTCATATAATTCTAAATCATTTTTTAGTTCTTTATCTAGTACTCACAACTGTTGCCTAGTACTTCACAACAAAAGTTACTCCCGTATACTTAATTTGAGACTAGAAGGCGTTGTGGAATATTTATACATATTTTGATAGCAAACCATTTATGAGTAGCATAGCATAGTAGTAGTATATTTTTTTTTTCTCAAAATAGGAGGGGCTTACTTTGTCACTAACCAACACACATGATCGAACACTCATCGGCCAGTAACATCTTTACCTATGTTTCCTTTTTTTTACAGCAACACGGTATAAACAAAGAGAAAGAGTTTCTATGTGACTTCTGCGGTAAGATCCTAGCGAGTGGAGACCAGCTCAAGTACCACCATCGGATGCACTCCGGTGTCAAGCCATATTCCTGCAGGTTTGATCGTACATCTCATGTTTATGCTATACTTAGTTGATTATAATGTAATGTCATTCTAGATATCGAGAGTAGTCTTTCATAAAGCAAGAAACATTAGGTAATATGTAATTGATATTATAGAATAGAATACATTTATTTGTCCAAACATAGGTAACATAAAGCTTTATACTTATGATCTAAATAAGTTAACCTTAGTTGATGTAAAGGACTATCTTCAAACATTTGTAAGTAATTTTTGTTTTTTTTTCCTTTTTTTCCAAAAACGACTCCCGCACTAAGAATTGAAATCCTTGTACCGTGGGGATTTCAGAGACATTCAATTCGCATGCACAAACACACCGAGACTCAGAACAAGCATTTGTAGGTCGCACAAATTTTTGTCCTACGCGGGGATCGAATCTGCGACACGTCACGCACAATTTTAATTGGCGTGGTGACCTATACCACTCAGCTATCCGTGTAGTCATAGCAGACAAAGCAATTTATTCAGTTTACATTTAGTTAAAAGACAGTTACAATACAATCTTGCAGTCTTTTATTCCCTTGGAGAGCTAGCTCTAATAGTATTACAAACTCCACAGTATATGCAACAAGACATTTGCAAAGAAGTTCAACGTAAAGGTCCACATGAGCTCGCACTCGAGCGAGAAGAGTCACGCCTGCGCTGTCTGTGGGAAGCGGTACACGCAGAAGAGCACGCTACTAAGGCATCTAAGAAGGTATTAAACTATTATTATTATTATTTATTTTTAGTCGTTAGTGTCCCACTGCAGGGCAAAGACCTCCCTTCCCTCCTTCCACCTATCCCGGTCTATGGCTAACAGGGCCACGTTTTGTGTAAATGAATCGAGCTCATCCCGCTATTTCCAGGGTCTACCACGAGGTTTTTAGAAGGTATAAACTATTTCAATTATAATTATAAACGTATAATCTCCGCATTGTAAACAGACCAGTCCGCCATTTTATTGATGACATCTTTTGCCAGCTGCTTTTTAATGCACTCTGGGCCCTTAACTTACTTCCCGTATGTTAACAAATTGTGGGGCTATGTATCATAGTTTACTTAGCCATACTTTTATCAATGTTCTTAAGATTATTACCGCCATTGTACCCTTACTGTATAGAATTTACTTTTTCACAGCTATAACTATGGTGTACAATAAAGAGTATTCTATTCTATTCTATTCTATTATTATTCTATATTTTCAGACACCACGCCGGCGGCACCTCACCTATCCAGCCTGGATGACATTTAAGGAATATAAATCTGTTAAGAATTACAATAAAATGATCGATGATATATATTAGTTTTGTTTTACTTTCTCAACCAAATATACCTTGTAAAATATAGCTTGATACCTGTGACGTTTGTCGGAATGACATTACTAGGGATGGAGGCGTGTTTCGTAGCTTATCGTGTCTGTGACGTCATGAGTTTTATTAAAAGTGACATTGTAGTCATTGTCATTGTAAAGATGTAAATTAAAAATAAATGTATTGGTAGTTGACTTAAATGAAATAAAACAAAAATAATTCAAAATAATCGCGCAAACGGATCACAAATTCGCGACACTCACTATTCAAAACAGTATTTTTTTGTCTTTTCGGCATTTTGGCAAACAAAAAAAGGTAACACCAAACAAAGTAACACAAATAACACCATAGTAACACAAATATCAACAAAACAATGGTAGCGCATACAAGGCGTCTGCATCGCGTCAGCACTCGTATTGACTCAAAAACGATGGCACCCGCTTGTTTTATTGTTAAACTAAATAACTACATTTTATACTAGTGAAATTTTCATAGTATTATTTTATCGATAATCATCTGTCAGTCACTTGCACGTCCCTAGAGCTCTTCAAAGTGCATTTATAAAGTAAGCTAAGAACCAAAAATGATTTAAGAAATATTAAATATTATTTAAATTACTCATATTTTTACTGGTATCTTTATAATTACATGATTGTTTTTAAAAATGCGTTTTATTTTTATACACAAACGTCGTTTTTATGTTAAAAAATTTGAACTTTTAAAAATAAAATTTGGGTTGTAGCTGTCTTCATAAAAGGTTCGGTAATGTCACAGGTATCAAGCTATATTTTACAAGGTATAGAAATAAATCATCAATAGTTTAGATAGCAACCCTCATAGATAATAGTTAATGGTTGTTACCTTCTACAGATACAGCCGACTACACAAGCTGGTGATATTTTATGAGTCCAAATATCAATAAGAGTACATCATAATAAATGCTCTAAGGTTTAATAGGATCCATACCATAATGTATCAATATTGAGTATCAAGCGGAAAGAAATAAAAAAAAAGTTTCTTTAATTTCTGAACTTTTTTATAACTTCAGTCAAATGTTGAATTGACATATAGTTGACACTTCATAATTTGTTCAACTCGGCGATGTCGCAAAGTATTGTTTTTATACCTTGTAAAATATAGCTTGATACCTGTGACATTACCGAACGTTTTATGAAGACAGCTACAACCCAAATTTTATTTTTAAAAGTTCAAATTTTTTATCATAAAAACGACGTTTGTGTATAAAAATAAAACGCATTTTTAAAAACAATCATGTAATTATAAAGATACCAGTAAAAATATGAGTAATTTAAATAATATTTAATATTTCTTAAATAATTTTTGGTTCTTAGCTTACTTTATAAATGCCCTTTGAAGAGCTCTAGGGACGTGCAAGTAACTGACAGATGATTATCGATAAAATAATACTATGAAAATTTCACTAGTATAAAATGTGGTTATTTAGTTTGGCTATAATGGTTTCGCGTGCTGGAAACAACGGGTGCCATCGTTTTTGAGTCAGTACGAGTGCTGACGCGATGCATACGCTACCATTATTTTGTTGATATTTGTGTTACTTTGTGCTACTATGGTGTTATTTGTGTTACTTTGTGTGGTGTTACCTTTTTTTTGTTTGCCAAAATGCCGAAAAGACAAAAAAAGACTGTTTTGAATAGTAAGTGTCGCGAATTTGTGATCCGTTTGCGTGATTATTTTGAATTATTTTTGTTTTATTTCATTTAAATTAACTACGAATACATTTATTTTTAATTGACATCTTTACAATGACAATGACTACAATGTCACTTTTAATAAAACTCATGACGTCACAGACATCGATAAGCTACGAAACACGCCTCCATCCCTAGTAATGTCATTCCGACAAACGTCACAGGTATCAAGCTATATTTTACAAGGTATATCTTTTCTATTCAATGACAATGAACTCGTTGTAATATTGCCACGAAAGTAAAACGTATAACTAGTGTAATGTATTTGTAATTAAGTCAAGAAATCGTGTTTATTTTAGTACCAAGACTTTGTTTACAAACTGTTGCTATGACAGAGGGACAGCGTTACAGTGAAAAACTTGAAATGATAACCCTTCACAAGATTTTATTTTCTATTTGTGCCTTTTCTTTTATTTATAAGTATTATACTGTTACTACGCCTAACATAGTACATATAAAAGACCCACAGTTTAGCGTACTTGGGCCATACAACACCACTCAAATTGAAGTTGATGATAAATACGATCAATTGATAAATTTAAACAATTTTTCTTTTAAAATAAATCCCCAACCATGCAGTGTTTACCCTGCAGGTTTGTTGCTAATGATAATTATATCTTCAAACCCAAATAACGTTGAGAATCGAATGATAATACGAAGTACTTGGGGACGAAATGTTGATTCAACAAGAGTTGTATTTTTGATGGGAGAGTCGGAAAATTTGACTTTGTCTAACCAAATCAAGAATGAGAGTATCAAATATGGAGACATAGTCCAAGGAAACTTCATAGATGTGTACAGGAACATGACTTACAAGCATGTAATGGGTTTAAAATGGATTGTTCATCATTGTTCTAAGGCTAAGTATATTTTAAAGACTGACGACGATGTCCTGGTGAATTCCCGCCATATGAGGCACTTTTTGACAAGAGAACTGTCTCCGTGGGGGGCTAAAGACCTCATAACCTGCCAAGTTCTAGAACATGCTAAAGTACAGAGGTCTCAGAAATCTAAATGGATGGTCACTGGTGAGGAATACGCTGCTCATTATTACCCAACTTATTGTGCAGGTGTGTTCTCAATATTATGTATATCTTATCATTATTTTTTTAACTTAATACTGTGGCAATGTAATACTTTCAGCAATGAACAAAAATAAAAGAGTAATTGTACTTGCCACTCTCTGGCATTAATTTGTTCCATAACCTTCAAAAATTATGTAGCAGATCTTTTCTATTTCATCAGGCTAAACTTACCAGAATTTAAAAAATATATTTTTTGTCATCATCAGCCTTGGTTTTTTAGTTTAGACCTTTCTACTGTCTCTTATATTTTTTTATTACTTACTAATAGATTACTTACTTGTATATTATTTCCCAGGTTGGGCCATACTATACTCACAAGACGTAGTACCTCGGCTACTGAAAGCCGCTCAATCAACACCATACTTCTGGATCGACGATGTTCACATAACTGGAGTGATCGCCCAAAAGCTTGGTATACCTAGAACTTCACTGACCAGCCTAATTTTAAGCCACAATAAGGTGAACATGTTGAAGATGTTGGGACCAGATTATGTTGGACCATTCGTACTTGGCCCTCCTGACCTGACATCGGATAGAATTATGGAAATATGGAAGGCTATTCCAGAATAAATATCATGCTATTTTGGTGTGCATAAGTTGTTAAATCACACAGAGTCCTGAATCTCGAGTTGACGCTGTGGTGGGGTCATGAGCCGAACCCGTATTAATTAAAAATTATGAATCCTCCTCGCGAAAGTATGTGTATAAGTTGCTGCATCTACTAAAGTATGTAATTGATTTTCAAGATCTGTCCTATGACCTGCCTGTATGATACTACTGAACAGATTTAACTATTAAGTTTTTGTTATTTTATTATATCAAGTTTGTCCCATTGCACGGCTAATACCTTGTGTATTTGGTAAAGTAGACTAGTTATTATTGGTGTCATATGTTAACACAATTACTAGTAAAATGGCATTTGTGTAGTTTGTAAAACATGGGCAAATTAGAGTATTTAAGTATTAACTTTGTTTTTTAAATGATAGACTACAAAACAGTGGAAGCATTCAATCAAAACTTCTTGGATTAGTAGTAAAATTGCAATTACTCAAAAATTAATGCATTTTAAATGCCATAATTTTATAATTATTCAGATTTTTTGTCTAATTATTGTATTAATTATTCAGATTGTTCTTTAAAATATTATAGTTTAGACCAAGAAAATGACAGAAAGTAAGTTACAAATTTATTAATTACACAATGTTTTTTTTTATTATTTCTATGTGCACTGTGTGTAGTCTATTCTGATTAAGTACCAAAGTTTTCAGCCAGTATTTTATTACATTAGAAATATCTCATTCAATGTGATTTTATTTGTTAAGTCCAAAGGAATGTAAAAAGAGTATTTATTTTTTAGATACCAAAGATGTGAAATTTAAATATTAATAATTATGTTTTTGTGAATTGTTAAAGTTTAATAACTGTAAGAATTAAGTGCCTAAACACGAAACGCTTATATTGTGATTAAAAATAAATGTTTCATATTATACACTCTGTTTTTTCTTTAATATTTCTAGTTATTTTTCCTCACAATTACTTTAACCGACATCGACATGCCTTATGAATTACTAAACTGTAGATGAATACTTCGCAAGCTTCCAAAGATCTATTAAATATATATAATAATGATGAAATAAAACCACAGAAAATATAACAAATTACGTCTATTTGTACAAGTCACTTACAATTACATAGGTATTACAAAATAAGGAATGCGTTTGATCTTCAGATAGTATGGACTAACATGTTTATCTCACTAAATACTTAACCTAAGACTGGAATACTAAACGGTAGGACATAATAGAGAGAAATACCCCCAGGAATTCTTAAACCCTGGGAAAGACTTGGGAATATGTCAGGTTTTTTTCCAAATCTCATTAATGGGGATGATGACAACGTTTTTTATGTCCGTCCTATACAAGTTAAATGAATAATAATGGATACTTTTCTTTTCATTATCCGGCAAACAAAAATTAACAAAAGTACAATCAATGAAAATTCCGCGTGACATCACTTTTTCATATAAATTTTGCGAATGCGTTACGTCACAAGCCCCTTCTCCTAAACTACCCTTTGACTTTTGTTACTATTCAGATACAAGCAAAAATACGCGTCTAATATTTTTTAATTATCTCTGTAACGGAATAATTGGATTTTTACTTTTCGTACAGTCATCATCCCTATTATTGTGCTGGTTAATGTAGAACCTGGTGTCAGAGTTTAAGCCTAGGCCTAATTTTCAGGTTTCTTTACGATGCTTACTCACACCGTTTTCATGAAGTGATATTTATTGTACCTACAATACGTAGATGAATTCGAAAAGACACCGGTGCGTGCCAGGTTTCGAACCTAAGACCTTAGACGTGTCAGTCCAACGGTCATTTGTGACTATAGTGTGTGATATCGTTATTCAGACCCTCAAGCCAAGTGACATTTCTACAATCGTTAGCGGCAATAGAAAACGCTCAAATCTAATGAGATTACAGGTTTAAGTCACGTGATTTATCAAAACAAAAAGTCATTTTCATCCATTTGAACGTTTTCTTTGACGTAAACGATTGTATAAATGTTGGTAAGAGAGGCAGGTACCTAGTGGCATGTTATTATTTACGTCAGTGTAGTGGGTATATGGTTATCTTTAGGGTATTGGTCGTAACAGCTTAAGTACATGGAATTATTTTACAATGTCTATCCACTGGTATCTATTACTATGGGAACTGACATCTTAAACAAAATAGAGTTTACTACCTCATTGTTTTTAAGCTACTGAGGTTTGGTCAATATATTGTCCAAAAACTTAAAATTATTGCTGTTTGTAATATGTCTGTACTTCCAGCGTACATTTTGCATTTAATACCTGCATTGATGTAGGCACTTATATTTGGTAATTTAAAACTTAGAATAAAACCCTATATTACGTTCTGGAACTAACTTACAACAACCTCCTCTTTCATAATCAGTTTCATTTGCGCTTCTGGGTCACTTTTGGTCTTTTTCTTTCCTTTAAAACTATCTTCGATATCTTGCAATGTCCTATCTTTAGTTTCGGGCAGTAATATGTATATTACAGTAAGAAAAACTGTTAAAATCGCGGAATAGACCAAGTAGGCCCCTTCCACACCGATTGAAGAATAGAGATGTGGAGCTGATTTCATGGAAACCACAAAAGCAGGAGTCAGGAATGAAGTTGAGAGCGTTGATCCCAAACTTCTGTAAGCTAAAGGAAATACTTCACCACATATAACCCAATTCAAAGCTGCCAGACCTAAGCAGAAAGATAAAGTGTACAAAACCATTAAAGTCATTGGAACTATATCTAAAATCCACTCAGCCGTGAACATTTCCGCTCTTCGCAGATACACGAACACAGAAATTGCCGTCATAGACAGAATTGTCATCACACCACTTGTAAATAGGATAGTCCTTCGTTTGAAACATTTAAGTAAGAATATAGCTAGGAACGCACACACAGTCCTCAATAAGTCTATCACAGTGAACTGCCAAGTCACATCGTCAAGGCTTTTCTTGTCCAAAACGACTTTGAGAATAATGTTGCCATACGCTGCTACCATATGAGCGCCACCGAACTCAAAAACGATCAGCATGCTAATAGCTATAATCGCAGGCTTATAAAACTCTTTCTTCTTGAAGATTTTGACAATATCTTTGAGCGTTTCGAAGATTTTCTTAAAGATATTGTTGCAGACGTGGCTTTCCACGAACACGTCTGTTCGTTCTTCTGCTTTGTCTTGCTTCTGAGCGTTGATCATCGCTTCCAACTCCTCTTGTTGTTCAGGCCCTTCGCCTCTCACCCATCGGAATGCTTTCCTCGCTTCGGCATACTTTCCTTTGGAGACCAACCAGCTTGGGGATTCTGGTGATAAGCTGATTATAGTCATAGCTATTAACGGGAATAAAGAGCATACTGCTGCTGTATATTTCCAAGTTAAATGTGCTCCCCATAAATGCGATAAAAATATCCCCATACCGAGGGATATTGCGAATGTTCCTAAAAATGCTCCTCGGTGTTTTGGATCTGTGTATTCCGCGACTAGGATAGCTGCTAGAGGAGTTCTTAGACCTAAAGCGAATCCGTGTAAGAGTCGTGCTATTATGAAGAGGGGTACTGAGTTGCCGAAGATGAAGACGATCCAGCCAAGCAAGGCGGGGAGGGTGGAGAACAGGTGAGCGCGCTGACGACCAAACTTGGTCATCAGGACCGGAGAGACGAAGTTACCCACGATGCCCATCGCGCCGACTACGGACGCTGGAATATAAAAAAAAGATTTTCAAATTTACGGTAAGGCTTTCTTCGAAGAATTGAAATACAGCAATTCCGTAAGACAATTGACATTGTGCAAGCGCTAAAGATGATGGAATGACTAAAATGTTTTACTATCTTTTTTTCCTTTTCTTACATTTATGCATGTTTCGGCACTAACTTCATTCATCATCACTGCCACTTATCTACTGGTAAAGATAAAAATAAAAGAACATTCGGAAGATTTATCTGACACCAAAGCACTCTTTCATCCAGTTATAACCAATTTGGGCAGTCAATGCTTTCATACAATTCTCAAACCCGTCTTTAACCAAGCAGGTCTTAACTAGGGCATATCTTGACATGGTTATGCTTACCAATCCAGGAAGTGTCATGATCTGTCAGCGTGACGGGCCCGCCATCCCTCTTGAGTTGTGCGAACAGTACCGCGGGGAAGCCGTGCGCGCAGCCATGCCCGGCTATGTTCAGCGCCGCACCGCTTACCACAAACGCCTGTAATTGAGGGTTCTTGTATTAGCTACAATTTTGAACTATTCAAAGAATCACCATCATCATCATCTTCCTGCCCTTATCCCATTTTACTTGGGGTCGGCGCAACAATTTTTTTTTTCTATTCTCCCCTATTAGACGCCACACTATCAGAATTAAAACATGAAATGAGTTTGTTTTTGTGAGACGCAACTTGGTTAAAATCAGTTGCTCCTTCCCAAGCTAATTATTAATGCACCAAATCCTTACTAAGTAAATTTCAGTTACTCATATGTTTCCTTCTTACAATGTGGGAATATCTTGTAAAATTAAAGTAACTTTATTGCTTTAAAGGTTAAGGAAAAAACAATAGTTTAAGCTTATAAAAACGCTCACCTGCTTTAGAAAAGGCTTCATCGCAATGTCGCTTCATACAGGAGATCGAATCTGGAACTAAAGATTATTTTGTTCAGAAGGTACACAAGATCTATGTGGTTCTTTTTCAGCCTAGACCTTTCCCAAGTTTATATTCTTCGACATCTTGCTTATCTCACCAATGTTAACGTTTTAGATGGCTACCGTAAATATGGCTATAAACTTTCATACTGTCTACACGCTCATATCAATAACCAACAAGCGTATATTAGATCTTCAAGACGGCCTATACGATAAGAAATTTTATTTCTTAGTTTTTTTGCATTAAATTAGTAGTTTCTTAGTCATTTACCGCTTTAGTTATCGACTAGAGCCAATAAGCCCGCTGTGCGTTGATGAAAAATATACCCAAAAAGTCTTAACAAAAAAATCTATTTAGATTACTTCCGTAAACTATTTTCCATTACTATAGCTTACATAAAAGCTCTTTACAATGCTTCGATAACCTTGGAAAACCTCACTTCTTCGACTCCAGAACATTTCCGTATTACCAAGTGTTTCTAGGAAAACAATATTTTATACGTTTTGTTATTTTATTGTTCAGTTTAATAATTTTATGTCACGTTTATTGGTTAATTTAAATTATGAAGTTATGGGTTTCTATTGTTTATGATGATATTATTGATCTACCTATTATCATATCTAAGTACCGTTTTTTATCTGTTTAGAGTTTAACAGCAGTCTATAGTGCCTACTGTGAGTACCTATTTAGATGGTTAGTTTTATAGTGTATCAAAACATTTAATCTTCAGCCTGCCTTGTCTATATTAATGGCATGCTTCTTCCATTAATCCCGACAAACCACCATCGTTGTGTTTTAATTCTGTGTTTTATATCATCTTCAATCTAATGTAAGCAAAAGAAGCAATTTCATATTAAATATTAGATATCAAACTGTGTCCTGTTTAATAAATCTTTTAGTTCTTCTATCTTCTTCTAATTTAAGATCTTAACTCAAAGCAAGGTAGAAGCAGCAAAGCAGTATTTATCGAATAAACTTCCCTACTATTTCCAACTTACTGTTAATTTACCGTAACTTAAAACTGACTTATTTTAAGACTCCCAAAAAACAGTAATTTCCAAAACGAATCCGTCTTCAAAAGGCACGTTCCTAAATGTGTAGAACGTTAGTGAGCTGAAAAACTATCATATAGCCTAATAGGTAGGAAGCTATTAACTTTTTACGATTTTAATAATTTGCTCCGTGCATGAAGAACAAAAAAGGACCATTACATTTGTTACTGGCTGTTAGAATTAAAAGGGTTAGCTAAATATGTTACGGTTGTGCATATGTTTAGGCTAGAGAATTGAACATGCGCAAGCAACGTACGATTATTTAAATATAAACCACTCAATATGTTTCGGTACCAGAAGTTTTTGACTTGAAATCTTTGGAGGATTCTTTGATTTGAAATTTCATGGACTAGCTAATAAAATGGTTTTGGATTAAGATTTGGTTTAGTATTCGATTAAAAACCTCTTGTATTCCTAATCCAAAATTGATCAGCAAATAAGATTTACGAAAATACCATTGGAACAATAATTTGTACGCTTTAGATTTTGCCGATTTTTTTAATTCGGAAAGAATCCAAGACATTCCGCAAAAAGTATAATACTCAAACCCAACGTCTTGAATTTCGTTTACATTGTAAGAACAACAATTAAATTATTCTCGCGTTAACAATCAATAAATTACTTATGTATGCAACGCGCCAATCTTAATTGCATCGTGACTAAGTAACAACGTCAACTTACTTAGCACTAAGTACATACTGTACAATATACAACAAATATCCGGTAACAAAGTATTTTAAAATCAACCGTATTTTCTGCTCCATAAGGGAGCTTTTCAACCTAAAAGTTTGTACAAAATTGAAAGGTTTACTGTACGTATCCTGATAGAACAAAACGTGGTTGTTAATTTACATAGATACACGTTAAAAATAGATTGAATTGGAAACAGCCTATGAACGGGTAATCAAAGGTTTTGTTTTACTAAAGATACTAAAGATAGAATCCATAAGGGTGTGTGTTTTTTGTATGGGTAAGCGTAAGCGGGAGCGATACAGTGCGTGATTTGGGGTCAATTAATATTAGAGTAGGGACGAAATGCGTTATAGTGTCAATGTTGTAGTTATAATTGATACCTTTGTCTTAAAGAAATATTGATTAAATATCGATAAGTTATTAGGTTCTGGTCAAACTCTACATAGGCTTGTTTATTACATTTATCTTAAGTCTGTGTTACAACTCTGCTTTACATGAGCGACAGATTTCATTTTTATATTGTATCAAATGCAAACAAAAATGTAAGACATCCGCACTAAATTATATTAATGTTCGCGATGAGACAACAATATTATGTAAGTACAGTTAACTGTATAAAAGCCAGCGGTTTTACCTCTGCGATCCGCTTATCATATCGCTAATCGCTCGCTTCACAACCAAACCTAAACTGACTTGGGAACACAATTTTCCATTAACATTACATACAGACTCAACTAATTGATTGTATCCTTGAATCCTGATTATATACGGCTGTAAATAGACTTAACATTTGCAAAAACTATTCAAAAAAATGCATTCAAAAAGTCCATTTGCATTTTTTTGCTTCGACCACAATCAGATTTTGATTGTAAATAAATATTGTGGTCGTGGTTGGATTCTATATTTAATTGTCAGTTTCCTTATGGGTTTTTAAGTGTAGTATTAGGCTGATAGGCAGAACTGAATGGGTTCATTTGAATCATAGTAATAATAACATGAAACCTAACAAATAGGCAAAAGTAACTTTAGGTGGCTTCCGAAAGTGGGTGAGGCGATGGTGAAGGGATGACATCGTGCTCATCTTAAAGGATTGGTGTGAAGTAGTTAAGGGGAGAATAATCTAGAGTCATTCGGGTAGGTGCATGGAATAAAAACGAATGGTGAAGTTATGACATGAGCCCAATGAGCTCAACCTAACAGTTGGGTGGACCTAAATGACAAAAGACATCGTGGTAGGCCCTGGCAGAAGGCCATTATATAACCCTAGTCAGACGATGGATAACGGGTAGAGACTTTGCCCTGTATTCGACGGGAACCCTGACAAAAACAATGAAATCTGGTAATTGAACAGTGAACACTTAAATATTGAAGACGTCATGGAAAATATTTTTAAAGGAGAATAACATTGAGCTTTTAACGACGTCAGACTGCCTCAGATTATGCAAGAAAAACGCACAAACACAATAACTAGGTATTATTGTTTTCGCTATTATTAATTGGTTCGAAGAAATTCAATTGTCTGCATTTATGAACATTTTTCATTCATAGCTGACTCTTTGTACTTTAATTATAATAATTGCTTGAATACAACAAAAATACTATTTCATTCAGACGTACCAAATTAGATAATTGGGGCGAAGTGATGAATGACTGCATAGATAGCAGATTGGGTGTAGGTCACCACGCCAATGACCATTGGGGGTAGGGACTATCGCTATGGCTCGGTTTTAATATCCGCATAGGATCAGCACTTTCTGATAAACCAATCCTTGTCATATATTTAGATTTTATATGAAATTCAATGTTTGTGAAACCTTCCAAAACTCGACATCTAAATAGCTCATTACAGAAACCGTTTCTTTAATTTAAAAAAAACTAATTAAAGAATAGAAAACAACTGCCAATTATTGTTATTGCCGTTGCATGCGACGTGCCGCGGGTTCAATCCCCACGTAGGGCAAGGAATTATGCGACCCGAAATGCTTCTTTTGAGTCTGGGTGTCTTTATGCATGTGAATTAAATGTCTGTGAAACCCCCAGCGACACAAAAATTAAATTACCTAGTGCGGGAATCGGTTTAGAAAAAAGAAAATGAATTTAAATAAACGGACAACAGGCATTGCAAAAAATCAGCACTGCAAAGGTACACGTATACCTTTGTCATTATCCTGTCACATACCTACCTAAGAGATTTTCTTGTATTCAGCTAACAGGCATTTTTTTTACAGAAATGACATACGCAAGCTAGAATTACGTAAACTAGCGATATTACCTATCTACTATGTTAGCGTTTGTGAGTAAATACACGATGTTGATCAGTCATTTGCGATGCAACTCAGACAATAGGCAGATGTTGCAAGATCATAACAACAATGCATGGTTCATAACATTGAATGTGTGTTGAACACCTTAGGATGTTCGAGCCACTTCAAGCTATGTAAATGTGGTTTATAAAGCCTGGTAGGTAATTCCTATGTTTAGTCAGGGTCATCCGTGTGGTGTCCGGATATAAAGAATAGCACCACCCCATATCCTCCACTGGGTGTCGTAAAAGGCGACTAATAGACCTAAAGACCCAGTGCACTGTACCAAGCACCTTGGGTCACCCGAATGGTGGCGGGTAAGCCATCAACAAACGCATTCCCAAAGAGGGTTAGTGTCAGGCAGGCGGCCGACTATAAAACCATAGCCAAATCTTTAAGCAACATGTCTAGAAGACGTGTTGCGCCGACCCCAAGTGAAATGGGATAAGGACAGGAAGATGATGATAAGTCAGGGTCACGCAGAGCATGTGCGAGCGATCCCGTGACGCTGGGTTAGGTAGTAAAAGGGGCCCGGGGTGTTTTTGGCAGGTGGGAATCCGACATATCCCCAAGCCGTGCACCCAAGTAACTTACGTTACTTAGTGCATGATGAGTATTCAAAGTCATAGAAATAATATCACGGTAAGCTATCACTCACTACGAACAACGATATAATAGTTTTTTAATCGATTAAGCGTGTAGAAAAATCTTTGATTTTTCCTGTTAAGTTCAAATAATAAGCGGTACGGTAACAAATAACTAACATATTGTGATAATGAGAAAATAGAAATATGTTGGATTATAAATGACTGGTGTTGCAACATATTTTTTGGCACAAAGGTTTTAATGTCAGCTTTTTTTTTATCCACGTATACGAATGAGTAAGAAGTTTGTTGTTGAAGACCAAGAACGTTGTTGACTCCATCGAAACCTTCTATTAAAATTAAAATCGTAGTTGTAAAGATCTAAGCATACATGGGGACAGACAGACAAACAGCAGAAAGCGACTTTGTTTTATACTCAGTAATAATACCCTAAGGAACCTGTCACCGTAACAAGGAACCCTAGGAGACATATTACGACACTACAGTATGTAATCAACGCATCAATTAGCTTTACCTATGTACCTAAGTCATGGCTGACTCATTAGAGTAATTAGCACTAGCACCTCGGCACACACGGCACTATGTTGCACTTTACAAGTTAGTATTATTCTATTAATGCTTAGGGTGGAATCTACGGAGTGTGAACGCGGTTCATTCCTCTGACCTTATCCCAATTTTTATTTGGGGTTGACGTAGCATGTTTTCTTCTTCCACGCGCGTGTGAATGCGGTTTATTTTGGTTATTCTTGAGTAGAAATTTACTGATAAGAAGTCAAAGCTGGTTAGTCAAAAAAATTGAACATTTTCGGCTAATCAGGATTATGGGGCGTTCCATACCATGACGTGTGAAGTATGCTTCCTAGCTTCCACAGCTGCAACAGTGTTTTTTTAAGTGATATTGGTCAACATCACGTTATATATTTTCGTGGCAAACACATTATTTATTAGAATTTACATGAACCAACCATGATTCATCAGTAGATATTACTCGTACACCAGATTAAATTGGCCAACCTTTAACGGGGTTGGGGACACATTAGAAAACTATGAAACACGATTATGAAGAGGCCGACCGCGGAACACATACTAACGATATAAGAACTCAGTTTTAATACAGATGAATTGTGAAATCGTCCGGTAGTTGTAGATTTAAAACCACGTGTAATAAAATTGTTGACGATTGTTTTTATTGAATTCGTTATGCGCGCCTTTTCTGTTTACGTTACATTACAATGGTTTTAGCAGTATTTTATTGCTACCTAGCTATAATGACATGAATAAAGTGATACTCTTTTCTAATGTGGTATTGGTAATGAAATCTGATAACTCTAAAATATCTACTACAGTAATTTGCCTATTACGATATCTCATAGAACTCAGCTGTAATCTATGTATACGTGATCGTCTGTTTATAATACTGAAATAATCGTTTTTTACTTTTATGCCATTTTTTTACAATTTATGTCTGTCTGTTTGTTCTCGCTAATCTCTGAAACGGTTGAACTGATTTTGACTGGACTTATTGACAGTTAGCTGATGTAAAAGGAGCAACTTAGACTAGTTTAATTTTAGAAAAAAATATTTTATTTTAGAAAATAAACTAATGAACATTTTTGATAAATTCCATGCGGACAAAGTCACTGGCACAGCTAGTAGAAATATAAAAACAAACTGATAGAATATTAAGGCAGGTACGAAAACGTTGTTTTACTCTTTTAAAAACTCTCTAGTACTTTCTACAAAAGTCAAACATTAGCTTTATTTACTTCTGGTGTTATTGAACTTTACAAATTTCTTTTTAAACCTTACTTTTAAACTTGCCGACCTCTGACAAGTCATTTACCTTGTAAACATTGTCGAACATCTGCCGATGACCGAGCAAACATTTAGTCTGTTTTATTTTATAGGCTTACCCCTCCCAAAGAGACAAGACTTCTACCGAGAGGAACTGTATGGCGTGTACTTTCCTTATCATACCGGTCAGGGGCCACAACAGCAACAACATTACCACAACAGTCAGAGGCAGACAGAGCATGCGCGAGCGATCCCCTAACTCTAGCTTAGGTAGTAGACAGGACCCGGGGTGTTTTTAGTCAGTGGGAATATCCGACATATCCCCGCGCCGTGCCTTCGGCGCGGATTGAAATCATTAACGTTTAACCCCGGAAAATCAAAATAAATAAAAAATATTACATAAGACTTGGGTTGCCTTCTATAGACGTCCAAAACACAGTTCTATTATTATCAATACTTCGTTTAAGAGGTGTTCAAGATGTATGCAAATACACACTGCAGTCATGACGCGTTTAATCTAAATTAAAAACGATCCTTATTACCCCACGTGCGTTAAAACAAAAAAAACATCAATCAAGTAATTATTTACTAGTAGACCGGGAAATAAGTATCTAAACCAATTACGACCATCATGAAAATTAGTGACCAGTCGCCTTGCAAATTCATCAATTACTTAGCATCTAGTAGGTATTTATTAATTAACTTTAATCAGAATCGTAAAACATGGTGATTTGAATACAATATTCTGATTATAATTATTAGCGGAATATTTCAAACTGTATTTTTCTAGTCTGGTAACATTGATTTTAGTAGGTTAATAGGTTTTGATCATCTTATATTAATTGGTATTAATTAATCTTGAAACAGTTTATTTTTGCTCCAGGTTAGCAGTTTATCAATAAAATGTTTAATGACATTCTGTAACATGACTTGTATTTTCATCAGTTCTGTAAAGAATCCAGGGGAAAAATAGTTACTTGTATAAAAACACATTTTTATGTTTACAGCTTTTACCTACTAATGAGATTTTTTTTATAGATCACACAAACTTCTATACACATTTTTATTTATATTTCACGGGGCAAAATAGAACCATGCAAACTTAAAGTGTTTTTAAATTATTCGATCCGAAATCGGTATCGGACGACTATCCGATAAATGCGAATAAATTAATGAAATAATATGTTGCTCCGATATCCGAAATCGGGTTAGAAAATTTGAAAGACAGACGCAGATACCGATATCGGATCGGTTAATGTGTAAACGTAAGTACTTACGAATATTCTGATTTGCACCCACCTTGGTCCCGTTCTTACTATTGCTAAACTCGCAACCAATATTTTTGGTGCCTTTTTCCTGCGTATTTTTTCTGTGTGGTGTCCGGATATAAAGAATAGCACCACCCCATATCCTCCACTGGGTGTCGTAAAAGGCGACTAATGGACCTTAAGACCCAGTGCACTGTACCAAGCACCTTGGGTCACCCGAATGGTGGCGGGTAAACAACCAACAATCGCATTCCCAAAGAGGGTTAGTGTCAGGCAGGCGGCCGACTATAAAACTATAGCCAAAACTTTAAGCAACATGTCTAGAAGACGTGTTGCGCCGACCCCAAGTAAAGATTGGGATAAGGGCAGGGGAATGATGATGATTTGTTTTGCGTATTTTACGTGCTTCTAATTTCTAATAGACTTATTTTCTTTAAACGCTCAACCTAATTTATTCATTGTTATAATCACTATCATTCATTGTTATTGAATAACTTTTTTAGATCATAATCATCAGCTGCGAACGTCATTGTTGCAACATTTTCAAAGCCATTGTAAACAGGATATTTTAGCTCAGTCCTTTTGTAAGAAATATCTGGATTCGTATCTATTGTGATGTAAATGTTTTGATCTTGATCTTATTACAACTTTGTTGTAAGTCAAGGATAGGTTAAAGTGAATTTTGCATTATTTGTATTATTCGCGTAGGTACCTAGTCGTGAGGGGTTTCTCCACGTGCAAGTCTTGTACATCATATTTAGATATAGTTTCCAAGTTTTGGAATGGCGAATGTAACAACAAATTGCTACAAAGAGGTGTTATCGGTTGTAAGCCGAGTGAGCCGAGTGAACTCAATCAAGATCATTGAGGATTTTCGACAACGGATAATTTTGTCCATTTTTCCAGAATGGGTTAAGCCGTTTACAAAAAACATTACCCTCCTTTCTGTGGCCGTCGAGTAAAAAGAAGTAAAAAATAAATAAATACCTATTGTTTTTAAAAGATGGTAATAAGTCAAATAATAGGCCTATTTACGGTGGGTTTTTTAACAAGCGTTAACCACTTGAAAGTGTATCGTGAATGAAAAGAGTTTTACATAATACTTAAGTATAACAGGTTGCAACCGACTTGCATAAAGTTATGCCATCGCAAGGTGAATGGCATTTTATTGAGATCAGGCACTTGAAATGTTTTGTCAAAAAATCCGTTTTAAAGGTAAATAAACCAAGACCGTGTGGTGTCCGGATATAAAGAATAGCACCACCCCATATCCTCCACTGGGTGTCGTAAAAGGCGACAAATGGACCTTAAGACCCAGTGCACTGTACCAAGCACCTTGGGTCACCCGAATGGTGGCGGGTAAGCCATCAACAAACGCATTCCCAAAGAGAGTTAGTGTCAGGCAGGCGGCCGACTATAAAACCACAGCCAAAACTTTAAGCAACATGTCTAGAAGACGTGTTGCGCCGACCCCAAGTGAAATGGGATAAGGGCAGGAAGATGATGAAAGGTAAATAAACCAAGAGTCCTCAGCCGTGTCTGTCTGTCTGTTCCAATTTATAATATTTATTTTGTATTTCCTTCTATAGTGATTGTCATTTTTTTAATAATGTTAAAATTATTCGATTGCTTCCTTGGATTCCTCCTACAAACCTGCTGAGCACAAGGTCTAGGTTTCTTATCTGGAGCCGGCAGAAAGTAGTCATAGAAGTTTCTGTTCTTTGTCACTTTAATATTTAGTTACGTTAGAAACTTTATTTATTGAACAGAAACAATCCTAAACAAGAAATATCTACATTTATAACTAAACTTATGTAACTAAAAAATTACATATTTACAAAGCGTCGAAAACTATATCCTCATCTCCGTCAATGGCGGGAAACGTGCCCAGGAGACTGGCCGCATTACCACGCTGAATGGCAATGCCAATTCTTTGCGCGAAATACAGTCCCATATTCTGAAATCCGTCTTCGTCTCTTGCAAGACGCAACACTTCGAAACACATTGATCTACAACTCATACAATCTACATATAATTCGTCATTTCTCAATGCACTTTTCTCAGAAACCATAGCATACGCAACCATCTTGGTATTACATTCATGTAACTGCGTGTGAAGTTTTGTAACGGTCTCATCGAATGGTCACAGAATATTAAATTATCAGACACTTTAGTACTTAAGCTGCATCGTAAAGCTTTTAAAACGTGGGGATTTTGAAAAGTATTCAATAAGACTGTAATGACTGTGCTAATTTTGTGCTACGCTATCAATCTTCCTAGCGATCTTCATTTTTAAATTTGTGTCTACTTGTGCACAGCGTTGTGGGTTACATTATGACCACAAAATTGCATTGTTTTATTAGTTATATTATACGATTGTATAATGTAACGGTTTGCTGTTCCTTAAATAAAATTAACGTAAAACATTTTAGGAATGAAACGTTTTGCTTGTTTCCCATTTTATTTGTTTAAAAATGAATCCACAAAAGTAAATGGTAATTCATCATATATTTTTACTATTGACATTTGACAGTGACACAAATAACGAGGCCTTTATTTAGTAAAATAATTTCCAAAAGCGGTACAACCAATCCTGAGATTACCTATTACAACAATAATGGTATATTAGTATTAATAAGTTAAATGTACCATAAAATTCGCATTTAATTATGGTAATTAACATTAATTTATGACATTATTTTCTTAGCAATAATTGATGAGGAAAACGTTATTGTTTGTGGTGATGTAATCTAGTAACTTTAGATCTTATCGTAACTAGCTTGTAACTACTGACAGTGACCTACTTAGATATTATTTTTACTTCAAGTTATAATGACGTAAATATCTTTAATTATTTCGCGTCTAAAGTCGAGTATTCCTGTAAGCGTTGACTTTAAAGAAAATACATTAAATATAATGAATGATTTAAGATAATTGGGTCTAAATTTTAAATTGTTTTATATACCTACCTACATAAGTGATTTGATAAAAAGGACGCAAAACTCTTGGTGCTGGCCAATAAAATTCTACCCACTCTTTTCAGAATTCTTTGAGGAAGGTCTTTTCCCAAAAGTGGACGTCCTACAGCTGAGATGATAATTATTAATGGGGATTCGTTAATTTCTGACAATGTCACTCGTATCAATGGACAGCGTTAACCTGTTACGAACACCCTACGAATTGTTTACTAAGCATCTCATATTGTGTCATCACTACATAGTTTGAAAAATTATCACTTTTGTTATGCTATAAAGGTTAAATGTAGGTTAAATATCACGTTGTATCCTAGATTAATAGTCACTTGGTTTATTTACCTTTAAAACGGATTTTTCGACAGACACGGTTGAGGACAAATAATTTACTAAAACCTTCCTCGAGAACGAGAACCGGATTGAAACTCAAAAATGCTGTTTTCACTAATAAGCGGTTCTCGAGGAAGGTTTTAGTAATAATTTGTTAAGTTTGTATTATACATATATCGACTAAAATAGAACGATAGTATTTGGAAATGTATGTTCGATATAGAAGAATTGGGTAATGTCAGAAAATATCAGAAGTGGTTAAGTTTTTACGACTATAACCGACAATTTGCGCGGGCGAAGTCGCGGGTAACAGCTAGTACAAAATAAACTCAGTCTATCGAAAAGTACACACAGACTGTGCGATCGTTTCTTTTACTGCTTAGTAAACATCGATTACTTTTAATACTTTCGATTAAAATATCTTCGATTGTAAACCAATCAGTTATGTCATAAAAAATAAATCGAGATCTATCAATTATCTGCTTGTTCCTTTTTATTATCTCATCATATTTAATTTACCTTTGCATGCCTCATCTGATATTTTCTTTATTTATTGATTTTATTCATAATTCCCTGTGCTTTTCTAATAAATTATTATATTAATAGTCAATTAAATCCTTTTAATAGTTCAGGTTCACATTTGCTTCCTGTAAAGTAGGATATAAACTTGTAAAGTATTAGCTAAAGTATATTTAGAAGAATAATTGCTAAATTCCTACATTTCGGGTTACCTTATGTAATGCATTATACTATCAATTCCTACCTACCACAGATAAACTTGCAAACCAGTTCAAAAACTTGATAAATAGTCAAATTAAAGTTTCCGTATCTAGAATCGGTACTTGTTTCGTTCCCGTCCATTAGATCAGAAAATTAAAATTAAATGGAAAAACCTAATTGCAATGACAAGCGAAAAATTATTAACAACTATTATGTAAGTACTTAAATGGTTTTTGTAAATACAAAAGACCTTTTCAACTTAGGTTTAGTTAAAATTACTTTTAATGGACTTTGTCTAAGCAGGTCAGTGTGTCGAAACCTCTCAATTCTGAAACTGAGTTAAGCATTAGGTAAGTATCTACAGGTACTGTATTTAAAACTAACGTTAGAATGTATTTTTTTCTTCATATACAAGAAGAAAATCTAGACTTTAATGATCACTCAGGGCAAGAATAGGAAACACAGATTGTTTGCTACACCTATATGCCGCACGGAGTCTATACCGCGATCACTTTCCGCACTCAATGCTCTCCTGGACTCCAGACCAGATTGTGATGTGTTTGCGGATGAGTGGAAGGTGATCTTGTCTGAATGCTTGGCGTATTGCGAGATGATTGCATGCTAGAGATATGTTATTTCTTTAAGTAGCGGTGATAAAGCCTTTGAATACTTATCTGTCTTTGAAAGACTAATTAACTAACCGTCTGTTTTTGAAAAAGTTATCTTGTCAAAAAAGCACTAAAGTAATTGATAACTACAATTACAAATTATCAATAAAACGTTTATTTAAACAATTAAACAAACACTAAACAAGTTTATTGATACTTTATCACAAAAACACAAAAAATGATCTTTTATTAATTGGTGCATTTAATTATCGCCTTTTGCAGTTGTAAGTAATTAATTTTCCCCGTAATTTGATAACAAGGTGTCGATACGATATTTCATGAATTTCTGGTTTATTTTCCATTCACACACTCATTGAGATATACAACGACGAAGTTATGCGCGAACAAACATAAAAAACATACATTGTATACCTCCTCCTTTTTTAAACCGGTTAAAAAGAGTGATTTGAAGTTTTTCGCCGAGTTTTCCCCATAGGAATAACGTTTTGGAAACCGCAAGCGGTAATAAGATTTGTAAAGCGACTTTTTTAGCGGAACTAAACCTTAATAATTAAGATCTCAATTATTTTCGAGATGACACTGAACCGAATTATTCGGTATGTAATCGTGGTGTGTTGATTTGGAATCAATCATATATCACAATCGAACACGGTACAAAAGATTAATACAATTATTATAATGAGCTTTTGTTTTGTATTTCCATTACAAGTTGCTAGTAGCCAAGTCACTGCATGGTACAGTCACGACCAAAAACATGTATCTTCTAAACAGTTGCAGTAGATTTCTTATGCGAAATTTCTGAAGATGTTATAGAATATTACTGATATTGTAAGCTAAACATAGAATGTTTATTTGAAAGAAAATTTCACGATTTCATAAATCATTTTGACTAGGACTTAAACTTCAATTGTTTGGTCGCGTATAAATGTTTGCGCTCGTGAATGTAAATATAAAACAAAGTCTTTTCCTGCTGTCTCTCCGTTAACTTATAACTTGAAAACTACGCAATGGATTTAAATGCAGTTTTTTAAATAAAAGTACTGATAGAAAGTTTCAAGAGGAAGGTTTACATAATGTTTTAAACATCAGTACCTTGTGCAGTTGTGCGACGCTCTAACACTCTCGGCTCTGTCACTAGTAAAAAACTAAAAATAGTCAAATTGAAAACAAGTCTTTCTTCATTTGTTTCCATTTTTTGTTTAGATACTTCCTAGGCTTATAAATATTATTGTTCGTTCTTTATGTTACCGTCTTTAGTATCTACAGCATCTGTATGTAGTACGATATTGGCCGTTAACTTTTTATTGTCTTTTTCACATAAAAAGAGATTTAACATTGACTTTCGTAAAGTTTTATGAGACATGATACCGTTGAAATGATTGCAAACTATTTTAACTGTATTCAAGAGAAAATATAAGATTTATTAGTTCCATCGAATTTATTAATTGCTGTATTATGTTACGAGTCAGAATTTTAAATTGATTACTTAGATTATATTTCTTAAGTTTAAACTTTTTTTTAATAAAACACTTCTTTAAATCACTTGCTTGATAGATATTTTATAGATCACTGTATTTTTTCCAAAAGTATTTTTTTTTATTTTGACCTAATTAAAATAGTTCAAGTGGGTAAAAAGATTATAAAAATATTTATACAACTTACCTACAACTGTCCACTGTATTTTTTTTCCTGTTTTTTTTTTTTAAACTCATCCACAGAAGCTATAGTGATCGACTAAACCAATACTGATATGCGTTGTTGCTTTTAAACCTCTACCTTTTTTCTCAAATCGACCCTGACATTGGAGCATGCCCAGTTATTTAGACCTTGGGGCGCTCGGAAGTGTTACGAATAGATCGGTCAGCATATACTGGATATGTTGTATTCACTTTTTAAATATATTAACTTGGCGGTTAATATAAAGTGCTAGGAATACTATTAAGTAGATAAAGTACTACAGATTACTTTTTTTAGGTTTTTTTTTTCTTTGATTCTACCAATTGGCACTTATTTTAACAAAGTTTTAAATGGAGTAAATAGATTTCAATTTTGCATAAGAATAAGTTAATTTATTACGAAAATACGAGAAATAATGTCAATGCCGAAAATAGATGTAAAACGCATTTATATGCTTTTTTGTTAGTATTTAAAATAACCATGAAAAAAGTAATGTAACTTTATAATGGAATTGTACAATTTTGTTAAAGGTACGGTATTTTATTTTCTCAGGTATTTTTAATTAAAAGAAAATGTTGACTGGAAATTACATATAACTTACCTTTATTATCGTTTTCTAATTTGTTATAACCATAACATGTACGGAAAATCACATAAACCTAACTATAAAACATCTCAATAAGTAAAGTATTTTCTATTATCTATTAAGAATTAGGGATAAGTTCCTGAATCAATCAACCTTCAAATTGAAAACCACAGCAGTCATTTCTTGTTAAATCAACCAGTACAACTTGAACCCTCATTCTCTACAACTAGTTTCCACGTACCGTTCAATTTACGCTAGTTACTACACGCACACGTTGGTACTCATGAAAATAATCTAGGAACTAATTTATTAGTACAAAAATCTTTTGTGTAGCTAGTGAGTGATAATTGCCAGGAAAATGTTTACGCACGTACTAGATCATTCGATATTATTAACGAGTGATTTTAATAATAGGAACTATTCTTTATATAAAAGAGCGAGATTTGATAATAGACGCTGGAGTCGCGCAGTTTGCGCGAACGATCTCCGTCTAAGGGACGTCCGTAATAATTACCGCGACCCCGGCACTCAAAGGGCTCCGGGAGGAACATAGTGGGTTTTAGTCTGCAAAAGGCTTATACTCCCTCACGCTGCGCCCGCCGCCCACGGCGGGCGGGGTCATTTGATGATTTCCCACGAAAAAAAAGGGACCGACATGTCTCATGGCTTGTAAAACTATGGCGACAGTCGATATCACTGATGAAATTGATACTTGCTCAAAGTAAAATTATCATTTTTGTACTTTTATAATATTTTTATCGGGAGTATTTTAAATAGTGCAAGTACGCCGAGCCCTCAGTGTGGGTTGAAGTAGTAGTGTCTTCACTGAGTCATTTTGTATTTACAACGAATAAAAACAGTCTTTTATACAATGTATAAAACTGATATTGTTAAACCGTTAACGTGATGTGATATAAAAATCGATAGTTGTAAAGGTATTTGAGCGTATGGATATTGGCTTATTTATGATGGTGTTTAATGTTGAGATGAAGAAAACAATAGATGAATATAATAGCGGGTTTGTCCATAATTTTAATAGTTGGTAGGGTTATAAATGAATTCATGGTCAGGGTTAAAATAGCCTTGAAAACAAAAGAGAATAACCTTTAAAACGTTTTGTATTATCTTACTTAAAGAAGTATACCTATTTCAATTTACCTAAATTCTAATCAAGTAATACTTATTAACCTTGTTCTGCTTTCAGCCCTATTTCTACATTTACTTTTTATATTTTGTGTTTCTTCATATTACATTCGTAGCGGTTTCTTAACAGTAACTTTATGATAACTTGGTAGTTCGTCCATCTGTCTGTTTAGATTTTTGCGAAAACATCTACATTTAACCTATTGACTCTTAGACTGCTCAATAACTACCAGCTATCTTCTTATAATAACCAGAGTGGCGAAGAGCCGTTCACAAGACTTTCAACAGCGGTCTATATAACCTAATCGCCAATCACCAGCTCCGAAAATCTCGCCCCAAGCCCTCCTACAATAATAATTACCTACATAATTGTACAAGGACAACTTTACTGCGCTATTTGGGACCGCGTGTTTAAAGCCAAATTTGGTTTCTATAGTATATGCCAGGGTGTCGACGTCAAAGGAAACGTCTAGGAGGACATTATCATCATCATCACCTACCATTAATATCAATTCAGCTTGCCGCGATCCATTGCTGGGCATAGGCCTCCCAAAACTCACGACGCAAACCCGGTCCTCTATTTTCTGCATCTAGTCCGAGCTGGCTAGCATTTTCAGGTTGTTGGCGTCGTATCAGCCTAGTCCATTGGGCTGCGGAGTATTCTATACTACGTTCGCTAATTTGTGGTCTCCTCTTGAGAATTCATCTGCTCCTGTGGCCCCCGGTCTTTAGACAGACATAGCCAATCCTTTACCACATCAGGACTCAGTCGGTTTCTCCACTTCTTTTGACAATCTCATTTCTGAACTTACCCCTTACTGGCACTACTGTTAGTATTCAAGCTTTAGTTTCAAATAGGACTAAGATATTGATAGCTATTGGGATTATAGAGGTCAGTGCCACTAGACCGCCTGAGACATCAGGAAAAATTAGTGCAAATACATAAATATGTCGTACAATTTAATTAATATAAAATTTATTCGATTATAGTTTTTAACTCTTGCTCTCAGTGTCGAAATTCGCGTAACTACGACGACTAATTAGCAAGTTTCTTATATTTGAAGTATAAGTAGATAGTTCAGAATTTGAATAAAAATCTTGTCATCATGAATGGACCTTATGTTAATGAGCTTAGATCCGGATCTTCATATCGTATGTACCTATGTGTTTAGGGACAACATTTTATGTGCTTCTATGCAAATTGGCATATTTTGCAGATCGATATTTACTTAAATCTCGTTAGGATCTGATATTATAACTTTTGCAGGAATAAAGCAAGACTGCTGGATGCCTGTTAAGCACCGTATCGTTATTATAAAGGTAACAATCCTATTAAACGTTTTGACACAGGTATGATATGGCTACTTCATTCATAATATAAAAGACAGGACTTTATATCAACATTAATTAATTGATTGTAGAAGATAAAGAACTGAGTATAGCATCTTGAGATCGGTCTTTGTCCAACTCCAGTCAGTATACTGCACACATTATTCAATATCATGGCCAGTATACACTGATTTATGTTCCTTATTTACTCAAATACAATAACACTTTGTTATTTCAAACAGCTCAGTCTAACGTTGAGCTCAAACAGATTTCTAAGATAACGTATCAGATTGCTTTCCGTTAGTTCAACCACAATATCTTAGAGAATTCTGTAAATTGTAGTTGTAAGCTAGTTTAGTAGGTTATAAGACTGTGATCCCGCGACTCTGGCCAAGGCGAGGCCGGGACTGGGGTGTTTTTAGGGTTCTGTACCCAAATGACGAAAAACGAAACCCTTAAAAATTTGTCATGTCTGTCTGTCCGTCCGTATGGCACAGTCACTTTTTTAGTCTTTTTAAGTCCGACATATCAAACCCATTTCATACCCTCGGCATAGACTGAAGTTTAGTCTACTTGATTTTATGTCCACGTGATAGTAACAGGTTTTAGTTCACAAAACAGTTTTATAAAAGAATTTTGATTATATTGCGGTATTTTGAAGAAATACTGTCTAGATTATAGCCGGTTTTAAAATAGTTAATTTCTGTGCTAAATCCGGTGTTTTTTGTTGAAGATAGACAGAAGTTATAGTACCTAAGTTTCGTAAAAGAATTATCAGATGTTTGGATGTAAGTACGGAACTAGATTTGTTGAAGTGATTGTGAAGATACTATTAGATTACCCAGGATATAAATGTCACTATTTTAATAATTAACGATCTGTACATATTTTATTTAAACACGTTTCGATACCTCGCATGTTTTCCTCACGTGTTAAACGTAAAAAAATGCAAAGTTTAATTATTTTATAGGCTCATAAAATCATGCAATTGCTATTGTATAGAATTATTTAAGAATAAACTCGGTTAATATTAAAATAGTTTAAAAACTTACATTAAGAAATCCGTTCACATTTTTGGAACATCAATATTTCACAAATTCGTCTTCAACACAATTTAAACGATCAATCAATTATTTAAAACACATAACATAATTGTAATTGGAACAAAATCCTTCAAGATGGCCGATTGATTCGAATTTGAATTTTCGAATCCGTATTTTTTTTAACTCGCGACGAATAGTGCGGGGAAAGTGGACGCGCGTCGATTTCTCTGTAGCCTTAACATCGACTGACTACACCGAGTGCTGTTACGAAACCGTCTTTCATCTAGTGATGTTATGTTACGTGTTATTGTTGTTATTTTTTTCACCATCGCGCAATTTATCCCTGCATTAAGACCGTGTCTAAGTATTTTATAACAGTTTTAATTACGTAGCATGATTAATGAGTAATTCGAGTTCTTTTTTCATAACTAACCTAGTTATTCACTCATTAAGGTCTGTTCACGGTGGCTCTGAGATAATGACCTGGTGCGGGATAATTAAAAGAGTTAATCGACAGTCGATAGTTTCATTGTGTTGACAGTAACATCACTAGTGTTAGCTAAATGCTGGGATGGTATGTTTGTTGTCGTGTCACGTAAAAGTTATTGTGCAAAACGCAGGCGAAATAATTTTGCACAACATGAGAGGTTAGGTGACATAACGATGAATAACGACTTATAAAAACCGAAGTACAGTCAATTGGAGAAACATGTTTACAGACAATCAAATATTTATTTGAAACGATGTCGGTTTAGTCAGTCATAAAAACGTGACTTGCTTATTTTGAGATTTCATTTCGGTATTTCTTGTTTTGAAAAGAGAGGTCGGAGCATTTCGACCTCTTCAATCTAACTTGTTTTTTTTACAACAACCTAATGACGATCACTGAGTAGGAATTTAAATTTTCATACTATTTTATTTTTACTGAAGTGGTTTAAAGTAAAATAAAACAAATGCTTTTTTCTTTTAAAATATGTCAAGGAAAATAAAATATAGGTACAAAATAATAAAAAATGCGTAGAATTTATTACGATAGCTACCTAACTCCTTCAAACGTTTTTGAAGCAACTGGTTTAGGTACTTTAAATTAGTTTAACATATCCTTAAAACGTTTTTGAAACAACTTGTTTACCTACTTTAAATTAGTTGCATTTAATAACAAAGAATTACTGTTAAAACAAATCATTAAGCACATAATTTCATCATTCTTCGCAGTCCCTTTTTATTCCTTCCATATTTTTGTAAACAGTAACCATAGCAAATGTCTCGACTGTACATATGGCACGCGTCTTGAGATCTAAATGAGAAAGCGGCGAGACACGATGCCTCAACTCACTATACATTCTCTTCTTTGTACACTAAAATTCAAAAACGTACAAACAAAACGCGCAATGTATTCAGAACTATTACTTTAGACCTTAATGATTTTTTTTTTTCGTTTTTTAGTAGGTGGTACGAGCTTAACCTAGTTGTGGTAACTGTGATTACTTATTTTAGGTTATTTTGTTGCTTATTTGTAAGTAGGAACATAATTATAAGTGTATAATGCTTGAAAATAAAAATATTTAAGTTATAACCATGAAGTAAGAAGGTTTTAACCGAGCTTGACTACGGCACATCTCTACAATTAAAAGTAAACTGGAATTTGGCACTTTGAGTGCACGGATAGCTGAGTGGTATAGATCACCACGCCAATTACCACTGTACGCGACTTGTCGCGGGTTCGATCGCCGCGTAGGACAAGAATTTATGCAATCCACAAATACATCAAATAAAATAAAATACTCTTTATTTCGGACTATTGATACATCCACAAATGCTTGTTCCGAGTCTGGGTGTCTCTGTGCATGGAAGTAAAGGCTCAGCCAGTTTCCCAGGCCCTCTCCACTAGGGCGACGCCGGCGTGACGATGGGAGTCCTGCGTACGCCTCCGAGTTGGAGTGGATGCGTAATGCATTTTCCCCCAGCGGGAAAGGAAGGTCTATATCCAACAGTAAATAATTAGCTCATAAATAAGCAGGTTCAGTCAAGCAAATCATATTGTTATTTCTCATACGTAATAATGCATTCTTTACAAATATTTCTCTCACGACTTTCGTGGTGACTAACGACACTTTCTCAAAACACTTATCGATATTATTAAAATTATTATTTGGTTTCCTGCTAAGTACCAGTATTACGTATGAATATTTTTATAATAATTACACTCTCACCTAAAATTTGACCGCTTGGATACAACGATGAAAAATGCACGTGTATTTTTGATGAAGAAGTCGAAAAATAAATATTCCTCAATATTCCCACAACTCTAGTGTCAAATTACCAGACAATACTAAAGTAACTTGTGTTATGAGTACTAGACAAACTAATAAACATAATTATATATTTCCAAATAAATACATACATATTATAGACAAATTACACCCAGACACAAAACAAATGATAGTGCTCAACACAAACATTCTCAACGGGAATCGAAGTATCGAACCCACTACCTCCATTATAGCAGTCAAGGTCACTAACCATTAGACCAAACAGGCCCATCAAATACACGTGTGTTGTTGATCTAATTAACGATATATTTTATTTTCTACCGATTATAATTATTTACAGTGGCTCTACCACTACACATAAAAGAAAGACTTGCAGTTGTCGAAGCGAGACGCCGCTCCACAACATTAAGTGAACTAATAGCACAGCTAATAGTAAGCCAGTTTCAACAAGTTTCGAACGTTGACTACCATTTTGAATAATAACATTCAAAAATTATTACCTGGAAACCATCATTCCATAGTTTAGAAACATTGCGACGACGAAAGAAACGCTGGATAAATTGTGGGTTGACATCAGGCAAAGAGTGTTGCTTGCGATATGACGTCAGATAGGAACGTGTGGAAGAAGAGGGCATGCTGTGCTGACCCCAAATAATAATTGGGATAAGGGCAGGGGAACGATGATGAAGCCTTCAAAGCCCGCTATCAGGGCAACCGAATAAGTCAAAATAAATCTTTTGAAAAAAGCCTAAGCCAAGTTCACACTTCGCAAGACATTTCATACACATTTTAATAATACTACATCCCCTCACTAAAGTATCATATTATTAGGTGCGTGTGTACTACTTAGTATTATGTTATCTGACAGATATCATACTTAAGTATCTCACGCACTGATACAGTTATCGTGCAGCATGCACTGGTTAATATGTAAAGACAATTGCTAAATGATTATAATTAAGAGCAGGGGCACTCGAATCGGTGCGTTGATACGCCGCAACGTTGTTAGGTCGTAGTGGCGCCGCTGGCACCCTAGCAGCGTTGGACTCAGAAAAGTCGCAGTGGTGTCTCTCCGGCGGCAGCATTGCAACACATTCACCCCTTTCCTCCTCATCAAGGTGGTCAGTCTGAAAGTCAGGACCGCAGCGCATCGTCGTCAATGTGGCACTGCCGGCGTGGTTGCGATGCTTTTTGTGCCCTGCTCTAAGGAATAAAACAAATGATTAAGGTCCTCTAATAATGGACAAACGGTGATGATAAACATTGTAAGTATTGGAATCTGTATCAACAATCCACAGTGACCTAGCGTGGGTGGTGATCAAAGCTCAAACCTACCCTATACGGGAAGAGGCCTGTGTCGAGCAGTAGGACTTATGTTAAATTACATAGGCAGATTTATTTATTTTATTTCATTAATAATAGGCATTACAGAGTACAATTTTCAAGCGCAATCCATAAAACGATGGTGCATCATCTCTGGTAGATACGCCATTACATTTTACATTAATATTTCTCAAAGAGGGCTGTTTCTTCATGTTGGACCTGTATCCTCGTATGCACCTTTAATGGCCGGGTTTCCTCTCAAGAAGATATAATTGAAACAAAAATCATTTATTAACTTTTTGAACATCAAAATACAATAAACAGCACCCAGATTCGCCCACTTCCTCCTCATTGATACATTCGAATTTCATGAGTGATTATTCAGACAAAATCCTCTGAATAACACCAAAATAGGCAGTTACAGTAAAACCTATTTGAGTTTCGATTAATCGCGCGCAATTTACCAGAACCTAAACCATTTTTTCAATAAGAAAAACACCCAAACAAATACTAGATAACAATAGGCCTAACCTTCAAATCAATACTAATTCTCACGTTCCTCAGTCACGTATTATTTGTATCTAAGGCTCAAAAGAAACGGTCTTAAACGAGAGTCAATAAAAAGTTGGCTCTCAGCAATAACAGAGTTCATTGACCGCCAACAAAACATTCAAGGCGTAAAAATAAAAAAAAAAGGTTTTGGTAAATAAATATGATACGATAACAAAAAATAAGTATTCTAAAGTCTAAATACACACTACAGACTTTGATTTTTTATATCCAAATCGGCTTTTATTCATTTCGGCATTCGGCATTACGGCTGAAGGATACAAAAATTCGTTAAAAATAAATTGAATGCACTATGGCTACTAAATTTTGCCCGCCCAGAAATAGGATACGAGAATGGCATTGTTTATAGCATTCATATGCATAGGTAATAATAGGTATAGGGTACATGTCAGTTTAAAATACTTTAAAAGATTACAAGTAAGATCAAAAAGAAGTATAAAACAAAATGGCATTTTAAGCACTTTAATAATTACGCTTGTTCTTATCCGCCCCTTCTAAATAGCTGATAATGTAGATAACTGCGATATTATACTTGCAAGCCTAAAAAGGTTCTATTATACGTTTATTACGAGTATACTCGAGTATATGATCAGAGAAACAAGTGATATTTCTACTGATAAAAAAAACTTCATGAAGTAAATTTTCGTTTTACTCTAATACGAATTTGTTTAGCCATATTATTACAGTTTCGCGCCAACTGCATTTAGATCGATATTGAACATTGTCTGGGGGTTACAAGAGGGTATCGAATAAATAATTACAGCTACATCAACTATAGAACGCAGTTCAGTGTTGCAACTTGCAAGCCCTTTAATTTATGGGTGCAATAGACAATTTAGGTTTTATATTTAACACTAAGGTTTTATATCTTAGGTTAATCTTTTCCTAATTGGAAAGTCAGCTGACCTTATTCGTATTCATATTATTTATTTGAGAGTAGGTGTTACAAACGGCTTAGAGCTAAATACAATTATGGACCCTGTAGCCCCTGTCGGGCACAACAAAATAAAAATATTCCTTAATAAAAATAAAACCTTGACAAGTTTTAATAAATTAAATGACGCCTAGACCATTTAAAGTAATGTAAATTGCCGTTGTGGAAGATTGTAGTTTCTGATGGTGTCTTGGGGACGAAAGATAGGATGGTTTGCTTAGGGCCTTCAATTAATAAAATATTACATGGCTTGTCAGTCTCGGAACCTCAATTGTTGTTCCTTACCTTGAAATTCTTAAATGTCTTTAAGAGTTGTCCTTCAGAGCTTCCATAAATGAATACTACGTCATTCCGTAATTAAACTTTTTTGGAGTTAGATCTAAATAAGATGATTTCGTGCATGAATCAACCTGAGAGGATTTCTGAATAACAGAATGACTTTTAATTTTATTAGAGTAGATCTAAAGATGGACATAAAAAGTGTAGCCACGAGCGTTTGAAAATGTAGTTTAAAATAAACTTTTAATCTAAAAATAGCCAATGGACCATGTCGAATACGGGTCCTCCCCGGAAAGTCAAAAGTATTTTACACTGCCGCTTTAAAAGAAGATAGGTAAGGATTTTTTTTAAAGGAATTTTCGTTGAGAAAGTTATCTTATTTCTATCGTCCATTTGATTTTATTGTTGCACATATTCGAAATAGAAAGATATCCAAGATAGTACAATTTTTTTTAAGTATTTGACTACTAAACTAATTATTTTCAGTATTTTTTCAGATAGCCACAAACACACGAAAAAACTGTAAGCTGTAGCGCGGCACTCCGCGAGACGTAACTGCATCTGCGTAGTAAGTTAAACTTTTAATTTCATTTTGATCTTTTACGGAAACCACTAACGCAGTAAATAATTATATTCTAAATACCCGGCTTCTGCGCACATAAAATCAATTTATTTCTATACATCAATAAAGAAATCTAAACTTAGATATAGAAAAATCGAACAAAACAATTCGTTGCAGGAAGTGATTCGAGTAATATACATTAGCCAAGGTTACTAGCAATTTTATAACAATAATTGCTGTCAATATAACAAGTCTATCAAATTAAAATCATCTTAATTGTTTATAACAGTATGCAGTTATCTCATAAACATTTTAGTGGTAATTAATCGTGCTTAAAACTGAATCAATCAATACATCAGCAAATAATATCGGTTTGGCATTATGAATAGATTCCTATGCTTCTTGTCACGAGGAATATAAATTGAAAATATTATACCATCATAATAAATAGTAATTATAATAAAAATAATATAAATTGTACGTAAATCAGGTAGTATGTTATTACAGAAACATATTATTATGTAGTAAAATAGCTCTGTATTTTATAAATCGATGATCACAACATTGGTATGATTGAATACCTATTACAATAGGTATTGATGCATTAATTGTTGATTACTTGTAATAAATAATGTCATTTTTCTGGGAATAATGAAGTCGTGGAGTTTATTATTTTATCTATAATCTTTTGAATTAATTATAATGTCGTTACGTGCCGTTGTGATGCCCCGAGGGCCTAGAGACAATGTTGCATACAATTAGAATAGAAAACGAATCGTAAACTTCTACTGTATCGGAATAATATTCCTTTACTGCAAGTGTCGACATGTTGACTTGTCAGTTAAATACAAAAAAAAATACAGGAAATGACATGAAAAGCTTAGACAAATTAAACTACCCTGCAGTCCCTTCCCTGACAAACAAACATAATGAGATTACTTACTCTTTTCAAATACCTACCCTATCGTGGTCTATGATTTCTCTAGGATCCTAAAAGAAACACTGGCCATAAGAAAGCCCTACAAAACAAAAAAATATACGTATGCCGTTTTACCCTGATTGTTTTTCAGATGATTCTGATGTTATAAGATAGCATTCTAAACAAAGTTATTATTATATTAAGAGCAGAAAGATCAATGTAAATGATTTATAACTTTCGCATTTTTTGAAAACTTTCAATCCAAGCCTTTTTTTTAATGGCAACCCTGTTTAGGTCCCAAGTTAGAAAAAGCTAGAGTCTGACTGAATGCATTGCAAGTGGGATACATTGTTACGTAATAATCTGGGTTAATTGTCGCCCATATTCAAGTATTGCTGTATCTTCGAAATAAGTAATGTAAAATGCGATGAACAAGGTGTTAACGGTGAAATAATCAAAAATTGTAGAAAGAAATAACTACCTACTTTGAGATATCAAGAAAGCGAGCGAATGTAACTGCGTTCTAGAAGTAGGTATTACTACTAGGTGAATTTGATTTTAATTTCACTGATAAAATGATGCTGGAATCTGCCCCTAAGATGACCCACTGACCAAATAAAGTAAGCTAATCACTTATGTGGTCTAAGTTCATTAAATAATACAGTTCTCAGTTCTATAAACTGAATAGTAAAAAAAATCAACATGTTAAGGAAGTTACGGAAATCAATACATTGAATATGTGTTTTGAGGTTCATAACTCCATACTGTGCATCAATAATACAGTTTTGTGATTTTATATTTACTGAAAGTACAAATTTTAATGAATCGCTAGAGAGATAGTTTGCTATTAACATACAATCAGGCACTTAAAGCGCGTCATGACGTCATGTTAGTCCACAGATGTTTAATATTATAAACAAGTGAAGTCTATGGTTTACATCCGTAAACTACATTATTTTTAATTTCGTATTATGAGGAAGTAAACAACTTGCTTATTATTTTTCAGTACCCAAAAACATCTTTTATTGTATTAGAAGCTAAAAAACAAATAACAAAAAATGTCAGAAACTCCCACAAAGACGTCATTTTTAAAAGTGGCCACTCCAAAGCGACGTGGAAAGAAAAAACGACGAAATTGTCTATTCGCCATTAAAATGGCGTCATCGAAGGAAACCTATTGTTTGTGTGGTCAACCTTATAATATTGGACAATTTATGATAGAATGTGATTGCTGTCGTGAGTGGTTTCATGGCAGGTAATGTGGAAAATATATAAATTTCACTGTGAAAGTTTCGTTGTGTGTTAAAAAAATTGCTGTGAAGTTTGTCAGTGTATGCGCGTTCGGCCATCTCTTGTGTGTGCGAATGTTTTACTAAATATTTCTTATTTTTCCGTTTATTAGCTTCATTTTCACGCTTTACATAGTTTGATATAATTTTTAGTAATTTATTTGATATTTTTGTGTTGTTTTTTTAGTGTTCTTGTTTGTTTACATCAGTGGTCGTCATGGGTCTATCAGAATGCGTTATTCCGCGGTGCATTCTTTGTGTTTATTTATATTATTTATTGCATGTCAACGTGTCGATAAACGTTCATTTGTTAAATTTCATTAGTTTCTTATTACTTAATATGATTACGATGTATTCGAACACTTAAATGTCCAACAAAAATGTTGTGAAATCCCAAAGGGTCTAATTATATTCTAATGAAGGCAATGGTCATAAAAAAGCGTTCGATTATGGGACTTTGGTCGTACAAAATTAAACTATGATACCAATCTACTAGCTAATATTAAACTCCAAAAACACTAATTCTACTTTATGTTTGGGATATAATTAATGTTGTTCAACAATAAAACATGTATTTATTACCTAAATGCATGCTACCTGTCGATTAATTAATGTTTAACAAGTATTACAGCTATTATTATAGCAAAAACAAATTAATAACCAATTTAACCACATACTTAATGTTTCAGATAATGATACTACATAATGGTTAAATTAAACAATCATAAAATTAATCTTACATTTACTACATAGAAAAGTAAAAGGGAAAACATGGTATTAATTTTGACCATCATCTCATAAACATGTTAGAATTAGGAATTCTAAACTATGTGTCCAACACATTTCAGTTGTGTTCCATTAGAACAAAAGTCTAATTTAATAGAAAGAAACCAATGTTAGTACTTCTATCCTCATGTATTAGCCTTAACAACTCTATTTCCTTCTGTGTAATATTCCCTTTGCTCCCTTCAAAACTTACCAGATTCAGCTGAATACTGTATTTGACAGTAACTGATTATTTGACACATACAATGCATTTTACTTAGTATCATAGCAGGAATCACTCTTTCTATAACACAAATTCTACCGTTACAACTATTATCACATAATTCATGTAATTATTAACAGTTAATTAAGTAGCCTATACTCAGAAATAACGTGGCTTTTTATTGGTGTAAGAATATTTAAAGTATTCAAAATCTTTTCCTTAATTTTAAAAATAACTCGCAAACAACTGTCACAAACTTTATAATAGTAATATAGGCGAAAACTATTTGATGAGCAAAATCAAATATATTGAAATAAGTAAAAACTATTTTATGTACATTTAATTACTTCAATTAAAAGAACACACATTTTAACACAGTAAATAATAAAGTAAATTCATTATAAATTAAAATTATTTAGTTTACAAATAGATATGGAAATGTGAACTAAACATTAATGTATATATTATGTAAACCATGTTTTTTTTTTGCTCAAACAGCTGTTTTTTTATATACAACAGTAATTTTATGTACAATACAAATGTTTTTTATAAATGTGTAGTAACTTATGATTGTTCTCTTTTATTATTAACTCTTGTTACTACTGTGAATGAGCCCAATAGCTCATAATAGGCCCCTATCACTTAATTACTTTTGTTAATTGATTAAAGTGATGAATAGTGTCTCATAGACTTATGTATTATTTTTCTGTACATCAAAAAGCTAATACATTAAGGACTAACACTGTTTCTGTACTAGCAAACCTTTCAAGTAAATATAGGTTAGTTACATTCTGTTGATATAGATGTTATTTGTCCCACCACCAACAAACATTCAGAACATAGTTCTCATATTGTGGTGCTTTTAATATTAATCCTTATCCATATTCACTGTCCATGGACACAGAGCTTAAATACATAATTATAGTAATAGATAATTAAATCAATAAAAACAACAGGTGTCTAAAGCTATACTATGATTGCCAAATTAGTAAGATTTAATCCTGCCACATTTAAATAAATAATATTATTAACTACAATGTTATATAGGCATTCAGAACCTCAATGGCTAGACATTCAATGCAAACAGGAATACCAAAATAACAAGATGTTGTGCATATTTAAAATTTAACCTTTCAGAACAAGATTAGACATTCTATTGTGTATCTTTATGTGTCTTGTTAATGTGTATGTCTTTATTGTTGATAGAGTATATGCATTTCACTGTAAAAGTTTGATATATGTCATATATTTTATGGTTATAGAATATAGCCTACAGGGTTATACATAGTTACGCACATAGTTTGTAAAATGGATTATGTCGATTTGTATGCAGTTGTATATGATTGTGGAATGGGGCCCAGAGTACTGGTTTTTTTATTTCAGTTTTATATACTTCTAAGTTCTATGCCATTACTCGAAGGCACCAATGTCAATTGGTAGAATGAATACTTATTTAAGGAAATATTCAATCTGTAATGAAGCCAGAGTGTTAACCAATTTTTATTCTTTAAAATCGAAATTTAAAATCTTTCAAGTTAACCCCTGCATAGAAGTTATGCAGTGTTTTTTTTTTATTTAAACTACAAACTTTAACTTGTCTTACTTACTTAAAAATCATCTTAATGCAATTTCATTGTAATCTCATTCATCTAGATAAAAAAAGAAAAAAAAAAGGAACCAGTTTTTCAACTTCCTTGTAAATAACAACATCCTACTACTAATGATACAATGCAGTGATGTTATCAGCAATTAAATATGTTTATTGTAAATATACGTTGTGTGTGTATTATCGACCAATCACAATCGACGTTTTTCCCGCCTTAAAAACCATTGGCTGTTGTAACTGCGTCATAATGATTCAGTTTAAACTTCACGACTTCAGTTGTCGTGCCATAGGCTTTGAGACAAGTCGCGCTTGTCGGCGTAGCTGTCACGAATGCGCGGTATTATTGAAATACTCATTCATATTTTTATTATACTGTATCTAATAAAGATATGGATTTACTATAAAATGATTGGGTTAAAAGTAGGTTTGTGTTTAATGTTAAATATTTTGTTTCTAATGCTTTATCTGTCATATTATTTTTATAACTACAAGTTGAATAAAAAAGAGCGGGAGCAAAGAAGTAAAACAATGTTTAAAAACACTGATAGTGTTTTATTTATGTATGGTTTTACTCTATATTTTTTTTTTGACATTATTACATAATCACAATTATTTTAATGATAACAGTATATCTGTTTTGGATGTTCGTTTATGACTAAGATTCTGTAATTAGATATTATCACTAATTAAAGAGTTTAAATAATATTGGCCACGTTTAATATACATTTATCAACATCTATTCTGTTACCAACCTGTTAAAGATGTTGATCATAATACGTAACATTATTAAATAGACGGGAATTCTTATTAATGAATAATGCATGCATGTGAAGTTGTATGCTAACAATCGCATGTTAATCAAATGCTAATTATTCTAATAAATCTTATCTTTGGACTGTATTCTATTTAATGGAAATCTTGAGAGTTCAATATGAGGTATTTAATTTATTCTGATTAAGAAGATTTTCAATACTGATGTATTAAACACATAAACATTCATATTGAAACATTGTATCTAGAAAGAAAATCGCATCAAAATCCTTTGCGTAGCTTTAAAGATCTAAGCTAGGTAGAGAAGCTAGATCTAGGGACAGATAAGACAGACAGCAGGTACCGACTTTGTTGTATACATACTTTATAGTGATTTGTTAATGCAAAAATCTTTTTTAAGTTATTCTAAGTTAAATCATTTGCATGTACATCAGCTTTCATTGAGCTTTATTTTTGTATCACCTTTATTTTTGTCTAGTAAAACATATTTCAGTTAATATTTATTGTGTGTTTGTGCATGTGATGTGAAAGTTTGTGGTTAATATATGTGTGCTTTTAAATGGTACTATATTAATATGTGTAGATCTATGTTCTATGTTATAATTAGGTCATAAGTAACTACAGTTAGAAATGGTTTCAACTTTTATATTTTTGTTTCAGTTGCGTTGACGTCAAAATATATCATTCCGATGACATAGACAAGTATCATTGTCCAAAATGTGCACAGACATACGGACCATCAGTATGTAAGTATATTTACATTTAAACTCTAGGGGTATTATATATCTGAGCTCTCTCCGGTTGTGTCGGATTGCCGTCCCATCGGGCTAGGAGAGTAAAGGATTAGAGAGTGCACCTGTGTTTGCGCACACGCTTGTGCACTATAATATGTCCCGCGTACCTGGCTGGTGTCATAGTAGTAACCACTAGCCGCCGTGACCGAAATCGGTCCGGACATCATTATGTACGTAACACAAGATTTTAAAAAATTAACAACTTTAAAAGTACGTAGTATAGATTGATAGATTGTTATGGATAAGTGTAAGCTGTCTCTGTTCCATTATGAGCTATAGATACTATTTGAAATTTGAGAAAGTCTTGAAGTTTTTGTTGGGTTTCGGTATTTTGAGGGCAAGTTTCTTTAAAAATTACTTCTTCGTATAACATCTGGCCTCAGATTGGCTTATCTTTTAGACCGAAAACAGTTCATGTAAATCTCTTAGAACAAATACCACAGTCAAGTACTATCTTAGACAAATAGTGCTAGGCAATTAAAACTGTTGGTTTGCCTGCATATTGCTGTAATTTGCGTAAAGTTTTCAGAGGAATATGATCTATGATAACATTTATTCGTTTCCCGGTTTTCTATAACACAATTTTTCAACGTCATACTTTCCTGTTATTAGTCAATTAACACACCTTAGTAATATCGATCGGTGTGTTGCTAGTCGTGGCCCTTTCAAGTTGCGCATTAGTGTTATTTTACACTAGCATTTATCGGCGTTGTCTTCGTAAAATAAACGCTGCCTTTATCGCGTTTCGCGGCGTATAGTCTCATTGATCTCTTACGCTATACTTTAAAGTTCAGTTCAGTCTTGGGCATAAAGTAGAGACCGTGATAGGCTAGTAGTAAGACCACAGGACTGCCAAGTCAAAGGCCTCGAGTTCGATCTCCAGGCGCGCACCGACTTTTCTAATGTTTAGTAAAGATCACACTTCCCTGTTTCTGAAGGCATGTTAAAATGTGGGTCCTGCGCCTGAACTTTCTCTGGTCGTGTCGGATTCCCGTCCCATATTCATGAATGTAGACATACGTATGTCCCGGGGTATGAAGAGTAGGGGAACAGAGAGTGAGTGAGTAAATACTTGGCACGTGTCATCGTAATTGCCTTAACCGAAACTAGTTCTGACATTATGGTAACATAAAAAATAATGCTCTATTTTATTAATGTCTGTAGTAAAAATCCCAACAAACAACCACCGTGCCGACCGGTACGAGTTGGGCGCGGAAACGCGGCCCTCGCAGGTTGGCACGCCGGCGTGGGTGCGGGCGCTGGCAGCCCGCCCGCTGCGCCCCGCGCCCGCCGCGTTACAGCGACTCACCCCGCACCAGTTCACTGAGGAGTTCATCAGGGATAATGGTGAGAATTCCTGGGTATATTACGACGGGGTGTAAGGCCAAAGAAATGATGGATGAATTGTATAAGGCATGATATGAACGAAAAAGGAGTAAATTATAGTGTGACGTCTGATAGGGGAGGAAGAAAATGACGTGTTGCGCCGACCCCAAGTGAAATGGGATAAGGACAGGAAGGTGATGATGATTACGACGGGGTGTAATGGGTGGCCCAGGATATGGTCCTTGAAGGACACATAATTTTGTTTCTTAGGACACCTAATTTTGTTTCATTAGTTTCTTAGGACACCTTTTTTCCGTTCAAAAATGTCAGGAAAAATCGACTCAAGCCTAAAAATGGTTAGATATGGAAAGAATGGCACAATCGGACTATATTAGCCTGGAATTACCTACTGGGAATACCTCCGGGAACCTCCTCTTTTTCCTGGTATGTGCATGTATTCCCCATACAGGTGTTGATGATGAACTGGGCTCCTTTTTCCGCACTTGGTCTATTTTACGAACTGATCCAGGTGTCAGGTGTCCAGGTCAAGCTCCATAACCATCCACCAAACTAAGTCAAACCTTGCCCTAACAACAAAACAGGACTACAAAATACCAATTCACCTTTTTCCCCCAGGTTTCACACGGCCAGTGACCTTCACAGTCACAGAGGGGCTGGACATGAAAGTCCCCAACCCCAGCACATTCACAGTCAGATCCGTGCTCAGGTTTTGTGGGGCACAACTTGAGGTAAGATATTATAACACATGTGTAGAGTTAGGCGCTGTAAATTGGTGTAAATATCTAATGCCTAAAGAAGCCGATGCATTGGTCGTAGGGTGCTGTAATATAGATCCCTCATAGATAGATGGGCTAGTAAAAATTTCTCTTCTGTTATGTCCCATACCTGGAAAATGGTCTTCCCCTACTTCTATAACGAAACATTGTGTTAACTTGGTTGGTAGCTGCAATTTTAACATTGTCTTATTCTTATCATTCGCAGGTGGAGGTGATAGACGTTCGGAAACAGTCAACCCTGCGCATGACGCTGGGAGACTTTGTGGACTACTTCGAGACACCGCCCGAGCACAGGGATGAGAAAGTTCTCAACGTTCTCAGTTTGGAATTCAGTGAGACTAAGTAAGTATTATTTTATGAATTCGGTAATTATTTAGTACCGTAAAAAGTGTCGAATACGACTGGGAGAGAAAAGAAAGACTGCAGTGACTAAAGGCAAACCCAGACTGGATTCCCGGCCATAAGTAGATGAGGACGCTCCAGTAGTTTTAGCCTGTAAAAGACCGGCACACACCCCTCGTTAACCGGTACCCCCCCACCTCCCGGACGAGGGACAGTCCATGAGGATTTCCAATGGGATACAAAAAAAAAACGGGTAAAGGGAGACGCATTTTATTATTATTTTATTCACTATCACGTAAAGTAACGATGGGGAAAAAAAAACCCCAAAAATCCTCAAAATGCAGAAGCACTTTGTGTTCCTATATTACTTGTTTTTTGTTTTGTTAAACATTGACAGGATTCAATAGAATGTTAAGTTAGCTAATTTACCTATACCAGCCTTTGTCTAACCTATTTATTTTCTCTCCCAGCATGTCCCGAGCCGTGGAGCCCCCAGCAGTAGCCCGAGCGTTAGACTGGGCGACCGGGGTGTGGGCGTCGGGCCGGGAGCGACCTCCCGCGCCGCAAGTACGCAAGTACTGCCTCATGTCACCCGCCGCCGCCTACACTGACTTCCATGTAGACTTCGGCGGGACCACCGTCTGGTATCACGTGCTGCATGGACGGAAGGTATGTACCGATATATTTTAAGGCAGAAATGTGCGAAATAACTTGCCAAACTCTAAATTTTGTCGCAAAACGTACAAGTTTAAAGGAAGGAACCATGGGTTAAAAATTTTTAGCTTTATTGGTATATCAACTAATACTTAGACGAGGAATCGCAAATTTCTGACCTTCCCAAGTTTAAAAGGTTTTCGAGGTTCAAGATTGTACATCTGGATAAACAGTCATATGACTGGATGAAGGAATAAAAGTTTTTAAATTAGTATAATTTGACAGACCATTTAGCAAACTTTTTACCAAATCCCACTCAGGTCAGTTTTTGAGCTGATCTCAAAATCATTCAAAATAAAAAAAATACGTAACTTAAACTTAATAAAAATGACCTAGATCCATAGTTTTTTACATCACTAACCACAAATCCTTAACTTCCAGATCTTCTACCTAATCCCGCCTACATCGACGAACCTAGCGCTATACCAGCAGTGGTGCGCCGCCAACAATCAGAACGAGCGTTTCTTCGGCGACATGGTGGAGTGGTACGGCACGGCCGAGCTGTCCGCGGGACAGACGCTGTTCATTCCCAGCGGGTGGATACACGCCGTACTCACGCCTTGTGACTCGCTCGTCTTTGGAGGGAACTTCCTGCATTCGTATGCTATTGAGATGCAGTTGCAGTGAGTTTTTTTTTGTTATTATTATAAGTGGAAATTAATGTTTGAGATGTTAATTCGACTAAAATGCTTAAAATGTGGCAACAAATGTAATTCTTCAAGAATCGAAAGTGTCACAAAGAATAAAACTGAAAGTACTGTTTTACAGTGGGTACTTGTGATTATAATAGGTGGTACTTAAAGTAGGATTTCGGAAATACTATGGAAAAAACTAATAATAATAGCGGTCTGGACCGATTTCGGCCAGGGCGGCCAGTGTTACTATGACACCAGCCAGCTTCGCAGGACATATTATAGTGCACAAGCATGTGCACAAATACAGGTGCACTCTCTATTCCTTTTACTCTCATAGCCCAATGGGACGGTACCGGCACGACCGGAGAGAGATTAGGCGCAGGACCCACATTTTTACGCCTTCCGAAACACGGAAGCTGTGATATTTATTTCTTAAACGCACACAACATTCGAAAAGTCGGTGCGCGCCGTGGGGATCGAACTCAAGCCCTCTGACTTAGCAGTCCTACGGTCTTGCCACTAAGCTATCACAGCTCCAAAAAACTAATATTATGTACAGGTTTCACATCAATACCTAAACAATATTTTTAAGTTTGTTACATTACATAACGCTTTCTTTATTGGTAGCATTGATATGTCATAGCTAAGGTTTCTGAGTAATCCTTGGCTGGAAACTTAACTTCAGTCTCGTCAACCTAGTCCGGTGAATCAAAACAAGCATCGCTTGAGGCTAACTGCGGCTGACCTCTTCCTAAAAGAAAAGTCTGAGTACACTAGTAACTACACACACTAAAGTTATTTAAAGCAGCAACAATGTAATAATATTAATAATAAGTTGTATGACCTTAGGATCTACGAGATCGAGCGTCGCGTGGAGACCCCGAGCATGTTCCGCTACCCGCTGTTCGAGGCCATGCACTGGTACGCCGGCGCGCATCTGCTGGCGCTGCTGAGAAGGCACAACGAGGAGATACAGGTAACTACGAGATCGAGCGTCGCGTGGAGACCCCGAGCATGTTCCGCTACCCGCTGTTCGAGGCCATGCACTGGTACGCCGGCGCGCATCTGCTGGCGCTGCTGAGAAGGCACAACGAGGAGATACAGGTAACTACGAGATCGAGCGTCGCGTGGAGACCCCGAGCATGTTCCGCTACCCGCTGTTCGAGGCCATGCACTGGTACGCCGGCGCGCATCTGCTGGCGCTGCTGAGAAGGCACAACGAGGAGATACAGGTAACTACGAGATCGAGCGTCGCGTGGAGACCCCGAGCATGTTCCGCTACCCGCTGTTCGAGGCCATGCACTGGTACGCCGGCGCGCATCTGCTGGCGCTGCTGAGAAGGCACAACGAGGAGATACAGGTAACTACGAGATCGAGCGTCGCGTGGAGACCCCGAGCATGTTCCGCTACCCGCTGTTCGAGGCCATGCACTGGTACGCCGGCGCGCATCTGCTGGCGCTGCTGAGAAGGCACAACGAGGAGATACAGGTAACTACGAGATCGAGCGTCGCGTGGAGACCCCGAGCATGTTCCGCTACCCGCTGTTCGAGGCCATGCACTGGTACGCCGGCGCGCATCTGCTGGCGCTGCTGAGAAGGCACAACGAGGAGATACAGGTAACTACGAGATCGAGCGTCGCGTGGAGACCCCGAGCATGTTCCGCTACCCGCTGTTCGAGGCCATGCACTGGTACGCCGGCGCGCATCTGCTGGCGCTGCTGAGAAGGCACAACGAGGAGATACAGGTAACTACGAGATCGAGCGTCGCGTGGAGACCCCGAGCATGTTCCGCTACCCGCTGTTCGAGGCCATGCACTGGTACGCCGGCGCGCATCTGCTGGCGCTGCTGAGAAGGCACAACGAGGAGATACAGGTAACTACGAGATCGAGCGTCGCGTGGAGACCCCGAGCATGTTCCGCTACCCGCTGTTCGAGGCCATGCACTGGTACGCCGGCGCGCATCTGCTGGCGCTGCTGAGAAGGCACAACGAGGAGATACAGGTAACTACGAGATCGAGCGTCGCGTGGAGACCCCGAGCATGTTCCGCTACCCGCTGTTCGAGGCCATGCACTGGTACGCCGGCGCGCATCTGCTGGCGCTGCTGAGAAGGCACAACGAGGAGATACAGGTAACTACGAGATCGAGCGTCGCGTGGAGACCCCGAGCATGTTCCGCTACCCGCTGTTCGAGGCCATGCACTGGTACGCCGGCGCGCATCTGCTGGCGCTGCTGAGAAGGCACAACGAGGAGATACAGGTAACTACGAGATCGAGCGTCGCGTGGAGACCCCGAGCATGTTCCGCTACCCGCTGTTCGAGGCCATGCACTGGTACGCCGGCGCGCATCTGCTGGCGCTGCTGAGAAGGCACAACGAGGAGATACAGGTAACTACGAGATCGAGCGTCGCGTGGAGACCCCGAGCATGTTCCGCTACCCGCTGTTCGAGGCCATGCACTGGTACGCCGGCGCGCATCTGCTGGCGCTGCTGAGAAGGCACAACGAGGAGATACAGGTAACTACGAGATCGAGCGTCGCGTGGAGACCCCGAGCATGTTCCGCTACCCGCTGTTCGAGGCCATGCACTGGTACGCCGGCGCGCATCTGCTGGCGCTGCTGAGAAGGCACAACGAGGAGATACAGGTAACTACGAGATCGAGCGTCGCGTGGAGACCCCGAGCATGTTCCGCTACCCGCTGTTCGAGGCCATGCACTGGTACGCCGGCGCGCATCTGCTGGCGCTGCTGAGAAGGCACAACGAGGAGATACAGGTAACTACGAGATCGAGCGTCGCGTGGAGACCCCGAGCATGTTCCGCTACCCGCTGTTCGAGGCCATGCACTGGTACGCCGGCGCGCATCTGCTGGCGCTGCTGAGAAGGCACAACGAGGAGATACAGGTAACTACGAGATCGAGCGTCGCGTGGAGACCCCGAGCATGTTCCGCTACCCGCTGTTCGAGGCCATGCACTGGTACGCCGGCGCGCATCTGCTGGCGCTGCTGAGAAGGCACAACGAGGAGATACAGGTAACTACGAGATCGAGCGTCGCGTGGAGACCCCGAGCATGTTCCGCTACCCGCTGTTCGAGGCCATGCACTGGTACGCCGGCGCGCATCTGCTGGCGCTGCTGAGAAGGCACAACGAGGAGATACAGGTAACTACGAGATCGAGCGTCGCGTGGAGACCCCGAGCATGTTCCGCTACCCGCTGTTCGAGGCCATGCACTGGTACGCCGGCGCGCATCTGCTGGCGCTGCTGAGAAGGCACAACGAGGAGATACAGGTAACTACGAGATCGAGCGTCGCGTGGAGACCCCGAGCATGTTCCGCTACCCGCTGTTCGAGGCCATGCACTGGTACGCCGGCGCGCATCTGCTGGCGCTGCTGAGAAGGCACAACGAGGAGATACAGGTAACTACGAGATCGAGCGTCGCGTGGAGACCCCGAGCATGTTCCGCTACCCGCTGTTCGAGGCCATGCACTGGTACGCCGGCGCGCATCTGCTGGCGCTGCTGAGAAGGCACAACGAGGAGATACAGGTAACTACGAGATCGAGCGTCGCGTGGAGACCCCGAGCATGTTCCGCTACCCGCTGTTCGAGGCCATGCACTGGTACGCCGGCGCGCATCTGCTGGCGCTGCTGAGAAGGCACAACGAGGAGATACAGGTAACTACGAGATCGAGCGTCGCGTGGAGACCCCGAGCATGTTCCGCTACCCGCTGTTCGAGGCCATGCACTGGTACGCCGGCGCGCATCTGCTGGCGCTGCTGAGAAGGCACAACGAGGAGATACAGGTAACTACGAGATCGAGCGTCGCGTGGAGACCCCGAGCATGTTCCGCTACCCGCTGTTCGAGGCCATGCACTGGTACGCCGGCGCGCATCTGCTGGCGCTGCTGAGAAGGCACAACGAGGAGATACAGGTAACTACGAGATCGAGCGTCGCGTGGAGACCCCGAGCATGTTCCGCTACCCGCTGTTCGAGGCCATGCACTGGTACGCCGGCGCGCATCTGCTGGCGCTGCTGAGAAGGCACAACGAGGAGATACAGGTAACTACGAGATCGAGCGTCGCGTGGAGACCCCGAGCATGTTCCGCTACCCGCTGTTCGAGGCCATGCACTGGTACGCCGGCGCGCATCTGCTGGCGCTGCTGAGAAGGCACAACGAGGAGATACAGGTAACTACGAGATCGAGCGTCGCGTGGAGACCCCGAGCATGTTCCGCTACCCGCTGTTCGAGGCCATGCACTGGTACGCCGGCGCGCATCTGCTGGCGCTGCTGAGAAGGCACAACGAGGAGATACAGGTAACTACGAGATCGAGCGTCGCGTGGAGACCCCGAGCATGTTCCGCTACCCGCTGTTCGAGGCCATGCACTGGTACGCCGGCGCGCATCTGCTGGCGCTGCTGAGAAGGCACAACGAGGAGATACAGGTAACTACGAGATCGAGCGTCGCGTGGAGACCCCGAGCATGTTCCGCTACCCGCTGTTCGAGGCCATGCACTGGTACGCCGGCGCGCATCTGCTGGCGCTGCTGAGAAGGCACAACGAGGAGATACAGGTAACTACGAGATCGAGCGTCGCGTGGAGACCCCGAGCATGTTCCGCTACCCGCTGTTCGAGGCCATGCACTGGTACGCCGGCGCGCATCTGCTGGCGCTGCTGAGAAGGCACAACGAGGAGATACAGGTAACTACGAGATCGAGCGTCGCGTGGAGACCCCGAGCATGTTCCGCTACCCGCTGTTCGAGGCCATGCACTGGTACGCCGGCGCGCATCTGCTGGCGCTGCTGAGAAGGCACAACGAGGAGATACAGGTAACTACGAGATCGAGCGTCGCGTGGAGACCCCGAGCATGTTCCGCTACCCGCTGTTCGAGGCCATGCACTGGTACGCCGGCGCGCATCTGCTGGCGCTGCTGAGAAGGCACAACGAGGAGATACAGGTAACATCCTTCTTACAGGTAGCTTGGGTAATGCCAAAAACTCTACTATGTTCACATTTTTATTTAAAGCAGAGAGATTTAAAGCAATTTAGGCACGAAAGTATTTAATCCCGTATTGCGCGGCGGTTTGTAAATATTTAAGTTACATGCTCAATAGTATTTTTTTTTTAAGTGCTTCGCCCTTGTCTTGTACCAGAGACTAAGTTTTCAAAGGCACCTATAGACCAAGCATTTGTGGATCATGCAAATGACTGTCTTGGGCAAGTATAGAAACCGCAACACTCGGGTCACAGTGGTCTTTCTTGTGTGATCTATACCAGTTATTACCAATCGGTTAACAGTGCAATACAAAAAAATATCCATCAAACTTGTATGACTATGTGTATTGAAATTAATTTTTTTTTACAGGATGAAGAATTCACGCTAAGTGAAAGCAATGTCCGTCTGGCGCCTGCGTCGTTACCTCCGCTGTTACTACGCGGCATTAAGATACTCGCCAATGCACTCAAAGAATGGCACGCGCTTAAAAGTGTAAGTAGTATTTTATTTAATACACAGACTTCAATGTTAGGTTTTGTTACTTTACGGGGCCGGTAGACAAGTTAAAGCACTCGGACACGTGCTACTAGCGCTAATGCTGATGTATTGGACTGACAGTAAGTCACGCGTATGGTTAATTATATTCATTTATTCGAAGTTTTGCTATAAGTTTTTCTTACTCTTAGGACTGAAATTCGCGTACATGTCGTATAAAAAGGATTAAACATCAGCTATACACTTAATGTTAATGTGTATATATTTATTTCTCTTACAGACAGACACAGCGAAACGCGACAACGTACCAAAGTGTCTGAACTCGGGTCAGTTGGTGCGGGAGCTGTGCAAAGAACTGAGGACTTTGGAGAAGAGGACCACAAGCACGACTAGTAAGGATAAGGTGAGGATATTGTTGTACTCTTGCAAAGTCAATAATCGAACATACTGTAACATAATCCAGACCTATGTCCAGCAGTGGACTGCAACGGGCTGATGATGACTGTAACATAAGCTAATTAAGTCGAACTCACACATAAGCAAGTACTTATATGTAGAAGTCATCCTGTTAACGGATAGTTCCAAAAAAAAATATGTTTATAATTTTCTTTTCGAGTTCCATAGCTCAAAAGAAAACCCTTATTATTACCACTTTGTTTATACATCGTTTGTTCATTTATTAACAATTTTTTTTTTAAACTAACCATCATCATTCCCCTACCTTATTTCAATTATTATTTGGAATCACCGCAGCATGTCTTCTTCCACACGTTCCTATCTGACGTCACATCATTTTATTTAAAACTACATTAGTTTTAAATTAAATGGCTAATAGGCTTTAAAATTTCCTTCTAGGACTTCAAAGTAAAAAACCACGCATCACCAAATAAATCTCACTCCAAGAAGCAGGCGAGCTCCAAGAAATCTCTGAAGCTTACGCTGCCCAAACCGATCATGCACATGGGACAGAACGGAGAGTTTGTGGAGGAGAAGGCCTATGGGGATAAGTTCTTCATTGATAATAAGGTTAGTTGAACTCCTTTTTGAGAGTATACCAATGTGACTCGACTATCTATACTCCATTTGTTCAGGTAATTAACTTAATGCAAATAATTTTGGTATGTCTTTTATATGTGGTTTATCTTTTTATATTAAAATTGGCAAAATGGCGGTACAATAGAACCCTCAAACACCCAGTGTGAGTGCGACATCTCCCAACAGACAATATCACACTTGCTGGTGTGCCCTAAGTGTCCGCACACTTGTAGTCCAGTCATTTTAGACGTTCTTAACCCTAATCTAAAATAGGATCCAATCTATCTAGGATAAAATCTAAAATAACTGGACTATTGCATTTTGGCGGATCGAATCCTTAGCAATGACGCTGCAATGGTGTTGCAAAATACAAGGGCGCTAAATATTCATATATAACGGTATAAGTTCCGAATTCGGCCACGTTCCAATAGATACTTGTAGCATTATAAACTATTTTTAACTATGTAGCCATTTTCTATACTTTTCTTACACAAAATAATTGTCAAAAACATTTTTCTTTTCATAGGAGGTCGTATACCAAGAGCGGTACGTAACACAAGACGTCAAATACGCGAATGGGTTGCCAGATACAAAATACGTGGTGGAAGGCAAAGAGATGGTGTTGCCAGAGAAGGGGTATGCTTACCAGACGTACGAGGAGGTGGGCTACCAAGAGGGGAACGGATACGTGGAGAGAGCCGACAAGAAGACTGCGAGCCTTAAGAATAAAATGAAGTAAGGATGATAAGATTGCTACTATAATTATAATTGTTCTGAAGAAGTCCTGTGCTCTACTTGAAAGAAATTCTAATCAGTTGGCCACAACAAAATGCTTAATATTGTTGGATCCAATCTTCACTTTTTTTTCTTCACTTTTTAGGTTTCATAGTTAACCATAAGACAAGATTAATGTTAAAATTTGTGGTCATGGATAATTTTATAACGGTTTTTTTTTCTGAAAGTAACTTGGAACTCACTGTAACTGGGCAAAGATTTATTTCTATACTTATAATCTATGTAACTTATATTATCAGCTAAACTGCAACCTCTTTCAGCAACTCCCCATCATCATCAAGAGAAGACGCACCACCACCCTACTCACTCCCGGAGCACTCTATCCTAAAGTCTCACCTCATTCGGTCAGAGAGACCGACTTTAAAGCCTATACACCAATGGACCATCTCCAAGAAAGACATAGGGGATTACCATGAGGAACAGATACTGTTCACCAATGAAAACCTTCAGGCTAATGTACGGATTGATGGACAGGAAATGAATTATGGGCCCGGTGAGATTATTTGTTTTTGGTTACTGTTTTTTAAACTTGCATGTTGTCTTATTTGTTTATGTTGTATAATCTACTACGAATAATATAGTAGTAGTATAGAAGTAATAAATGTGCTGTAGTTTTACCACTAACTTATAGCAGTTTGGTTAGAGATGGTGCTGTGCACAGCGTTGTCTCACTTCACAATTGCAAACAGGTTTATTTCAAGAGATGGTGGATGACCTAAATTCTGTCATGAGGGGTTTACTAGACACAATTTTAGTCACCATCTGCAACATTATTCTCATTTTCAGAGCTCGAAATATAACCGAATCGTCATTTAGGCAGATTTTTACCGCACTTGTACGGTCATAGTCCCCCAAGCAAACCCCTTTTCAAGAAACTAACTGTCTAAACATATACAAAATCACTTTCACATATACGAAAGATGCTTCTTCTAAATCTACCCACCAATAAAAAGATCATTTATCAGCTCAGCAATAAACTACAAAAAACCTGTATGTTTTTATAACATATTGACTTGATATAGGTATGTATTCAGCCGAGGACATCCAGCAAGACTACCAGTACTCGGAGTCTGCCAAGCCGGGCTCGTACCAGCCCGTGTACAGTTATCAGCAGCCACAGCATATTGCTTACACTACGGTGGATAACTATCAACGGTATGAGGATGTGCCTACTGTGCAGCAGGTAAGAAAAAGTTTAATTAGTCTCTTGTTTTAAGTTTAATAGGGTGGTGATAGGGTCTTATGCTTCTGGCAAAAGGGAATGGAGGAGTATTATTATTAAACTATTGTTTAAGTGTAAGAGGTGGCGATAGAGTCGTATCATGCTCTTAGTAGAATGGAAAAGAGGAGTGTAATCATTGCAGTTACCACACGGAGCAGTTATTTACAACATATCTACAACAAAAATAAATGAATTTTGTTAATATGAGTAAATTTTTTGTTGTAGTAAAATGATAAATAAAAAAAAAACTGACTAAATGTTTAGCTGTCTACAACGTGTAACGGAAATAACGCACATCCACAGACACCCCAAAAAGAATATCCTTTTTTATCCACAATTAATGTATTGAAACATTTTTATCATTTTCTTAGATATTTGTTTTTATTACATATTGTCAGAATAATTTGTACAAATAATTGGCAAAACGCGTGGGCGCCCTATTGCTCAATACGTTACTTATAGCCTATAGCCTTATAGCCTTATTGCATCTACTTAAGGCTCATTTTCGTCTACTTCGAGTGCTTTATGAAAATAGTGTCTACAATTTAATTATTTCTAAATATTTTTTTGGTAAAAAAAAATATTTATTTTTATTAATGAAATGGATTCTGTTATCGATTCTGAACAAAGTAGTTTCAGGATGTGCGTTAATTATGTTACACGGTGTATAAGACATTGAATAAAAAATATTTTTATGTGTAACCATAAATTCTGGACTTTATAATCATTTAAAATGTCGCTTGATAAGGTTTCTCATTTGAATCCTATCAACATATCCAATATGATGATGATGTAGTCCTGTTATCTCTCATCTAGGACATAGGGCTCGCAGAAGATATTTCCACTCCATTTGATAGCTTTAAGCCTCTTCAACACCTGTTGTAACATTATGGAATGCAAATAAATATATGAATATGATCTTGTCCTAGTCCTTCCAGCCGAGACCAGTTAAGGCAGCCTAAGAGACCTCCCACACTAGCGTCTTTTGAGCGTCGTCGTCGTGCCAGCGTCTGTGAAACGTCCACCTGACGTCGACGACGCTCGAAAGACGCTAGTGTGGGGGGTCTCTAATATCCATTATGTTTAAATATTTGTTCTGTTATGATCAGCAAGCGGCGGGCTACACGGACGTGGCGGTGCAGGAGCCAGTGAACGGCGAGTACCACCACAACCAGCTGCCGTCGTACGATGCCGCCATCGCGCACCAATACACTACCACCACCACTAACTATGTGAGTATATCTTTTTATAGAGTTACTTATGAAGTTTCTTACCGGTTTGTTTTACAAGAATAATGTTTTAGAATTGTGCAAGTGATAAGTAACTTTTTGAAAGCGCCTGAGAAAGTTTACTTGAAATAAACATTATTTAGATTTTTTTTTAACACTAATTGAAATCAAAACATCAGAGTGTTTATTTGTTGTAAACACGAATGTGGTATAGAAAATTAGATTGTGTACCGCCTATGTAGCCTGTTATTAAATGAGACATAAAAAACCTCTCATAGCAATTTTTTACAACGATATCTGATTTCATACTAGCACCAGCACTATACACACACTAATATCTTAGTGTGTGTTGGGGAGACGAATGACTATCTTCTAAAAGTAGTGTTATAGTAGTAGTAGTTCCCATTATAACTATGTTATTTTATCGTAAATATTGTTTCCTGAAGGTGGTAGAAGTATCCATTTATAATTATTTCACTGTATCATGCAGGTGGTAGAAGAGAAGCCCGGCACTCCAACTCCCCCAGCCGGCTCGGGCCCGCGTCGTTCAGAGCGGCCGGTGCGGCGGCGCGTGTCCAACACCTACGATTACGAGGACTCCGACCTCTACATCGACGACACGCCCGCGCCAAGACCCAGGAAACCGAGACATCCCAGACACGCGTATAGAGGGAATGCACAAGGTTACTATCTGTATAATTTATCTAGTAAATCAAAAGCCCTGCTACGCTATTGAGCTCCGGCTCACGTTCGTATGAAATGAAAAAAATGGGTTATTCTGCAAATAGGATAAAAGTTATCTCTTTTATGTCACAGTTTTAATAATACGTATAAACTCCCTGGCATCGACATTTCCTAATTGCTACCCTGAGAAAAAAAAAAACTAGTTACCTAGCGTAACTAGAAAAGAATATGTTGTTGATCATTATTAATTTTTCATAGTTTTCATGTAGTTTGAAGAACGTTTCTCGAAGTTATGCTCACAAAATTTAAAGACAGTAATATTCAGTTATGTCAAAATTAAAATGTCGGTAAACGCTACTAACAATCCTTTACAATATTAAATTAATCTCTCCTACATTGTTTTACCCCACAGGGTCCACATTGTAACTACATTTTATAATATAAGACCTTAACTAACATGGAATGCAATCAATATTTAAGTATTGAGTATTAAAATCCACTTTCTATATTTTCTACAGCATCAAACGCATCGGCCAGTGCGAATAGCTACAAGCAGGTGGCTGCGCGACCGGCGCCCGTCAACGGCATCGAGTCACTCATACAGGCCTCTGTGTTAGCTGAGGAGGAACAGCCTGTTGTTGACACGTGAGTTTATCTGTTATCTTGGTTTTAAATGGTGTTTTGATCAGTTTATATAATTTGTTTGTTGATATAAGACACAAATTGTATTAAATTCAAATTATGTTTGTTAAATTTTTGTTATGTCGGTTGACCAATAATGTTTTTTTAATAATCGTAAAGATTTACAGTGACTTCTAATTTTGTATAATTTCATGATTAATGTTATAATTGTGTAAGAGTAAAAAAAGACAGGGGTATGATTAGAAAAAAAAGACTATTTTTTTTTGTCAAAAGTCTCTCAAGTTCCATTATTATGGCATATCTCATGTGTAAAAATAGTGTAAGTGTTGGTTATAAATAAATAGATAAATCTCTTAGAAAAGCGGTATATTAATTACATTTATTTGGAATACCACGTAATAAAGTCTATATTTTTCTCCTTCAGTATAATATCAGGCGGAGCTAGCGAGCCAGAAGACGCGGCAGTAGCAGGCATGCTGAGCATCAGCGCGCGGTTCCCGGGCTCGCGCACGTTCGGGCTCGCGCAGCACACGCCCCCGCCCGCGCCCCCGTCGCCCCGCGCGCCCACGCCCGCGCCTAACTCACCCGACCCGCGCCGCGCCCGCCGGCCCCCGCCGCAGGACCTGCCGCCCGATGATGAGGATGTTATTAAGGAGGTGCACAGGGATGATGAGTATGGTGAGTGTAACGTTTTTTTTGAGAGAAATCATCAAATGACCCCGCACGCTGTGGGTGCAGCGGGGGGAGTGTCAGACTTTTACGTCACACTATGTTCCTCCTGGAGCCCTTTGAGTGCCGGGCGAGCGGTAACTCTTACGAACATCTCGTAGCCCCGGCAGAAGTACACCATTCTCATGTACGTAGTCAAAGCAATGGCACGAAAAATCGCACAGTTCTGGCAAAGCCAATAACCGCACCAACAGGATCCGTCAGAAAGTTCAGTCTGTTTGAAATTGTCTGTCTGTCTGATTTCTCCTGAGTTTGTTTCGAAGTTATTTTGCAAAGTACAAAGGTAGTATTTTATTTACTAGGAGATTTCAATATTAAGTGAATTTACGTGCTTCAGTTCGATACTGGCAATATTATAATTAAATAATGTGTTTCTTTTTACAGTGTATCCGTCATTAGAAATGAGTTCGGATGAAGATGAAGAGTGGACAGCGTCGAAACGTCGAAGAAATTCACGGAACAGGGTAGATTCGCGGTCCAAGGGTGATAAGTAAGTGTCTTTCCAATTTACAAGTAAAATACATTTAGTGACTGTTAAGAAATATGATTACGTAGTAATTTCGTGGTTTTGAATGTTTTCTGTAATTCAAAGTTTATAAACACTACTTTTTATTAGTTTTATGATATGGCAGCTTTTTATAATAGTAATAATTAGGATAAAGGCAGGGGAATGATGAATGGTCTTCCATTATAATAGAATACTAACGTACGATTTCGATATCTAGAGATGAGGCATGGTCCCCCCACGTGTTTCATTGTATATACTTAATACTAACGTTACACATTGTATCTGCAGGGACGAGGCATGGTCTCCCCGCGCGCGCCTCGGCCGCCTGCTGCCGCGGCTGCGCACGGGCGCGCGCGCGGGCGTGCGGCGCGAGTGCGTGCGCGCCGCGCTGCACGCCGCCGCCGCGCGCGCGCACCCCAACAAGCCGCACCACGACGCGCCGCACGCACCGCACGCGCCGCACGTGCCGCAAGCCACGCAAGCACCGCAGGCACCGCACGCGCCGGTAAAATACGATAATATACCTACATTCTGTTCCATACCTACTCCTAACACTTGTACAACACTACATTTGTACACTCCATCCGAGACGGATGGAGTGAGAAATAATCTGCAAACTTGTTTTTATCACATCAAATTCTATGAACAGCTTAAATTCTGACACTAGGTTTATCTCAAGCAAACAATAAAGAGAAGAGAAAGCGAAACAAATCATGCGTTTATAAAAAATACTAAAACACTTATAAAAACTTAAGACTATTATATAAATGACACCTCTTTCATTTAATTATAGTCCAACAAATCTAAGAAGTACCGTTTGACAGTTATGACAAATAGGATAATAGGGTTGGGAGTAAAAAAATCAATTACTATAATATCCGATTTTTATGAGATCGATTACTATAATATCAGAATTTTAAGAGATCAATTGTCATAATGAAATAAAAGTTATGTTTAGGATATTTTATTTATACACTACTAGTACTAGAATCGTCATCGTCTTCGTCATCATCGTCATTTAAATTAATGACTAGGTGATTATCTATGAAATTATCAAAGTGTACGTCTCTGTCGAAGTCGTAATTTATTTTAGGGTACCTATGTATTAAGTGCATAATGCGGTCGCGCAGTAACGTGTCGTCAATTGATAATTTAAAAGTAATACATTCGATTTTTCGTAAATGTAATCGATTTTTTCGCATACAAGTGTATCTGAAGAGTCACAACACTACAAGCAGTGACCTAACTAGAACTATTAGAAATTATTTACTATGTAAATATGTGTTATTTTGCTTTGTTTGAAAGTTTTCAATTAAATTAGGATATTAAAAATTGAAAAGTTTTAGATACAATAATAAAATCTTTCTAAATTCATGGTTTTATGACAAAGGTTTTCGAAACTGAGTATTGTACGCATGAACAAAGTTGTTTCGGTTTGAAAATGATGAAACGTCAAACGGTACTTCTTAGATTTGTTGGACTATAGTTCATACTCTACACGAAAAAAATAAAGAGAGTGATACACCGTGAATAAGTGAATTATATTTAATTAGTATAATATTGTTAACAGCAAAATGCAAAGCGAGCAGTGCTAGCGACAAAAAGCAGGCGGCCGCCACCGCCTGTACACAATACGCCAAATAATAAGAGTAAGTATATATTACAACATTAAATCATTATCATTAGCAATAGAAAATATACATACATTACTTATTATTAAGATAAAGCCAGGGATAACATCCATCTCTTCATAAAAATTATAAAGTGTCTCAGGACAAAATGGGGCAGACCTTCAGCAGTGAAATGGAGAGAGCTGCATCGACAAAAGCTTTTCCTTCTTTTTTGTTGAAATTAATGATGAAGAATGCTTAAAAAAACAATACAATTTCACTAACTGTATCACATGAAATACATCATTGACTTTTTATAAGCATGATAACAAGTACCGTTACAAACATTGGTTTAGACATGCGTAGAGTAAAAAATATACTTAAATATTTTAAATATTTGTGTAGAGATGTCATTTTCATAGTATTTTGTCAAACCTGTTGTTGCAGATGCAAGACTGAAGAAAGGGATGAAGACAGCAAAGCAGCGTCTCGGTAAAATCCTTAAGATACACAAAATGATATATTAATTATATATTAGTTGTAGTTACGTGTGCGGTGTGACAGACGGACGTATGTAGATGTATATTTTATATATATATTGTATATTAGCACGGACCAATACGTGTTGTCGGTCGATTTCGATCGTTATGTATGACGACTGGTTAATAACCTAGCTATTTTTTTAACTCAGTAGAAAATTTATTTAACACTGGTTTCGGGAAGGCTGATGAATTGAAAATGCAGTCAAATCAGCTAATTACGACTGTGATTGGTTGACCATTAAACTAACAACCAATTACAAGGCTTGACATGAGATTTTTGACATTTGAAAAACCAGGGTTAGTTTTGTTCCAATGACCAAGTAAGTTTATAAAATGAGAAAATGCTTTTTATTTGACTTTATAGACTTCATAGGACTTCATTCTTTTTAGTCGTTATACTATTGTTCATGTCAAACTATTAAAACGACCCCCTCATGGTAAGGCCGTTAATTTTCAAAATGATCTCTCAAATCACATGTCTGACTCTGTAATTGGTTGTTAGTCTCTCCAGACCAATCGCATTAGGTGACATTCGATTAACCAACAGCTTCCACAACTTCTTTAAATGACTATAAATAAATTACACCTAAGAATAAACTGTCCCGTATGAAAAGAGATAGCTAGGTTATCAAAAACAGTCGCGAATGGATCTTTTCGAGCGATTTTGGTAGTGTAACACGTGAAAATGACTATGAAACTGATGTTTCTTACGTAATTCTCTACTTATTATTATTTTCACATGTTATATTGCGCGCTTGACACAGTAACTAACCCAGTGAGGAGCTCTTTAAACTGCCTGAAGACGAGCACACATTGATAAACATATATTATATATGTACTACATGTGAAAACAATGCCCAGTCATATTTCGAATAGTTTTTGTACATGAATAAACAGCTGTATGAGTAGATATTAGCTAAAATATGAAAAGAGCTTACCATACAATATATCAGTAGATCAAAATTTGTATGAGTCATTAATTTTTAACAGTTCTATGCAATTAGCCTGCTTTATTTCACATATTAGTTCAATTCTTTTTTTCTAAATAGTCTTTTTTTTATTTCTTGTTAATAAGCAGTGTTTAAAATATGACTAGGTACTGTTTTAACACTAGTATATAGAATAAACGATAAATATCTTACATCACATCATATCAGAAAGAAATCATCAATTAAATATGAAAGCCTTATAATTATTCTAAAATTATACGAATTTTGTCAATGTGTACTCGGCTTAATAAGCACACAGGTTGAAATGTGATTTTATATTTAATAACCATAGTTGTAAACGTATTTTTCTCAATCAGTAGGTTTTGGGAATGATCACAAGAGTTTTGTTCAGGGGAAAGTAATTTTGAAATATCTTTATGGGACCTTTGCCATCATTCTGGGATTGGTCCATAGTATTCTATGTAGCCTTTTAGTCAACCAATCACAGTTGTGATTTTATTTGAGAAAAGATCTAAGATATAAGTTTTTTAAAAACGTGTTTTTGCATTTTTTAGAATTGCAGTGAATAAATATTTTAAAATCTACTTTTAATGTTGTAAATGTCATTAATATTTGTATTAAAACACATGTACGATATTACGACTGGATTTTGAACATTTTGCCATACATTTGCGGGTAAAATAAAACCTAGAGGTTATCTTAACGATGGCAAGGAACCATGACAGTAATACGTACCCCAAATTTACTTTCCCCAATAATCAAAACATTGTATTTTCGTAAGATCTGATTTCTCAATAATTTGTGTATGTCTATCAATTAAAGGACTAGGCCATTTCGTTTTCTATACGCAGTAGTGACATGAATTCTATGTATATTATAAATACAACGCTATTTATATTCTTTTTTGATACGTTAATAATTAAATTATCAATTAAAAATTTATGAAAAAGACATTATTTTTCACAATTCTTAAGATTATATTGTAAAACCAACCACCGATTGATAAATGTAAATAAATATGAATTGAAAAAAATTAAAGAAAAAAAAATACAAAATTAAAAAAAAAATGCTTTAGCTACTTATTGACATTTTGTTACGTTTTAGTCGTAGTTAAAGGTAAAAAGGTGTTTTCAATGTTATTTTGTTATTTAAAACAAATACGGACGCAAAACAATTTTATTATAACAAGTGCAATAAAGATATATGAAATTCCTATACATACACAATACAAAAATCTGACGATTTGAATTAAATTTATTATATTCAAGTCACGGTTTGCAGTAGCTTACAAAGCAAAAAATATAGGAACTATTCACTGCAATTAATAACTTATTTAAAATGAAAAATAAATAAACATTATTTGTTAATATAACCTAGGTCATTTGTACACGAAGCAACAAACACTCAACGATTTGGGTGTCAAGCGAGTTAACGACTAAAGTGGTTAGGAATATGCAGTCTCGTGTACATACGGCCTTACTCTTATATTTCAATTCAAATACCTAAACAAAAATATAATAGTAATATGTTTGATCTAACCAAAAAAATCCATTATTATTCCCATAATCTTATTGCACACAAATATTTTTGCGTCCGTATTAAACGGCTTGTTCTCATTTGCAAAAAAAAACAGGGTGTGTTTTCATAAACATTTTATATTAAAATAAAAGTGTCATACGTTAACATTGACGTCCATACTTCTTGTTTATTCAAATCAATTTATTTGGTGAAGGAATAGAGAGTCAACTAATCATCTCTTAAAGTAAAACTGTTGCAAATGTGGAAAAGAGACATCGGTCTACGTTGTGTATTGCTCTATCTCGCTTGCACTATCGCTACAATACTTTAAGAGATGTTCGTAGACCCCTAATTAACCAAATATTATAGAATATTTATTTTCAATCGATTTTTATATAACTTAGATATTTTTCTACTATACGGTAATGTAATATTAATTATTTGATCTATATGTTTATTAAATGTGTCACGAAATAGAAAGTAAAAATACATTTAACTGACCGATTGTGGCTATGATTAAGTAATAATATCTGGTCGAAACGTACAGTTTATGGACTTTTCTAATGTATATTAACCATTTGATAAAGGGAAAACAATATTGTTTATCATTCTAATAGCTACTATTACGAAAAACGTTTAGGTTGGAGACAAACTGATACCCAGCGTGTGATTTCGTTGAATACATAAGGCGTTTTTGTTTGTATAGTCTATCGTTTAGTTTTTCATGGATGGTCAAGACATGAGACAATGAAAAGTAAATGAAAATTAGAATTTATACTTAGTTGTCAATAATCAGAGGTAGTCATGAACTAATTAACAGTTTTTTTATAATATATTCTGAATGCAGAATTCATTTGAAGCCGATATTCTCATATGAAATGGTTAATATATATTTTATTTTCAATATAAATACGTTAATGCACTATTCAGTCATGCTATGAGGTGTTTCGTTTACTATATTACTTGCAATACTTTAAATATATATTCCTGGTTTAAAATAGTCGCTAGTTTCCTTTAGCTAGCTTACAATTTTTACAAGCGTTTACAAAATAAGGGATATTGCCTGTAAAAATGTTTCTTGTGTAACGTAGGGTGGGGAGACATAATAATTTAAATAATCACATAATATGTATATTAAATGTCGTGCTTTTACATATACATCACATTTTACTTAGCACCGCATAAAACAGTAGTTACCTTCATATATTTTGTTATAAAATGTAATATAGTAAACGAAATGCCATCGCCACGTTTATTTACTAAGCCTTTGATGTTTATTAACTTATTAAGATGTTTTTTCTTGTAGGAGCACATTAGTTGTATCTGGAGGCTCCTTCACGCTATTGATATAGTGGAAAAACTGTATATTGTTGATGTGTAACAAATAACTGGATATTCTATAACTATTAGTTAAAAATACTAGTTAAATTTGTATATTTAGATCGATAGATAAGTATTATTTAAATCATCAATGATTTTTTCACGTTAGCAACACATGTTAGAAAATATTTTTGCTATTGGCAACATTGGAACGTCAAGTAGATTAAGGCGACATTTTGATATGCGATGTTATAGAATTTCTAGTTATTTATTGATGAGCGATTGATATATACATATAGTATAAAAGATATATTGTAAATTATGAATAACAGTGAATGTATATTGTTGTGACAGAGGAATGAGTTCTCTAGACAAAACATTTAACAAATTGTTTTATTTACAACCCTCTCTTATCTATAACTTAAAAGCATATAAAATGATAAATACCAATATCATTTCGATACCAACAAATAAGATATTTTTCTCATTGTTATAATTTGATATCATTAGAGAATTTTAATAACACTTTCTATACAACTTATGGTCGGGGATTAAAATTGTTTAAGAGTTTTCAAACTTGATTCTTGCTTAGAGTTATGTGCAGTATTGCCTAAACTTTAACAATATACTTACTGCTATACAATTATCGGTTTTGTGTCGTATAATTTTCTGTACAATTATGAACTTTAAGGCGGTTAACACTTTCGGACCGTCAGGGTCTTTGTCCAATTTGTACTAAAACATTAGTAGGTACTAATAATAACCAATCCATCAGTATGGATAAAAATGTCTACTACATTATCCAATTACTTAACCGTTTCCGTGCGGATGATGCCGCACAGGCACCATGTAAATCTATTGCGTATGGCGTATGGTGCCCGAGAGGATACAAAACTGAATCATACAAAACTCGGCTTAAACGACATTCGTCAAAAGAGCCCCCTAAATAAAAGTGTCTTTATTTGTCACCCTTATCATGCCCACAGTGTTCGTTTTAAGTAATTTCGCAAATTAGCTGACATCAGGGGTTGTAAACCAAGTTGCCGACACATTTTATTACTGATTATAATTCTAACAGCCCACTTTCTGGAATGTTTCTCAAAAATCAAATGCTTTTGTCATAAGGTTCATTGTTGCCTAAAAACGTACAAAGAGTGCGCTGTTCGCCGGCCCTTCGCCTACGAAGTACCGTATTTCCTTGCGTATACGGTTGATTATTGTAGGTACCTACGAGTACAATATTTTTGATTCATTAGAATCGGACTTCCCATTCAGTTAAATGTTCTACAGTAATCCAGTATTTTGTAGAGAAACAATTTTATCATCAAAATAGTGAAGTTAAAATTGTTTCCCTACAAAACACTGTATTATAAATAATAATAAATAAATATCACCTCGCGACAAACTCAAGTGGTACGTGTATAAATTCTTTACAACACTTGAATAAATAAATCCATAAAATAATGCAAAAAGGTTTACGACCCCTTATATAAATTAGTCACTTACCTTCCATTTCCATAAAAACACACAGATCGTCACTTTTAAACGCACTGAACGAATTTACTGACTGCCTACGTTAGATACACAATGTCAAATGATTATTTTAGCAAGTAGAAACACGAAAACAAGCTAAAAGTGACAATTCATGGCGGATGATTCGCCAGGGGAATCATCAAACTTTCTGGCGCTTGGTGCCTCAGAGGCATCACAGAATTTTTGTTTGACGCCAGGCACTAATGATTGCTAAAAAGACTTCCGCACGGAATCGGTTAAAAGAAATGCAGTCAAATTGCAAACGTTCAGTTTTCTAATGAAAGTAAATAACATTTTGCTGACGAATACTGCTGATCTCATATTTTTGGTTGCTCTACAAAGAATAGTTGTTATTGCAAATTTATTACTTAAATCAATCAGCATTCGGTGAAAGATTTTTGTGACGAATGTATATTTTTGTCGTTTTGCAACTAATTTTGACTGTTTATTAAATTTGTCTAGTAGATAGTCTACATAAAAGTGATGTAGTGATTAATATTTATTTTATAACTCCCGTTATACAATTTCGTTAAGTATAAAAGTTTTAAGTTAATAGACTAAAACAGAATGTACATAAAACTAATAATAATAATTTCACTACAATATCCTTTTACAAACACATTTAATATAACAGATTCAACTCAAAAAATAAAATCTCTCCTACAAAATTACAAAACAAACAGATGCACTCGATGTACGAGCAAAATCAATACTTTTGTGAAGAAATCATTGAAGTTTGTGCAAGAAAATGAAGGTTTGGGTGACTATTTAAGAAGTTTTAATGTAAGTCAGTGTGGTATGGAGAATGGGGCTAACTATGTGGCAAGTCATGTCCTAGATGGGCTGATTATACGCGATGACTTGCCCGACTGGCACTGGGACGAATTTAAGGTAAGGTTACTGTTATTTAGCACAAAGAAGCAAAAAAATATTATTAAAAATTAGGACAATGCTCGATGGAGCAAAGGATAGTGGCCTATTTGTATAAAAGATAAACTAGATTCTGACGATACCTGATACATTAAAATTGGATTAGGCGTTCAGAAGATACGATGGATTAAATGCGTAGTAAATGGAGGCCTAGAATATTGAAAAGTTTGCATATATGGGCCTAACACGATGGATAATTTGATTTTCCAAAGAAAAATGAAGAAATATTTCTTACAGGAAATCGCTTATCATTGCTCAAATTTAAAAACTTCACGAAAGACCAATTCTATAGTCACTTAAAATAAATCAAAATTCCGCTTACAGTCTATCCACAACAAGCTTTACACATCGCTAGAACACGAGTTTGATGCTCTATCGAAGTGGCGCGACAATCTCCGCAGAGTGGCCCGCCACAACCGCGACTACCTCATCGGGAAGCAGTCCTACTCACTCAACCTCAACCGATTCGGTGACCTGGTAATCATTTCTCAATATTAAGAGGAAATAAGCCTGGGTTATCTTGTATCAAATTGTGGGCAGACTAAATGGATATCAAAAGGCTAAATAGTCCTCAAGGTGGGTCTCCAATGTGAGGAATTCAGGTTTTGCCAGGTAGTCCTAACTGGCCCTAGATTGCCGTGGCGGGAATAGTGGTAAAACGCATGGATAAGGAGGCCTTTGCCTGCAGCGTAACTGGAGTCAGTAACGTTTTGAAAGTGCCTGAGATGGCCTACTCGAAATAAAAACGTTTTGATTTTTGCAGTGCAGCATTAAATATAGCCAACGGAATAATAGTATTCTTATTCGTAACAAATAAAACAATGACATTATCCGGCTTCAAGCTCCGTAATCCTGGATCCCGTATCGCTGGATTGGTAATATTTGCGCGTCCGAAGATGAAAAGTACCGTATTTAATAAATTATGACATTTGTAGTTATAGCTATTAGGTGCTTCTGGAAGAAAAGTAACTGAAGACATTTAAAAGTGTACCTAACGTTCTTTCGCAAAAAAAAACTTTCTTCTTTCTTAACTGATAAGGAGTGACTGGCGTAGCCACGTAATTACGAAAATATTGTTACTATAAAAAGGGTTTCCTTATTTATTAAGCACTAACGACTCGCCCCAGCTTCGCACGGGTGCAATACATGTAAAAAATCCTTCCTCTTAAGCTTAACCATGCTATCTATTAAAAAAGCGCATTAAAATCCATTGCGTAGTTAAGATCTAAGCATACATAGGGAGACAGTGAGAAGGGACTTTGCTTTATACTACGTATTGGATTTGATAAGTAACAAGCAAAACGTAATAACCAACTCTATAAATACATAATACAGCAATTACACCAGTAGTAGTGACTGATTCTATGTTATTAGCACTGTAATAGCTACTATAGAATTCATGGAATTAGCATTCGATCTAAGTAATAATAAGCCTTTAATGTCTGATTTAGCTTCATTAATACATACAATGTAGGTTATTGTGGCAGTTTGTTAGTGATAGATATTGAGAGAAGTTGTGCGATTGTAGGTTAGTAGGGGGTATTAAACTGGGGTGCTTGTTTATTTGTTAATATTGATGCAAAAAGATTGACCGTATAATACCTATGTAATTTGACTTAAAAACTCATTTATCTATTCTAAAGCTTTTTATAATAATCAATGAGAATGTGTGGAAGAGGAAGACATGCTGCGCCCACTCCAAATAATAATTGGAATTAGGGAATGATGATGATGAATCTAGAGAAATCTATGTGTGGATATCTTTATTACAATGAATGAGGTAAAAGACAAACTTGTGAAATCTAGTTGCTTGGAAGACATGAAAGCATAACAACATTTAACAAAAAAATGCAGTTACTGCGTCTGTAGCTACTAGCGTAGTGAGCCGGTTGGACGTATCGTATTCGTGTCCGCAGTTCTAAGCCCATATGTGACATCTTCTAGGATGTCCAAGATTACTTCAGCAAATTTCTGAAGCTTTTCCATACGTTCCCGTTATTCGATCCCGCTGAAGACCACCACAGGACTGCCTACCGCAGAAGTTTACATCACAGTGTGCCTAAAAATGTAAGTAACAGGTTTTATATTAATGTGTAAGTGGTTATAAACTAAAAGACGAAGATAGATGGCATACTATTATATGTCATAAACTGCAAGGGATTAAAGTCGAATTCAAGAGCGTCAAAAATTTGCTTTTTTTGTGCCGTCGCTAAGCGGAATGCAGAGGCTAATACAAATTGTGAAACGTTACAAAGCTAGTGTAGTTCCTTCATGCGTTTGTTAGAGACTTTGATCTGTGAAAGGGTCTAAAAAAAAGTGGAGATAAGTTTACGGTTCTAAGTAAACAAAATTTCCTAATCAAAAATTCAAGATACAAATAATTTTGACATTAACTACATGAAGTAATAATAGGTATAATTTCCAGTTTGACTGGCGTTCCCATGGCTTCCGCCCTCGTCTGGAAGAGCAACATGACTGCGGTGCCTGCTATGCCTTCGCCGTCGCCCATGCCATGCAGGCACAGCTGTACAAGAAGCATGGTTATTGGGGAGAATTGAGGTAGTTATTTAATAATGTCCGGACCGATTTCGGCTACGGCGGCTAGTGTTACTAAGTCGCTAGCCAGCTACGCGGGACATATTTTAGTAAACAAGCGTATGCGCAAACACAGATGCACTCTCTATTTCTTTATTCTCTTAGTCTGATAGGACGGCAATCGGACACGAACGGAGAGAGATCAAGCACAGGACCCAAATTTTTCACACGAAACACGAAAGCTGTGACATTTACTTCTAAAACGCACACAACATTCAAAAAGTGGGTGCGCGCCTTTGGGATCGAACTCGAGACCTTTGGCTTAGCAGTCCTATGGTCTTACCACTAGGCTATCACAGGTTCGGTAGCTATTTACAGAGGGTAGGAACGAAGTATTGGGTCTAGCGGTGGAATAGGTGGGATAAATGAACTTAAACTGCTAGGGTTGGTTTGAGGTGGCACTAGATAAGAATTTGGAGATCTCCAGCCACAGGGATAATACATCCAAATCACTGCATTTATTATATGTTTGATATAACCACGCATAAGTAAAAAAGAATGTCGCTTGGGAACACCGAAATTATGACATTTTAACACGATC